>CM032780.1:1346668-2546668 GCA_019155195.1 Avicennia marina | reverse complement strand
TAGAAATTAAGAAAAAGTCAAAAGGTATTTTTGTTATTTTTTCAAAACAAAAATTTGCTGAATCCTTTTGTTTTAGAATTTCAATTTTGATGAATTTTTAACTGATTCACACCGATTTTGAAGACTTATAAATTTTATGATTTAATTAAACTAGAAAACTAACTGGTTCCAATTGACAGTCTGATTTCAAAACCGTGGTCATAATAGTATAAATTACACATAATTTTTTAGTCTATTTTATAGCAAGGGGTATTATTCTCTTCATCAACCTATTTGTTGAAGTAATATAAAATTTTTGTTTCCTTTATAAATCCACACTTTTATAGTAAGGCAGATAAAAACTATTTCGTTCATAAAATCTTTGAAATTAATTGATTCAAATTCTAAATCTTTTTGTAATTTTTTTTATTTTTAGATTTTTTTTTTCTAAATTCCTATACGGACCATATATGTGTCGCCATCAATATAAGCAAAGACATTCACAGAAGAGATTCTGAATAAATACATGTCAATATTGAATGATCTAAAATAGATTCTTCTTTTTACTCATCGGCAAAAAATGGATTTTTTTGTTCCACTTTTTGAAACCTAATAAATCAGAAACAGTTCATTAAAACAAAAATGTTGATTTTAAAAAATTATGTTCTTGCTGTAGATGTTTTGTCTCATATCAAGTGCTATGCCTGTGATAAAACGTGATTAATTATTTAAAATATCTGGCACATCATTGGGGTCAGATTTGCCCTTTGTAAGTTTCGGACGAACTACTTACATGTCTGAGAGGGATTAGGCAAATGATTGGCACCATATTGTAATAATTTACTTCAATAATCTATGAAGCTGGTCTTTTATCCCATACAACCCACAAATTAAATTATATTGATTAAATAATAATTATTGGGCCTGTATCATACTTCTTATTTATTTCATATTTGTTATTAATTTTTTTATATATGTTATTAATTATTTATTATCGAGCGACTGTTGAACCGACACTATTTGTTAATTAAACCGTACTCCTTTTTCTTTTATATAAATATTTATATATTTTAGTCTGTGTATAGAAAGCAAAATATTAATCCCCTTTTATTTTGCCACACGGTTTATTTTTATTTTAATTATGAAGATTGAATTGGTCATGATTGTGAAGACTCGCAAAGTAATTATTTTTATCTCTACATCTACTGACTAAAATACCTTTTACATTTATTTAAATTCTATTATTCTTTATCAGTTTTCACACGAACTTTTGTTTCTTATATTTTGAACACTTTAATCAATTAATTTAATTTATATAATTTTTTTTGTCCATTTTCAACATTTCTTTTTAAATAATAATTTATTTTTTAAATTATATAATTATTAACATAATAAAATTTATTGCTATATAGAAAGCTTCGGACTGTTTTTGATGTCAAAATCCAATGATTAAAATAACTTTAGCATTTATTTAGATCCTATTATCCTTCCTCAAATTTTGCTCTTCTCACTAACTTTTTTAATATTATATTTTCTTTTGACACTTTCGTCAATTAATTTTAATTTACATATTTCCTTTCATTCTTAATTTTTTTAAAATTTTAATTTATTTTCTAACATTATATAATTATTAATGTAATAAAACATTTTTATAAATTTTAATTATGTAAAAAGTAGTTTCTATTGGACATGTATTTTAAATACTTAAGCACACACACAGAATGTACAACAACACTAGTTATATAGTTAAGTGCAAGACCCTTAAAATAACTTTTTTTGGGTCATTTTAATAGATTTGATAAACTGTCCTTATTAATAAATCTATATTTACACTATTTATTATGGCTATCTATTTACTTAAAGTAGAAAGATTATAATACATATCTTTTGCTTTTGTTTTTTTTTTTTACATTTTTTACTTTTTTAATTTTCTCCTTCAATTTTTTATCCTTAGTAATTAAATTTTATTTCATTTATTTCTTCTTATTTAATTTTTCTTTTGAACTTTTCTTTTTTCTTTCATTATATATATATTCTTTAATACATTGCAAAACATAACATTTTATATTTTATTGTCACTAATAGGATTATAGAGTGTTATTGTATTTAAAATAGAAAAAAAAATTTAGATGATAAATTATAAGATATATTATAAAATAAAGGATTTATACATATAGTTTAATGAATCTATACAATAAAACACAATTTTATTTATATAAATGATAAATCATATTTTATGTATTACATGCAAATACATCAAGAATGCGTGAGTTGCTAGTAATAGTTTATTGTATGCCATTCCCATCTTAGCTGATTAATTCTTGTACTGATACTCCATTTTTAAGTCTGAAAATTAAATTATAGTAGATAACAATTCTAGTCAATAGAAAATTAGTAAAAGAGTTTAAGATTGTGAGTTGAGTGGGAGTTCACAATACACCCACAAATTTTGCAATGAAGTTGGAAGCACATACAACCACACAACAAAACAACAAAGGAAATAGAGTGAGATACAAGATTAATAATGCAGTTCAAAGCAATGTCTTTTAAGACTGTAGGGCCTTGCCCAATTAAAAGATTCTATTAAGTTCAATAAAGTAAAGAGTCAAATACAAAATCTTTTATCTAATTTATTATCTCTATTCTAAAGTTTTTAACTTGTTGATAACATAATCACAACATAAACTCAATTGTGTGACTTGTGTCTAATTTTAACATTTTATTGTAGTGAATCATTCTCAAAAAATTTTGACTTTCACACTCTTTATACAATCAAACAAATTATGACAATAACGATAAAGCCCATAGGCTAAGAGATACAAACTCAAATTCTCTTTAGCCCCTTTCTTCACTCTATGCTTCTTCAATGTGTTTAGCATTCTTTATATAGAACGAAAATTGTAAAATTCAAGTCAAACTTGCTTCTCATTGATCAATATCCAATGACTAAAAGTTAGGTGAATTTCTCTCTAAAGCTACATGTTTGTCAATAACCATCCAAGAACATAGGACTAGATTGATTTGAACTCTTTATGTTCCTTTATATAAGCGATCTGGCAGCTTTAAGGATATCTTCAACTTGTTTTGCATCACATCTAATACTTTGTTCAGGTTTATTAAGTCCCATAATCTAACACGCCATTTTGTAGAGTCTAACAAGTTGGGGAAACCTAGTTAATATACATTGTTGTCCATGAAGTCCAAATATTATAGCCGACAAAGATTCTTTTATTAAATTTGATCAATATTGTAAATCATTTTGTCACTATATTTAAGAATTATTGGTAAATCCATGGACAAGTTAAATAAATTATTTTTTATTATGCCAAAAAATAGTAACACACAAACGCACGTGCAACAATTTTTATGATTGAAAACTAACAATATCTCGTCCCTTTGTATAGTGTAAAAGAAAAAATGTATTATATTGGAGGTGAGTAATGTTGAAAATGTGTTGTTCATCGTGGTTAATTTTAAGGATTTATATGCACTGATGTGGTTCAAGATATTAATATAATATATATATATATATATATATATATATATATAAGGATAAATGTATCTATTGAAACTTTTCTCTCTATACTAGACATGGGTAACTACCACATAATTTAACAGATATATATATATATATATATATAAGGATAAATGTATCTATTGAAACTTTTCTCTCTCTACTAGACATGGGTAACTACCACATAATTTAACAGGCCTAGTTAAAAGGATAGACCTAAGTGGCAGATTTAGATAGAGTGACAAACTAGGATAATAAACCTACCTACGGTGCTAAACTTAAAAATAACTAGAGTAACAGACTTAGGTAGGGTGACAGACCTAAGTATGACTAGGGTGACAAGCCTAGGTATAATTAGAGTGGAACAGCTTTAGGTTGGGTGGCCATCACATGAGAAGCCCCTTAAAGTATGGACGACGATCTTATGAATACCAACGTTTGAAATATGGAAAAGGGACATGAACAGAAAGTGAAATGAAGAGAAAAACTTAATTTCAGTTATTTGTGGTAACAACAATGGAGGTTTTCCTCTTATTTTCTTGTACTTGTATTTGCTTCACAAATAGAGCATACAAGATCTCTTTTGTGCGTGTATGCATCAATTGGCTTAAACACATTAAATTGTGTTCTCTTTTTTCTTTTATTTATATTTTGATGAGTAATTTAGATTAATCAACGAAATTAATCTTAAGTTGTATCATTTGGCATTGCTTATGGGAATAATGCTCCTCCCACGCACTTTGGTTGTGCATTAGTAGTAAAAGTGAAGTTGGGTTTGGAAGAAAAGGTTGGTCTTGCCCTCATTTGATTTTTTTTCCTCTCCACAACATTAACTAAGTAAGGTGAAAAGTGGAGGTGGGATCTGGTACACATCGCGTGGCCAACTTGGACACAGCAAGAGGCTGACTTGAACATGTCGAGTGGCTGACCTAGACACACTGTATGCAAAAACGTGCAGAAAAGGTAAAACGATTGTAGCTTAACTATAAGTACACTCGCTTTGAAGTAAAGAAGACATGGAAAAAGAATAAGAGAGAGTGAAAAAAACATGATTGATGTCAGGACACACGCGCATGAGGTTTGTCAATAGTTTATATTATAAAATATCGGTAAGATAAAGCTTAACATCAAAAATTAATTATAATGGTTATAACTATTATAACGGTTTTAGTAGCATACTAACAAATCTATAAATTTAAATAAACTTAGATAATTGCATTCTTTAAAATAAATTAGTGGATCTCATTTAGTCTTATGATGAAATAATCTACTAATTATAACTTTGCTTTCTTCAAGCTTACAACCTTTCCATATTGATGACTTGAGCTATTGTATCACATATGTGAGACACCATGCACTATCAAGTGCTTCTACGGGCAAAGAAAGGAAAGACAAAAACATAAGGGGAGCATGTGTTGCTTCTTGGATGACCAAATTATCTTGATCGAGCTACAAGTTGTTCACTGAGTTACAAGTTGTCCAATATATTTCTGAGTTATAAGTTACTCATCGGGTTACAAGTTGTCCAATATATTGCCGAGCTACAAGTTGCTTACCGGGTTACAAGTAGCTTAATATATTTTTTTAGTTACAAGTTGCCCAATATATTTCTGAGCTGCAAGTTTATTAAGCTACAAGATATCCAATATATTTTTGAGCTACAATTTGCTCACCTGATTACAAGTTGCTTAATATATTTTTTGAACTACAAATTGCTTACCGAGTTACAAGTTACTTGTCAAGTTACAAGTTAACCAATATATTCTGAGCTATAGGCCGTTTATTGAGATATAGGTTGCCAAATATAGTATTGAGCTACAAGTTGCTCATCGGGCTACAATTGCCCAAACTCTTCTAAGCTACAAGTTATTCACTAGATTACAAGTTGCTCAAACCTTTTTGAGCTTCTAATTGTTCACTAGACTACAAGTTGTCCAATTCCTTTTGAGCCATAAGTTACTCATCTAGCTATAAGTTGTTTAATATATTTTTAAACAAGTTACTCACCGAGTTACAAGTTGTTTATCGGACTACAAATTACCTAATACATTGCCGAATTATAAGTTATTTATTAGGCTGCAAGTTGCTCAAATTCTTTTGGTCTACAAGTTGCCCATAAGAGATCATTCATCACCCTAACCAAGTTAAATTGCTTATAATAGATTGATAGGTCTTCACGACCGACTTATGAGACTTTCTAAAATACTTACTACAAGTTGGAAGATCTTCTTGTTTGACTTGTGAGATCTTCTGAAATTATTTACTTACTACAAATTGGTAGGTCTTCATAAGCAATCTGCAGAATTGCCTGAATTATTTACTTGTTATAAGACAATGGATCTGTACGCTTAATGTCGATATGCCTAAAACACTTTTTCTTGTGTTTGTCACCAAGTCCTTGCAACTAACCTTATCTGCACAACGATTTCTATTATGGTGACACATCCATAACTTCTGGGCATGGTTATTTAGCTTGACATATTTGCCAGCTTATGGACTTCTGCAAAGCTATGAATCTCACTCATTATTTGCTGGAATTAACGACTAATTCATTTTTCTATTCAATTTGGAGCACGACTAAAATTAAGTTAGAAGATAACTTAAGATTGGTTTTTACTCAACTTGATCTCAAGTTGCAGAAGTAGTGATGTGGATCAAAATATTAATATATAAAATACATGAAAAAGGATAAGGGGGAATGCATCTGTTGAAACTTTTTTCTCTCTACTAAACACGAGTGATTACCACATAGTCTATCAAACTTAGTTAAAGTGACATATCTCAATGATAGACCTAGTTAAGGTGATAGACTAGAGTAACACATTTACCTAAGGATGACAAACATAAGAATAGGTAGGGCGATAGATCTAAGTTACAAAACTAACTATAGTGACTGACATAAACATGGCCAGGGTGACAGGCTTAGGTATAGTTAGGCCTAGGTATAGTTAGGACAGCAACAACTTTAGGTTGAGTAATTATCTTATGACAAGACCCTATAAAGCATGGATGGTGATTCTATAAATACCAAAGTTTTAAATACAACAAGAGGACATGAATAAAAGGTGAAAAGAGAACTTAATGTCTATTCTCCATAGTAACAATAATGGAGGCTTTCCTCCTATTTTCTGGTACACGTATTTACCTTATAAATATGGTATACAAGATCTCTTTTGTAGACGTAAACATCAATTGGTCGACATTCAATTATGTTATCTTATTTTCTTTTATTTATGTTTTGATGAGCGATTTTAAGTTAATCAACAAATTAATCTTGAGTCACATCGAACCCAATTAATCAATTTAGTATACAATATAAATAAGGTTTCTTACCCATAGGATATGTTAAATAATTAACTATTTTTGTCTGGTGTAATGACGTAGACATCATATTTGTGAAAAAAATAATAAAAGTTGTAAAACAAAGGCAATAACGCGGCTCTGGGCGAATTTAACCGTGCCGTATGCGTGCGAATCACGTGTTGAAATTTTTGTTTCAATAATTGATAACACAAAATGTCGTTCAGCTGATTATCGTGCATGTATAATCTTATACGTCTTAATCGAATCAATTTCCACAAACTAATCTATCGTACATGTATTTCTGTAAATGTTTAATAAAAATTTCCACTCACCAATGATTTAAGATTTTATAACACATTACCTTCAAACTTCTTAGCAATAATCCAATCTGATCATGTTTGAGGTATGCGACAAATACTAATAAAATAACTAATCTTCAACAGTAATATTATTCCGATTTCCACAAACTACCATATATTAAACGTTAATCAATCAATTATTAAGGGTGCATTCCATATCAACTACAAGGTAGTTGCATTCCTGCGCAACAAGTAGATTTCATTACTAGATTTTGCAGGGACGTTTAATTTATTTAATTCTTACATCTCTTCCAGTAGAGTTGCTAGCTAGTGCTTCGAGCTTCCATATATTGGGGTGCAGTATAGGAACATAAGCTTAACTAAATAGAATCTTGATCATCTTTAGGCTTCTCCCTTCTTAACCCCAATACGCGAAAAATTCAAGGAAGGAGCGTCACCAACGATGTTTACTTTACAAAGTGATGGTATGGCTTTTGTGGGCACTTCGTATTTTGATCAGGGAGACAAAACCCGGGAAGATCAGCTTGCAGATTGTGCTACTTTAGGAGGGGATGATCTTACCACAGATAAGGGTGTCCAAAAGAGGCAAAGAAGTGATTCATATGTTTGTGGGATTCAAGAAAATGAAGATGACAGTAACGATATTAAGTTCAAGAAAGCTATGCATAAAAGAGACGTTGAGAGGCAGAGAAGACAAAAAATGGCTGGCCTATACGCCTCCCTCCGGTCCCTTCTTCCCCTTGAATTCATAAAGGTGAACAGATATCATAACAACTGTGCAAACTTCACCTGTTTTTCTCTTCTTGCATTTCATTTTGCCGTTTAATTGATCACACTAGGGAAAGAGGTGTACATCCGACCACATGGAGCAGGCAGTGAATTACATAAAACATATGCAAGGGAAGATTGAGGAAATGCAAGTAACCAGAGACAAGTTAAAGCAGATGTGTAGTGCAACAGGAGCTGCTGCTGATAGTATTGATCCAATTAACATGAATACGTATGATTCGCCTAATTGTGTTAAGGTAAACTTGTGCCGTGGGGGAATGGAGATTCTAATCAGAAGTAGCCTCAATGGTGAGGGAAGTTTCCCCCTTTCAAAAGTGCTTGCATATTTGCTTGGTAGAGGGCTCAATCTAGCTAGCTGTGTTTCCGCAAGAGTTGATGCATGCCATGCCCTCCATAAAATTCAGGTTGAGGTGAAGTTAAAATACGTAGAGAGTAGTGATTTTTTAAGGCTTCCCTGGTGTTGTTTTTGTGATCTTACGTTTGTTATGTTCTTATTGCAGGCCAATGATTTTACGGGCATTGATCTGTTAAAGCTTCAACATACACTGGTCAAAGTGATTAACTTTGGCAGCTAAGAGTATTATTAAAAGGAAAAGATTCAAGGATGGTTTTGATTGGTCTTGAATTTGTGGTTAGACATGAATTTGTTACGTTCCTTTCCATTGTTTCATGTGCAATCTTAGATGCATCAATTGAAGGGCAAAGTTGTAGTGCATAAATAGTTGAGAGAGCTTTGTTAGTTTTATTTTTTGCGAGTCATACAATAATCTATTAGTACAAAAACTTAAAAACTAAATACTCATCAAAATAAAGGTACAAAGACTTGCATATGGTACGTAATTTATTTGTACAGGAAAATTACTGGGATTGACGGGTTTAAATTGAAAAGATTTAACCCCCCAATTTTATTTTATTTAAAGTTGAAACTGATTGCAAACTATCGGTAATGTTTGGATTAATTTCAGGCCCTCTATTTGAATTTCTTTCGGCCCTAAATTTTTGGGTCAAATTAAGAATCAGTATTTATCGCCTAATACTCTTCCTACATTAGCATTAGTGTGTATGCGCGCACACACACACACACACACACACACACACACACACACATATATATATGTGCATAAATTTTGTAACTAAAAAAATATGGTCAATTTTGTAAATGTACTTTGCTTGATCACATCGGTTACTAGAAGGAGTATCGCCTTTATATATAGTAATAGATATACAATATCTCATTTTGGAATCTCATTTATATATATTTATACATAGATGGTTTGAATCCCTTAACTTCAAAGGAGAGATTGAGGATTTAAATCCACTAAACTATTGGATAAGTGAGTGCAAAGAAAAAATAAATAAATAATATTGTAACATGAACAATTGTAGCGTACCATGTATCAAATATATTGTATATTGTGTAGACTATACAAATACGTTTCAGTTTTATACAAATATTTTGCTAAAAACATATGTAACAATCATTATTCAAGTGTAATATTAGCATAGTGTATGGAAGTATAAAAAATAATCTTAAGAAGCTAAATATGATCGATACGCGTGAAAGACATTTTGTCCACCCCAAAATCAAATAAAGCACATCTTAGTTTTACTCTACAATCACCAAATATTTCCACAAACAAAACCAAACATATATCACAATACATTACGTCTCGAAACAATCGAGGTTTTTATATCATCATCTCCAAAATTACAAAGTAAGAACACTTCAAAATAAATTTTGACATGTATAGGGCAAGTATTTTGTAAGCTGGTGTCCTGCACAATGTCAATGACCCATACATATTCTCTAAGGGCCCCTGCGTGCCTTTTGTTCTAGCCTCGACCGGAGAATCTAGTAGTTGGGAATAAGGGACAGGAGGAAACAAATTTTGGTCACTGGAGGTACAATGATTTGTTCAATAGAATGTTTTGCGTTTCATTTCATTCTCTTTTATCTACTGGGAAAGCAGACTTCCTTGTGACACCTTAGCTAAATTGGAAATATATAGACAATTCGGTGTGATTGTTTAGCTATAATGGCCCTCTGTTCATTACTTTGATGGAAGATCACACGTACTATTATGAAAAAGCAAATTCTCCCCATTTTTCTATTTTTCATTTTTATTCTAGAGTTAGACGACCGTAAGGCTAGTTCCTGTATTTTAGAGGATTGTGTTCCTAATTACTGCAACTTAGCCAATATATAATGACTATTATAATCAAATATTGGCAATGAGAGACGGGTGCAAAATTACGATGTTGAAAGTCCTAGTCACGACAGAACTCTATTCATTTGTTTAGTTATTTTTATTTTTATTCGAGGGTAATAAGAACCGTTGTGTATTCAATTACAATTGCTGTTGGAAGTTCTAGTCAAATAACTATCTAAACAAATTGAGAGGTCAGCTGCTTAACTTTGGAATCTCATTTTACCACTTGATCAAGATTTTATTGTCTTAAGAAATAGGTATATTGATGGAGTAGAGTTCGAGGGGCAATTCAAACTCTCTAATTATTTAAATTTTATCCATTTCAATTTTTTAAAATTCGAACTCAATCTTGAACTAAGGTCAAGAGGAAATATTAAGTTTGAAAACTTGTTAAAATTTGAATTCAAACTTGATTTGATTGCAAAGAATATTGGAACCTAATGTAACAACTGGGAGAGACGACACCTTGCAATCGTGAAGCGACTGCGATACGGGCTGCATAGTGCATTGAGGTTCTGTTTGGCTCCAAGCTTCGTTTTTCTCCATTTTAATCTTTTTCTTTGATACCTAACCACATTCAAAGGGTTCTTAAGGCCTTTTTATCATATTCAAAGTATAAAAATTCAGTCTTAATACATTTTTCATAATTTTTCAAAAGAAATTTGAAAATTCACCCAAACTCAATATATTTTCTATACGCGATTTCTATGTCAAATTTTTACGTATGGCTCATCCTCAATATCACAACCCAAATTTTAATCCTTGTGTTGCTTATAATTTTCATGCTTTAAGTACTTAAGTGTGTAAAATAAAATTTCTAAGAGGGTGTATGAATTCTACGGAGTTTTGAACTGGGATTTTACCTTGAGTGTTGTGCATTCTTAAAGCTTGGATGTCTCTTCTCTTATCCTGCCTCATGGCTCTTAATGTTTTTCGAGGTGGTAAAATAAAATTTTTCTCCTACGGTTGTGGAGAATATATATCAGGGGTGTGGTGTGCTTAATTTAAGGAAAACCAGTCCTCATGTTTTGAAATCTAGAAGACTGAAAAATTGAAATCGACATTTTTGTACGAGGTAGCCCAGGTTCCTAAATTTAAATTCGATGACTAAGAAGCGTTTTTGATTTGCATGGTAAGGAAAAGTTAATTAACAACTAATTTGTGGACCTAATATTATTCTTAAAAGAATTAAGTGTTAAAATTCAAAGTTTTACTAGATAAATATTATGTAGTAGTATTTGTGGTAGCAGTAGTAATACTACTACTACAACCGTCGATGATGGTAATAATAATAATAATAATATGCTAATAATTTTTTAAATTTTCAAATAATAAATAATAATCACTGGCAACAAAAACCAGTATCCAAAATTATCAGCGCCGAAAATTTTTAAAATATACAGAATAATGTCATAGCTAGCGACAGCAGAAAGCTATCAGTATAATTCGTGATGATATATTCGATGTCACTATCTGATTATATTAATTTCATATACTACTTTACATTGAAAATACCAATCTAAATGAATTCTTACCACCAATCAATTTATAATTTTGTGAGAAAGCACCTTCTTTAATCACTTAATATATTATATTAATAGTTTTCTTTAGCATTGGACTAATGAAGCACGAAAAAAAAGTTTCAGAAAAAAGAAGAGGGAAGATAAAAATTACAAAAACGACAAGGTTTAGAGGAAAGCTAGGAAGTCGCCAGTGTACTTTCGCGACGAGTGCTTCAAAAATTGTGTCTGGTTTGCTGACTTGTCTCTAACAACTCATATTCAGATATTCAGATCTGCTGCAACGCTTTAAAAATTAAAACCACATTTGGTAGACTAATAATTCGATGGATTGTCGTATATTCGCCCAAGATCATGCTTGTCTTGTCTTCCTATATTTTTTCTTCTCTCCATAAAAAATGGACAACTTTTTACTATATAAATTTTTGTTAACAATTTGATAATGAGTTGTTTAGGAAAATGCAAGTTAATTAGTCTCTAAGCTATAATTTGAAAACTTAATCAATTGTTGTGTAGCAGGCTAATTGAGTTAAATTTGTTATAATTTATCATAATATCGTCAATTGATGACTATCCAATCTTTACGGGTCTACACATAGCCGAAACATGTAAAAGAAGAGAAAAGATACAATTATATTTATTGAGAGCATAATCTAGGATTTGAATAGTATAATTAAGGAAGTAAAAGTATGGCCATCCATGATTTCTGTGATATATATGGTCGTACTAACTCTTATTGTATAAATTACCAACTTTGTAGAATTGAATGAACAAATTGATTAGCAATAAAATAGTTAGTGATAGAAAAAGAGGAAAGGTTGACGTCATTTGTATGCCAAAGTGCATGACGTCGTTATTGGGGTCGTCTGTTGGAAACGAGAGCTAAGAGGTTTAAGGGGAGATGGAAGAAGTGGGAGCTTCTACAAGAAATAAGAAACAACAGAATATTACACCATTCCCAAAAGCACCATGAGTGAGACCATTGAGGTTTCAAGAATTTAGACCTAGATCACCAAATTAGTAGACTCCTTGTCCTGCTAGCTGATCTTAGACCGAGCAATTCTCTCAGCATTATGTCTATAGGAAATAAAAGAAAAGATAAAATAAATAGGAAGAGCATAAAGGAAGCTAGGATGGAAAGAAAACTTACCCATTGGTGTAAAGGCCCTCTTCATGGTAATTAAACCAAAGAAGTAAATACCCCACGTTTAGTAATGATTTTTAGATGGAGGACATAATGGTTCAAGGCCTTAACCTTTGACTAAAGGTAGCAAGTGGAATGACGATGTTACAAAAATTAATTTTAGGAGTAAAGCGTGATCAAATAGTAGGAAAGCTCTAGGGGTAAGAAACTTTGATATAGAAGAACTCGTTCTTCTAGCCTTTATTGCTGTTGGAAGGAGTATCTTCAAAATATTTGATGCTAGCTTGGGGAGGGAAATAAAACCACCTAGGCTCAGAAGATTTAACTATGCAAAGAAGCCCAAATAGGTCAATATAGGGTTGGATTTGGATCTCACTATATAAAATGATGAACCCAGCCATCATATGGAAAGAATTGAGGGTAAAGTAGGTAAGAAGAAGTTTAAAATAGTATACTACTTTGGTGTATATGGGGGAATGGGAAAAACAAGTTCAGATTGCAGTTGGGCAACAAAAATAGGAATAAAATCTTGAGGATGATGGTGGAGACAATATAAAGACCTAGGGATTACACAACGAAAAGAAGAAGGAATTCCATATGTACAAAACAATTGGGCAACTAAGATAGCACTGCAATTGCTTGAGATGGAAAGGTAATAGGGAGTTTTCATCATGATTAAAAAAAGAAGGAGAATATATCACCTGGAAAGAAAACTTGAATAAACAAGAAGGCAGAATGCTTCCATGACAAGAAAACTATAGAAACAATGTGGCAGAGAGAAGAAATGGCAAAAAAGAGGAAACTTTGATATATATAGGAAGAAGGAAGAGATCTTTGTCGTGCACGTGGAAGATATAAGCTTGCTAGATGGAGATGGACAAATAAGGTTAGGCCACGTGTAGCACTGGGATGGCTCTGAGAAATCCAAATAACAGTGCTACATGTATTAAATGCAAAGGAGATGACATGACTAGGAAAATAAAAAAATAGCCCATAATGATAACATAGTAAAGCATAAAAAATAGGCCACAAAAAGAAGCAAAGTTAGTCTTTCCATTTTAGGGCCTTGGAGGTCGATATAAAAGACCTAACTCAGGGAAGGAGAAAACACCTTACAAGTCCTCCACCTTGGTGGTAGACTAATAATCTTGCAAAAGCTCCTCAACTTGGGAATAGAGGTAATAAGCCTACAAAAGTAACCCATCTTGGGGGTTAGACACAATTTCTATACAATAACAAAAAGAACCTTAAACATAAGACCTAGCACCCAGACTAATGGCCTTCTCAGGTTGAAAGCTCGAAGGCAAAACACTTACACCCTGATTCCACAACTTGGGGAACCTCCTAACAACAGAAATATAACATGTCCAATCCATGGGAGAAGTAGGAAAAACACAAGACTTCCAGCAGCGCAATCAAGGATCTACATCAACAAGATCATTGGCCGAAGTACCGTTCCCAGGTCAGTCAAGGATCAAATATTTTGAAATAGCCTTCCACCTAACTTTCCAATCTAAATCTATGAGGTCGTTATTCGGGTTAAGTATACCTTGAGAGATAAGCCGATCCAAACAACCATTGAAGCCCTATTGATATCCTTTCCTCACTTGGCAAACTAACAGATTGGCGAACTATGGAGAGGAATTGTACTCTAGTAGGCATTCATCTAAAAGGGCCTGCTGATAGGATTGTCCACTAGGGTTGGAAAGATATTCATGGAAAAGATCGCTCTGAGCATTTTTATATGAATGAAATTCTTCAAACAATCTGTTATACTCACGGAAAAGATCCTTGGAAAAGATGGCTTTGAGCATTTTAATAAGAATGAAATTCTTCAAGCAACCTGTTGTACTCACGGAAAAGATCCTCCCTCAATTGTTCTAGCTTGTGATAGTTTTGGAAGCAACTATTGAGCTCTTGTCGGGCCTCATAGAAGTCCTTCTAAAGTTGACCCACTTGATCATAAAAAATGGGAAGTATGAAGACTTGCTATAATCAAAACTATGCAAAAGTTCCACCACATGGGATACTTTCTTAGAATGTAGTGTAAGACAAGTCAGTCATTCCTCTGTTAAGTTATGGGAGAACAAGGAGTGGGAAACACAGCTAGTTCATGGAATATTCAACATTATTAAGAGATCAAGAAAACAGTTTAATGAAATAAATATATCTCTAATCCTTGCCTTCCCTTTTTTTGTATAGGATGAAGCATTGAAAATTATCAGTGGGGTGAGAGGGGGGGGGGCGGGTAATGCAAGGGTCTACACATAGCTGAAATGTGTAAAAGAAGAGAAAAGATACAATCATATTTATTGGGAATATAACATAGGATCTAAATAGTATAACCTTGGACGTAGAAGCATGACCCATGATTTTTGGGATATGCATGGTCGTACTAACTCCTATTGTTTAAATTACCAACTTCACACAGTTGAATGAACAAGTTGATTGACAATAAAATACTTAGTGATAGAAAAAGAGGAAAGGTTGATGTCACTTGTATGCCAAGTGTGTGACATTGTCACAATCACTCTGGATCTCTTTCTGTCCCTTAATTTTTCTTTGTGCCCATGTCTTTTCTATGCGCTTATGATACATGTATTTCTCCATTTATCCTACATATATAATCATGGAACACATAACTACTTATGTTATTAAATAACTCAATTGTTTTAATTATCACATATAGAATACACGTGACATGATTGTGTAGATGAGATGGGAAAGTAGAGAAATGTCACGAGATATGAGAACACCCATGGGCTTCCCTTACTTTCCATATTCTTTAGTAAATCCTATAATTAATCCTGTGAAAGTGTACACGAGACATAAGCACACAGTAAAACTTAGGAATGACAATAGAGGCGGATGCCTGCCATAAGGTACAAAATGGGATAAGGTTGAGTCGGGGTGAGTATAGGGGTGGGAGGATTTTTTTTTCCCCTGCTTTAAAAGAGACAGGGGATGGGGGAACTTCTCTCGCCCCAACCCCCACTTTAATTAAATATATATATATATATATATATATTATCCTTATCTATACTTGTATTTTTTTAGAAAATAAATTTTATATGAAGTTGTCTAATTATTTTAATTTTTTATTTGATTATTTTTTAATATTTTCGTTTTCCTTCTCTTTCAATTTATTTTTATTAGTATTTTATCTCAAGTTTTCTCTCTTTATAAACTCTTTTAATATTTCTTTATTTTTATACTTTCAATATTAAATTAAGTTATTTTTATTGTTTAAAATACAATAACATTATAATTTGTAATTAACTTTATGCATACTAAAAGTGTGAGAAATTTATTTGTTAGAATAAATTGTAATTAGTACTTAGTTATGTATAATTTTTACTGATTAATTGTGTATATTATTTTTTATGTGGTTAATTTGAAAATTAGTTAATCTAATTTATTATTTGATCATTATAATATAGAAAATTGTTTGTTTTTATATATTAATGTTTTTATATTAATTATTAAAGGTGCTTTTCATGTTTATTATTTTTGTAAAATTAGCCGGTATCTCTTAATTTTAATAATAGAAACAAATAGAATCAAATTTTTTTTCTTTCTAAAATTTAATTTTTTAAATAAAATTAAATTTTTTTTTCTTCAATGAGACACCTGGGGGATCGGGACAGTGCGGAGGAACAATGACGGGGATCGGAGCCATTCGTGTCCCACCCTTTCCCCTTTGCCATCTCTAGAAAAACCCATCAACTAGCTAGAGATTCACGTGTATGAATTTATGCCAACTCCAGAACATAGAGACAAGTAGCACCAGTCATGACATGACCAATTAGCACCCCAGCAAAGACCAAAGAAACCCCATCAACTTTAGATTATGATAAGGGACATGATAATTTAATTAATACACTTTCCTTTCTATCATTTCATGTGCGAAAACAAATATCAGGTGGGGCGCATGTGTTCGCGTATTAGGAGTACGGTAGGAAAGCACACAATCATTGTCCGTTGATAAATAGTTTTATAATCATCAAAGTTGTCCATTTCTTTCATCTTCCTGTTCATTTACAAGCATGGAATCCTAGACATTATCAGAGAGGGAGGCAAATATTAATATTTGCAGATCTCAACACCCTAACCAAACGTGTCTCCTTGCAGATCATATGCTCAATCCAAATTCAATTGAAAATCGGATTTTCAAGATCTTCTTCATCATATAATTGAAAGATGTTCTCTTTACAACCAGGAGATGAGCTGGTGTTTCGAGCCTCCACTGCCTTTTCTGAATCAGATAAAATCCCGCATGATCTGATTTCGGATCATGCTTTTGTTGAAAGTAACATTATTAATTTCGCCTCGAGCACTAGCAGCACCAGCAGCAATAGCAACAAGCAACTGCTGGGCCCAACGCAAATTGGGTTTCGACAGAGTCAAACGAGGAACAGGGATGTGCACAGTACTAGGAGGATTTTGCATAGAGATATTGAGCGTAAAAGGAGGCAGGAGATGTCGAATCATTACGCTTCTCTTCGAGATCTTCTTCCTCCTGAGCTCATCAAGGTGAATCAATTGGCCTGATTCTTTTTTTCCCCCTTTTTCTCGGAACATTTTATACAAATTTAACAATAAATTAGGGATGCCATGTTTTGACTGAAACCTTTATGTTCTAATTTGGGGGGTTGCTTTAATTCCAATTCGAATGCTTATGATTAGGTTTTCAATTATATTCCTGTGACGTCAGTACTAATTGATGGGTTTTTGTTTGAAGGGGAAACGCTCGATATGCGATCACATGCAGGAGGCCGTGACTTACATAAAACACAAGGAGAAGAACATCCAGGAGTTGCTGATTCGGAAAGACAAGCTGGTCAAGAAGTTCTGTAATTTATCAGGCTCCAAAATTGGATGCTCAGATGGGGGTGAGAATTTGCCTAATTTTGTCATCGTGAATCAGGGCCTGAATGAGGTGGAGATTCTTCTCAGCTGCAGCCTCCCAAGAACTGATTTTGGGCTCTCACGGGTGCTTGCGGAATTGCTTGAGAGAGAGCTGAATGTCGTTAGCTATGTTTCAACCAGGACAAAGGGGAGATTTCTCCATAAAATCCAGGCCCAGGTAAATTTTAGGAGAATATGAAAGATTGCAAGAACTAGGGTTTTTAATTTAATCTTTGTGCCTAATTAATCTGAACCAAGAAGCATGAGTAAGGAGTTTGTTTTGGTATGGCCGGCATTATTCAACGCTCTGTGAATTAAATTTATCAATAATTTGCAGGCTGGTGACCTGAAAAGCCTTGATCTGGTGGTGCTGCAAGAAAGACTGAGGCAACTCATCAATTGATATGGTCTATCAAGATCGCTGATGCATGCCATGAATAATTCGTTTGCTTGATTTCAATACCATGCATCGGCCATTGAGAGAATGTCAATATATATATATATATATATATATGAACACCCTAAATCTTGTAGATATATCTGCACTTTTTTAAACTCTGTTCACATTTCCACGTGTTAAACGCACAGGAGTTTGATTTAAGCTCATGTATATTTGCATCTTGGCCACCACCACCATGCCCGTTTGCGAGTGGCAGCAGGGACCTAAACTCGGAATACACTACAAATTTGGCCATTCATTTCGTCTGTGGTATGCCAATTCTTGCTAATTTAAATTGATTGTATGCGGGGCATGGTTAACTCGGATAGAAATATATATTAGGTTAAGTTGATATTTTTTGGTGTATCTCAAGAGAGGTACACGATTTGTACAACCACATGACTCGGCAAATGCATTTTCGGATTGCAACCTAAGAACCATGCAGGAAATTGTCATGATTATGTGTGAGAAATCTGAATAATTGAGATGAGCTGGTTGGACGCAGAATATATTTGATAAATATATCCAACTGTTCTCTCTATGAAAACTCCTTATTGTACCTTCCATTTTGAGAGGAATGATGAGAAAAAAAATTGGGAGTTAAGAGTTGAAGTTTGCGTGCGATTTAATAAACTGTGTGGAAAAAGCATAAGGATGATGTTTTTATATTAAATAATAATTTTCGTGTTATATGAAATATTAATATATACATTTTTTAGTATTGATATGATATATTGTTGAAATAAATTATTGATAGTGGCGTAAGTAATTTAATAAATGGATGCGGTTGTTTATTTTTTAATGAAATAGATAGTGGCTAGGCACATTGGGAGAAAAATTTAGGCCAAAATTTTTTATGAATTTTTTTCCGAATAAGGACCAATGGAATGTTTTATTAAAGAGAATAGTGGAAGGGGTCGTCCGATCCCAACCTTAGCATCCAACGTGAGCAATTATTTCCATGCAATATTTGTGTCTTTGTTTGTTATTTCAGTAATATTTCATTGGTACATGGAGAAGTGCTGAAATCATGGGCTCTCTGCACCTAAGAAGATACTAACTGAGATTTTGCTAGTAGGATGGTCAGGTTTCTAGTATTTTTTATTTGTTTGTTATGAAGAACACATGCGTGGGGTTGTTTTAAGATTGTGCCCCCTCATTATGATCATGCAGAAACTCAAATTCGTGCTGGTGTTTAGAGATTGACGATTGAGATGAACTGGTTGGGCTGACAAGGACATAATCCTTGGGAAAAAATATTTAATACACACCCACACACACAAGTTATATCCCATTTTTCAATAATGTTCTTGGTTGGTGCATCAAATTGCAAAAAATAGGATTTCCGGTACTTTGCTTTTGAGATCAGTAGTTAATCCCTTATATGACAGATCACATTATTTGTGAGGATTATACGTTACACATTATTGCTTCAATATGATCTGTAGTTTGGCAACCTGCCATTGTTGATCCATGTCCGGTCCTTGCAAGTTGTACTCCACAGAGAGAGAGAGAGAGAGAGAGAGAGAGAGAGCTGAACAAATATAGGCAAATTAATTAAATCAAAAGGTGTTTTTTTCCTCATCAGACAACTTGGGTTAATTTTTGAGATGTTTATCCACACAGTTTAGACTATTTCGCTTTGAAGCTTTTTAGCATCCTAACCTTTACATTCTTAAAGATTCTTTTCCAACGTCGAAGAAATTTCGAGGTTCACTTGAGCCACACAGACTCAGAGTATCATGGTAGCTGGTAAATAAATCATAATTTACTTCAAAGGAAAGTATTAGGCCGTAAGTAAACCAAATTTCAGTTTCAAGATAATGAGTAATAAAAACAATAATAAATATTTTGTATTGCGAGGTGAATACTATTGCTTTCAAACTTACTATATACTCCAACTAGCTTGGTTCATATCACCTGCCTCTTCTTTTATCCGACTTAATATACTTGCAATGAATACTTTATGGTACATACTTTATATAATGACATATCTTTTTATATATAAAATGTAATTAATTATTTTCTATCAGATGACACATATTATTATATATAGTATTCAATGAAGATACTCCAACTATGTCACAATGCACGTTATAAAGCCCACGATATCATCTCACTTATTTTATCCTTGTGCCCTTGTTTTCATTAATATATTATTGTTAAATGTATTATTTTTTTATGATGTGACAACTAAAATGTATTGGTGAAATTGGGATAAAAGATTTGGCATGATTACTAAAACCACCCTTTACCCTTACCAGCAAAACCTGAGGATACTGGGCGACCCCATTTCGTGTTATCCTACCCTACGCTCTGCCGAATCCAACAATCATCATGCTTTATTAAAATGAAAGTTGGCTATGATAAGAATACTAATAGAAGCACAGGTACAGCAATGAAATGATAAAGACTGAATACTAAAAGATAGACAGATGGTTAATCTACATAATTGATATATTTGACTATTTGATGTATACTATATTATATGTGAATGATCAATGACTGTTTCTCCATTGCAAGCAAGAATCAGTCTGAAAGACACCAACCAGTATCTACATGAAATACTGAATCAACTTTAGCAGAAATAGGTTGAGACATTGGAGTAATTTTTCCACAAATAAAAAACTCAAATTTATTATATATGTTTTTTCAATGCACGATTTGAGAAGAGTATGGATGAACTAAACTAGATATTTCACAACATACAAAATTCCTTAATGATTAAGCAGATCGATAAAAGATTAACTCGAACCCCTTCACTCTATATGTTCACATCCCAGCTCGTCCCAATAATTATCCAAATTAATTAATCCTCAAACCCACGGGCACAATTTCCAGCATTGTGTGGTTAAATGATACGAATTCTAAAATTGCACATTAACTATGGGGCACATGCTCATCAGGTATCTAATTTGCTATAACATTTAATATCCCGCCTCATATAATAATTTTTATGCATTATATAATACTCAAGAATATTGGATTCTCAAATTAGAAACCAAAACTGATGCACCTAGTTTTCCCCCACACTCTATATTCTATACATGCTGATTCAACCAACAAATTATCCATCGTATCTGAAATCAGGTTATAGCCCAGATTAATTAATTTAATGTTCAAGTCTTTCTTGCAGATCGATGTTATATTTACATATAATTAGTGGGGATCAATGCTATTGTTGGTTAATCCGTTACCAAATATTTCTTCCTATTCTTCGGGTTTGCTTGCCCAAAAGGAAAAAATAAACCAATTAATCAAAGAGAAGAACGAAAAGCATAAAAAAAAAAAAAAAACCTAGTTCATGCACAATTTAATTAAATTTCCTTTTGAATTTATCGAGAAACCTTTCCTCTCTTTGCATCGGTCTTGTCCCAGCAATTCCCTGAGGACTTGTGAAAGCCTACAATATTTAATTAGAGGAATATGTATATTCAGATTATCCAAATAAACAAGAGTTACTTAGCCTGATCATGATGTGGTTTAGCCATTCATATCTGATGCCTTCTTTGTCTCTGGAGAATAATTTATCAGGTTTGAAAATCGGAAGAGCTTCAAGAAACAGTTCATCCTCTTGGTTGTACAAAGGCAACAATTAAATATCTTCAGATCTTCAAAAGCAAATTTCAGGGTTTTCAATGAAGTTTTTATAATCCTGAAGACATGGTTGCTTGGGGGTTGAGATCTGCAATGGTCCCCTGGTGCACAGCTTCCAATATTGAAAAATCAAAATCTTTATTATGGGGATGAAAGGAGTGTCCCCATCCCCATCAAAATCACATGTATTATATGCCGCCCTTTAATTTTTCTTTGGATGGTTACTGTGCTTTTGTACAAATGTTGATCTTACGATGCGTTCACACTCGATGCAAACGAAATAGTCATCACCCATAAACTTACTCCAACAAATAGTATTATTTCTTCTACATACATCAAGAATGTATTTTCTCATAGGTACGTGGTTATATTTATTTCCGCAATTATTACATTGATTAATTTTAAACAGTTAAAAACAACACCTTTAAAAATAAAATAAATATAACTCGCATATTTGTGGCGAAAACGAGAACAATATCAAGATTATAATAATTGCCAATATTTAGTAGTATGAATGAAAGGATATATATTTATATATTTGGTCATATATGTGTGAGAATGATACGTAATATTTATGTCAAGTTTTGCGTACTGTTGACAATTAACGAATCATAAGAAGTATAATATTAATGGAAAAATATTGAGTAAAATAATGCAAGTTATTGGTGTTTAATATTTCCATCATTATGTTAAGGATCGTTAAAAGTTTAGTATTAATAATAATTATGTCCAAAGAGTTGGCATTGACAAATAGTAATATATTAAATGACAAATAAATTAACGACTTCAATTTAAATTATAAGTATACCACGAACTAGTAACAATTGCAACAGTAACAACAATAATAAGATGAGAGGAAGAAGAGAAGGGATTACTAGTGGTAGTAACAGTAGTCATCACTAATTTTTAACTATACATATACCATGAAGCTATAGCATTAGTAATTTCTGACTTTTAACTACATATATACCACGAAGCAGCAACAGTAATAGTAATCACTGAGTTTTAACCATACATATACCTCCAAGCAACAACAACAGCACTAGTAGTAGCCACTAACTTTCAACAGCTGTAGTTGTAGTGGTATAATTGTGTTTTTGTCGATTTTAATCATGAAAACATGCACATAATTGTTGTTACTATAAAAAATATAGGAAAGATTGTCGCAGAAGTAATTTTATGTCAATAATAACAATTAATATTTTGTCAATTGACATGTATAACAATTGTTTATTTATTTAGTAGTGATTCGTGACAAATTTTATAACATGATAATAAAATTGCAAATATTTTTGTAAATAATTGTGGATAGGGCTGGAATCAAGTTGAGTCGAATTCGAGTAGTAATCTATTCAAGCTAGATTCGAGTTAATTTTTGATGAGCTCAAGTCAAACAAAATTTTGCAACTTAAGCTCGAATTCACTAGGTTTAGAGCTTGAGCTTATCGAGTTAAGCTCGAATCGAGCTCCTGTTCGAGCTCGAGAGTGAACTACAGAGTGTAAGTTATGTTTGGTAAAAATTAAAAAAAAAAATAAAGAATCGAGTTCGAGCTACTTAATCGAGTTCGAGTATTCTCATAAAATATTCGAACTTGACTTAATGACTATATCAAGTCGAATCAAATTTGAGTTTTAATCGAATTGCTCAACTGAATCAAATCAAGCAAGTCGATTGACTAACAGGCTAACTACATTGGTATATTTGAAAGAGTCTTGGGCAGTTCAGGAATATGCTCTCATACAAATATGGTTTTGGGCCCTACAACTGAATGGAGCCCACACCCATGAGCGGTGAACAAACAAGTATGACCCGTTGCGTATATATACATACGGACATATATATATATATATATATATATAAATTGTCAGTGCCACAGCGAGACTTTTCACAGACATGACAATATCAGTCTGACAACTAATAATATATAATTCTTATGTTATTAATTTTAGTATTAACAATTGATTTATACACAAATTTCAAAACACTTAAACTTGTAAAGATTATTTTTAGATTAAAAATATGCCAGTTAATGTATGTAATAATTACCTTAAAATTACTTTCTTCTTGCAATGAACAGGACGAATGAAGGAATTTTCAATATGGCAGGTTACGTTTGTTTATGTTTTTAGACGTAAGTTTTTTTTTTTTATGTATTTTTTTTAAAAGTGTGTAAAAATAAAAGATAAAATTTAAAATATATAATAATTATAATATATATTTTTAGATTGTATGAAGTACAACAAACATAGCTGCTATGTCTATATGCAGATTTGGGAGTTTCATCTATAGAAATATTCACTTTTAAATATATTATTTATAAAAAAATAACTATTTTCATCCCTTTTTCTATTTTTATATTATTATTAAATTTTTATATAATTTTTTTTTCCAACAAAATTTACATCCAAGCAAAACCCATATATGTACAACACTAAGGGGATAGCAATGATGCTATTATAATTTAAAAATCATAGCCTACACAATCCCTAGGTGAAATACTGAATACGTCATTCAAATTTGGGCCCGAATGGGATATCTAGAATTTTTAATTTGTCTAATATCAATGGAGAAAGCTATTTGCAATCTTTTATATCAAAGAGAAAAATGACAGTTGAAAACTACAGACATGGAATCAATAATTTATAAGCACACCCCTATTGTCATTCTTGTAATTAATTTTATAGAGTGCTAATGACTTCTTTTGCCAGATTGCCCTTTATCTGTCGATCGTATTTGCAACAGCAAACAAAGAATAACTAGTATAAGAAAATGTCAATGAGAATAACTAGTATAAGAAAATGTCAATGAGACAGCAACTAATTAACACCAGTGCACAGACAATAATTTTATTCAAGTATATAATAGGAATATAAACTTAAACACCAATTTTTTGAAGTTATAATATTTTATTTTGGGAACCGTCAAGCATTTTGAGATACTTTATAAATTCTCATATACATCATTAAATATTTTAACAAGTTTCGTGTATACAGCGCGATCGAATGTACCTTTTATAATAATTAATGCAATTATATTATATTGAACAGAAATTTTGCTTATTTTAAATTTTATTTTGCTCACATTATAATGAATTGGGATTTGTAATTTTTCAATTGAAAAGTGCTTTGAATGATAATGGGTAGAGAGATAAATTTGTCAAAACTTGGAATCCAACAACTGATGACTTTATAGACTTGAGATTTAACCAGACAAGCTCCAGACCGAAGGCCAATTCCTTCGTTTGATTCCCTAGGTTGACCTGAAAATATATACAATAAAAAAACAATATTTAAACGAATAATACTGTACAGAATTTTTTCTTATATATGCCCACATATTAATATATAAAATCCAAACCTTACCAAAAATTGAATTATTGCATGTCTATATAAACAATTAAATGCATATATGTTTACATGCTAAATATAACCATTATCCCTACAATATCATTCGATGATTATGTAATATATATATATATATATATATATATAAATTATGAAATTAGATAAATGAAACAATAAATGAATTATTTTTACTTATTTAACGCACCATCATATTTTATCTTTGAAAATAGGTTCCAAACAAAGATTTTGGTCATTTAGACAGGCAAACCCATTCACGTTATAATTATGAAAGTATTTAAAAATGTTTTAAAAAACACAATCATTATTTTCTACATGTGAAAATGTTATCATAAATTTACTTATTTGCACATAAGCGTGGTTTAATTTTTAAAAAGTTAAAACTTCAAGCACATCTATCACTGTTACTAATTATATATATATATGTATGTATGTATGTATGTATTGAATGCTTAAGCTATATCTAATTATTTATGAATCCACATTATTATTTTAAATAAGGCTCTATTTGATTGAAGGATTTGTATTTGGAGAAAATAATTTGTCAAAAAGGTTTTTAAATGATTCTAAATAAGAAAGAATTTGAAATCTACCGTCGTTACAAAAATTATAGTTTATTTAAAACGAGCATTAAAAGATTTGAAATGCATTGACCGATAAATTCATCCAAACAAGTGAGATGAATTTCTTACCATCTATGACAAATCCATTCCTCCAAATTTTTTAATCCAAATAAATCTTTATAAAAGTTCTCAATTTGTATTTCACACACACAAAAACTGATAAATACATTTCTTATATTTATAACTACATATCAGACATTCTGTAGTGTAAAGAGAAAACAAAAGAGTACAGTTACTACATATGCTTTAACTAGTCATTAGGTGCTAATCAATGCTTGGCTCAAGAAGTGACAACAAAGTAAATACGGCAAATTGCTTTCTTCATTTACTTTCTAGTCTAATCATACCATATATTTAATAATTAAACAAGTCCATAATTGTACGAATATTCATCTGGAAATCTTGCACTGATCTTCTTGGTCGGACAGGAAAATCCTGCTAATCCCATCTCTTCCGCACCTGCCCTAATCTTAATGACGCAAGTCTTTTTCTTGGCCCATCGCATTAAGCGTTAAGCTTGATTTGCTACATTATAGTGCTTGGATAAACTTATTTAGCAAACTTTCTAACACTCCGTTTTGTGAGACCTTTTTCATTTTTTTCTTGTTCCTTTTTTTAAATTTTAAATTATGTGATCAAATTATTCATCAACTAGAAGGCAGACACCAAGTCAAAAAATTACAACATAAAATTAAATAACTAAAAGACAACATTTGGGTCTAACACGTATGAGAATGTGGATAATTTTTAATGATTTAATTGGACTTATGTGCTTAATTTTCTATGCGCATAATCGAATAATACAAAAAATTGAGACCTAGAAATAGTTAAATTATGAGACTTTCTTTATTTGGAAATATAATAATATTGAATAATGCTACTTGTTTGGAACCAAAACTATTATTACGTCATCATGTCGTTCGTTAGTCAAATAACTATCTTTCCAGATATAAATAATTGAGTCCTTTTTGTTGAATCTAATGAGTTGAATAATTTGACAATTATAAACACTAGTAAAAGTTAAAATTTTGACAATATTAAACTATCAAAAATTAACATGATTAACTAGTTCAAAAATTAAACAGTTTGAACTTGTACACAGTAAAGGAATAACTCAGTTTGAGACAATAAAGTATTATACATAAAAATATTGCATATTTAAAAAAATAATAAGAGACTAAAATTATGTGTAAGTTTTAAAATCGCAACAGTAATGTTCTAATTGCAAGAAATAATGGGAGAGATCAATGTCAGAAAAATGAAATTGCCACGTCCACAATAATTACTCTCGTGGTTGGAGCTATACGTTGTTGCTTTTATAGTTTTGTGTAGGAATGCTCTTAAAATATTTCAAATTAATATATGAATACCTACAACCACGAATTTATAATTTCTACTATCTATATACCAAAAATTATTATATAAATGAATTAATAATATCCACACACTGAACTAAGACTAATTATAGATTTGAGTTGCCCTGATGTAATTATCTTTAAATTAATTCTAGCATAGCAACAAGCATTCGATTTGCTAAGATCATAAATTCCACTTTTATGATTTATCTTCATGTGTATAATTTAACTTAACATATCATCATGAACTTCGAAATTTACAATTCCACTGTTTATTTTGCTAAACTATATGAATTGTCATTATTCTTGACACAACTCCAAATGTGATGCTGTCTTGGCAAATTGATTTGGTAACGTGTCATAACAGATGTTGCAATATGATTCATATCAAAATCGTATAAATCTATTAAATATTTGTCAGTCGATTTATTCATTTCTTATGAAAATTATGGTATGCTGATTTAACTATTTTGAAAAGACTTGAACAGATTTTAATTAAGTGGTTAGAATATAGTTGATCTGCCTCATTTTGAAAATACAAGAAAATCTGTAGAGTTGACCATATCTTCCTTTTTTCTATATCCAACCAAATTCAATTCATATGAAAGGATCTTCAGAATACTTTTAGTTCCAAATGTTAAGGAAAAGTTGTTAGAACTGTTGAAAATATAGGAAGGAAACCATTCTGAAAATGATGCAATTGATGATTCAATATGGAAAGTATCATTTTCAAATATTTTAGGGTTTGTCAGCAAAATTTCTTGGAGGTAGTTTACTAATCTTAAAAGCTGACAAAAGATTTTCAAAGGAGTTGAAGGGACTGAACCAGAGATTATGTTGATCGCATATATTCATTTTAGAGAAAACTTTTGGCACAACTTTTGAAGAACAAATGTTTAAGTAATTTTGCCCAAGAGTTCAAGAGTGTTTTATTGATCTTATCATTGAGAAGAAAAATGGAAGATGGTCGATTGAGTTGTTGAGTTCAAATTCGTACAAGTAAAGAATCATCCTCGAGAGGAGAAAACCTGCCAATCAATACTAAAAGTTGGGGTTAAGAATGAGTCTTAACAAAGTGGAGGTAAGTAAACATGTTGTTTAAGAGATCTAACTTAAAAACATATTAACTAGTTAATACTAAAGAGAGTTTCAGATAAGATAAGTGATTGTTTACTGGTTTCATCTAGTTTGTCTTAACAAGTGTTCTATTATTATTAGTAGAATTTTTTTGAACATGACCTCATAGATTTAGGACGGTTATATTCAAACCACGTAAATAATTTTTGATATTTACTTTACATTTTTATTGCGTGTATTCATTTGTAATAAGCCACGACGCGTTACAACTTGCATCATAACAAACCTAACCAATTAATAGGTTATATGTCACTTTAAATAACTGAAGTTAACAAAAATTTCGGTCGGACGATAATAAATGTTTAGACGAGTAAAAAAAAAGTCCAAAAATATAAGCAGGACCGCAAGCAGATTAATTTCCTGTTAAAGAACACTGGGACAATCTGAATTTCTAAAATTTCACGTGAGGCAACTGTGTGAAAGTTCACGAAACTGCCAGTTCAAATCCATCTTTCATGCAACAGTATTCCTCAACAGGAAATCTTTTGGTTATCCACGTGAAGCTGTCGGTCGGTCGCAAATAAAATCAGGAAATTTTCGATCAATTCATGCATGGATTGAGACAAAACCTGCAGTTTCCACAACCGTTGATTTTCAAATTTTTCTCCTTATAATCAAGTAATCTTGATAATTATTGCTGGCATTAAACAAATTAGGGGAAAAACAAAACGAAAGAGCATATACCAATTGAATGCGAAAGCCGCGGAGTAGGGTTACATTTGGACATAAATAGAATAGCCATGTCTGGAGATTTAGATGAAAATGTTGGGTTATGTTTGGTTGTTTATTTGAACGAGGTTTGAAAATAATCAAGATTTTGAAATGTATGAAAATTATGTTGAAAATAAAAATTTAATTTTGAATCTAAGTAATTTTATATGTATATAATATGAAATAATAATTAAGTCATGTAATAGTATATAGGTTTGTAGGGTATAAATTTATATAAACGTGAGTGTATATTCATTTATATATATATATCTGTTGATTTGATTGTAAATATATATATATATATATATATAATATGATTGATATTAAATGGTTGGTTATACATATAAGAGTGAAAATTTTTAACTTTAAATTTAAATAAAAATTTTGTAATATAAGATATTTGTTTTGATGAGAATTTGGTGGATTGCAGACCAAACCAAAATGCGTTCCACACAAAGCCATGGTAACTTTGTTAAAGATGAGTATTTATGTTTGGTTGTAAAATTTTGACAGTATACTAATATTAATTTATTTGAATTTGTGTAGTTATATATATTAATATAAAATAGGTAATAATAATTAGATAATGTAATACTGTGTAAGAATAATTATTAGTTTTGTATATATATATATAAATGTGAGTGTATGTATATGTATATATATTAATTTAATTGTAATTAGATATAATAATTGAATTTTAAATATTAATATATATGTTTGGATTGTCAAAAGTTGGAAGGATGAAAATCCTTTTAAGTTTCCAAACAAACACAGTCACCAGATTTCCTCCGAAAATTTCCCAAAATATACAAAAAAAATGAAGAAATGGGGACACTTGAGTAGGGTGTTTATTTCTTAATGTCACTGCAAGACAATATTTTTTTATGAAATCTAGCATTTGAGGGCCCGCCCTTAATTCATCTTCTCACCAGCTTTCTCTACACTTATTTCTTGTCATCTTCTTCATACATAAACCCCATTGATATTTGTGTAAAAAATCTTGAATGCACAGCAATTGGTCTTCATCTTCGAACATGTTTCCTTCACAACAAAACGGGGATGATTTGCTTTTCCAGGAGCCTACGATTTTTCAACAAGAAATATTGGAGATCACTAACCTCGTCACTGCTCGGAAGAGTTCCAAAAAGAAACCAAGAAAATCGAAAGCACGTATCCAGAATCAAGAAACCAAGGAATGCAATAAACGCAAGAAAATTATGCACAGAGATATGGAGAGGCAGAGAAGGCAAGAAATGGCTGGCCTTTACGCTTCACTTAGATCCCTCCTTCCTCTCGAATATATCAAGGTAAGTGAATCTGCCATAAATGGCCCTGCTTTCCCATTTTTAAATGTCCTTAACCGCTGAAACTTTTCTGTGATTTTTCTACTAATTAACACGACGTTTTTCCGATTATTGTTGTGTAGGGAAAGCGCTCGATCTCCGACCACATGCAGGAGGCAGTGAATTACATAAAGCATCTGCAAAAGAAAATCGAGGAGCTGCGAATTCGAAGAGATAAGCTGAAGAGGATGTCTAAGTCTGCTGGCTCGGAAAATGGAAGCTCGAACTACACTGTTAATATACAGAATGATGTGACGGTGAACTCTTGTGGGGATGGCGTTGAGATTTTAATTAGCTCTGGGATCAGAGAGGAGCAAGGGTTTCCCCTCTCCAGGGTGCTCGTCGAATTGCTCGACGCACAACTCCATGCTGTCAGCTGTGTTTGTACAAGAACCAACGACCGGTTTCTGTACAGAATCCAGTCCGAGGTAAAGTTCATTGTACGAGTTTATGTGCGAATGGCTTTGCTTTCCCTTTGCATCATTGATGGATTGTTGATACTACTCTAACCATGTTTGTCATTTGCAGGCCAACGATCTGACATACTTTGATCTGCCTGAGCTGCAGCAGAGACTGAACAATTTGATGAACTTTGGTTGTTGAACTCTTGTTCGGAAAATAGTCTTGACAACGTGTGGTTAGAGCCTGAGAGTTCCTATGTGGACTCGGTAAAGATTTTCTGTTTGGACATGATTAGCCATACTTCGTACGGCTCTCTCTCTCTCTCTCTCTCTATTTGAGTCACGTGGGCTTTCTGGAAATTTGATGGAACAGTCCAATTATTTATCGTTTCCTGTAATAAGACTGCATCGTGGTTTGGTTTGTATGTTTAAATCATGTTCATAAAATATAGAGTTACAGAATTCCGAGGCCAGAAATGGGAAAGTCGAATCAATGAAGCATTTAGGCTACGTTTGAGAGAGGGGTTTTTGTTGCATATTATATTTGATAAGAATTGTATTGTAATTAGTAATATGTTTGGAGTGTATATTGTAATGGGGTGAATAATATAATTTATTTAAATATATGTGTAAAATATATAATAATAATTGAATGATTGGATAGTTTATAGGAATAATGATTATGTTTTAGGATATGAATAAAAATAATTTGAGTATATATGTGTAACATATATAATTATTAATTTGATTGTGAATATGTGTAATAATTAAAAAATAATCAATTAGTTATATATATTAGAGAGTGAAAATTTGAATTTGAATTTAGAAAAAAATATTGTTGAATGGTATGTTTAGTAGTACGAAGTTTGAGATGATATTTTGAGTTGAAAAGTAGGTTCCAAACATAACCTTGGTGTATCACGTGGAGCTTTCCATTTTAACTCAAATGATTCATTGTTATGCGAGTTTATATGATGATAGTTGAGTTATTGATTCTTGCACATTACTTTAACAATCACTGTAATTGACACTTCTATATTATATAATATATAGAATGTATGTGCCCAACGCTCCAAGTAGAACAAACAAAAAAAATATATTCACTGTCCTTGTTATCATCAATGCGCTTGCCCCAGCAGTTTCTTGCAAGATTCTGCATCAAATTGTTGAATAATCGAAGCAAACTGTATTCATTTAATACTACCACCCCAATAAAAAAAACAAAGAAAAAGGCAAATTGAACCAATGGTCCGGATTACAGGTGAAGCTGACATGTTTTGGATTTAATTTTCACTATGTTCATTGTTAGTTAGTTGATGGACCAAACCCTAGTATTAGATACAATCTGAAATTTCATTATTAATATCACCTGATTATTGTAGTACAGAAAATACCATCACAGATTAGAGAAATATATGTACCCTAAAAAGAATTGAAGTGAAATACTTATGTCCCAAAATTGGAATCTAATTCCAGAATGGGTGAAAATTAAATTTGGAAGTTTGCATTTTGTTTGTATAAGCTGCAACAGAGTGCATGCAGATGCTTCCCTCGTTATTAATACATGTGCTAATTACACAACACTCAATAGAGGCTGCACGTTGACGTCGATCCTCGGATTATTATTGGACTTATTTTGCGGAAATCAAACATGAAGTAGGTGAACACTTTTATAGCGAAACCAGATCAGTTGACAAGGATTATTGACAATATATATATATATATATATATATATATATAAAAGATCTCAACTTCTAAAATATTATGAAGCTAACGTGGTAATCAAATGAAATAAAACGCTTATTGATATACCAGATACCAAAACCAAATTAACAATCGTCAATAAGAAAAAGAATAAATAAATAAATAAACACAATGGCTATGTTTGTTTCCTAGTTGGGAAAAAAAATTGAGTGATTTGAATGTGGGTGAAAATTAAGTTTAGTTTGTAAGATTTTGGTTGGTAAAAAAATTATTTTTATATATATTTAATATGTGATAAAAATTGAATGATGTGATATAATATATAAGTTTTTAAGGTAATAAAAAATGAATGTATGTAGAAAAATTATAAAGATAGATGTCGACTTGATTGTAATAGATATAATAATTAAAAAAATATTAGTTAGTTAAAAAAGATAAAATTGAGAAAAATTTAAATTTGAATTCAAATAAAATCTAAAAAGTCAAATATTCACTTGGTAAAATTTTTAGTGGCTATGAAGAGCGTAGAATAAGGAACCAAATATAGCCAATAAAACTTGTATCTTTCTCCCTACATAGATTTAATATTGCATGTTAGTGGAAATCAACATAATTCGGACAAATATCAAAGTTGGCAACCACACTCGAAAGATTAAATGATTTGCTTTTAATTAAATTATGCAGATTTCTTATGGATGGCAAAAGGTTACGGTTTGGCTAAAATACCAGCTCATGGCTCTATGGCAATATATATTCATGTGTGCTTGCAGTGCGTGTGAGTATATGAATATAAATGGTAGGGTAGCCTGCATCATGTCCAACGTATCTCCCACAAATCAAAAACGGACATGGGGCCTTAAATTCACCCTCTGCCAACGCCATTAGTCAACTGGTGCATGGCCACATGCCCTATCTCGCTACCACACACACACACACACACACACACACACACACACACACACACACAAACAGACACACAGACAGACACGGAGACGCGTACTCATAAGTGTGTCTGTACCGGAATGTGAAATCCCCATAAATAAAGATTTGGCCCAACTAGCAATTAATTAGATATTATATTCAAAAATTGGCTTGAAATTTTGTATCAACTTTGAATTAATATATTTATTTGTATGTTGAATATGTGTTGGTACATTATTCACAATATAAATAAAATTAAAGAATCCTAATTTGTCAAAAATTCTAGTATGGGTAAACGGTTAGATAGGATTTCCAAAGTGTTTGATAAAACGGTCTTCAACGTTGGGTAACTAAATGGATAAGGTCGTGAAGAGTTCATATGTATTCAAACTTATTTGGTTCAATTTTTTTCAGACACTTTGAAACAACCCACAATAACAGAAGAAAGCTCATTTGTGTGGATATTAATCAATAAAAGGCTGATGAAATCAAGAGAATATAGTTGAAGAGTCTTTATAGACCTCGAGAAAGTGCAGATAAGACTAGATAAAAATCCAACTGAGTTATATTAGATTATTGGCAACTGACTCAGGATAACAGAGAAGATATTGCTTGCATTTTAGGAGGTTGGATTGACACCACATTGAAGCCTAATGCAGAAAGACTTTCTTATTGAAGATTTATAAAAGGAAGACTGTTGACACTAGGATATAAGTGAGGAGAACAACTTAGAAAGTTTAGAGTGTGAAAAGTCCATAGTTCACCTTTGTTTGAGAGAGTCATATCCATTGTATTGTTTAGATGCACTAAGACAATAAAGAGAGTGCGAAACAAAATCTGAGAGAGCTCACTATGATAGAAAATTAACTCTAAAAAAAGTCTTGGTATACATTGTTGGAAAGTATGTTGACAACTAGTCGATAACCCTAAAATTGAGGTAGTGAGGTTGAGGGATTTTATTGTATATCTCTTTAGTTTATTTGCTTAGTGGAACATTCTTATGAGGTTAAGCCTTATAGACGTTAGAGTGAGAACTCTGAGGTGTGTAACAATTCCGTGCCTTATTTATTTTTTTGTTGTTTTATGTGCGTGTATATTCCCAATATGATTTATAACTCATATTGTTTCAACCTTAAATCCAACAAGTGGTATCAAAGCCTAGTTCACCAAGTTTGTTTGGTTATGGAAGCAAGTGAGATCTTCAAGAGTAATAGATGAGTATTAAGGAGGGAGCATCGTGACTAGACCTCCACTTACCCATATTAGAAGGCATGAATGAAGTCATTCATCAAATTCTAAGATGAGAAGGAATGGTATGAAATTGAACATGACTAGAATCCACCCACAGTCATAATTGATGAAAGATTGGGAAGTGTTGAAGAATGTGAAAAGTTGGATAACTGAGAAAGAAAAGGCAACACTAGATAATTCTAAAGCTATTAATGCAATTTTTATAGGTGTAAATGAAGAGCAATTCAAGCTCATATTCATGAGTGAGATGGCTAAAGAAACATGGGACATCTTGCAAAATTTCGACGAAGGAAGTAGTGCTATCAAGTCTTCCAAGCTCTAGATATTGCTTAATTCAAAATACTAACGATGGGTGAAAATGAAACCATAATAAAATTCAATGGCAAATTAAGGCACATTGCTAATCAAACTTACCAGCTAAGCACGAAATATTCAAAGGCAAAGTTTTTGAGAAAAACCCTGATATCACTACCTAGAAGATTCACTTCTAAAGTAGCCATAATAGAGGAAGCAAGGAATGTATCTTATGGCTAGATGAACTTATGAGATGAATCTCAATGTCGTCTAAAAGGAAAAGGAACTTTCCTTTCAAAGCAAAAGGCAAAGTGATGGTGACTATTGTAACGACAATAACATTGCTTATCTAATAAAGTAGTTAAGGAAATTGCTAAGAAAGAAAAAGGCAAACTTCAATAAGAAATCATGTAATTCTTCTAAAAATCCCTTTGTAGATCAAAAGAAAAAATTCAAAGACAAGAGAAGGGCAAATCAGAGAAGAAAGATATACAATGTCATGCAAGGGATTTGGCCACATTCAAGCAAAATGTGCTAATATGCTTAAAAAGCATGGCAAGTGGATGAACTCAACTTGGAGTGATTGCAAATCTAAGGAGTCTAATGATAAAGTAAATCACACTAGTAATTAGGTAGCTTTCAATTCTCTAAATTCAAAATAGAAGAGTGTTGTGCCCCATGTTGTAACATTAGATGAGGACAATAGTGATGTTGATGACGAATTGTACTCTACTTACCAATTGGCTTGCAACAAGCTAATAACTTTGCAAATAGAAAATTATGCTTTTGAAGGAAGAGGTAAAGTCTCTTAAGGAACTAAATGCATGCTTGAATGCTAATTGTTCAAAGCTAAAGTATGAGTATAAAAAGCTTAATGAACAATATCATGAGATAGATTTAACCTTAAAGAAATTGAACATGGGCAAAGCAAAATTGGAGGATGTACTATCGATTGGTAAATTGGTGGCAAATTGAACTACAATTGGCTATACAAGGGGTGGAATCTTAGAAAGGAATGAGACTAAGTTTATTAAGGCAATTGTCTAGCTGTTGAGCGACCAGTTCCCAACAACAGGAAGGCAACAAGGAGCTAATCCACTAAGAGGAAGAATTAAGGTAATAATCTTTGCAATTTTTGCAAAAAGGCTAGACATCACATGAATTGGTGCTTTTTGTTATCAAAACATATGCTATATGGAGGAACAATTGAAAACCATGTTAGCAACTCAAAGTGAAACACACAAGCCAATCAAGAGAGTTTGAATTTGAAAGTAAGAGATAAAAGCTTTGAATCCTACACTTTATTAAGAGTTTGTTCAAAAGATACTTGGTATCTTGATGGTCGATGTTCTAAGTACATAACAGGTGACAAGAAATATATATCAAATTACAAGAATATTTTAAGTGGACATGTGACATTTGAAGATGATTAAAAGTGTTGTGTTGTAATGGCTGAGTCTTTTTAAAGGCAATGAATGAAACCTATTTAAGTATTATAATTATGATTGTTGTCTTGAGTAATTTAGAGGAGTGGAATACTTGTAGAGCTGGTCAACTATGTCAAAAATAGGAAATATGATTACCATATATAATCTAAGTAAGATTAAGATTGAATTATGGAAGAGAGCAACACTAGGGTAAGATTTTAATTAAAGTGAATTATAGTTAAATTCAAAATGTATGGCTTCAAAAAAGATAAAATAAAAGCAACTTGCCTAAAAAAAATGCAAAGGTGACATATAGGCAATATGTTTTGTAGAGAATAACATGAATGAAGAAAGAAAGTAATCAAAACACAAATGATTCCTAAAAATTTCATGCTGCAAGCCCCTCTGTTAGATGATAAACTTCACAAACCCACAAATATAATCAAGATAAAAATATTAAAAGGCACAATGCAAAAAAATGTACAATAAAACAAAAAAAATTCAACAATAAATTCAGTATATCTACAATTCATGCCATGAACAAAACGTCACATACCAGATATTCTAACCAGCATCCCACCTATAATAACATTAATTTCAATTTTCCAACCAACACTACAAGTCAAATAATGAAAACAATAACACATAACAATAACACTTTATATTAAACAATTACCTTCAAACATTAAAAAAAAGGGCCCACACATGTGCAATTGCAAAAATAAAGAAAAAATCACCAGGCAAGCAACAAAAGAATAATTAAGTAAATTTGTTTGAAATAAAAATAAACAAATACCTACTTTCAAAAAATTGCAACCTTTTTTGTATATATTCTCCATATTTTAGATATACTATTTCACCTCTTATTAACAAAAAATCGATAGAAAGCTCATTATTTTCAATCAATACAAGCAAGACACCATCTTGCATATAGATAATCCAACATTCCAATCTCACATTTCATATTATCCAAGTAATGCAAACATATATCTCAAATTTAAGTGTCAAACAACAAATAAAAACATATTTCAAGAGGTCCCTCTTACAAACTAAACTAAACATAAAATTTATAAAGCAAGATGTGAACAGGATCAAAGTTGAGATATTAACTTACAAGATTTATCTTGATTATTCTTCTGCATAAATGCTAATAATATGTCTTTCAACTGACCTTCTTTCAAATTAAAAATTTATGAAAAGTTTAGTTACAATGTTATCATTTGCAATAATTGTGTATGAAAAGACTTTGAGGTATGAGTACATGGTAAGTATGACCTATTTTTTGCATTAATTTTGGACCTTGTTTGTATTTTCATATGTTAAAAACAAAAATGAAAAGTTTATATTAGGCAATAAGATAATTTTGATAAATACATTCAAATATATATATATATAAAATGCACCATAGACTTTCAATTTGACAATGGTCACACAGAGCATGCCATTTCTGAAGTGGTACCCAATTGAATAGACTTCTAGCTCTTCGATCTTCTCCTGCTGCAACCATTTCTATATATGATGCTGATAACCGACCCTTTCAATATCTATAAATTTGTTGAAACATGTCCTCCATATACTTTTTGATTACTATATTAGTAGGCCATTCTTTAATAATAAACCACGCCTAAAAGAAGTAAAAAATAATTTAACTATAAATATGCTAATTAATTTCTTTTATAAATGCAAGACAAAAAAATATATATAATATTCTAGTTACGAAAGAATGTACATCTAATCCAGCATAGACAGGTAATTTTTGATGCTCCATAATGTCTCTCCAATTGCTTATGCAATATAATTCAGGATTATGTCTGACAACTCCAATGGCATTACCTAGATGATCAGCAAATTTACGCGACTTTTTAAAAGTTTCATGGAAATGAATTTTCAACAATTTTCTATTCTAAATACAATAATAAAAAATAATAATCATGAAGATTAATGGAAATAAGAGAATTTTTTATTAAAAACATTAATCTTACCTGCCTAGCAATTGCTTTCACTATTGATTTTCCTGTATTTAATCCTTGACCTATTTTCTTAGTGGAGGTTAGTATTTATATGTCAATATATAAAGAAAATATTAAATAATGAACTACATTGGAAGGTTGTCTGATTCATAGTAATGCATAAAAGTAATTTTACTTACAAATATTGCATCTTGAGTTTGGTAGATAACTTTCATTGTCAATTCCTCCATTATCCTCTACAATAACTAAAGATCTAGGTAGAGGATACTTTAGAAAAGGTGGAGCTGTAGAGGGAGACATAAATTTAGACTGTATAAGTTCCTTAAGTGGAAGAGGTTTCATCATCTGTCACTTTACTATAAGTTCCTTAAGTGGCATCTCCCTGCACAATTAAAAAGATATAAACTGTTATATTAAACAATATTCAAAACAATATAATTGAAGATCATTATCAAATAAAATATAGCAAATTAAACTATAGAATATTGTTTAAGATTAACAATAAATTTCATGCCAAGTCCGTTACCTTTTTCCTGAACACAAAACAATTTGGATGTCTGCTTGCACTTTGGCAGGTAGCAAACAAACACGAAACAGATTAATCAAGAAGATACAAGGGACCTCATGATAAAGATAACAACTGAGTTCATAAAATGAAGAACTCTGAAATGGATGAAGACAATGGCGTTAGCTTCAAGGCATTGAAACAGCAATGCCGATCAACAAATTCATTAATACTCATCAGCATCAGACAAATTTTTTATTCCCAGTTTTCGATTCGGATGGAATATTACCAGTACATCTGCCTAAAATGTAGGAGGCAATAGATAACCTAAAACCTTACTAGAAATATATAACACTGAGGAACAAACTCGGGTGATATGGAGGCCAACGGCCAATAAACCACAGTTGCTTTGATACCAAAGGAGATAGCCAAGGAAGAAATAACTTCTACAGAATCAATAGCCTATGTGCCAAAATGCGAAGTACCATAGCAATTGAAACTTTTAACTGCATACATGGAGAGGTTTATAGTTAACAATGCTCTCTGTAATTTATCTTATGTGGTTCAGTTTAGAGTTCAGTAAACAAGAGATGCAGCATTCCTAATGACACCTCATCATATACAACCCTTCTTACGGTATATCGTTGGGCACGAAACATGATTGCCAACTGACGTAGTTAAATATCACTATGGGCATTCAATCTTAGCTCGCTAAGAAATTCTTCACTATAAATTTATTCATTTCACCTTTACTAATTTATTTAATTTAAATATTTGATTAAGTAAAGATGCAAAGTACACAGGGCAAGCGATAAAAATATCTGCCCCTTGCAAGGTGAGCAGATAACGCGCGGGCAAATACATCATCTCTTCTCTTAGCGTTATCAGTGCCACCTTCACTACCCATAACCTGAATTATTTATACCGAGATACCATAGTCATAAATAGAGACACAAGATTTTATAAAAATTGAGTTATAACAAGTCAGAAAGGTCCACTAAAATGTCCAGAAATGTGAAGAATACAATTTCCATTTTTGGCAGTCACCAAAGCATTTATCCACTTTGTTGAGTTAGCAATAAGTTGTAGGAAAGACTATCGTTTATCAGTTGAAACTGTATACAAAATTGAACCTCGATTGGCTCCTATTGATTGTGGCTTTCTCATTTAACCCAAAATACGATGGTAGATGATTGTTAGATACTGAATGACGTAAGTATATGCAAACATTTGATTGAGATGAAAGTATATACATGAAAAGGCAAAATCAAATAACTTTTTGAACGTACGGTACTTAAGAGGCCACAAATTTGTATTCAGGACTGCAATTACAGAAAATGCAGTGATAGGCTAGTATATTAGATTTGTCGAACAGAGAAATTCCAAACTACATGGTCAGGATACATGACATTTGTTTGCAAATTTTATCCATCAATATAATTTTATTCATTCAACAATATTTTTATCTAAATTTAAATTCCATTTTTTGGTTACTTAAATATATAACTAACTAATTATTTTTCAATCATTACACCGATTTACAATCAAATCAATACATTTATATCTCACACATCTACTCACATTTTTATTTATACCCTTAAATATAATCATTATCTCCATAAAATATTAGGTCATCCAATTATTATTATATATTTTTATGTCTATATTTAAATCAATTATAATATTCAGCTAAACCTTTCTTTCAAACATATTATTCAATTGAAAACAATTCCTACAAATATTATATCTAACAAAAACACTTCACCCAAACATAGCTATTAAAATTGAATGCACATGTATACATATGTATATTATTATAATATTTTTATCGGGATGAAGATGTAAGCATATAAAAAGATGTAATACATAGTTTTCCGATCTCAAGTACCATTTCGTAATGAAAGCTTCTATGGTACTAATTAAATTTATTGTAATGATTCAAATATTGTCATAATATATTAATACATTCGTTGCCATTGGCTATGTTTAGGAGAGGAATTTTTGTTTGATATAATATTTGGTAGAAGTTGTATTAAGATGAATAGTATGTTTGAAAATAATATTTTAATTAGATGGATAGTATAATTTATTTAAATATGTATGTATGTATATATATATATACACACACACATAATATATAATAACAAGTAGATGATGTGATAATTTATAAGAATAATAATTATGTTATAAGGTATAAATAAAAATAAATATGAGTTTATACGTGATAAATAAGTATTAATTTGACTGCGAATAAATGTAATAATTGAAAAATAATTAATTACATATATCAGATGAGGAAATTTTGAATTTGAATTTAAATAAAAATATTGTTAAATAATATATTTTGTAATTTGAAATTTGAGATATCATTTTATGATTTGAAAATTGGGTTCCAAACATAACCATTATTTTTATCTAAAAGAAATTTCACTCAACGTAACAATTTTGTTCACAAGTTACTAAAAGATAAGCCAATTATAAACATATTTGGTCTTTTGTAATGAGTTAACAAAATTGTTTTCAAAAAATTCACTTTTTTATAACAATTATTATAATTTATTACTATATAACTTGTTTTTGTGGTTAAATTTTTAGTCGTTACAATCATTTTGTAACGAGAAATACATTTTTTCTTGTAGTAATTATTAATACATGTGCCAATTAGTCAATTACTCGGTGGCCCCGTGTCGGCTCACATCAATGCTGCCGGGTGAAGATGGCAAAAGATAAACGTGCGTTATAACAAGTCAAAAGTGCAGAGATAAAACGTTGACATCAATCCCTCAATTATTGTGGGACTTATACGAGGCAATCAAACATGGGCTAGGTGAAAACTTTTATAGCAAAAGCAGATTAGCTGACAAGGATTATTGAAAAAAAATATAAAAATATACAAACACATATATAAAAGATTTCAACTTCTCATAAAATATTATAATGCATTTAGTGTATTGCTGTTTTACTGTTTTTAATTTTGACGCCAACATGATAATCAAACGAAACAAATTGCTTATTGGTGTACTTAGATACCAAAGCCAAATTAACGATACGTATCGTACATATGAAATAAATTGAAAGCATAAATAAATAAATACTCACAATAAAACTTGTATCTTTCTCCCTATATGCATTTAATATTGCATGTAGGAGGAAATTAACGAAATTATGACAGCTATCAAAGTTGTCAACCAAAAGATTGAATAATTTTTTAAAATAAATTACGCTGATCTGTTTTGGATGTTAAAAGGTTGCAGCCTAGCTTAGCTACAATACCAACTCATGCCTCAAGGATCATACATACATATGTGTATGCGCGTGTTTGTGTGAGTGCAAATGGCAGAATGGTTTGCACCATGTCCGACATATCTCCCAAAAATCAAGAACAGATATGGGGCCTTCAATTCAATTCACCCTCTGCATCGTGTAACAGCATTAGCCAACTGTTACAGTCACTTGCCCCATCTGGCTACCAAGCACATATATACACACACGGTGAGACCCAAGTACCCGTAAGTGTGTCTATCCCTGAATGTGAAATCTGCATAAATAAAGGTTAGGCCCAACTACCCGCTGAAAGCCGAGTAAAATAGCGAGGCAGCTAATTAAATACCATATTCAAAAATTGGCTTGAAATTTTGTCGAGTTTGAATTAATATATTTTAGTCTGTCTTACTGCCAGGTTGGTCTGCATTAATTAATCTAATTAATGGCAGCACAAGTGGTATGAGATCTTTTATGAGAACAATTTTTTTTTTTTTTAATCTGGAGGAAAATGATAGATAACAAAGTTGAAATTTCAAAAATTTGACCTCATAATTTTGAATTTTGTTAGAAACGTGAGTGTGTTTTGTTTTTATAACACTTAATTATTGCTACATTACTGATACAACCAGAATTCTGTCGGATTGAGATGACTTATTTTGAAAATGTTGTCCCAAAATTTGGAATGGTCATTTTAAAGTGGTTCCAGAAGGCTTCATTCCCATAGGCTTCATTCCCATATTCTTGAGACGATATTTTAGAACTATTTTGGGATAGTTTATTTTAGGATGACTCTTTTTAGACAGCCTTGGAACGGCTTGTTTGGAAGGCTTTGAGATGACTTTTTTGAGACGTATTTGGGATAAATTTGCATAGTAGGTCTTTTGGGATTGCTTTGAAACGCTTTTAGTTAGAATAACTTTGAAACAACTTTTCATGATAAGTTTTTTTGAGATAGTTTTAAGATAGTTTTAAAATGACTTTTTTTGGGATGATTTTGGGATGCCTTCGGGATGGCTTTCCCAATAAAATTCATTTTTTTAATTTATATTTTTCATGATTTATAAAAATTACATAATGGCAAAAAAATACACATGTATGCAAATTAAAAGCCGCACACTTAAAATAAACATTTAATTGAAATATGTCATTTACAAACCAACAATGTTTTAAAAAAACATTCTTATTGTTTAGAAATACATAATCCGAAAAACCCTTTGGGAAGGAGCTAAGCTACATCAATTATCTTTGCCTAGACTCTCCTCGTCATCTTCTTCGTCATTCTCAATAAGCCATAATGTGTTAGTTAGACTTATGTTGAAGCCACTCTTGAGGTTAAGGAGCCTCATAAATTCATTCAATGTTGCCTCCGTGCATTTCAACTGAGATGTCGTGTCCTGTAACTCTATTTGATTTTGATATTGCTTTTCACGTAGCATATTAAGTTTAGATTGCATGGATGATGATGAGGAATAAGATCTTGCACGTGAATAATCTTTAAAAGATTTTGCTAAGGACCTCATACTTAGCAACCTTCCTTTTTTTATCCTAAAACTAATATCATGAGATTGGTGTTATTGGAGCTAGATTGACTTGCGCCTCCAGATCCAAATACCTGCTAACTGTTGATGCTTTCTTGAACTTTTTTTATCATTTCCTACAACATGCAAACAAAGGTGACATAATAATATTTAGAGAGATTATTTGAGATACAAGCATTAGTGTAAAAAGTTAACTTACACCCTGGGATTGTGCATGTGGACTTGTCCATTCTCCAACTGCATTTTTCCAAACCTTAGAATATAACTTCAAATGAGTATGAGGTCTACTTAAAGTCGTCTCTTGGTGTATTTATAAATCATATGAGATTAACATATGTATATACAATGTATGACAAATAAAATACAAGTAGCATGGATGCAAGGTTTACCAAACGATCGCCATGAGTTGATATTGATATAGATCTGCCTTGATATATCGTTGAAGTTGAGGTAGAGTTAACAACGCAGCTAGCTTTATTTTTTCATGTGCAACCTTGTACATGTCCTTTCTCCATTGGGTCAACATTTGCTCCCATTTGTCATGGAAATCCAACTGGCCTTAGTATTGAACAACTCTTGCTAGGTGCAAATTCTTTCTCAAGAATTCACTTTCCTCTTTTTTGAAAATTTTCTCCATGAAGGTCACATAAGCCTAATCCCAAGTGAAATGTTCTTTAAAAACAAATTTTAACATGAACATAATTATTATGTAAGTGGTATGAGATTTATGTTTGAGCAACATACCTAAATTAACCTTTTCAAATCAATGCACACACATTGTGTTTTTATTTTAAAAAAATACCACAAAGCACAAAGCCATAAAATCACAGCTTCATATTGTCTTTTTAAGATACATGCATACCTTAAACAATCTAAACCAAAATTCTCATTGCTTTAGTGGAATGTCAAGATATCGTATCCAAGTGCCATTATAATTATTGGTTATTATGTACCTAATGGTGTCTGTTACCTCACGTAAAGCACTACATACAAATAAAAAGGCAATGAGAAGTACGTTAAATGTGTTCGTTAAATATTGTATTGAATAAGTTGAAGTTCTTGAAAAAAAAATAATTTACTGAAATGAATGAGACGTGAAGTGGATATGGCCTCCACTTCACCAATGCAACTTCTATGACATGTGCATATTTGGTGAGGCCACCACCAATGTGTTGTCACCAATCTTAGTTGAATTGGAAAGAGTTTCTAAAGGTGGATTTGAGGAAGATGGTTCCATTTGGTATACGGGTTGTTGAGGTTGAGTTGAAATTGTCATTGCATTTGTGGTGTGTGCACTGATTTGTAGTTGCTCTTCATTGTCCTGTGGAGGGTCAAGCATGTGGGTCTTACCCCTAAATCCCCTTTTGGGCCTTTACCTTTTGATGTCCTACCTTTTATAAATGCTCCTCGAGTCATGCCATACAAGAATACTATAAGTTAGTTGTTGTTATCCAAATGACCAAAACTTAAATTAACATATCATTTGACAAGTTTAACTAAAGCACCAATGGACAATGAAAGCTAAACCACAAACAATGGAATCCAAAGCTTCAACTTATACCAATATATTATTTATGTCAATTCCATCAAAAATACCAGAACTTCTAACAATGTATCAATTGACATGTTAAGCCAAAGTTTAGAGGACAATGTAAGCCAAACCACAAACAATTTAAGCTAGAGAACCAACTTATACCAATATATCATTTATGCTTATTCGATCCAAAAGACTAAAATTTCTAACAATATATCAGTTAACACGTTAAACCAAAACACAATAGACAATGTAAATGTAAGTCAAATTACAAACATTGTAAGCTATCATTCTAAGAAATCTACACATGATGTGACATAAATCATTTAAACCAAACTCTAAACAAATTGTCCCCAAACCAACACCATACAACATGTCTCATCCTTACAAGCATAAACAATTTTCAAATAGAAATCATAGCACAAGTCAACATCTTAGCTTCATTCCAAATTGAAAACTAAAACCAATACTTCGCATTATTTTCACAATATACACCAATTTCCCAATCTAATCATAATAAATGACATAAAAAATTGATAGCCAAAGCCACCATCTCAATTTTATTCCACATTTAACCCAAAATCTAAAATTTCATAACTACAATAACGTAAATTTCAAAACCATAAACCTTACACACCAATCATAAACCGTAATGAAAATAAATGATATAAACTCTCAACATCAATATTGGATAAAATTTCACAAATTATAGATGATTATTATTATAACTACCCAAAAAAAGTTAGAATATTGTGTACCATGAAAATATAGAAAAAATGAACATTTCTCTTTAAAATACTCTGATTAAATTGAAGCTTGTAGTAAGTTGAGTGTAAGAAAGCTGAAAATTTGAAATATATTGAGATGACTTTAAGACAGTTTTTTTGATCTACGTTGAAACATGACTTTGGGATGACTTTTGGATGGCTTTAGAATATATATATTTTTTTTGTCTTAAAGTCATCCCAAATTTGGGCGGTTTTTAGGCCATCCAATCCAACTATTTTTTGTTAGTGTAAAAAAATGGATTTCAGTGATAACAATTTTGATTTTATTATAGAGTTTATTTCGCACAAATTTAGTTGTGCCAATAATTTTGTATATTTTGTCCCTATCTTGTGGTGGCACCAGTAATGAAGAGTGACAGCGCAAGATTCCAGCAGAAGAATAAAAAAACATAATCGGTAGGTAGAGGTACGATATCTATCAAGACACGCGTTAATACAGGAAATGGTGAATGAATGCTAATAATGAAATTTGACTGCTGGATTAAGAGATTGGATAGGGAGGAGGCTGCCGGTTGCAGAAGGAAGTAATCAAATTTTACAACTGTAGGGGAAATAGAATCCAATTCAAATAGAACAACCCAAGAAATGGCAAGGAAGAGAAAAAGGGAAGTCTTACAAGCCGCTGGAAGACATCCAGAACCAGTGGCAAAGACGAGGGAATGACATTCACGATCTCAACAGATAGTTATGTCATTGGACTGAGCGATTTTCTTCCAGTTCCCGTTTGGTAGAATATTGGACTCTGGATAATAGGATATTCTTCACATTCCTTTGTTACGGATGATTTGCATGAATAAACGGGTAGAATTTCGGAGATGATTACATGTACACGCGAAGTGATAAGAACTGTTACGAAGTCGACCAGATACGGGCGCTAATAAATTCGACCAAATGCGAGGATGATAATTCACGAGGCTACACCAACAGAAATAGGGTCATATGTTCATAGTAACAAGAGAAGTGTAACCTGTGTCGAAAAATCCGTAAATGGCCGAAGCTCGTAACATATTTACACGAAGTCTCATAAAACTTAGAAATAGTCTTGGATAATAACACATTCGATCATGAGAGGCCTTAGGATAATGGTTTAATCCATTCGCAAGCCTTAAAATATAGTTGAGAACGAGGAAAATAGGAATGAAAGACAAAACAGGGCGATTTAAGACTATTGCATTAGCGGGTTTGGACTTGCGCTGCGTATCGTGGCCGCCAGTCTATGTCTCGTGACCGCGACATATATCTCACAACCGCGACGTGTTTTTTCCACACTCGCGAATCGAGCGCAATCAGCCCCAATGCCGAACGCGGTCGAACCGGCAAGCGCGCAACGAAAAATCACAGTTGCAAGAAAACTCTTCATGCAAGCGAGCCTGACCGTGGACACATTCTAGTGTGTCCCGTGGTTGGAGTCGCACCCGGAACAGAGAGGCTCATGCACACATGGAAGGGCCGCGCGGCAGCGAGACTCGAGTGCAGCCACTCCCAGTACTCGCTACAGACGACCGCCGCAGACACAGAAACGTTCACTGCAACCAGGAAGTTGACCACAGCAGACCATTATAACATCTTTTTAGGAATCCTTCAACCTTGTAGCGATTTAAATCATTATTAGCCACAATTGTAGATGTTGAACTTATAGACATTGCTATAACACGAATCAAAATGGGGAAAAACCACTTGTTTAGTCGTTGTTTAAATTGGAATAAATACAAGTTCATACGAGGATATGTAAGAAAGAATAGTGTTATGACTTAGAACCTAAGTCATATTATAATGATAAATAAGAATCAAATTCTTATAATTTGGGGTTTATTTGATTGTATAGGAAACTAAGGAAACGAGAAGCTAAAGCGGACTAACACCAAGTGGTTACCTGGAATTTTGTGAAATGAATTTTCTTGAAATTTATAATTATTCCAGCTATTGAAAATTTCAACAATTTATCTAATTTTCACTAAGATAATGTTATCTATGAATTTTTTAAAAAAATTATGCCATTCTAAAAATTACAAATTCTGTGACATTGGGATGTCATCACATATTTTAAATTATTTTATATTGATTACCCTGTTAAACAACATTTGTATAGATGTTTAGTGGAATGTTCACGAGTGTAATGGAACTGATTCCAATTCTTCCAAGTAGGGTAGAAATTTTAGGCCATTTAGCCGAGAAATAAGCTAACCATTTTAATTGGAGTTTACGATTGAGATAGTCGCTTTGTTTATGTTAGGTATTTGGTTGCACGTGACTTTATCAATCGAGGTTAAAGATTGAGCCACATAATCCTCTCAATTATAGTTAAAGATTGAGTTCAAGTAACTCGTTCAATTAGAGTTAAAAATTGAGACAACCTTTGTGGTTGCACGTCACACTTTTTAGTTGGAGTTGAAAACTAAGGTTTTAATCAGTGAATGTAATACACGTAGCGATCAAACCTATGAGTAGTCTGATATTATAACTTGGAAATTGAAATTGAATTTTGTTGAATTACAATGCTTTTGGAAAATGATTTATCAAATGGTTTTACTAAATGAAATTTGAATTTATTTACTTTATTCACATCTATCAAGACAGGTACTCTTTGGTAAATAATCGCTTACCAAAAACAAATTTAAAATCTTGAAAATGTCAGATTGAGAATAATTATACTTGGGGATGGTAGGTGCCGTTTTGGGAATTAGAGGAGCTTTTGATTCATTTCATTTGCTTACCCTTTCAAAGGATAGAATTATGTAATTCTCCACTACAAGATTTGTAATTAAGAATAATGTTGACTTGTCATATGTATTTTCTTAAGTTCACGAGATGAATGTTCAAAGGTTGATTTAGATATTATGTTTTGGGTTTAGGTAACTTTGAGATAACTATTTTAAAGATACTAACATGTTGGGTGCCGTGCCTAGACAGCTTCTATGGCCTTTTTAGGCAACTTTAAGTTTACAAAAATTTTGGGCCAAATAATACTGGCTGTTTAGACGAGAGGTTCTGGTAAAAGAGGTCTAAAAAATAATCAGGAATGTTAGCAGATTTCCTGTTAACGAACCGTTCGATAGTCTGAATTCCTGAAAATTTCGCGTGAGACAACCATTTGAAAGCTCACCAAACCGGAAAATCCCATTTCCAGATAAGAAAAAACTGTTTCTCTGCCGAATCTTTCATGTACCAGTATTCCTCAACAGGAAATCTTTTGATTATCCACAGTCGGTGGGTCGTAAATAAAATCAATAAGCTTTCGATCAAATCATGCATGGATCGAGAAAAACCTGCAGCATCCACCGCCGTTGATTTGTTTTTCTTCTTATGATCAAGTAATCTTGATAATTATTGCTGGCATACAAATTGGGGATAAACAAAACGAAAGAGTAGATACCAATTGAGTGTGAAAGCGGCGGAGTGGTTACGTTTGGACATAAATAGAGCGGCTGTGTTTGGTTGGAGAGACTTGGAAAGGGGATGAAAATGTGGGTTACGTTTGGTTGTTTATTCGGACGTGGTAATAAAATAATGGAGATTTCGAAATTATGTTGGATATATAAATTTAATCATGTTTGAATTTGAGTAATTTTCTACGTATATAATAGATAATAATAATTGTGTGATATAATACTATGTTGGTTTGTAGGGTATAAACTTATATAAATGTGAGTGTATATATTGGTTGATACATAAGTAATGATTTGTTTATAAATAAATATAATCACTAAATTTTAAATACTTAGTTACGTTTGTAAGAAAGAAAAATTTTGAATTTAAATTTAAATAAAAATTTTGTGGTATAATACGTTAGGTTCCAAAACAAGCCATGGTGATTTTGTTAAAAATGAAAATTAATGTTTGGTTGTAAAATTTTAAGGGATATTGATATTAATTTATTTAAATTTGTATAGTTATATAAATTAATATAAAATAAATAATGATAATTGGATGATGTAATAGTATATGTAGATAAATATTAGTTTTTGAAAATAAATATATATGTGTGTGTGTGTATATAAATGTGAATATATGTATGTATATGTATATGTATTAACGTAATTATGAATTGATATAATGGTTGGATTTTGAATATTTGTGTACATGAAAGAATGAATCCTTCAAATTTAAAATTTTAATGAAAAATTTGATGAAATATATATTTTTGGATTGTTAAAATTTGGAAAGGATGAAAACCCTTCCAAATTTCCAAACTAACATGGCCGCAGATTTTCTACAAAAATTTCCAATATATATATATATATAAATGAAGAAATGGGGACACATAAGTGGTAGGATCTTTATTTCTTAACGTCACTGCAAGACCAGATTTTGCCATAAAATCTAGCATTTTGGGGCCCGCCCTTTCTTCGTCTTCTCGCCAGCTTTCCCTTCACTTATTTCTTGTCTTCTTCTTCATACATAAACCCCACTGCCATTTATATCAAAAAACTTGAATACGTAGCAATTAATCTTCATATTCCAACATGTTTCCTTCACAATATGGCGATGATCTGCTTTTCCAGGAGCCTACGATTTTTCAACAAGAAATCTTGGAGATCACTGACCTCGTCACTGCCGGGAAGAGTTCCAACAAGAGACCAAGAAAATCGAAAACAGGGATCCAGAATGAAGAAACCAGCGAATGCAATAACGTCAAGAAAATTATGCACAGAGACAATGAGAGGCAAAGAAGGCAAGAAATGGCTGGCCTTTGCGCTTCGCTTCGGTCCCTCCTTCCTCTCGAGTATATCAAGGTAAGTGAAACTGCCACAAATGGCCCTTCTTTCCTTTTTTTTAAATCTACTTAATCGCTGAAACTTTTCCTGTGATTTCTCTACTAATTAATACGACATTTGACTGATATTCGTCGTGTAGGGAAAGCGATCGATCTCAGACCACATGCAGGAGGCAGTGAATTACATCAAGCATCTGGAAATGAAAATCGAAGAGCTGCGAATTCGGGGGGATAAGCTGAAGAAGATGTCTAAGTCTAGTGGCTCGGGAAATGGAAGCTCAAACGGCACTGTTAATATGCAGAATGATGTGATGGTGAATTCTTGTAGGAATGGCGTTGAGATTTTAATAAGCTCTGGGATCAAAGAGGAACAAGGGTTTCCGCTTTCCAGGGTGCTCGTCGAATTGCTCAACACACAACTCAATGTTGTCAGCTGTGTTTGTACAAGAACCAACGATCGATTTCGTTACAGAATTGAGTCCGAGGTGAGGTTAATTGTAGGAGTTTATGAACGGCTTTGCTTTCCCTTTGCATCCTTAATGTATTGTTGGTATATATTTACTCTAACCATTGTTTGATTGTCATTTGCAGGTCAATGATCTCGCAAACGTTAATCTGCCTGAGCTGCAGCACAGACTGTCCAATGTCATCAACTTTGGTGGTTGAAATCTTGTTCGGAGAATAGTCAATCTTGACAACGTGTGATTAGAGCTTTTGATTTGATACTCTCTCTCTGTCTCTGTGTCTCTTTCTCTGGATGTGAGTCGCCTGGGCTTTCTGGAAATTAGATTGTACAGTGCAATTACTTATCCTTTCCTGTAATAAGACTGTATCGGCTTGATCTGTATGTTTAATTCATGTCCATAAAATATGGAGTTAACAGAATTCGGAGGGCAGAAATGGGAAAGTTGAATCAGGGAAGCGTCCAGTGTATCCCGTTGAGCTTTCTAATTTTACTCAATGATTCATTGTTATGCGAGTTTATATGACGATAGTTGAGTTATTCATTATTCTACATATTGTGTGCCCAACACTCCAAGTGGATCAAAAATATATGTTCACTGTCGTTATTATCATCAATGCGCTTGCCCCAGCAGTTTCTTGCAAGATTCTCCATCAAATTGTTGAATAATTGAAGCAAATTGTACTCATTTAATACCACCACCCAGTAAAAAACGAAAAGAAAAACGAAGAAGAAGGAAAATTGAACCAATGGTCTTGATTACATGTGAAGCTGACATGCCTTGGATTTAATTTTCCTATGTTCATTTTTAATTGATGGATCAAATCCTAATATTAGATACAATCTGATATTTCATTACTAATGTCGCCTGATTACTGCAGTAAAGAAAATAGCATCACATATCACAGAAATTTATGTACCATAAAAATAGACATTTCAAGATTAGGCTTTCATAACTCAAAAAATAAAGAACAAGCACATAAAAATCTTATTTGTATTGCAAAAGTGATTTCAAAACCATTTGTAAAAGTTGGTAAGGTGTATCTATTTACCCGATACTAGTTTGTTGTTTACTCGGTTCATTGGTTATCAATTATTGATTTTCTCTTCAATCAAAAAGGTCTGTCATTTAATTCCCAATTTAATTGGCACTCAAACTCCTGGTGCTTTCCAATGTAACCTAGATGCCTTATTATTGTCTTCGTAGATTCCTAGGTTACCTTTTGAGATAGTTTGTCCATCTTGGGTACACTCATTTAATATCCCTTGTATCTAGTTAGGTTCTTAGTTAGATGTTTTATCAATTATCTAAGAATAATATTCAACCCACTTTTTAGGTTCTGCACTCGCAAAACATGGCTCGAGACCGCAAAAAATAGTCTCACGGTCACACTATGGACTACAGCACATTTTGTCCCATTTTGCTATCGACCCTTGTGACCGCAAGAAGAAGACTCGTGATCATGAGATGTTCGTCTGCGACCACACCAAGCGTTGTGGTGCATTCTATTTTTGTTTAGTTCTAAGCATTGTGATAGCGGAGGGTGGATCTGCAACCACAAGCTCAACCCTCACAATTGCAGTAGAACCTGCAGTGCACATTGTTTGTGCACGCATTCACGATCATCGCATCTGTAAGAGTATTTCTCACAATCGCGGATCGCAATCGCAGATGCTATGCAGAAGGCACTCTTTGGTACAATTTTCACCCTTTACGCAATTTTAATTACTATTTTCCTTAATTGTACGTGTTTAATGACTTTTATGAGCCTTTTTATGAAACTTAAGCATAAAAACAATAATTTACTTAAGAATTTCAAAAGAATCATCATGATTTCAAAATTTGCCCACACCATATCTCTCAATAGGATTCCTACGTGTAACACATGCCAACACTAGATCATTCATATCACAACGAATTAAACTACTCACAGTTTTTCCTAATTTCTTATTCATGATCCTATGGTGTGTAAAATCGGATTCCCCATATGCATACATGAGAACTTCAAAATTTAAATAGGGAGTTTACCTCAAATTCTTCATGTTAGCACCAAATATTATCTCTCCCTCTTTCTCTAGCATTGATCGGCCGTTTGTTTTTGTGTGGGTTGTGTGATTTTATTCCTTCCACCCCTGATGCCCTATTTATACTAGGAAAAACTAGTATTTGAGTTATACTAGGCTTCTTCATTTTTGGTTTGGGATAACCCAAACTCTTTTTTCAGCTATCTTCAATCCTTATTTTCATTATTTTGGCATCCTAAAGATAATTAAAAAATGTCCTTTTAAATATCTTCAAGACTTGGTAGGATTTGATCAACACAATTTTACATATCTCACTTTTTGTATGAAATTATCATTAGCTACCCAATTTTATCCAAAATAAATGAAAAAATTTATTAAATAAATTTCCATCAAAATTAATATATTGTTTTTAATACCCAAAATTTTGGGTATTACATCCTCCTGTCTTACAAAAAGTTTCATCCTCAAAACTTGAACTACCTACTTCATAAATAGATGGGGGTATCGATCCTTCAGTTCCTCCTCTAGTTCCCACGTAGCTTCCTGTTCAATGTAGTTAGATGATTGGACTTTCATGTATGGTATCGTCCAAGTCCTCAAGTTCTACTCTTTACAAGCCACTATTTGTACTAGATATTCCTTATAAGTTTACGTCTTCTTTAACTGTTAGAGGCTTAGGTTCCAATAAATTAGCTAGATTGGACATTTATTTTCTAAGCTAGGATATGTGGGAAATATTGTGCACCCTAGCCAATTTTGGGGGGAGCGCTAGCCGGCATGCTAACTTACCTACCTTTTCTAGTATCTCGAATAGTTCAACAAAGTGTGGATTCAGCTTCGCAACCTTCCCAAATCGCATGACTCCATGAGATAGGGAAACCTTGAGGTATACTTCCTTTCCTAGTTGGAATTGAAATGGCCTTCTTTAATAGTTGGTCTAGCTTTTTTTGTCTGTCTTGGGCTTCTTTAAGTTGCTTCCGTTACTGTAGCTTTTTCGATGGTTAATTATACTAACTCAAGTCCTGTCACATTCCTTTCTCTCACTTCATCCCAACATATAAGGGAATGACATTTTGACTCATAAAGCACTTCATAGGGAGCCATCCCTATGCTATTGCGATAATTATTGTAAGAGAACTCAATCAAGGGTAAATAGTCACTCCAAGTCCCTTTAAAATTGAGAATACATGCCCTACGCATATTTTCCAATAGCTAAATTGTTCACTTGAACTACCTACAGTCTATGGGTGATAAGCTGTGCTTAAATCTACCCTAGTTCCCATGGCCTTCTAAAAACTACTCCAAAATCAAAATATGATCGGAGGTCTCTATCTGACACTATACTCATCGGAGTACCATAAAGTCTCACTATATTATTGATATATACCTTGGCAAGCTTATTCAAGGTGTAGGTTGATCAAATTGGAAGGAAATGAGTGGACTTAATCAAACTATCAACAATTACCCAAATGGCGTCATATTGCAGAGTTCGCAGTAGACCTACCATGAAATCTATAGTAATCCATTTCCATTTCCATTCGGGAATGTCCAAGGATTGCAAGTGGCCTCTAAAGTCTGTGGTGCTAGGCCTTGATTCTTTGGCATGTCAAGCACTTTGTCACGAAATCCACTAAGTCCTATTTTATCCTGTTCCACCAAAAGTTCATTTTCGAATCTTTGTACATCTTCATACTCCCCAAGTGTATTGAATTCTTAGATTGATGTGCCTTCTACATGATCTTGTTCCAAATTTCTGTAACTTCCGGGACACAATTTTCCTTTCATGTACAAGACTTCATATTCCCTTACTTGGAAGTCTTGCATTGGCTCATTCTCAAGCTTGCCTTGAAACACCTTTAATTCAGGGTCTATGTCTTGAGATTTCTTAATCTCCTTATAGATTGAAGGTTCAACACCTAAGGCAGTAAGTACAACTTTAGTTGATTCTGTGATTTTCAAGTACTAGGAGTGAAGGTGCCTTACAAGCAGAGCTACCATAACTCCTACTCCCTTACGGCTTAAGGGATCTACCACTCAGTTAGCTTTACCAGGGTGGTAATTGATGTCCAAGTCATAATTCTTGATTAACTCTAACTATCATCTCTCCCTCATATTCAACTTTTTTTAGGTAAAGAGGTATTTAATGATCTTATGGTTAGTGAATATTTCACACCTCTCACTATAAAGATAGTGCCTCTAGATATTGTATTAAGATGCATCCTAACCTACTCTTACTAGCGTTGCTATAGATGGTGAATCTATCACCCTCCTTAGGCAAAGCCAATCCTAGTACCGAGGTTAATTTCTCCTTCAACTCCATAAAGCTCTTCTCACACTTTAGAATCCATTCAAATTTCTTTCACCTTTTTAGGAGTTAAGTTAATGACATCTTTATGCGAGCAAATCCCTTAAAAAACTTTTAATAGGAGCCCGCGAGTCTTTTTGTCATGTACATGGGTTCGTCCATTGGATAATGGTCTCTATTTTCTTGGGGTCCGCTAAAACTCCTTCAAATACCATACGTCTTAAGAATGCTATGCTTTTTAACCAAAATTTAAGCTTGTTGAATTTGACATATAATTGCTTTTCTCGAAGCGTTTGTAGAACTATCTTTAGGTGTTCCTCGTGCACCTCTTCAATTAGCGAATAGACTAGAATAACATCTATGAACACCACTACAAAATTATCCAAATACGACTTGAATACTTAATTCACAAGGTCCATGAATGCTACTAGGCCATAGGTTAACCCAAAAAGAAATACCAAAAATTTGAAATGCCTGTATCTCATTTTAAATGCTGTCTTAGGTATATCTTCTACTTTTATCTTTAACTAGTGATATCCAGACCTTAAATCAATCTTTGAAAATACCTTAGCCTTTTCAAGTTGGTCAAATAGATTGTTAATCCTTGGTGAGGGGTATTTATTATTGATAATGATCTTATTGAGTGCTCTGTAGACTATATATAGTCTTAAGCTTCCATCCTTCCTCTTAACGAAGAGTATAAAGGCTCTCCTAAGAAATGAACTTGAACAAATTTACTTCTTATCCAACAACTCTTGCTGGACCTTCGATTCCCTTAGTTCTGCTAAGGCCATTCGATATGGTGCCTTTGAAATGGGTGGAGCTCCTAGTACCAAATTAATCTCAAATTTAATTTCTCTGTTTGGGAGTGGTTCGAATAAGTCATCCAGAAACACATTCAAGAATTCTTTGTCTTACGACATATCTTTTCTATTTAATTCTTGATCATGCGTGTCAATGCAATAGGCAACATAGGCTTCATACCATTTTTTAATTGCTTTCTCAGCTCAAGCTACCAACATCACCGAGCTAAGTTTGCAAGATTACTTTCAGGGATTCCCATAGAAAAGCTTTCACTCTTTGGTGGACAAAAATTTAAAATCTTATTCCTACAATCTACATGAGTGAAACTTTTCCTAACTAGTCCAAACCCAGGATTATATCAAATTCTTTCATGTTTAACCATATTAAATTGGCTCTTAGCTCCCAATTCCCACTAAAGTCCAAGTCACAATCCTTATAAACTAAATTTGCTACTAAGACTTCTCATCCTGGTGTGGTCACTCTATAAGGATGCTCTAATGTTTCTTACTTATGCTTAACTGCTAAGCAAATCTCTTGGATATAAACAAATGAGAAGCACTACAATCAAACATAGCATAAGCATTAATTAGGTTAATAGCTACATTACCTACGACCACATCTTCAGCATTGCCCACCTTATCCTGTGTCAAAGTGAACACTCTCGCATTTCCTTTGGGTCCAGGGTTCACCTGATTGGGCTTAAGGTTTGTTTGGTAGCCTTGGGGTTATTGCCACTACTGCTATTGTTATTATTAACATTGTTATTGCTAACTGGTCTTGCAGTGTTCTCATGCACTCCACTAATCAATGATCCTACTAGCCACATTTGAAGTATGCACTAATCAGTCAGCAGCACATTCCTATATGTCGGTGATGGTTCAGAGGGCACTCTAGTAGTAGGGGCAGTAATCCACCATTCCTAGGTCAGTTGGGTTTCTTGTTGGTTAGGCTAGTAGCTAGCAATCCTTGCAATTTATTTCTTGATTTGGAGCCCAGCTTGATTTGCTTCAAATTGTTTTTTGCTTTCGTTTGATTTATGTTAGCTTTTGCATAAAGGTGATTCAAAATAGGTCGTCAAGCATCTTTTCTTCACGAAGAGCTAATGTAGTTTGCAATATACTCTTAAGTCCTCTCTGCATCTTTATTGCCAGATTTGTCATTATTATTGGCAAATATTTCCCGATACTATGCAATTTTGCAAAATATTCCACTACAGTCATATTTAGTCCCCACACTAAATTGTCAAACTCCACTATCTTCTGTAAGTGGAGAGCATTTAGGAAGATGTAATTCAATAAAACTTTACAGAATCTGGCCCAAGCAACATGCTCTTCTTCTAGGAGCACTAAAGAAACTCTTTCCCACCATAGTGCAAATCTACCCACAAGGAAGGGTACCACAACTCTTGGCTGTATTTCCACTTGAACCTCCATGAGCTTAAAATTGTCGTCCATTTATTTGAGCTATTTTTGGACCACTTTTAGCTTATGTGACCCACCAAAAGTGGGTACATGGGCCCTTCTCAATGCCTTATAGTAAGGCCTTATTTCCCCTATTAACTTAGGCTTAAGCTAGCATTAGGGCTTGCTATTGGTTTTCCATAACTTGGGCCACTACTATTGTAATGACAACTAAGTCTTCTTATCTGAGATTAATTTGGCCCATAGATGGTTACAGTTGGACAAGAGGTGGAGGTGGAGGATATTCATAGTGTTGTCTAGTTGTGTTATTGGAAATGGTTGCATATTGTAGGTTTTGAGTAGTACTTCGTGGTCTTTTGGCCAGTTTCCTACACATAAGGGGAGTCATCTGGCCATTTAATTGATTGCACAAACTTAATAATGATTTATAGTAGGATAACAAATAAAATAGCAAAAGAAGGCCAATTAAGACACGAAAGGTAATTTATTATTATATAACTTAACATTGATTAAATGAGAAAGAAAGGAGACTATGATATTCACATCATAATTTTCCTATTAGTGTCATAATCTTATTCTAAGGCCCAATTCTACGACTCGGTCTTCTTTGTCCAAATCTTGTTCTTTAGGTTCTTGCTGAGGTTCTTTTCTTCCTCGAGGTTCTCCTTTGGGTTCTCAATATTGTGGTGGGTCATGTCCCAAAGCTCATGGCTCAAGTAGCTGAGCCGGTTCACTTACTGCACCAACTCATAACGTAAGTTCTATAATGCGACTATCTGGTTCTAATAGTTCCTTTTCATGTCCTCATGCGTTTCTATAAGTTTTTGATGACCTTCTTCAATCTGATCAAAGTTTCTCATAAGTGTGCCTTGGTCTCTTCTCATATTAGTATTTTAATCTTTTAGTTCCTTATTCTCCATCTCAAACCTAGCGCAATGTCACTGAGACTCTAGAAGTGCAGTAGCTATCTCTCCTAATTGAGTTAGCTCAATAAGAAGACAGTCCATGACTTCGCTCAGTAAGCTATCACTACCTAAAGGCACACGCATTCCTAACCCATTAGTCTCATCCATTTCCCATGTTAATATATCACATTTTTTAAGTTAAAATAAAATTAATTAAATTTCTTATGCATGAATGCAATGAGGCTTCTAAATTTTATCTTTTCGTGATGCGATTTCCTATAGCCCAATCTACATTAAAAGTTTTACATATTTAATGTCAAAACCTAAGCTTTGATATTATTTCTATCATATCGAAAATTTAGGACACTACATGGTAGACCATCGAGAGGAATATCTCAATAGATACTAAAACCAAATATATCATAGCAACTAAATCATAAGAATGTAATTCAACTTCCAAATGATAAATCTAACACTGTTTTGCAACGGAATATAAAATTAATCTAACTGTTGCATCAGTTGAGTCTAATTTAGGAAAAAGAGACAATTCTAAATCTTTTTTCCTAAAGCACTACTAGCCCCATATGTGTTCGCTATCATTGGCATTCTATGCAAAAGACATTTAAAAAGGGTGAGCAACGAATCACTTGATAAATAGATTTATCTGCTTTTTTGATTCCATAGGATGTGAGCAGAAAACAGAATTTCCATAAAAATACATTTTTAAACAATAAAATAAATATCACATTTTTCCAAATAATTCATCAATCACATAATTTCACTTATTTGGTAGCCAACTTATGAGTTTTGGATTTTGTGTGCTATTTCCACTTATCAGAGTTTTAGTCAATATTCCAATTAAAGAGGGTCACGTGATTTATCAACTGCGTCCACTGTGAGCCTGAGTACTTTAATTCCAATTGGGTGGTATTCTAATCTATACTCTAATTGATAGGGTCACATATCAACTTTGTCTGTTGCCAACCCTAATACTTTTATCTTGATTGGGTGGATTCTAATCTATTATCTGATTGGTAGGGTTGAAACTCGTCTCACACTATCATCGGTTACTGACATGAGTGGCATATTTTAGTTTTTACATGTATATCATTTTCTAAATAACTAATTCAAACAATCTATTTGGCACATAACTCACATCTAGGTTTTTCAGGAAAATAAAATATTTCAATTTCTGTAGAAAAACAAATTACTTTAAGTTTTGCGGAAAAATATACATTTTAGAATTAGGCTTTCATAACTCGAAAATAAAGAACAAGCACATAAAATCTCATTTGTATTGTAAGCAATTTCAAAAGTATTTGTAAGAGTTGATAGGGTGTATCCACTTACCTGATACTAGTTTTGCTATTCAGTCGGCTCACCGGTTATCAATCCTTGATTTCTTATTCAATCAATAAGGTTTGTCCTTTAATTCCTAATTTAATCGAAACTCCTACTCCCGGTGCTTTCAAATGTAACTTAGGTGCTTTATTATTGTCTTCTCAAATTCTTAGGTTACCTATTGAGATGGTTTTTTCATTTGGTGTGTACTCATTTATTATCCTTTGTATCCTATTAGAGGTTGAGTCACATGTTTTAGCCTCAAAATGGACACAATTAGGCCTCAACAATCCAAAATTAATATTCTGTTTGCTTTTCAGGTTCTGCACTTGCAAAAATATAGTTCTGCAATCATGGAAAATAGTCTTGCAATTGCACCATAGTCGTAGCACATTTTGTCTCATTCCACTACCGACCCTCATGGTTACAAGATGTTCATCCACAGCCATGCCAAAAGCCACGGTGCATTCTATTTTTGTCTGCTTCTAAGCATTGCAACCTTAGAGGGTTGCTTCGCAAGCACGAGCTTAACCCTCGCTATTGCAGTAGGACCCACAAGGCACATTGTTAGTGCATGTGGTCACGGTCCACTTTTGCATAGACGCTCATCGTAGTGACGAGAGTAGTTCTTGCAATTGCATATCACAACCGTGTTTAGTGTGCAGAAAGTACTTTTTGGCATAATTGTTTGTCCCTTACACAATTTTAATCATTGATTGCCCTAATTGTACATGTTTAACGACTTTTAAGAGCCTTTTTATGAATTTTAAGCATAAAAAGTCTACTTCAACAATTTACTCAAGAATTTCAAAAGAATCATTTTCAAAATTTGCCTACAACATGTCTCTCAACAAAATTCTTACGTGTAACGCATGCTAACACTAAATCATTCATATCACAACGAATTAAACTACACATAGTTTTTCCTAATTTCTTATTCATGTGCCTATGGTGTGTAAACCCAGATTCCATAGGTGCATGTGTGAAAACTTCAAAATTTAAACTTGGAATTTACCTCAAATCCTTTGCGTTGGCACCAAAATTATCTCTCCCTCTCTCTGGAGTGTTGATTGCCCATTTGTTTTTGTGTGGGTGGTATGATTTTATTTCTTCCACCCTAGTACCCTATTTATACTGAGAAAAACTAGTAGGATTTGAAACTCAATTTTGCATATCTCAATTTTTGTATGCAATTATCATTAGCCATTCAATTTTATTCCAAAATAAATAAATAAATTTCCCGTCACAATTAGTATATTGTTTTTAATACTCAAAATTTTGGGTATTACAAGCTGCAACAGGATGCACGCAAAGGCTTCCTGCATTATTAGTACATGCGCAATTACACGATTGTCTCGTGTCGGCTCACATTAATGCTACTGGGTGAAGATGGTCAAAGATAAACGTGCGTTGGAACAAGTCAGAAGTGCAGAGCTACAGCGTTGACATCAAGCCCTGAATTATTATTGGACTTATATGGAAGGCAATCAAACATGTAGTAGGTGAAAACTTTTAGAGCAAAACCAGATCAGTTAACAAGGACAATTGACAAAATAATAATAATATGCACAGATATATATAAAAATTTTCAACTTCTAATAAAATATTATAAGCATTTAGTGTATCACTGTTTTTAATTGTGAGGCTAACGTGATAATCAAATCAAATGGCTTATTGATGTACTAGATGATACCAGAGCCAAATTAACAGTACGTATCGTATATATGAACAAATTCAAAGCAGAAATAAAAAAAAAATGAATAATTACAGGCAATAAAACTTGTACCTTTCTCCCAACATGGATTTAGTATTGCATGTAGGTGGAAATTAACGTTATTCTGATAGCCATCGAAGTTACCAACCAAACTTGAAAGTTTAAACAATTTTTTTAATTGAATTACGCAGTTTTGTTTTGGACGGCGAAAGGTTGCTGCTTAGCTTAGCTTAGCTACAATATCAAAATTAACATGTATATTTCATCTAAGTTAATTATTTAAAATTCTTTATTTTAGTTTTGATAGTTTAGACGAACTAAAAATTTAATTAAGTAATATTTAAATTGATTATATAAAAATTATTTAAAAGTTAATTACAAAATATATAATGTAACTAATTATAATTTAAATAATTTATTATAATTAAAATATTATATATATATATATATATATATTTATTTATATCCCAATTGAGAGATTCAACGAGTGATGGGACAAGGGTAAACCTCCTCGCCCCTATTCCATTTCTACTCTGTGGGACGAGTGTCCCGATTATCTATTTTCGTTGTTATCCCTACCGCGTGTTTGTGTGAATATATAAATATAAATAGCACAATAGCTTACCCCATGTCCAAAACTTCTCCCAAAAATCAAGAGCAGATATGGGCCCTTTAATTCACCCTCTCCTAGCAGCGTTCGCCAACTGATGCGTAGCCCCATGCCCTAACCAGCTGCCAAGCACATATACATACAGACTTATAGACAAAAGTACTCATAAGCGTGTCGGTACCGGAGTGTGAAATCTACATAAACAAAGGTTAGGCTCAACCACCAGCCGAGAGCCCAGTAAAATAGCAAGTTGGCTTGTTAGATATCATATTCAAAAATTGGCCTGGAATTTTGTCGAGTTTGAATTAATATATTTTAGTCTGTCTTACTGCCAGGCTGGTCTGAGGGTGGTGATCTGACGGAGAGATGAGCATTAATTAATCGCATCAATGGCCACACAAACTGGTACTTAAATGTCCTATATTGAAAATTTTTATGAGAGAATAATTATTTTTATTTCTGGAGGAAAAAGATAGTTAACAAAGTGGAAATTTCAAAATTTTGATCTTACAGATTTGAATTTTGTCAGAAACGTGAGCGTATTTTGTTTTTGTAACAGTTAATTATTGGTATACTACTAAAAAAATGGATGTCAGTGATAATAATTTTGATTTCGTTCTCGAGTTTATTTTGGACAAATTTAGTTGTGCCAATAATTTTGTCCCAATCTAGATTATAGATACAATTGGAATTGTTTAATATGTGAAAATTATCAGATAACTATTAGCGCGTGTGCATGTAAGGTTGCAATTTAATAACAAAGAATATTATCACAATAATTGTTACGATATTTATTTTGCCAATAAATTATCACTGTACAAACAACATTAGGATTACTTGAGATTTTCCACCTCTTTTTATAAGATTTGTTACTAATGTCAGTATTAGTATATTTGTTTTGTTTCGTACATTTAAAAAGCATACGCTATAATTATTATATATTTTAAATTTTAATTTTTTTAATTTTTTTTTTACATATTTTTTAAAAATACACAAAAAACTACAAATCTAAAAATATAAACAAACATAACCTATATTTTTTTCACGGTAAATAATCACGTGTTGCATATTATTAAATCAATAGCCATTCATTTGTTCAATGTCAGTTACTGTCAGGCGGTTGCCTTTATAAGGTCAAAAAAGACAATCAATCATAGTGGACACGTCACAAGAATAATCTGTTTATTAACCCAATTAGCATGAGCAGGAATTTAAGACATTTGTATGTTGATGAAAATGAAAATTAGGTTTGATTTGTAAGATTTAGACAGGTAGAATAAATATTTATAAAGTAATAAAAAATTAAATATGAGAAGGAAAATTATAGAAATAAGTGTCAACTACATTGTAAATAAGTATAATTATTAAAAAATTATTAATTAGTTATAAAGGATTAGAGAGAAAAAAATTATAAATTTAAATTTTATAAAATTTATATATTAAAATATTTAATTTGTAAAACATAAAAATTGTGATGAATAGTTTTAAAGTTGGAAATATACATAGCCAATGATTCTGCCAACCGTTCGAGGAAAATGATTCCAACGTTCATATTGAAATCTTGAGCCGCACAGGCAAAAAGGAGGTCCACCGAAGGTGTGAACAGGAAATCCAGCGGGGATTGAAATATTTTTAAGCACACACAAACGACAACAGTCGCCAAATCAACAGTGAAATCATAACAAATATTATAATTGATCAATGTTTTCTTTTTTTATTACATCTGATGATTTTCTAGAATCCTCGTTGAAAATACATCACAAATCATACAACAAACCCTAATAAGAGGGGTCCTTGTAATTGGCTATCAGTCTCTCTGTACTATTCCACATCCATATTACGAACTTGCTTTATTAGAAAACAAAAAAGGTTGTTCAGAAATGGAGAGCACCGGCAATTCTTGTCCATTTTTCCCTTTACAACAAGATGAGCTTTCCATCGATTGTCCAGAAATCACGCTATGGGATATGGCCTTCGATCATATTCCATATCCAGGTTCCCCACGATTATTAGAGGGGATTGATTTGGGTGATAATAGTAAAGGTAATGGGCCAAATGAATTGGAGGAGATTAAGGGTGCAACTGAAAATCAGGACGTGCAGAAGAAGATTATCCATAGGGATATTGAGAGGCAAAGGAGACAAGAAATGGCCAGCCTTTATGCTTCCCTTCGTTCAGTCCTTCCTGCTGATGTTCTCAAGGTAAAATTAAAGAAAAGATGCACTTTAATTTCTTCTCAATTTTCTAAGGACCTATTTTAAGCTTAATTTACTTACGCTTACGTTGTTGAAATAATGAGCTGTTAAGAACGCTTATCGTTAAATTCATGAAAGAAATAATCTTTGGTGGTAAAGGGCAAGCGCTCGACTTCTGACCAAATTCATGAGGCCACAAAGTATATAAGACATCTGCAGAGTAATATCAAGGAATTGGGAGTTAGAAGGGAAGTTTGTAATCTCAAGAGATTGCCTGACAATGATGAATTACCAGAGACTGAAAAATTAGCAAGCTGTGGCAAGATCTTGCCTGCTGTGGTCACCATCGAGCCGTGTTCGGTTGGCGTTGAAGTTTTGATCAGTGGTGACTTCAGGGCGTCTGAAGGGCTAAACCTTCCTCTATCAAGAATTCTGCAACTGCTGCTTCAAGAAGGGCTTAATGTTGTCAACTGTAACTACACAGAATATGATGGAAAGTCGCATTACATGATTCAATCGGAGGTAGTGCTATGAATAAATTACATAGGAAAGCTATTAATTACTGTTTTAAAATCCTAGGATGAATACTTTCTATTTGTTGCTACATTTCTTAGGGCTTTTATGTGTTTTTGTAGGTTGGTTGTCCTGGTGTCAATCTTCAAATGCTGAAAAGAAAGCTGATTTGTATGATCAACTTTTTGATGGACGTGGAGAAGTGACCATTTTATGTTCTCTCCAACATTGAATTGAGGTAGGTTATTAGTAGAATGTTTAATGTGAGATTGTGAATTATCAAGAATAGCTTTATGATGTTATTCTAGTGGGTGTGTTGAGGCATGTGGAACACTTGGGAACCAATATATTGGGCTGTTCTATGAGATGTCAGAATGCTTGATTTGTATGCTAGTGGATTTTTCTCGGAACGATCAGTTGAGATCCTGTTATTCTTACCATGAAGCTAATTAGTTCTGTTTAATTAATTGTCTCTTTCTTGTTTCCCTTCTTCAGTTGAGTTCGAGGAAAAGTTCTGGGATTAACATTAATGATACATAAAAAATGTATGACAATTAATTTGTTACCAAATTGTGTGATGGCATGTTACTGCTTGGATTTAATGAGCTGTGGGATCTAAGAGGAACAAGAGTTTTCCCCATACCCGGGCTTCATGCAAGAACACGCTTAAGCTTAAGTAGTTGTTTATGATGCGTGTCATGATATATTAACCACTAATTCAACATCATTTTTATACTGTGACATTGCTTTTTGCTAAGGTGTGTGGCTTGAGCTCCATTGCCCCAAGCACAGAGATGCGTCATACACGCCTTTGCAATTCGTTTGTTATGGTTTATTTAAAAAAAAAAAATCAAAAAAGAGATTTTTACTACAACTTAATACCTTCTTGTTATTCTTTTTTGATTTTGATCGTTTCTTTCTTTATTTCTTTCTTTTTTGGGAAAGTCTTTTTTCTTGGTTATCCTTCATTATTCTCTTCTATAATTCTATCTCTAGGCAAGACTTTTCCCTTATTTTTTTCATGATCCTTCCAATAAATTTCCTTCTTTCGATTCTCCAATTTTAGATAAGATTCGTTAGAGTTCTATTCCCCTTTTTCCCTTTCGTTCCTTCTACAAAATTTTGTTGTTTCTTGAGATTTTCTTCTTATTCTTTCATTTATTTAATAAATTTGCAATCAAAATGCATGAATTTTTATAGTCAAAAAATATGTTCATAGTGAGTTTTCCTAATTTTTATGGATACAATTTTTTAAACATGGATATTATAAAATTGAACATTTTTTTGTTTTAGTTTTTAAAAGACTTTTTATACACTACTAGAAATCTAACTAATTGGAACGGTTTTTTGGCACAATTTCTCTACAAAGGCCATTTCAAATTTGATTTGGAATAATTTTGGAACGGTACTTTTTCCGTTCTAAAACAGCACGTTCCAAATTTTTTGGAACGGCATTTGAAACCCATTTCAAATTTGTGGAACGCTTTATAAATGTTGTTCTAAATTTGGTATGGTTACAATAAGCCATTCCAAAATTTTGGAATGGTTACAAGTAGCCGTTCCAAATACATACCTAGGCCACAGTAGTTGAATCTGCATTGGATCGGATTCGTGACGGAAATTTAGAACGGTTTTTTATTGAAACGGTTTGGGAACGGTTTTGATAAGGAACTTTAGAATAGCTTTGACACGATTCATTTTGGAACGGCTTTGGAACAGCTTTGGCACGGTTGGTTTTGGAATCGCTTTGGAACGGTTCTGTTTGGAACGTGTTTGGCACGGCTCTGGCATGGCTTTATTTGACACAGCTTTGGGATGGTGTTAGTTTGAACAACTTACTCACAACTAATTTGGAGCAGCTTTGGCACGGTTCGTTTTAAAACGACTTCGGCACGGGTACTCTGAAACGGCTTTGGAACGCATTTTTTACTAATGTATAGGAATTGAGAAGGATTGTTTTGAACGCAGATTCAAATTGAATTTTGTATTTTTTGGCAAAAATTCTTTGGCAATAATTGTAAAAAATATTTTTTCACCTCTGCTTTTGCATCAACTAAAATATAAAAGCATATAACCATTATATTATCCCATTACTACAAAATAAAATTCAAACTATTCAATACAAAAATATCAGATGTATTGTAACAACAACATAACATGAAGATGAAGATTCAAAACTCTAAGTGAGATGGCACACTAGTCAAACCTCTCATCATCATCATCATTTACATCTTGATTCAGGGGCTGAGATGGCTTAGTGAGAGTGAAAGTTTGAGGGTAGTTTGCGTTAACCCAATTTAATAATTAATTTAATTATACCTCATTTCGCTCAAGCCTCTCTTCTGCACTCTTCCATTTCTCCTCAGCCATAAATAGTTTTTCTTCTGTTTGAAATAGTTTTTTGCTTCCACAACAGTGTTTTCTTATTGGGCACCGGATTACAACTTTTCACTCTGAATTAGTTATGTACAAAATATAGCCATCTAAATTATATCAAACATGATAGATACGAGTAGCAAATATTGAAGTTGACTATTTGGCACAATTTAACATGTTATCATACAAAATCGGAAGGCCGCACTATGAGAACACATTCAACACACATGTGCTTAAAATCAGCTGTAAAGTATCTCAACATATACATATCATTGTCCACTACTATTCTTCTATGTTATTTGGTATAAAAATAAATTAAATTTCACTTAAACATTTCATCAAACACTTATCATGCATAATTTATGAAGCAAAGCTTTTTCTATTACATTAAAGCACAATCAAGTATTTCATTCACCATAAATAATAACAACACTTGTTTAATGAAATTTAGCTCAAACATAAACCAAGTACATTATTGAGTTTAAAAGTTATTTGAGTTTAATTTTTATATAAATTATTAACAATGCAAATATAGTCATGTATATGATTTTGTATCGTGCGCATAGCTTCAAAAAGCATCTTGGTGTGCCACTTGCCATTAGCAACTATGCTTATGTTTCATTGTAAAAAATATATAAATAAACGTAGACATAAATATTTTTTTTACAATTGTTTTTAATTGATAGCAATATTAATTTTGGTCTTGTATTTCGTTATGATTCATATTAATGACACTTATCATAGTTAAATAGAAATAACCGTAGAGCAATTATTTATAAAAGTGATTAATTTCCTTGCGGCTAAAACTCAAGCTGGGGAGAAAACTGAAAACCCGAAGGCAACTAACTGTCCAATGGCACTATAGTTTTAATAAATAATGTAGTTTGGATTTTATTAAATTTTATCAGTATTTTAGATATTTAAGTAAAAAATTGTTTTTATTTATTTTTCATTATTTCTAAAATTAATTTTTTAATATTTCAAATAATATCATTGTTCATGGCTACTTATAATTAATGTCTACTGTTTAAATCTCAAAAACTCTAAAACTGACCAAAAAAAAAAACCATATTTTAAAAAAATCCGTTTACTGCAGGAAGAAGAATGGAGGTGAGGATGGATTTGAATGGATGAGTGAAATGCGCATGCAATGAGCCATTTTACAATTATCAAGGAGTTATGTTTGATTAGGTATAATATTTGAACAACAATGGTCATGATTTAATAGGACCATGAATTTATCTAAAATGAATCAACAAGCATGATTAATTGAATTTGAATATTGAATGGGGTGAATATGTTCATTTGAATAAACATATTAATTAAGCATGCAATGTGACTATTTACTGTCTACATGATCGATAATCATGATTTATTTTCTTCATTTTTCGATTAAACAATTTCAATATTAATTTCTCATTAATCATAATATATTTGAGAAATTAAATACAGTATGTGTGCGGGCGCGTGTATATATATATATATAGCTCGTAAAGTAGATTTTATAATTCATTTGAATAATAGAATAAAATTTGATAAAAACCAAAATTTTCTTGCCAATTTTCCCCTCCGACGTTGTAAAGTTGCAGATGCAGTTCTAACACATTTAATTATCTGTAGAATTCAATTCGAGGTAAGTTCATATGATTTTCTGAATAGCTTTTCTTCTTTCTTGGGGATCGGAGTATGTTTAATTTACGGATTAAGTGATCAATTATTACATTAAACTTTATTACATCATGACGTGGACCAATGTCAACCATGTATGTAAAAAATTGTTGGCCAATAGAAAGACAACTGTTATTCAGGGAATCGTTATCGTTCCCGGCGATAAGACTGTAAAGCCTTGGTTCGTGTGATGAATTCATTTCATTAAATATGCATCAAGTTGTGGGAAACTGAATATGACATGCATTTAATGGCTGCCTGTTCCACTTTTAAAATAATTTGGCGACGTTAGCTTCGACATGGCTATGTTTGGTAGGTCATCTTGGTGGGATGAAAACAATAGAAATTTTGTTAAGAATAATAATTATTGTTGACAATTGAGTTGATACTTACACGCTACAAAATATTTAAAAGAATATTGTTAAAAATATTTAACAAAACTTAAAAATAGTATTCTTTAAGAATTTTTAAAATTAAAGAGTCAAATAACCTCAACCTTTATGAAATTGAAAGAGTTTGACTTTACGATTAAAGTTTAAATTTAGTTGTAAATATGTACAAAAATCATCCAATGACATGATCTGACTAGATCTTCTCATATTTCTTGGAGAACAAATAAAAAATAAAAAAGGCTTAAATCTTGCAAGGTTGGATGAAGGCCTTCTCCTTGGAGAATTGAGAGCTTAAAATAAGAAAAAATAGTCACATTCACACTTATATCATCCTCGTAATAAGTGTTTACAAGTTTTTATATATTATACACTTCATAACAACAATGTATAAGTTAGACTTAAAAGGAGTTTTGACTAGTCATTTCATATAGAGAGAGTATGGGAGTGTGACAAATTTGTTGAAATCAAGCGAGGATTTGAGTTAATAAATTGTAAGGAAGGCAAAGAACTTACACTTTGATGTTTGGCTTATAATCATTTGAATTAGTGAATTACCTTAATTTAAGTGAACTAAACTTAGAAAATTGATTTTGAACTACTTATATACATTTTGTGCCTACTTCCTTACTTTTAGTTTGCATTCTGTGTGTTGATTAATGTTACAACAATCAATTTAAAAATTATTCAAAAGAACTACAATATCATAGAGTATAATTTAATTTGAAATTACGATACTCAATCTAACCTACACAATTATGTTTGGTTTCTAATTTTTTATGACAATGAAAATTTTAATTTATTTAAATTTTTATGCATATTAGGATAATAATTATTTTTTAAAATATGAATATAGATATATTTGTATGTGTGTATTGATTTGATTTATAATATGTGCAACCAATGAATTTAGAATTTTTAAGTATATATGCAATAGAATGAATGATTTGTAGTTGAATTTAAATTAAATTTTTATTTAGTGATATATTTGGATTGTGTTCCATCAAAATCTCGAAACAAGCATACTCCACCCCACTTCATTCCATCAAAATTCACTTAATCTAAATTTACAATCCAACAAAATTTTTATTTAAATTTTAAATTCAATTCAATCTCTCATATATACACAGATATTTAAGATCTAATTATTACATTTTTTTACAATTAAATCAGTTCTTGTACACACACACTAACAACTAATTATTATTCCTATGTACAATTACATCATTTAATTATTGTTATATGTATTATACAAATTAAAAAAATTAATGGTTATGCTTGTTAATAAATATTGATATGTGTTTTTTATATATTTCTTAGAATAGTGTAAAAGTAAGAGAAGAAAAATTAAATACATAACAATTGAAGTGTGTGTTTTCATTTTGGGAAATTGTACACAATCAATTTTTTTTCTCATTAAAATTTTATGATGAGATATAATTTTTATCCCCAAGAAGATTCTCAATACTTTCATTTCCCATGAAAACCACATAGAGTTTTTAAAACTACCGGTCTGGTTACACTCTAAAATCGGTTTATTATTTGAACTATTTGAGCCGATCAAATTAGGTCAAAACCAATCAAAATTCAGTTTTTAGTATTTTTATTAATAAAAATTTTAAAGATAAAAATTGGCCTTTAAAAAAAACAATAAATAAAATGTTTTTTTTATATTGTCTTATGATTTCATTTTTACCTCCAAAACAATTTATTAGTATATATAATTTCCACTCCCTATTTTTTATTTGGGATTGTATTTATTTTATTATTCTTATATATATATATATTATTATTTTTTCTAGTGAGTTATTGAAAAAGTAAATACTGCATTTTAAAATTAAAAATTTTCATATTAATTGTGTTGTTTTTATTTTATAAAACACATTTTCAATATTTAGAGCTTCTTTCAATTCTATTTAGTTTCTTTTATGTTTTATAATAATTTTTGTTCTTGTTAAATCATTAAATTTTTAATGCTACATATAAAACTTACATTTGACACATTAATATGTGGACTTGAATTTATTTTATAACATTATTTTAATACTATTATATGTGTATACGTAATATTATATATAGTTTAAAATAATATATTTTTATGAAAATACTTGAATCGGTCAAACTAATAATCTAGTGACTTAGACTATGTTTGGAAGAGGGGTTTTTGCTTGACATGATGTTTGGTAGGAGTTGAGTTGAAATGAGTAGGATACTTGAAAAGAATATTTTAATGAAATTTCAGTCAATTCTAATTCATTTTATTTTTCTATTATTTCAAGTTTCGTTCTTTCCCTCTTATCATATAAACGATATAAAATGTATGTTGAAAAATTATTATTAATTTCCAAGTATCAAGTGTACCTTTTATCGCTAGTCTATAGAGTGCACTAAGATTATTAAATTGTTTAGCATAATAAATAGTGCAAAACCACAACTGGAATAAATTTCAATACTCCGAAACGAGAACCAATAGGAAATATTGAGCCCATGTCAAGTGGGTGATTAACGGCCTAGATTTGTTAGGTTCAAGACCAATATGAAATCAGGTTTGGCTTCATTTTGTTAACTGGGCTTTGTGTAGAATAAAGAGCTGATGAATACTCCACTTGGGTAGTCGATAGTATATTATAGTTTCCACTCAAAGCCTCTTTTTACAATATTATAGTTTTTGTCATAAAAAGCAAAAAGATTATTAATTTTTTGCTTGCTTGTTATAATCCTATTGATTTCTTTTACACAAAAATCATGAGTGGGAGTAACAAGGAGACAAAATTGTTGATAAGTAAGTGCTTAAAGAATTTATAGACGAAATAATCTGTTTATGATATTTAAAAAAGGAAATCAGTCAATTCTATCTTATAACTTCTACCCAAGGTCCAGTAATATGGCTCTCACGGCCCACTCATCTTTCTTTGTTGGGTCTTATTGTCCAATTGTGTTTTTGTCGTGAGCATAAATTTTTAAACACAACTCGCTTTCCTATGAAATTTGTTCATGGTAAGCAACTGTATCGTTATGATCACAATTACGAGACAATGCATCGGATAGGGTATATAGCATAAAAGCAAGTATAAAATCTTGCAAATGTTTTGCTTGTTTCATTCTCCTCATTAGTTACAAGACAATTGTTAGAAAAAAAAAAAATATATATATATATATATATCTCTATATATATGATTATTTACACAAGTTTTTAGGTTTATCCGATGATTGAAAACGAATCATGATTATCTCAAACATGGCACGAGATGAGTGCTAAAAGTTTGCTTGAACTTACTAGATAGTCAAGTAAAACTTCATGGCAAGTCAAGTTTATAAGTATAGAGAATGCACAAAATATCAAAACGTGATGTTATATACACAACCCGGGTTTTATTCCGTTTAAGGTTCTTTCAGGCCGAAGCATCGTCCTAATAAAACTAAAATCGGTATAATTTCAGTTTCTTTAGCAAGTCAACATATTATAGCTATGTTTGGAACCCGTCTTTTATCATCTAACACTTTTATCAAATCTTAACAACTAAACATATAACTTACAAAATTTCAATTCAAATTTAAATTCAAAATTTTCACTTCAAAACTAACTAATTATTACATGTATTTACAATCATATACATACTTTACATTTATATGCACTTATACTCTACAATTTAATCATTATTCTTATAAATAGCATATCATCCAATCATTATTATATATATATATATATTTTTATATATTCAAATAAATTAAAAATTTTAAAATATCAAAATTTTACAATCAAACATTCTACTCATTTCAATATAATTCTCACCAAACATCATCTTCCAACAAAACCCCCTCCCGAACATAGCCACATATTTTTTGAGATAAAGGAATAAACTTGTGCACGGATTTGATACAGCTTGAATTGTTATTTGAGGGGAAATATATATTCTTAGGTGTCCTCTAATTATTTTGTAGATTTTAATTAGGTCCTTGATAAGCTATCAAGGCTGCTTATTTGTCTTAATCAGGGAATTGTACTCCTCTTTTCTTGATACAAAACAAATCATTGGATAAAATTACTACAACATCGATGTCTGTTATCTTCTAACAAACCCTTGCAGTTGTCCTTTCTTCATTAAATTTTCTATCTATGCTTTCAAATTAGCACATTCATTTGTTAAATGCCCTTACTCATTGTGGAACTTGTTCTTTGCTTACTTGTAGGGGCGTGAAATATGAAGGCTTAGACCCCCTTGATGGAGGGACACTTGCTGTTGACAAGTCAATCTCATTATTTTTCACATTTGCATTGATCTTTTACCCTCTAGCCTTTCCTTCTACACCTGTTTTATGTTAATATATTTCTCTCCCATGACTAAGGATTCATTAAAATCCTTGACTGACCTTTTAGCTAGAAATCTGAAGAAATCTCATTCTTTCAACTCCTGAGCAAAAGGACTAGTTAGGACCTCTTGTATGGCTGAAGGTGCCTCTGAAGCTGTCTTGGAAAATTTCTTTACGTACTCTTTTAAGGGCTTCTTATTTTCTTACCTCATCTTTTACAGCTAGTAAATTAGTGTAGAAATAAGGAAAAAAATAATCAAAATTTTGTATAATCTTTGTTGATAGTTAATTACATCATCTTTATAATGGACAATGCGAAAAACATAGTAGCTGAATAAAGGGTAGAGCCTAAAAAGGGTTTTATAAGTATGATATCAGAAAAAGAACCTGAAACTAAGATGGGAAAAAGAAAAATAGTGGCAATTCTGGATAAGGAGGTGACAGTAGCAAGGAAACCTGAGCTGAATTTCGAAGCTCGAGATTTAGAGGGAATAATTATCCTACATCAAGATGCACTGGTGGCAACTATCAACATAGCCAGGTATGATGTAGCTCGATGCTTGGTTGATGGAAAAAGCTCAGTTAACGTTCTATCAGCAGACGCATTTGGCAACTGGGCCTAGAAAGGGCTATCTTGGAGCCAGCAAAAAAAAAGTTGTTCTATTTTACAGGAGAAGTAGCACAATCCTATGGCAAGATTACCCTCTTAGTAACTATAGGGCATGGGGAGATAAGGAAAACAAAGATTATTCCATTCTTTGTGGTGCCAATGTCCTCAGCTTATAATGTCATTTTGGGAAGATCAATGTTAACCAAGTTTTAAGTAGTTGTATTGATATATCATCTTTTCATGAAATTCCCTACCGAGAAAGGAGTAGGATTAGTAAAAAGGAACTAGATAATATCAATTAAATGCAATGTAGAGTGTTAAAGATGTGGTAGATAAAATAAAAAAGGAAAGGACAAATAATAAAATGTTCATGCAGCCCAAGAAACATATAGAAGTAGTAGACATCATAATCAACTTATAGGCGTAAAGCCTGAACTATGTACATAAAAAATGGAAAAACAAAAAGCAGCCATCAAGGGTCCACATCAATAAGGTTGCTGGAAGGTCTATGTTAATAAGGTCGCTGGTTGAAGTCCCAATGCCAAAATGGCCAAGAATTAAATTTTCTAAGATAGCCTCCTACTCAATTTTCAAGTCTAGCCCACTTTAGTCAGTGTTCAAGTTGAGAATACCTCAAGAAAAGAGTTGATCCAAGCAATCGTTAAAATCCTAACCATACCCTTTCCTCACCTAGCGAACTGAGCGGAAGCATGATATTCTAGCTAGTGTTCATCTAAGAGGGATTGGAGATAGGATTGACCGCTAGGACTAGACAGATATCATGGAAAAGGTGGCTCTACATGTTTTGACAGGAACGAAACTCATCCACCAAGTGATTACATTCTCGAAAAGGTCTTCCCTTGATTGCTCTAGTTCGTGACATCTCTGAAGGTAATTTAGCTTCTAGAAAGCCTCATAAAAGTCATACTAAAGTTGAGTCATTTGGTCACAGAATAGAAGGGGATTTGAAGGATTTCCAAACATAGAAGAATGATCAAGTTCACGTAGGGCTTCCACTGCTTAGGACACCTTTTCATAATGGACTGAAAGAGACGCTAATAATTCTTCTACTAAACCAAAACAAAGTTGTGACCGAGGACCACAACTGGATGACAAAATATTCAATATAATTAAAGATGAACAAGAAGTTTGATGAAATAAACGCATTTCCTAACCCCCTGCTCATTTTATAGAAAAGAATGGCAACCGAATAGAGTAGTGTAGAAGTCCACACTTAGCTAAAACATGTGACAAAGAAGAAACGATATGGATAAATCTCTTGAGAATCAAACCTAAGATCTTAATAGTATTGGCTAAGGCTTATGACTGTTCAAGATTTCTGAAATATGAATGGCCGTATTGACTTTTGCTATATAAATAACCAATTCTTTTGAACAGAATGAACAAGTTAGCAGAGAAAATAAAAAAAAATAAGTAGTAGAAAGAGAAAGAAAGCTAACGTCACTCTTATATTTTGTGTGTGACATCCACATTTTGTTTCTCAAAATATAAAATCAAACATGTAGTAGATCCCATATTCTCAATTTCTTCTCAAAACTCGGTTAATAATCATTATTTTTATTTTATATTCTATATTTTGTACAGTTTTGTACTGAAAATAAAGGATAAGAAAATTTCATTGATAACACTGTCCAATGGGACCCCTGATGCTCGAAACCTGGCAAAACCTAGATCGGGCCGACACCTCCTCATCGGTCGGTGATCAAATCTTCAAGCATAAAAACTTGGCTCTGGTTTTACCTTCCTATGGCTTCTTCGCCACCTTCTACCGTCAAAAGTGCAATTTAACTTTTATTTTCTAAGGAAAGAACAAACACACACGCATGGCCTTACTATATACAACACACCTCTTGCATTGTGATGCAATCAGCCACCAAATGACTAAATCAATCGCCAGGATTTCCACTTCTTAACTAATAGAACTAAAATTATATATACTACATTATGAAATAAAACTATAAGGCCGTTGGCGTTACCCATAATTCGTGGCTATGTTTGTGAGGGGGTTTTTTTAAAGATAATATTTAGTAAGAATTATGTTAAAATAGTAATATATTTGAAATGATTGTTTTAATGGGATGAATAATATGATTTATTTAAATATATGTATAAAATATATGATAATGATTGAATAATGTGATAGTATATAAGGATAATAGTTATTTTTTATGGTATAAATAAAAAAAATATGTGAGTTTGTTTGACATATAAGAATTAATTTGATTGTTAATAAGTGTAACGGTTGAAAAATAATTAGTTAATATTTTATACACACACACAGACACACACATAGGTTCAAACTTAACCCTTCAGTACTATTTTCGTGCCCATACTGACCGACCATGTCCAATAATAATGAGGTCTCCACGAATGATCTAGTCAACACACGACGGCTCCGCGATGCGGGCTCCTCAAACATTAGCCCAATAAGGGCATGTTCTTTTTTAAAAATAGAATTCTAATTCAAAAAAGTGTTTGGATTACAAAATATTTATATGAATTAATTAATTCTTAATAATTATATTTAATATAATAGACTATTTGAGTTGATTACATATATTTTTTCTTTATAATCTTAATATGTAAATTATTCTATCAATAATAAAAGGTCAAAATACTATTTTCAATTATTTATAAAAAAACTTTAACATCTTAATTATTTTATCACGACTTCCAAGTAGGATTACTTACTTGCAATTTTATAATTTTATATTGAGCCTTTATTTTATCAAAGGTTTTTAATCAATTAAAAAAAATAGTTGATAAATAGAATAAAAATAATCTATCCTATATAATCACATTAAACATGTCCTATATGGAATGATAAAAAAGAGCACTAGGAAAAACTATTAATGAGCAAAATTGGCAACTGAGATGTCCTGCCTAGGAATAGTTCATACGCAATCATAATATGAAAATAATAAAATTGTATATCCATTGTTTTCGCTCAGTATTGATCATCATGTGGTGACTATTAATTAGTTGACGTTGGGTAGTTGCGATTTACGAAAGAAAAATCAATTGACATATCAATATATCATGTGGGCCGTCGGGACTTCTACAATTTTATTAATAAACCGGTTGCAGCATCATAATTGCCTTAATTAATGAACCTTCTTTCTGTAATTCAGCGGTTGCAGTTCCAAACTAAAGCAAAGAAAAAAAAGGTCCACTCTTCACCAAAAACTAAAAGAGAAACACAAAAGTCCAAGCAGAGTGGTCCAAATCGACCAATAAATGCCATAATCATACCCAAACTTAAGAATGCCACGTTCAGATTTTGAAGCCAGCACAAGTCTTCTGCTGCTCTTCAATTCTAACCGAACAATGTCTTCAAAAATTGGGCTACCAGTTGATCCAAGCACTGATCCATATCGCTACTTGGGAATCACCCAAAACCTGACGGCTCCATCACCCGAGCGCCTGAATTTCTTCCCACCTGCACTCCATCTTCTGAATCTGATCCTGCTAATCCCATTCCAGTCCTCAAAAAGGATATTCCCATCAACAAAGAAAACAAAACCTCGGCCCGCGTCTATCTACCTCGGCCGGAATCCAGCGCCGGTCGTCCGCCGCCAAACTGCCTTTAGTAGTTTACTACCACGGAGGTGGCTTCTTCCTCGCCAGCGCGGCTTCGTCTCGGTTCCACGAGTTTTGCTCGGGAATCGCCCAAGAATTACCGGCGGTGATCGTCTCGGTGGAGTACCTTCTAGCCCCGGAGCACCGCTTACCCGCCACCAATGACGATAGCATGGAAGCCTTGCATGGGGTCAAAACGACAGGCGAGGAGTGGTTGACCAATGCGCTGACTTTTCCAAGAGTTTTCTGATGAGGACCAGTGGCGCAGGCAATATAGTGTGCCATGTGGGGTTAGGAGTGATCCAGTGCGTTGATGATCACAGGCCTTTGAAGATCCGAGGGTTGATTTGCCCCAACAGTCAGAGATAAGATTGGCCCATGACAAGACGTTTCCTCCTTCCGTGACGGATGTAATGTGGGCTCCAGGGTTACCTGTTGGAGTTGACCGACTAGGAGTATTGTAATCCGATGACGGCCGTTGGATCACATCTTGTTGAGAAGGTCAGGGATCAAGGGTGGAGAGTGTTGGTGACGGGCTGGGACGTGACTTGCCGGTGGATCGACAAATTCAGTTAGTGAAAATGTTAAAAGAGAAGGGGCTTGATGTTAGTGATGATATAAGTGATGGTAGGGCCCATGGAATCGAGACGGCTGATGACCCTAAAGCTAAGATCCTTTATGGTGTTGTGAAGAATGTCGTGCTTTCTTTGTAATCCACTTACTCAACACGATTCATTAATAAATTGTTGGTGGGCTTTCCAGTTGGGAGAAACTGATTGTAACGTGTCAACTGTTACAAATCTTACGAAGGGATGGATAAAGTTTGATAGTAAATGTGGCTGACAAACATTTTGGAGGTGCTACTTAATGATTCATTTGAAAAAAGATTTTTCATTCAAAATTTTCATATGTTGGCTGTTAATTAATTCATTTACAACAAATTAATTAGTTGATTTAGACTCCCCCAAGCTTCTCAAGTTTGTCATAATTGTACTCGACTCCTATGGGATTGCTGTCAGATTTTACAGTGTTGGTACTCACTCTTGGGCCTCGATCGACTGGTATTAGTTTAGATTAATGGATGTAATTGAGAAAGGTTTTTGGTTGACTTATGAGTAAGATCCAGGTCCACAAATTAATTGATATAATTTATTTTTGCATAGAATATGGAACTTGTGTTCCCTATCAGAGGTAGAGCAGGTGGGTTCAATTTAGAATTAGGTATATCTTGGGCCTTTGTTGTCTAGAAATGGGCTAATACTGAGGGGGAGGGGGGGAGTTGATATGTATTATTCCAAAAAGTGAAGCACGGATAACCGAGCACAGAGATGAAAACAAAAGCCATGATGGTCAAAACTTGAATCAATGCGGATTCGAGTCCATGACAGATATACAGTAACTATGGGTGTTGTACATTTTTTTTCTTAGCTTTTCCCACATAAAAAGTTGAGTGGACTACACATTGCTTCGCAACCACAAATTTTTTACATCAACATCACCCTTGTCTTGACAAAATTCGGTTAGGTTACAAATAGGAGATTATGCATGGACTGTGTAAACTTATGCCACGTTTCTTGTTATTAATATGTGTCAAAAAAAATAATTAATTTTTCTTGTAATAACATGACACGTATCATGAGATCCAAGGCTGTTAATTGAGTCGAACCTGCTAAAGTCCAATTACTCAACTTGAATATATTGAATCAAGCTTCACCAAATATGAAAAAGGCTGAGCTTAATCTTCAAATTGAGCTCAATAAATTTATGAGTTTAGTTTGAGCTTATTATAGCACAACGTGGATAAATTTGACTCAATTAAAGTATATATTATTGCTAAGTACATGACATTTTTTAAATTTTATAAAATATAAGTTATTTGTGGCACATATATAACATTGATTAAATTTTATATAAACTAAGAACATTCAGACTTGAAATAAAAAAATTAAAAATTAGAAAATGATGGACGTGATTGGACACATATCCCTTTTTTTTTTTTGTGAAAAAGATGATAAAAAGAAGTTTAAAAAATTGAAAGTTAACATGGGATATATATTGGTATATGTTGAATCTTTAAAAAAATCATAATTACTAGTGATGTAATGCGCCACACACATGCTCGCGCTCGCACGCATATATACATCTTTAACTTTATTATGGTTTACAGTATGTTAATGAGAAAAAAAAATAAATTGAAAAATTATGGGTTGTATGTTTAAGTATAGGTTAAATATGAATGAGAATTGAATTTTAAAAGATTTTTGGATACGTTGAACATAATTTACTTTGGGTAAAGAGTTTTGTGTGACATATTTTGGTGAAATAGACATGTTGGATCACAATTTAAATGTTGTTTTGGTACTAGACTTTTAACGTCTAAAAAATTGTCGAGATCCATATATATATTTTTTTTGTGTAAATATTTATTTTGTATGCTACAAGGGTGAGCTAGTCCGAAATAAGCTCGAAGATTGTCAAAATATGTGAGTCGGATTCTAAAAATATGTGTGTGTGACATGATTTCAAGATATATAAATCATTAAATCTTTAAGAAGTACGTAATATATTACCTTTTCATCTTAAAAAGTAGAGGACCGTCAATCCAGAGAGGTGTTAAATACATTTTAATCACCACCGTTATATATTTACATTTATCATCCACGTCCTTGAACCAAGAGGGAGTTTGGCTAACCTTATTTTAAATAATTTATAAAATTATATAACTTATAAGATATTTTTGAAATTTATAAGGTTATATGTCTTATTTTTAAAATAAATTAATAAAATATTTAGATAAAAATAATAAGATCATCTTATAATAGTTTGATGAAATTTATAATCATAATTCATTATATTTTGGTGGTGTAATAATGATAAAATAAGCTAAATATCATTAATATAATATAATTATCTGAACAAAATTGTTTTTATATATACTTATATAGTTGCGATATAATTCTACACTTTGAATTTAATTTTAAGTTGTGTTTTGAAAATTTATGAGATAAATTTGTATAACAAATACATAAATGATTAAACACAAAAATGCGTATTCTGATTTTTTTGAACTTCAAAGGAAATTATTGCTATCTAACTTAATATTTATTTATTTTTGATATGGACAACTATAACTCAATCATTAGTTAAAATTTAGGCACGCAGATAAACGAAAACACACAAGAGTAGTATATTTTCAAAATAGTTGAAAATTTTATATTTAACCAAATCTTGAACTCTTTTGGGGAAAATGAATGGATATATAATTGTACTTTATTTTATTATATATATAGATTTTTGTTTCAATTATTCGTCACGCACACCGTAATTAATTATTTGTGATTGATATTTTCCTAATTCAATATATTGTAATCTCATTATGAAAACAATATGTTCAACCTCATCCTAGTCATGTTTTACGACCCAACAAACTAATTTCAACTTGCTTAATTTTCATGCGTTTAAAAGTTAAAAATTTAAAATTTAAATTTTTGTGACTAGGGTGTTTTCGCATGCTGACAAAGCAAACTTCAAAATCTTCATATTTCAAGTTACGTGCCGATTTCTAACCTTAGCTACGCAAATAATTTTCAATAAAAACAAAAATATCAGACATATATTAATAGAAATTAAAATATTATTTTTATATATCATTTCTTTTCTAGAAAGGATAAGATAGATAAAAGTGCATGTTTTCAAAAATTTGTCGTGCCGTTAGTTTTATATTTACAAACGAATTCTTAAAATCGTTATCAATGATAAATGGCCAATAGAAAAGACAAACAATGGAGGAAACAAAAGCTTTGTGTGAAAAAAAAATTAATGAACCGTTAAGTGTGTTTGACATGCTGTCATCTAATTATATATAAAGCTAACACTATGGTTAAATATCAATCAAGAATTAGGTCTCCCAACTCAACAATTCCATTAAATAATTATCATCCTGTTTGTCATTATAATGGGGTGAGCTATTTAGATTTGCCAACTTGAACACACATCACCATCAGCATTCCAACGGCGTTTAATTATGTCTAATTAAATACTACACAAATCATGGTAGCGACATAATAGCATCGGTGAGATAGATATATCTGCAAATACCAAAACTGAGAGATATCAAAGCAATTGATCTATAAAATAATATTCAAATTCATAGTATAAGTCTAGTACTTTCTCACAGTGAAAATAAAATTACCCTAAGTTAATACATCAACCATATCTTATTTGCTAGAAAAATAAAAATAAAATCTTCTATCTTTCTAAAGTTCTACCAGTCTCACATGTATTTGCTCTTGCTGATATTCTCTGCAAAAGAGACATTTGTACATAAGTGATAAATTGTTTAGGAAATGAATTCACTACCTTTCTATTTTTCGTAAAATGTGAGCAGAAAATATATTTTGCATAAAAGCACATTTAAAATGAAATAAGATGCCTCAACATATCATAATTTTTAAGAATAACTCAATAATCACATAATTTCCCATGTTCATTAGCCAACTCATCGGTTGCAGGGTTTCGTTTACTATTTTCACTTATTAAGGTTTTTAGTCTATACTCCTAATTAAGGAGGATCACTTGAAATATCTGCTTTGCTCTCTGCGATCCTCAATAATTCTACTCCGATTTGATAAGTTTCAATCTATTATCTTAATTGGTAGGAACGTGTATCAACTTCACCTGCTACCAGTTATAATATTTCTGCTCCGATTGGGTGAGTCCCAATGTTTTATCCAATTGATAAGATCAGAACTCATTTCTCTACACTATTGTTCGTTATCAAGTATCAGCAACATATTTAACATTTATCACCTGAACACTGTTTCTAGACTTTGACCAAATTTGGCATGATTTCAAAATGACTTTATAATTTTATTTTATTTTTTTTTTATATTTTCCTGAACAATAGTAATGTGAATATCAGTACACCAAAATAGATAAAATGAACAATAACGTAATATCCAACCCATTCATAAGTTGAGCTTTAAATCGAAAGGCACATTGTTCAAGAGTTATACACAAAGTTTGTCTAATTTGAACAAATGGATGGACAAACGAAGTAGACTAGGTCGTCCGTGTCCATCCTGTCCTTGCCATTATTAGCATCATTATGTGGGATATATGATGGGTTTATTGAATCCAAAGAAATGGAGGTTGTACTTCATGTTAAACCAACCCATTATTTGATCTAATTTTGTCTGTCTACGTTGCAGCCTCTCCTTGAAATCACGCGTCTCCTCGTCGATATGTTGTAACTCTTGTTTAGCGATCTGCAATTTTTCCTTTTTTAATAGGTTCAGTTGCATAGTCTGGTAAGAGTGATGGAGGAGTGTTTGGCAAGCTTTAGCTGTTGATATTTCCTGAAAGTATTGGTCAGTTTTTCAAATAATATAGCTGAAAAACTTTTAAAAATAAGTAAATTTTTTCAAGTTTTTTGAAATATCTTGGGAACTACCTTATTTAATGTATTAAAAATGATATAAATTTTAATTACATTATATTAGTTTAATATAATTATTTGTACTTGTAAATTTCAACATTTTATGAGATATTATCTTAGTAGTTTTATCTGAACACTGTACTATCTTATATTTAAAATAAAAAAGACGAACATGTGATATTTAAAATATCTTATAAGTTATAAGACTTGCAAACTCTTCCCATAAACTTAGTCAAACATTCTTTTACTATCTCTATGAGAAAAACATTTTCAAAAATAAGAGTTTACTGGTATGGGCGTGTGTAATAAGCAAAACTAGAAATTCTTTTTTTCAACTTGTCTTAATATTTGATCACTAAAGGTATGAGAAGGATTTAAAGTGTTTTTTTGATTGAAGCAGCAACCACAAAACTCACGAAATGCAAATGGAAAAGTCCCTTCGCTTGTTACCCCATTTTTCTCCCTGAGAAATACAAATTTTAAACATTTAACACTCTAAATTATATGCTTCAATGTGTGTGTGTATATCAATATTTAGAATTTAATTATTATTTCTATTCAAAAATAAATTATCAATATTATATACCTTGTTTACATACGCACATTACATTTATATCTTAAAAATTAATCACTATCTTATACAAAATCACATCATATATACTTATATTTTTACAAAGAATCTCACAAACTAAATATTATTTGATATATACAATTTTTTTACCCAAACAATAAAAGTTAAAAATGCAAACACATAATTCATTTTTGTATAATTCTTAAACCATTTATTACACAAAGAACACCCATGCAAGCTAAAATAAACAATCAAATATTAATTGTATCTCTTTCTTTGTACTGGTTTTCAGCACTGCTTTATTTATGACTGTTTTTAATTAATTACGTATAGTCAATGTAGATGAAAAATCGCAGCATTATAGCCAGTGTTTTACCAATATAGCTTGTTTTAAGCAGTCCTACATATGCACACACAATAACAGTGATAAATAGAATATCAATATTTGTTTATACAATTTAGATATCCACTTCTATATTTACCGTCGTCAAATCAAGTCAAATTCACAAACTCAACCAAAGTATAGTGAATAATAAGGTAAACAATATTCACACATCTTATACAAATCCTACATCTTCTTTCAAGGTGATTAAATAGTTAAATATACTAAAACACTCCAATTTTATATTTAACCTAACTATCGTTAGGCTTAATTCTCACACACTCAGTTAATTTATGTATTAACAATATTGCTCATACACTCCAAGTCTCACAAGGGTATATATGATTTTTTAAGATGTTTAGCATTCTCACAATTAATGTTGAAAGTATCAAGGGTTTTTCTCCACGTTTAGATTAGTGTGGTATTTTCAATTATCGAGTGGAAGTTTTCTAATCCATCCAATCTCTTATGGATAACCATCAACTTCTACAAAGTCTGGTTATCGTGAATATCCTGATAATACTGTAACACTATTCAAAATAATATAGTATAATTTGAAGATAAGCATGGTCTTTAATACATATTTAGTAGGTGTTTAAACCAATCAAACCTTTGCTCATCATATTTGCATCATACCTTTACTTCACGAATATCATTTATTCTAGAAACTTTTAACTACCCACAAATCATACTAAATAATTGAACTCTAAGTATTATCTATTAAACTCATCTAACTTAAAGTCAATAATAAAAAATCTAGGTTTGTTCAAATATTAATAATTGTTAAACTCTTAAACTCTACTTAAAAGAAATTGAGTAAAAACGGGCAAACATAATTTTCGTAACAATGGGAATTCGAATTGTAAAATCAAAGAATTGGACAAGTAAATGGTAAGAATGAGAGTTGTTTGTCTTGTTTCTGGCGAAGTCTTAAAAGTATACTGGGACATGAAGCCAGGCCTGACAGTTCATGTGCCTGGACCAATTAGAAAACAGAAAATCTCGTGCACAAATCGAAATCCACTACAGCTGCTGAAACTTGCTCTTGGCTCTTCTGTGACCAATTATACAACAACATGAGATCCTTAATTGTAGTTAAAAGATAATATAAAATTAATTGAGATTCGATTCAGTTTAGATCATGGCATATTATTGCTCTCTAGGATCCTTCTGGGATGACATTTGTCACCTGGAATTAATTTAACGTTTAGCTATAATAAGAATATTAATGGTTGTTAAGAGCGGTGACAACTATTAATTGTGACAATCATGTTCATACAGATTTTTGACCCATGTCGAATTTGTTTAGGAAACTTATTACGGGTGTGTTATGCTCATAATCCTATTTTTAGTGTGGAACAATGGCAAGATTATAAAGCATCCTTTTTGTGACTAAAATTAAAACTGCATGCGCCACTAGTGACGCAAAATTTAAATTGAATAATGTCCTTGTCAGTGCATCTTATCTGGAGTACATAAATTAATTAAATACTGAATATGACAAACTAAAAAAAAAGGAAAAAAATTCGTCTTTTTACTGAAAAAAATACAAAAGCAATGTAGTATTATCATTATTAAAAATATAAAATATTATTTTTAGTGTACCTTGGCATTTGTGTTTTTTTTCAAAAAATGACGTAAACTTTTTGTATTTATATTAAAATTTAAATAAAAAAAGTTCCATATCTATATATGGTGTATTTTAAATTGTCATAAAAAAATTTATTATATGAATATATTATTTTTTAATTTTTGCACACACGTAGAAAGTACATAATTGCTTATTGGGAATAAAAAAGAAGTGGTCACTTAAATTATAGTGGGTAGAGAGGCTACCATAATCTCTTGCATAAATTACGAGTCTCTTGCAACGTCCCCATTCTAGTTGTAAAGGCTTGTCTGACTTACTTTTCTGTTTAAATAATTGAATTTTTAAAAATTAAATTGAGACTCAAATAAAGTAGTAGCAATGCATGACCAGCATGTGTGCGTTCGAAGGAAGCTAGTCAAGGGGCAATAAAACCGATTCCTAGAGGGTGGGATCCAGTAAGAATTTAAGAAGAATAGGCAAATGAACCACACCAATGTAAACGAGTTAATTCAGAGTAGGAGCCGCAGCATTTGAGGGCTTGCATAGGTTAAACAGGAGAGTGTAATATTTCCATCTCATATCAATTATGATTCCTACACCATTTGATTAGTGAGTTATTTTCTTCTTTATATAGTCAATTTTTTAAAAATATTAAACCAGAACGTGACACTTTCCCCATCAAGAAGGGGGAAAAGAATTTAAATGGCAGTAATTATTTTTCATCACTGACATGATTAAAAATAAGAGAAGAAAACAAGAAGGGCAGGACGGTGGAATCCCTGACATAATCCTAAGAAGTGTCGCGTAGTGGTGGTATGGGTTAGAAAAATGCAGCAACCAAACACAGTTTGCCAAAAAACCAGAGACAGCAGATGCATGCAGAGAACCAGCCGATGGAGCATCGCAAAGAAACAAAGGTTGCCACGTGAAGCCGGGCCTTTTGGAACCCACACACATCTCGATAGGAAAGGGACTATATCACCCTCTCTTTTCATGGCGGCTCTCGCTCTGTATTATTACCTGCTTTAATTTTCACAGGCTGCTACTTTTTTACATATCATCATCATCATCATCCCTATTTAAATTACTACGACAAAAGAAAAAAAAGAATGATCCAAGTTTGATCTTTGCTGTTTATCTCTCTGTAATCCTTGATCCATATATACATGGAACAAGAAAAGCTTCCGGGTTTCTGCCTTGCCGGACAATTTCAAGTACATCATAAATTAATTGAAAATCCCACTCAAAGATTAAATATGTTGGTACAGTTTTTTATTTTTCATTTTTCTATTTTAAACTAAAGGCCAAGAATATCCACAGGAGCGATGGGGTTTAGTTTACGTGGGGACTTGCACGCTCACCGAAAATAAAAATATTTAAACAAAAAAAATGAAAACCAAAAAATTCATGAGGTTTGTGTTCATATAATATCAGAGGGAATGTTGCAGCACACAGGGACAAACACCAGGACAATCTCCCAAGTATTCCCTTGGCATTCCATATAGCCACCTGCTTCCAAAACTCCAGATATACAAAAAGAATATATGTGGTGCCACGATAAAACTAATAGAAACGAATTGCACAAGAATCCATTGCATTGAAAGCCCTGCCAATCCTCCTCAGTGGATTCTAGCTCCACTTCTTCTGAATCATGATTCTTTTGGCGGGGGGTGTGATCATCTTCATTCCTATATTGGATTTATCCTTTTAGCCCTTTGAGTTTGGGCAATCTCCAATTTGACACACAGTTTAGTTTAGGAACATTATCTGTAATTCAGACACTGGAATGTCTTGTGATGCAGCAATCAGATTGTTTGTGTTCTTAGAGGGAAATAATTAAATGAATGTTCTAGTACATACATATTTGGAAATTTTGAGTTTTGAACTGCATGCAGAAAATAGTGCGTAATAAAAATTATTCTTACGGTTGCTCATATAAATTAATTGCAACATACGGAAGTATGTAAGGTAACATGAATTGCTAGAGAATGTGGGAAAGTACATAATTTTTTTGGAGAAAATAAAAAATTTGAAACGTAGCATCATTTAATGAAAAGACAAATGCAAGTGCACTTTTACATTGGACACCATTATAGGAAGAGGGCATGTACCAAGTAGTTGCAGATATTGAGAATCATTTGTACAATCATAATCCGAATTGTAAGATTGCTTCATGGAAATCTAACATTATTCATTTATTCACAAATTAGTTATGACCACAAAATTTCGGAATCCGTTTGTAATTCAAAGTCCCAGGATTGATTCGTGACGCCTCTCCACGCCATACATTGTGTCTTTGGTTCTCAAAACTATAATCAGAGGACAGGCATATAAATACTAAAAGCAAGCTCCATAAAATTTTTTTAAGACAACATAGGATTGATCGATGAACTAATTGACTTGAGCAGTTTTCTGTTGCTGTTGGAGGATCCAATTGGAGAAAGTCCGGAGAGTATTCATGTCAGCCCTGTAATGCTTCTGGGTGTACTCGAGCAGGGCTGGCCATCTGAAGTCTGGATATATTCTGGGGTTGCTGGAGTCCACCAGTTCAGGAGGCGGGCTCACCACCTTATCCTTCTTGGGACAAAGAAAGAATGCGAGAGATTTCCTAGGACTCCTGCTGTTCACTACTGCCCTGTGCAAACAGCTTTTGTATCTCCCATTTGAAAGCGCCTGACCAAACCCAAAAATAAATAATTAAATATAAAATCATGATACGGACAATCTCATACATTGGCTCATGGTAATACCCCATCTCACCATGAAAGTGTCTCCAATGTTGACCACAAAGGCATTGAAATTTGGAGTGATTGACCACCACTCGTCGTCCACAAACACCTGGAGTCCCCCGACTGTGTCCTGGTGAAGAATAGTCAGCGATGTCGGGTCACAATGAGGTCCAGTGCCCAATGTCTGGTCCGGCTTCTGGCACGTAGGGTAGTAATTGAGCCTCATTATTGATTCACTGTCCTCAAAGAACTCCTTGAAATAATTGCAGCTCACTCCAAGGCTCATTCCTAAGAGCTCCATGATTCCCAGAGACAGTCTGTTCATGGCACTGCAGTACTCCTGATATATATTCCTGCAATTATACAACATTGCAATAATTGACAACCATGACAGAAACCAGGGTAGACACAACAGAGTGCAAGCTATCGTACCCCAAGTGTGCAAAATCTTCACCCAACGTCCTCTGGAAGTACTCTTCCACAGAGTGCGAGCGGCCCTCTTGCGCGGAGTACTCAAAGGACAGAGTTTCCTTCCAGGGAAGCTTGGAAGAGAACCTTCCAGTGAAGCTGTTGGCATAACCACAGTGCTCGCCGAGCTTCCTCGGAGCCCTTTGCTTCTCGTGGAGTGGCTGTAGAAAGAAGCAGTCCATGCAACGATGAGCGTCCGAGATCAGGTTTTCATCAACGCCATGGTTCACCACCAGGAAGAAACCATGCTTACGGCAGGCCTCTCCGACGAGCTCGGAAGCTCGCAGCGCGGCCGGGGGGTCGCCGGAGAGAAAGCCGCCCAGGTCGATGAAGGGAACTTGGAGCTGCCGGGGCTGGGGACAGGGCTTCTCGTGGTCAGGCCATATGAACTGTGGCGGAAGGTTGGACTGCTGCTGGACGGCGGCGTCGAAAATCAGGGAGACTTTCTTCTCGTCTTCGTGTCTGTTGGCAGGCTGAGGCATGGAGGGCTGGCTGGTGATCATACAACCAAGGGTCATTGCATGAGTTGTCGGACAAATTAGGGTGGTTATGAATGAAGTGTGTGTGTGGAGAGGGCAGGAGTTGTGGAGAGGGCAGGAGTTGTTTGTTGAGTGGAGAATAAGAAGAGAGGGAGGGAATGAAGTAGAGTTTGGAGCTTGTGATAGAGGACAAGCCAAGGCCGTTCATTGGTGAACAAGACTTGGAATCTTTTAGAGTCTGCCTCGCACTGTCCCCAACACAGACAACAAAATGGGGATTGGATTATTAGCAGAGAAGGGGTTCATGAGGAGATTATTTCAAAGGAGGGCTTATGTTTGAGTGAATTTAGGAAATGGTCCCTGTTTGTAATGCTGACAGATAAGCGGTTCCCGATGGGGTTTTGGCGTTTCTTTTGGCAGGAATAAGTAATAAATATTATCTACCTGGCTAGCTATAGCCTAATCTAATCGGGGCTAGCAAACTTTTCCCTGGCGTCACAATAAGTGTTGGGTGCCTTGAAATTTCAAGAATTGGGGGAAGAAAAAAATTATCCCATACAGATAATGTAGTCGACGTGAATTAATGAAAGCATGATATGAGCATAGATCGGAAAAGTTGATTTGTGAAGCTTTAAGTCTATTTTGCCCCTTCAATAGGAGTTTTTTGGGTGTTTTTTTAATCCTTCTTCTTCTTTTGGTTTTATTTAGCTTTGAATTTATAAAGTTCTAGAGTTCAGCTTCAATTTAAACTTGAATAGTTTGCAACTTTAAATTGAATTTTGTAAGAAATAATATCTTAAAAGGTTGCATTGGGGGGCGAGAGAATTTGAGAGGATAGATTTCAAATTCATGTTACACTTATTTGAATGATCAAACATTTCAAATCTTTTAATTCTTTTTTTAATCTTTATTTTTTATAGTTACAATAAATATCAAATTTTTTTATTTGAAATCTTTTACTTTAAATTCTTTTCCTAAATTCAAACTCTTCAATCAAAATGCAGCCTAAAAATTGTAAAACTTATTAAACCTATGTGACCCCTCTTTGTGTGTGCTTTTATTGCGTGCTGCTCAAATCTCAGTAGCCCTTGATTTTGATAGATACTACGAAAAATTTCAGTTGAAAACAAAATGGTAAAACTATGTTTCTAACGGAAGATGGATTGTTGCTAAGCCCCAGATGAGCCACTTTCTACTTCGCAAAACCGGACGACATAACCTAATTGACCGTTAAAAATTGGTTATTAAATAGAAAAATCTACAAGAAATGTTCCACAAGAATTAAGGCATGCTCTTTCAATAAACATGGACAAGTCCCTTAGTGTCAAAAGAATTTATCCACTGATGCGAGGACTCTGTTGGTGGACAATTTGTAAGAACCTTTTTAAGTGATCTATATATGGTCTCGTGAACACACCCTAGCCCGTGGTGATAATCAGAGTCTAAATCACCCAAACTTTTTCAAATTAGAGAAATGCTCCACTATATAAATATATTCAAAATTCATTTCTGTAAATAACTCCAGAAGTGACCTCTGGCATCAAAGGCATTCTCTGATCTATGGTGGTAATTGGAGTCAAAACCACCCAAACTTTTTTCATATTGGAAAACTGTTCCACCATGTAAGTTGGTTCAAAATTCATTTCTCAATGGTTTTATCCAACACGTACGTACTTTAGACCACCCACACACGAATCCCATCCTTCGCATGTCAAGGGGTCCCTACCTTTTCTACCTTACCAATTACAATAAACAACAAACCAACCAAGTTTGCCTTTATACTTGTAAGGCCATGAATTTTTCTGGAAGCAATTTTAATGACATGCAGTATTCCTAGCTCAACCTCTTCTAATACATAGACGATGCACTCGCTCCTACATACAAATATGATGAAGCCATACCACATAAAAATGAAAAATTCGGGTAAAGCACTATCGCATCAATCACTCCTCATCGTAAAGAAGTCTGACCCTAAAGTACCCTAAAATGTCCAACCGCTGACAATATGAGAGTTGCTAACCACAGAGCTAATACAACAATGTGTACAACTTGGCAAACAGTTCTTAATTAAGGCCGAGGCTCCACCTAAATTCAAGGATAGCATAAATGGGAGTGGTACCTCTTTTTGTAAAACAATCATGCCACGAATAAAATATTAAGCGAATCTTCATCTTAAGCACATGAATTTTCTCTACTTTGGCCCAGCCTTTAATATCATTTCAAACTTTAATCTTTCCCTTCTTTGGTCCAACCCTTCGAAAGGAATAATTTCAGAACACTTTCTACTTCATTATGCCTCGAGCTGATTGCTGAGGAAAAAACTGACAACAAATAGCTCAGACGTTTGCGGCACTGGAAAAGATCTTGCTATGGGATCATTATAACCCACATTAAGGAGTAATTATTACAATTTTTGAAATGGTTAGAGTTGACTTTTCTCCCAACGAAGGAGTGCATCTATGGTTTGTGGCGTTACTCTCCTTTGCCACGTGATAACATCCTCAGGTGGGCATCTTTGTTCCCCAACCTATTGCCACTGAAAGGCTATAAGGTGGTGTGACATTTGGACCAATATACTCTACAACTCATAACAAAGTTGACACGAGACGTCCCACAAGATAGTGGCGCACTATCGACACTATCGATCTTGTCGTGGATAATCCATCAGAAATAAAGACATTTGTGCCCATAACATGCCACACACTTGCCAAATATAGTTATGAGTCTAACTTACCCGTACCATCAAGTTCCAAGGTCTTGTTTCTGTTGTCGATGGCTGTGCAAAGGAATGAAGGATATTGGTATTAATTGGGGGAGTAGGATATCTTGAATATGTGTGTGTCTGTGTGTGTCATTATTGATCAAGTTCTCATCGTGTAGCTAAGAACGATATGCCTGAAATTATCCTAATTATATGTGCAGCAATCTGAGGCTGTGACAACGTTGCCAACACGATGCTTATAGTTATGCCACCTGTGTGGCCAGTAAACCCGCCTAAGCTTGCCAATTTTTATTTGTCGTTGATCTCAGATTCTTGCACGAACTCATTTCATCGATCATTTTACATAATAACTTTTATCATGGCCCCCCTGGAAGGATACTCATCTGTAAAATGGACGGCTATCCTGGGAATATTTATTTATTTAATCTCAGTGGGCATGAACTGTTGGCTATTACTCCCTTTGTAATGAAAGAAAAAAAAATATCATGTATAGATAAGTCAATGAAATCAGTTTAAAGTAAAGAAGGATTTATGTATATTAATGACGATCATTGACCTGTATTCCAGGTTTATGGTGCATTGGATGATTGGTTCCATTATTGTATGTTTGTTTAAAGCTTTGTTAGTGGTCCTTGCTATTTCATTATTAATCAATGCTTCTTAAAATTAATTATTTTTTTTAAAAGGATGTTTTTGAGAATTTGTACTAACACTTGTACTTAGCATGTGTTCAAAGGAATTTGTGCAACTGGCTTCCACTATATATTTCATTACTTTGTAGTCACTACTTTCCAGCTTCAACTTCAACAACCACATCTTGTTGCTTTGACAAATTATATATTGCATTGCAAGTAATTTGTTCACTTAGTCTCTCTCTTTGGAGGTATTATAAATTTTTATATTATAAAAAAAGATTTTTGGATTTTAATTTCATCTATATATGTGTAAATATTGATATTTATTTTTGCGATACTTTAAAATAAAATTTCTTTTAATGCAGGTTTTCATGGAAAAATACTATGGCACTTTGAACCAGTCGTTGATTACTTCTATTAAAAAATATTGGATACAAATTGCAATTTACAAGACACCATTTCAGCGAGTAAACAAAACCCAATCGATTTTACAAATTATGAATCACAAAAAAAAGCACAAGTGAAAAAATATAAGAGAATTAATAATTCTCTCTCTCTTGCGGGGGGGGGGGCGGGTTGGGGCGCTTTCAAAATCGATAAAAACAAACAGGTTGTTCAAAATGGTTATTGTCAAACTAGTAGCCCTATAGGAAAACAACAAACAAATAAATGAATAACAGGATCCATATGGTCAAGTCAAATCAAGATGGCAACCATGTTTCCCACCTAAAAATATGTTGTAAGATTAACCATTGATCCAATCCACAATCCATATCAAATTTTTTCATCCCACGTTCCCTCCATTGAATTGTAGCATGGTTGGCTTCCACAAAGACGCTGACTTTTTGGTGTCTCCATTTTCATATCTGATTAGTTATTCACACCCATGAGCGCACATCTATGTATCCTCACTTTCTTTTTGAGCTTTAAAAGGGCCAACTGTGTACAAGTTAGAAGCGAAATTCCAGTCAATTATGACTAATCACACTTCGTCCAAACGGAAATATTGCAGCAGGTGTGGAGATCGGATGGCCAGTGACAATTTTAACTTGCACAGGAAACTGGAATTTTTTGCATTGGGATGCCAAAAATGTTGAATAGTAAAGAGGTCCACCTGGTGGAGGCAACTAACATGGTGGAGTGGCTCCAATTTCATTCGGACAAAAGGTGGGGCAAGTCAGGTTTCCTCACAATAAAACACTTGAAACTGACAGACCCAGCAGGATTGAACCCTAACAAAACACTTCAAATCAGGGTATGTAATGAGGCACTACTATATGCCTGCTTTTCAGTTTGGGACAAATACAGTTTCATCCCTTCTTTATCCACTAAAAGGCATTATTTATTTTAGTGGGTCTACTCAGGAACTTTGATTTCTATGCAAATGGGGAGCAAAGACAATCTACATTAGATCTTGGGTTTGGATTTTTTGACCTTTTTAAATTTTTTGATGTGAAGGGACAGAGTTATGATAGGGAATATGTCAATATGGCGTCAAAAGTGGGTTTCTCTTTTCTAGGGGAAATTTGTAATTGGGCTGTATTCAAAGCAAAAGTGTTGCTTGCACAAAATACGTTAGATTTCCGGGGCAACCTGGTTCTTGTTGGTTCTTATCAGACTATGCGCTGTGGGTCTAAAACTGGCCTCATGCCATGGTTAGATAAAAGGATAAAAACAAAAATACATGGCTAATATGTAATACCTCAAATTTTTGCATCATGTTAATAATGTTTGCATAAGCACTATTAGTAAGATTTTGGTAGGTGATTTATTTATTTAATAGCATATTTAATTTATTATTTTGGTATGAATTAAGTAAGGGACACCAAATTGACTATGGAAGAAAAATATGTGAGAAAATACTTTGGTAAACCTCTACAAAAAATAAAGTGACTTAATTTGGACACTCACCAATCATGTAAGAGGTTGAAATTGGGAAGAGATGGTTGAATTTGGCTAGGAAAATTCTGAAAAATTCATGTGAAAATATTGGGCTATACTTAAAGTACACATACATGTAATATGTGTAACAATATGCAAGGAAAACCTTACCAAAAATTGAAGCACCCATGGAGAGTAAATTTCTGTGCTCAAGTGAAACTAAAATAGGGCAATTGGAGGCTAAAATTCTGCTGTTAAATTAGGAAAATTCGTAGAAAATCAAGGCAAATTTTTGAGAAGTCAAAAATCTCATAATTAGTTTAATTTTGCACCACTATATATATATAGACCAAGTCCTAGAAGAAAACTTATTTTCTCCACCTTCAAACCACAAACAGTTGTCTAGAGAATAAGGGACAAGAAGAGGGACGAAATTTTGAGGCCAACACACTAGACTCAAGGTGAGTGATTGGACCAAACTTGTTGGAATCCACCCATGTTCGTAGGAGCTTTATTTTACACACGTTTGGAACCAAAAGCATAATGAATTATAGGAAACACATGAACAAAAATTTCGAACATAATATTGGGACCATACAACCGAACCATGCATAGGAAACAATGAACCAAATCGCGTATAAGCAAAACATGTCAGCTTTTGGAGAATTCTTACGTTCTTAAGCTATTATGGAGAGGACTTGAAAAGATTGGATTTTTGTGATTGGAATACGATAAAATTCCCTTAGAACTTGTAGATTATGTCTAAATATTGAGTAGGTTGGTTAAATTTGAGCAAAGAGAAAATTCAAACCAAACAGCACCTTACGCGCAAAACCTAGATTTGCTTCGCAGTTGCCTTTGCAGTCATAAGGATTGTCCTCATGGTTGCAGGGTGCTCACCCACCATGGTGAAAGCAGAACGCAGTACGACTTTTTCCACAGTCTTAATAGTCCACCTTGCAATTGCGAGGTGACCTTTAGTGACCGCAAAGCCTAGCTACAAGATGAACAAAATGCACAATGGCCAAAGTGTGCAGTCATGGAAAGACTTAACACAGTCGCAAAGCTTCAATTCGTAATCATGAGGGCCTAACATGGTGTTGCCAAAATACACTGCAGTTCATCAAGTGGGCACGGAACTATTTCTTATGGTCACAGAACTTGAAAACGAGAGGAAATTTTGATTTTTTGTTTTGAAACCCAATTTTGACTATTTTGAAACTTAAAATGCATGAATATTCAGGATAAAAATCTGACAAGATATAGAGAAAGCTAAACAAGTGAACCTATATAAAAACTCAAATTATAAGCAATTTAAAACCTGAGAAAGAATTAATCCAAGACATAAATATTGCATCAATAACACGTAGAGATTAAACTCGTGTTGATTTGGGAATTAAATTGGAATTTGTTCTAACTTGTATAGGAAATTGAGAAATCAAACCTATTGGGTTCAGAAGTAGTAAGTGGGAATTGAATAAGACGTTACCTCGAGAACCATTATAATTATCTTTTAAAATAATTTTATTTCATGAATGGAAATTTATACTGCGTAAGTAGTTATCTTTAAGTTTTTATAACTATTTTATTTAAACAAATTATTTCCTGAAAATTAATATTTTTACTGAATTTATTCCAAATTATTTTTTAAAAATTGTATATTTTGTTAAAACATATTCTAAAATATTTCTCGAAAAAATACTCTTGTATTATTTACACAAGTTAGCATAATCTTGATTTTAAAATACAGAAATATTTTGGATGTGAATAAGTATTAATTGAGTTGTATTTTTAAACTCCTTTCAATATGTTAATTGTGTACTTTGAGATATTGTGATGTAATGACTGTAGACATATAAAATAAATAAATAAATGAATAAAATATCACATAAAATTGAATAAAGAAATGGAAATACGAATTAAATAATTTTATTTTAAAATTTTAAAACAAATACACTTTTCTTAATAAATAATTAATCAATCAAATCAAACGGTGACAAATGGCACAATCCAACAGGAAGGCAATAAATGATCAAGATGACCAATCAGAAGGCGACAAGTGGCGCAGTCTAACAAAGGACCAACAATCCCAGCCAATCAGAACGCCCCACGTCAGCAGGTTAGGTGGCCACATTATCTCTCCTACAACTATAAATAGGGGTCAAAACCTCACAGGACACAACAAGCCAATGAGAAGAAGAGAAGACACAAAATCCTCTCAAGGCGTTCAAGAACATTCAAGGCGTTCTTCGTCAAGTTTAAAGAGTTCATCTCCAAATTCAAGGCATTCTTCGTCAACGGTCTTCAGATTCAACGTTCGATCCGAAGTCAGAGCGCTAAGTTCGAAGATCAACGTTAATTGGAGAAATCAACAAATTTCAAGGAAGATCAAGCACAAGCCCTTTCCTTGAAGACACGTCAAGTTGAAATCACATCTTTGGAGGAAGAATCAGAGGACTAACTTAGAGAACAGAGTCTGCATCAAATTCATTTAATTCAAGTTGTAATCGATTTGTACAAATTTCTTGTTAGTGGAATCCAAGAGTAAGAAATTGTCCTACAAATTTTTGGCACGCCCAGTGGGATCTCTCTACCTCTCATCTCTTCCTTCCTCAGAGTTTCAAGTGGACTACAAGCTTCGAACAAATCATCATGGCCAGCAACAAGGGAAAAGCTGTCAAAGCCACTACCTCAGCCGCCAGTGAAACCGCCACAAAGAACGTCGGGGTCATTACTAGGAGTTTGGCAAGGAAAGCAACACACTCAGAACCAGCCCCCCTCCATGAAGATGTCAACAACCCACTCCTCAAAAACAAAAGTAATGAGGACGACTCAGCACCTTCGAGCCCTCGCTCTGACGCTTCATTTGCCTCCAATGACGCCCCAGTCATGACGACTAATGCCTCGAGCTTGGAGGACCAAATCGCCGCATTGACTAAAGTCATTGAAGGGCTAGCCAAACATGTCCAAGAGCAAGATGCTCGGATCTCAAGGGTGATGGACAAAGTGGACAAAGCCGAAACCAGTCAAATGGCAGAAAAGGCGCTCGAAGTTCCTGACGGAGTTGAAGTATCTACCAAGCAACCAGTCAATGACCATCAGGAGTCTGTAGCCAAAGAACTTCAACTATCCTCGGACGGCTCGATTCCTATTGATCAACTTAAAGACTTCATTGAAGGTACCATCAAGAACAAGCTAGAAGGAGGCACTAAGTCGACTCTAGTATATGCCAAGCCCTACTCGACAAGGATTGACGGCCTGAAAATGCCAACCGGCTATCAGCCTCCTAAATTCCAGCAATTCGACGGCAAAGGAAACCCGAAACAACATGTGGCACACTTCGTAGAAACATGCAATGATGCTGGAACATATGGAGATCTTCTGGTCAAACAGTTCGTCCGCTTGTTAAAGGGAAATGCGTTTGACTAGTACACTGACCTCGAACCCAGATCTATCGATAGCTGGGAAGAAATGGAGTATGAGTTCCTCAACCGCTTCTACAGCACAAGGTGAACCGTCAGCATGATTGAGCTTACCAATGCTCGCCAATGGAAAGAGGAGCCGGTCATTGACTACATCAACCGATGGAGGAATCTAAGTCTAAACTGCAAAGATAGACTTTCCGAGGCTTCAGGCATCGAAATGTGCATACAAGGAATGCATTGGGGACTGCGATACATTCTCCAAGGGATTCGGCCTAAAACTTTTGAAAAATTGGCCACGCGAGCCCATGATATGGAGCTAAGCATTGCCGTGAGTGGCATTGGTGCACCACCTATTTTGGAATTCCGCAAGGCGAAGGATAGACAAGAAGTGAGAAGAGGGGGCAAGCCTCTCCCTAAAACTCCAACAAGAGAATCCATGGCGATACGCGCCAGGCCCATTCCAGTCAAAGGAAAGGAGAAGGCTGATGAAAAGAAAGAAGCCTCACAAAAACCAAAAAGGCCAACGCTAAAAGAAATGCAAGCCAAATCTTATCCCTTCCTTGATTCAGACGTTCCCGGGATCTTCGACGACTTGCTAAAGGCCAACCTCATTGAGCTCCCCGAAATGAAAAGGCCTGCGGAAACCGGAAAGACTGACGATCCCAAATACTGCAAATACCACCGCTTGGTTGGGCACCCTATTCATGACTGCTTCATATTTAAAGAGAAAATCATGGAGCTTGCCCACCAGGGAAAAATCACATTAGAAGATGATAGTGCGAACGTCAACGCTACCACCTCCAACGACCAAATGAAGGAAGCCCCTAGAAACAACCACTCCCTGGACAAAATCAATTGTCTCCGTGAGAAAAGCCAACCCTCTGAAGGTTGCATGACCGCAATGGTCTTTACAGACGAAGATCTAATATTAGGATCTCAACCCCATAACAGACCCTTGTTCGTAACCGGCTACATCCTTGAGCAAAAAATCAACCGGATGCTAGTTGACGGCGGCTCGGCAGTAAATATCCTACCGCTACGAACACTAAGAGAATTAGGGATCCCGACAGATGAGCTTTCAAACAGCCACCTGATGATCCAGGGATTCAATCAAGGGGGGCAGAGAGCCTTAGGCACCTTAAGGTTGAACTTGCTCATAGATGACATGGAATCAACCACCTTGTTTCATGTCATTGACGCTAGGACTTCGTACAATTTACTGTTCGGTCGGCCATGGCTCCACGAGAATGGGGTAGTCCCTTCTACCTGGCACCAATGCTTCAAATATTGCCACAATGGTGTCGTCAAAAGCATCCTGGGTGATTGCAAACCATTCACCGAAGTTGAATCCCATTTTGCTGATGCAAAATATTACCTGAATAAAACTGAGGCTCCAGAGGTTAGTAGCTCCCAGCAAAATGACATGACAGGAGGTTTTCCGGCACAGAAAGATGAAGTCGACGACGTGCGCCCCAAGAACCATCCAAATAAGACGCCAGAAATTCATGATGCTTTAAAGGGCTTGACACTGCCTATAACTCAAATTGACGGCAGCATACTTGCCCCACCACCTGAATGGATTATGAAGGAACGTCTTGAGGCTCGAGAATTGAGGACTGCAAAAGGTTTCGGCCCCAAAGCATACAAACTCCTCGTCAAAGCGGGGTACAATCCGCAAGAAGAGTCGCCATTGGGAAAGCTCCCGCAAAGGTCCGAGGGTCAAAACCCACGAGCCGGACTCGGATACGAACAGCCACAGGGCCCTGTGCGCATTGCCATAAGAAGAGCCCTTACCAACAACGTAAGGAGAGCTTCCACTAACAACACCACAGTGGAAGACCGCTCCTCAAAATTTGAAAAGAAGCCAATGCGAGTGTCAGTCTTCAAAAGACTTGGCTCGTCCTAGAAGCAAAAATGCTGGAAAGTAAAGAATAGAGCCGCTGAAGCACCAAAGCACGAGGAAAAGCTCTACAGTCGAATTCCCTCCCGCATGAAAAGAAAGACAGACTTGGTCATATCATGTGACAGGGTCCTCAAAGCTAAATTTCAAACGATCATCTTCACCAAAGCCCAAACTGAAGAAGACGGTGACAGGGAAAGTGTAGGCTCATCCAACCATATAACTGTGAACGAAGGAGAACCCATCGAGGAGGACGCTGAAGTCGCGCCACCTCAAATGGAAGCAGGCACAAAGTCCACAATGGATGAGTTAAGAGAAATAAGTTTGGGAGATGATGACACTCCTCGCCCCATCTACATCAGTGCCCTATTAGGAAAGGAAGAGGCCTGTGCATACGTAGAATTGCTACGGGAATTCAGGGATGTCTTTGCCTGGTCATATAAGGAAATGCCTGGCTTAGACCCGAAGGTAGCAGTACATCACTTGGCCGTTAAAAAGGTAGCTCGCCCCATTAAGCAAGCACAGCGCCGTTTTCGACCCGAACTCCTCCCACAAATTGAGGCTGAAGTCAACAAATTGATTGAAGCCGGATTCATCCGAGAAGTCAAGTACCCCGCATGGATCTCTAACATCGTCCCCGTAAGAGAGAAGAATGGGCAAATCCGAGTCTGGGTCGACTTTAGAGATCTCAACGAAGCATGCCCCAAAGATGACTTCCCTCTGCCCATCACGGAACTCATGATCGATGCCACTACAGGACATGAGGCGCTGTCTTTCATGGACGGGTCATCTGGGTACAACTAAATACGAATGGTACCCGAAGATGAAGAACTCACGGCTTTTCGCACCCCTAAAGGCATATACTGCTACAAGGTTATGCCGTTTGGTCTCAAGAACGCCGGAGCAACATACCAGAGGGCCATGCAGAAAATATTTGACGATATGCTACATAAGAACGTTGAGTGCTACGTCGACGACCTCATAGTAAAATCAAAGAGACGAGGAGATCATTTGCACGACCTGAGAAAAGTCTTCGAACGCTTGAGAAAGTACCAACTGAGGATGAACCCCTTGAAATGTGCATTCGGGGTCACCTCTGGTAAATTCCTAGGCTTTGTTGTTCGTCATCGTGGCATCGAAATTGAACAAGCAAAAATCGACGCCATCTTGAAGATGCCGGAGCCTCGAAACATCCACGAGCTCAAAAGCTTACAAGGAAAATTAGCTTATATCCGGAGATTCATTTCTAACTTGGCAAGGCGCTGCCAACCTTTTAGTCGCCTCATGAAGAAAGACATCCCTTTTAAATGGGATGAGTCCTGTAGAAAGGCCCTGCAAAACATCAAGTCCTATCTAACAAGACCTCCAGTGTTGGCAGCCCCGGTGATCGGCCGCTCGTTGATCCTATACATCGCCGCACAGGAATGCTCGGTGGGAGCTCTACTAGCACAAGAGAACAACGAAAAGAAAGAAAACGCTTTGTATTACCTCAGCAAAATGATGACACCAAATGAGCTGAAGTACTCACCAATAGAAAAAATATGTCTGGCACTCGTCTTTGCCATCCAAAAGTTGAGACACTACTTCCAAGCTCACACAATTCATCTGGTGTCTAAAGCAAATCCATTAAAATATGTTATGTCAAGGCCTGTCCTCTTTGATAGACTCGCAAGGTGGTACCTCCAATTTCAACAATTTGAGATTATCTACATACCACAAAAGGCAGTGAAAGGACGAGCCCTAGCAGACTTCTTGGCAGACCACCCTATCCCAACTGAGTGGGACCTTTCTGATGACCTACCGGACGAGCACGCCCTGCTGGTAGAAGTCACCCCTCCATGGAAGATGTACTTTGATGGAGCTTCCCACAAAGAAGGAGCTGGCGCCGGGGTAGTATTCATAACATCCGAAGGCGAAATCCTACCCCATTCATTTACCCTTGCGGAAAAATGCTCAAACAACGTGGCCGAATACCAAGCTTTAATCCTCAGACTCGAGATCGCTATGGATATCAAGCAGCTACACCTTGAAGTCTTTGGAGATTCTCGATTAGTGGTCAACCAGCTGCTAGGGGAATATGAAGTTAAAAAACCCGAATTGCTTTCATACCACAACTATGCAAGCAAAATCATGAGCTGGCTCGGGGACGTCACAATCAAGCACGTACCAAGAAGTGAAAACAAACAAGTTGACGCACTGGCTAAGCTTGCCTCCACCCTCTCGTTGCCTGATGCAAAATACCAGGTGACTATATGCAAAAAATGGGTGGCGCCGCCAACATTCGAAGATGACGAAGGGGTAGAAAGTTGTCCTATAGAAGTCTTTGACATAGAAAAGGAAGACTGGTGCCAGCCATTTGTGGATTATCTGAAATACGAAAAATTACCGGATGATCCACGCCAAAAGGTCGACGTCCGACGCCGAGCAGCCCGCTTCATCTACTTTAAGGGTGTCCTATATAGACGCTCGTTTGATGGAGTGTTCCTACGTTGCTTAGGCAATGATGAAATGACTCAAGCCATGGAAGAAGCGCACTCCGGCATATGCGGTGCTCATCAGTCCGGACCAAAACTCCATTTCCGAATCAAGAGAATGGAGTACTACTGGCCAACAATGGTGAAAGATTGCATGGAGTTCGCTCGCCGATGCCAAGCATGTCAATACCACGCCAACTTCATTCACCAACCACCCGAGCCGCTACACCCGACGGTAGCTTCATGGCCATTCGACGCCTGGGGATTAGATGTCGTAGGACCCATGACAAAATCATCCGCTGGCCATCTCTACATTTTGGCAGCCACTGACTACTTCTCCAAATGGGCGGAGGCGATTCCCTTAAAGGAAGTAAAAAAGGAGAACGTTGCCAACTTCATCCGCGCTAACATCATTTACAGGTATGGGGTCCCCCGGTATATCATCACCGACAACGGGAAACCATTTGTCAACAGCACCATAGACAAGTTATGCCAAAAGTTTGGCTTCCAGCAAAGAAAATCGTCCAAAAAAAAAGGGATAATGCATATACAATGATAAAAGATAAAAATATAAATAAAATAAAGTAAATATACGTATACCTAAATAAATAAATAAAATCGAGACTCATTCATAAAATAATAATAATAGTAATAATAATAATAATTTCATGAACGAGTCTCGAGGGGGCATTTTGTAGACATATAAAATAAATAAATAAATGAATAAAATATCACATAAAATTGAATAAAGAAATGGAAATACGAATTAAATAATTTTATTTTAGAATTTTAAAATAAATACACTTTTCTTAATAAATAATTAATCAATCAAATCAAACGGCGACAAATGGCACAATCCAACAGGAAGGCAATAAATGATCAAGATGGCCAATCAGAAGGCGACAAGTGGCGCAGTCTAACAAAGGGCCAACAACCCCAGCTAATCAGAACGCCCCACGTCAGCAGGTTAGGTGGCCACATTATCTCTCCTACAATTATAAATAGGGGTCAAAACCTCACAGGACACAACAAGCCAAGGAGAAGAAGAGAAGACACAAAATCCTCTCAAGGCGTTCAAGAACATTCAAGGCGTTATTCGTCAAGTTTAAAGAGTTCATCTCCAAATTCAAGGCGTTCTTCGTCAACGGTCTTCAAATTCAACGTTCGATCCGAAGTCAGAGCGCTAAGTTCGAAGATCAACGTTAATTAGAGAAATCAACAAATTTCAAGGAAGATCAAGCACAAGCCCTTCTCTTGAAGAGACTCCAATTTTAAGCCACAGCTTCGATCCTAAACCTAAATTCAAGGCGTTCTTCGTCAACGATCTTCAAATTCAACGTTCGATCCGACATCAGGGCGCCAAGCTCGAAGATTAGCGTTAATTGAAGAAATTTACGAGTTTCAAGGAAGATCAAGCACAAGCCCTTTCCTTGAAGACACGTCAAGTTGAAATCACATCTTTGGAGGAAGAATCAGAGGACTAAATTAGAGAACAGAGCCTGCATCAAATGCATTTAATTCAAGTTGTAATCGATTTGTACAAATTTTTTGTTAGTGGAATCCAAGAGTAAGAAATTGTCCTACAATGACCACGAGGACTAATCAGGATAGTATAAGAGCTAGTTTCACCTACTCACCAAGCACTAAGTGAGATACGTGAACCTCTCAATTGAGATAATAGATTGAGATCACATGGCCCACTCAATCGAGATTATAAGTAAAATGTTTGACCCGCTCATTTGGGTTCGTAAAATGAGACAGTGGCGAAGGTAGCACGTGGTTCTCCTTGATCGAGACTATAAACTAAAGTCCTAATTAGTAAAATAATACATGAATTGCTTGAGTCCCTAGGTGTGTCAAGAAATCGTACACTAGATCAAATTGTGGTACATTGCATGCATGTAAAATTTTTACTGTTTACCTTCTTGAAATTTTCAAATATATGTTTTAATTTTAAGATTTAAGATAGTTTTACTATATTCACATCTCAATAACGAAAAAACAAATAACCTCTAACTAGGCAATTATAGTTGCTCATGCTTTTGAAAACTCTTGTAGAGAATCTCAACGAGAAAGAGTATACATAGGAATGATAAAGGGGAGGTAGGAAGACTCTAGTTATAACTAGTTTATGAACGAGTTTCATGAATGTAACAACATAGAATCTTTTCTTTTTCTACTTCGATAAAATAGACTAGTTTATTGTATTTTCCACAGCAAAAAATAAAATGAATTTTATTTTACAATAAGTGTAATTTATGATTTAGTGTACCTCTGATATTTTGGATTTTGGATATTTGAAGAAGTTGTTCGTGGTACTATCGCACCCCTGGTTTGGGCGCATGACATAATATCCCACAAGTAAGCACTTATTAACACTAAGGATTAGAGACACTAATTAATCAAGAAGTACCTCAACTCCAGTGATTTACTGTCAGCTCTGGGCACACTCTCCAAATTCCACTGGAAATCAGGAATTAAATTGATTGCGTGAATAATTTATGCATAAGAAGTTTGACCTTACAATGGACTAGGAAGAATATCAATTTTCTAATGATGTGGCATTTGGAAATTAGATGTGATCTCTATATTATAACTCCGTTGAAATAAGGAATTACTACTTTATCAATCACTAGAGCAATCTAATATAAAAGAGCATAAAATATAGTTTACACACACACACACATGCACATTTGATTTACCAACACAGTTTCAGTGATAATTAAATGAGATAGTAAGAGGCTGAAAAAGGACTTGTTCAAGTATCTTTTCTTGTATTCCAGCTCATGGTGATCTATTTGCAGCCATATACTATGCTTGCTAGGAAATTACTTAAATTACTAAGTAATACTAATTAAGGTAACTATTACAACTAATTTATGGAAATAACTTCGCCCTCTAAAGCCTAAACTTCAATATTATAGAAAAATCTTGTCTTCCAAAATTCTTGCTTACCCAGCAATCACTGAATAACTCCCATTTTGAATCAATCTTCAACAAGAAGAGGCTTCCACATGTTGCACAGATCAACACAGAGTTTGGAATTTTAATAAATAAAATGCTCTCAGCAACAAGAGATGACCTGCGCGCAGGAACACACTCAACTTCTAAAGAACATTCTCTGATGACAAATCAGAATTGAAACTACCAACCAATAGTTGTGGCTAGTTTAATATTTCATCAGATGAACTCTATACACTAATAGTTGATAATTCAATTATTATCTCCTAGTGAAACTTGATCATTCAGAGTTATTGTTCCAAGTTCCAATAGCGTGTAGAGAGCAATTAGCCCATTTGGTATGTGACAATTCGTCGCTTGTCAACAGCCCCCCCTTCCAGACTCAAACTGGGAGAAGACCAGTAAGATCACCATTTTCCGTTGAAAACGGTAAGAAATTTTATCATTAAAAATCAATTTATCATGTCAAACAGCAATCAAGACAATCTAAAGGACCTGTCATCTATGTCTGATTACTTATTAAATAATATTTGCCTTCAATTCAAAATTTTATAAACCAAACATTTTGCCAAGTCAATCTACAATATTCTCTTTATAGCTATGTATATATTGTCTGAAATTAACATAACACCCAATTTGTTGGGTCCAAAACTACTAAAACTTAAATGTGCACTATCTAGGGAACGGGAACATTGCTTGATGAACAAAATTTTAAATACAAAACATTGCTTAATATGCACTCATGATCAAAACATTGCTTAATGAACAAAATTTTAAATTAAGAAAGAGTGTTGGATATGGACTCAAAATTAGAAGAAAAATAATTTCCGTAAGTGTGAATCTTGGAGATGAAGGGTCTGCCTATAAAGACTTTCCATATAATTGAAGATTTGGAAAAATGATCTTAGGAAGAAACTTACCATGAAGATAGGATCTTTGAAGTCAATTAATACCATATTATGTTATTTGTTTACTAGTTAATAGTTTCCTTAATTGTGCAAGTAGATAATAAAATTACCTTGTTTGTATTATGTTTTAGTAATCTTTTGTAATAGAGCCCTCAATTCTTTTCTTCTCCTTAGTCAATTTTCAATCATCTTTTTTATCCTTCGCATCCAAAATTCTAACAGCCTAAGCTTCCGAATATTGTAGTGTTCCTTTAAAAAATATTACTCATTCCAATCGTTCAAATACAATTCCAATCAAACATCTATCCCCCAAAAAGCCCCCCTCCCAAACATAGCCTATGTCAACTTGATGTTTCTCTCCATCAAATCCATGCGAATTATCTTATCTCAAAATCACGAACATGTCTGTGAGCACAGCATTTATGAATTTGATTACTGTGGTTGAATATCCACTACATGGGACACTGCCTTTCCGACCTTGATGGTTGCATGAATTTGTTAGGTGTAAACATTGTATTATACACTCACCTTGTAGAGCCCGTCTTCATAAAGAAAGGCATCTATTTATAAAATCTGCACTTTCCTAATTTTGCAGAACATTGAGAAATGGTCTGTTTTCCTATTCTTCTTTGACAGTACACCATTAAAGATGTGGTGTTCATGGTGCTGTTAGCCAGCCATCCCAATCCCCGTCTGAGATAATCATTCCTGGGAAAGAAGGCTAGTTCAAAATGAGACAAATAATTCACAATAAGGAAGCTAGCTAAAAATAACTAGTTGGCCCAAATCGGACCAATTAGTCCAAGATGGCTGATTGTTGACTGCTCACCACACACATGGGCATGTGCCCACCCAGACTGCGTAAGAATCATTCTCCCGATACAAATGAGGATGATCGTCAGGCATTCTTAGGCCGCTTATCGTCACCCTCGGGCCATCGATTATAGAAAGGCATGCAATTACCAGTTTTAATGAGTTAGTTGCCAGATCACGTCACGAAACTGTTGCATTCTAGGAGGTATGTGGATAGTGGGAGTAACGATTGTCCTATTGATTGTACATAGATATATAAAACCCTGAATATGAGGGGCACTATAGACTATTATCACAAAAATGTTCCATGACTCTGTGAACGTAATCTATCAAACAAACCTTGTAAATTTGGAGATGTTCTTCTATTATGTTTTGACTCTGTTTTCAGTTTGCATTGTGCATAACACTAGTTTTTAACCGTACCGCTCTTTATTCATATCAAAATATCGGACATTAGGATAAAACACACAAGTATATGAATAAACAAATTGTCAATACGAGAAACAGCCACCACAATCTGCTGCAGGTCTCTATGCATTTTCCTGGCCAACTAAATTAATTGGGAGCTGGTTTTTGCACCATTTCTGGTAGATTTATTGTGACTGAGGCCATTGTGCAGGAGTTAGATGGCATATTAAAAAGATCATCCACCAGCCTGTTCACAAAATTGAATACAGCTTCTGCCAATCACGTGCATGGCTGCTTGTCTTCCTCAATTAATTCCGCCAGCCAAAACCTGTGAACCTCTTATAAAAGAGTTGGTGCACGGCAGAAACATTCAATGTGGTGTGTTAGGACAGGGACATGATAATAGGGTTTAAACTGCCCAAGAATGGAACTTGTCAATTGGGGTTAAGCTCAGCCGTCAAAAACTTTTAGAAGGGAAATTTTTTGGGTTTGTATGTCAATAGTATCTGCTTGTTTCGGAAGTCAAATTGGCGAAAGGGTTGGAGCATCATAAATTGGAGTAGCCCATGAGACTATTTCTAGGATATCACTAACCATCATTAATGCTGACATGTCGACAATTAATAGTTTTTGGTCAAACACTATTCCGTACTTGGGTTGCAGTTTTGTCTCCCACTCTGTAGCGCGTTACAGTTTTTTGTATTTGAATTAACTGCAATTGAAATTTATTGTTTAAACTTCTGTCGTTTAAAATTTATGGATGTATAATTTTAAATTATTCGAGGGGTTTGAACTGAGCCTCGGACCTCTTATTTAAATAGTTTTTATTTACTGAGTTTAATCTGAATTTTTTTATGGTGAAAGTGTTATTTTACACAATATATATATATATATATATATATATAATATCTTAAAATCTTCCCTAATTTGTTCGTAAGTTAGATAAGCGTAAACAATATTTGTAGAAATAAACAAAGCTCGGGGGCTTGATATTAATAAACCATGTCCAACTGTGTCCCTGAGTACAATTATTACAACATCTCCGACTAAGTCTAAATGAGCTCCGAGGGCAATAGAGAGATTTTACATGTGCTATTAAATCAACATGTAATTAAATTGAGTTTTTATAGACAGCTAAACCATAGACGAAATTTTAAAATTTATCATAGCAGTCAGAATTGAAATGAAGAGAAGAGCATTTCATGCACAGACCTAATGAAAGGGTGAAGAATTTATTGGAATCAACTTCGCAAGATTTACGGCACTTAAGCAGTGAACAAAGAAACTTCGAATAAATTTGATTATTCATGGACAAAGGTAATAAATATATCAGCATGTAAATTGAGTTTTTTTGTAAACAACTAAACCTAGTTTTATCTGCATTTTGTTTACTCTTACAACATAACTTATTATATAAAGTACATAAAAATTAAGGGGAGAAAAAAAGCAAACAAAATGTATGTTGCACTGCCATGAATTTTTGAAGCAGAATGCAAGCGTAAATTTAAAGCTTAAAGTCAATGACAAAAATTAATAAATGATAAAAATCAATCTGACGACTTGGACAATAAATGTAGATATATTAAGCAAATTATTGTTAAATAAGCATAGATGATGCAAAATATGCTTGATCTGTGGCTAGAAACAGATTAATAATGAAATAATAAAGAAACAAATTAGTACGTGTTAGAGTATTTAATTGAAATTCGATATTTAATAATTAAACCTAATCTGTGAATCTTTGAAGTACTTCATACAGAAATAAACGAAAACAAAAATTTCTTAAATCAACTCTAAGACGTTTTTAAATAATAAAAAAAAAAAAAGGCATGTAGATATTTGAAACAATATATAAGTTGAAATGTGACTATAAATATTTATATGAATATCAAATGAAAATTATATTATTACGTACAACTGCAAAAGAAGCATAAAAAATGCCTTAAAAGTACAAACAATCGCCTCTTTTAATTTTTAAACAACAATTTCCTAAAACAAAATTTACTTTGAAGAATAAGACAATAGATATAAATTAAAATAATATAATATCTAATAATTAAAAGACTTATGTATAAAAAGGTTTATAATCATGTAAGAGAAACGTAAATTTAGAGAGACAGTGAAATCATTAACATATTATCCTAATAGATAAGATTAGATAAATACTATGAATAATGATTTTAACACCTTCTAAAATCAAAGCTTAGTATAACAAAAAGTTTATAGCAAATAGTTGTTGTGGGTTGATGATATTTTTTTTACTCAACAATAAAATATATAGAATTAAAGTTCAACATAATAAAATCTACACTAAATACCGGATAATCATATATTAATTTCAAAACAACTAAACTACAGAAAGAAAAATTAATACATACATTTTTATATATGTTTGTATATGTAAGAAGAAAAAATATATATGAAGAAATTATTAATATGAAAAAGAAAGAGATAAATAGAAACCTTCTCGTTCATGAGTTTAATATATGAGACTCATCAAGCAATGAGTATCAGGAAGCATTAGGAAGCATTGCTTGTGGTCCGTGAACTTATTAGTTAAATCACAATTGGCACATTCAATACACTCATATTTCTTTCACAACTCGTCTATTTATAGAGGAATTTTTATCCCATTGAAGTTAATACAAATTTCTTAAGTTATAGTTGGTATCTGGATACACGGAATTAATCCCTAAACAGAAGGAAAATTTTTGAGATCTAAATTAAAAATTAATTTGTTCTACCCTAAACAGAGAAAGGGAAAATGGAAAATGCGTTGTTTTCTAAAATTTGTGAGTATTGATAGGTACACAGATTTTATGGATTTTGTTTCCAAGTTACAGCGAATTTCTTGCATCATATAGCTTTGATTGTTGCTAACATTTCGGATATATTTATTTACATATTTTATCTTAATTAATACTAAAACTTAAGCAAGTTTTAGGAATTTGATCAAAAATTAATCGATTCTATTATAATATTTCCTAACTAGCCTTCAAAACGGAATAGTAAAATTCATTTTCAAAACGTAGTAGGTAGCCAAACAAATTTCTTTATGCCATTAACAAATTAAATTTCTAAAATAATTAATAAGAGCATACAACATAATGAGTAAGTTCGTGTTGTCTATATGAATGATTAAGAATTAAATAATTTGCATGAGTAACAGTTAGAAAAAAACAATCAATTATTATTGTATTTTTCTTTGTTACTTTTATACAAAGAGTTGCTTTTCAAGTTTTTTTAATAATAGCATTGACTACTTTAGTAATATATTTTATAATTTAAATAATAAAATATTTTAAAAATAAATAACAACTCAACAAAAATTTAAAAGCCCATTACATTAATTAAGATATATTTAATGAAATGAGTCATAATTTTAGGATAGTAATTTCTATCAAAACGACTATAAATTAAATAATTTGTATAAGTATTATATATATATATATATAGATGGAAAGTTTAAAATATGTTCAAATTTAGTTTATGATAGATTTTGAAAAAATATCAATCATTATTGTATTTGTATTTAATATTTTTTATGTAAAGATTTATTTCGTTAATTTTTTAACTGTAGCATAGACTAAGTTAATACAACGTTTTGTAATTTTAATAATAAAATATTTTAAAAAATAAAGAATAACTCAACACAAATTTAAAAGCTTATTACATTAAGATATATATATATATATTTAATAAATTGGGTTATAATTTTTAAACAATAATTTCTACAGCTATTATTTTGATGCATATTATAGTTATTTATTTATAGTTGTCTAAATATATATATATATATATAGTGGTTAGACAATATTTTTATCTTTAAAAATTATAAAAATGTGTTTATCACTAAATCATTATGCATAAAAAATTAAAAGGACATTAAATGTATCATTAATCGTCTAACCAATAGAAGATTTTTAATTTAATGAAAAAACTCAAAATTCTAGAAAATTAGAATTGAGTTTTAGTGGGTCAAAATTGGTCAATGGACACGCTTGCTATTATATATTTTGTATGATATATGATATATGATATTAGATTAATAATTATGTAATATTGGTATAGAAAGGAAATTTAGCAATTACATATGTATATAGCTTTTATTGAAGGTAAACTTTAATTGACTATGATAAATTTTCCTAATTAAAATCTACTCTAAATAAATTGAAACACAAAAAAGGAAACTACAGAAATTAATCACCGTATAATGGGTTTAGTTTAAATAAATCAATGATCAAATACTTTGATTCTAATTGAAAATATGGATCTTAATAGAAGTAAGGATTAAAAAATATTTTTAAAATAAAAAATAAAAAATTAAGTTGGCCGACACGTAAGAAATATTTTGTACTTTTACATATTTTTATAATAATTAAGTTTTTTCCTTATATAAATTATATGTTTACAAAATTTCATATACTTTCTCATACAACTGAGTATGTATTCTTTATATTTATACTTTTGAATTTTATTTAAAAATTTATTCTTTAAATATTTTATAATTTTGATTCAGTTTTAAATATTTTTATATGTGTATAATTTTCTGAATTTATTGAATTTTTTGATTTTTAATAAATAAAATGTTTTTAATTAACTAGTATTTCTACTAAAAATAAACCTAATAAAGATATTAACTAAAATGTCAAATGAATATATGGAAACTAGAATCGGTTTAATGTAAAATCCCTAATTAAGATATTAACGAAAATTTAAATGGAATATCTGGGAACAAGAATCACTCTAGTTGAAATATCCCTAACTAAGAAATTCACTTTGATTCTAATTGAAAATATGGATCTTATTGGAAGTAAAGATTAAAATATATTTTTAAAATAAAATAATAAAAATTAAGTAGGCTGACATGTAAGAAATATTTTGCACTTTTGCATACTTTGTAAAATAATTTAGTTTTTGCCTTACATAAATTTTTTTTTATAAAAGTATTATATTTTTAAAAAATTAAATATTCTTTTCATTCAACTGAGTATATATTCATATATTCTTTATATTTATACTTCTTATTTTATTTTAAAATTTTAGTATTTAAATATTTTATAATTTTCATTCATTTCTAAATATTTTTATTTGTGTATAATTTCTATATTTTCCTTTTATGCTTTATCCTTTAAATTCAACAGAAGTTTTCAGTTTTTCTTAATGCTAAATAATTATTCTTTTAAGGTTTATAGACTTTCCTTCTTAAATCATGAATAAATTCATTACAATTTAACTTAATTTAAGTAAAAATATGCATAGATAGTGACTTAAAGGAATCTTCTATAGAATTTTTTCAACTCATATTGTTGGCGTATATTTGAATTAAATCATTTATTAATTAAATCACATTTTCTCTAATTTTGCATTATTTCCTTAATTAACTCCAATCTCAAAATATAAATTTTGTTTCATTTTTCATTCTCCTCTAAACAACCACAACAAAATACTTTTTGCCCCAGTATCCTCAGGAGCATTCGAAACATGTTGATTTTTCTAAGGTAAATAATATTTATCCTTTTCTTACTAAATTGCATCTATTTTTTTAGTAGATGTTGTCTTGTAACAAAATATCTTTCATTCTAAATTTCATTGAATATCCAGTGCTTCAAATCTACATACATTTATTTTTTAATATTCAATTACTGGTATACAATTTTTGCACTTATGTCCTTATCTTAATAAAATGTTTTTTTATTTAATTTTCTATTCAATACTGTATATATATTTTCTCATTCTTTCCTTTACTTTGATATATGACGTTGTCTCCAAACAAGTATTTATCAATTCAGACTTCATGGAACATTGCTTTGGATATGCATGCATGTTTTTTTATGTATTTAGTTTTTGGAAATATGTAATTTTTTTCTTCCTTATGTCACCATTTTAATAAAATGATTTTTATTTAATTTCCCCATTTTTAAATTGTATATCATTTAATATTGTAATGCATATGTAACTTAAAGTTTTTAAAAAAATTACATGACACTCCATTATATTTTTAAACAAATTCATTCATTTTTCAATGTATACAGATAGATGCTTTTATATTGTAATATGTGAATCTCTAATCGTGTTTGGAGTAGATGCAACAACTTAATTATAGCATAGTTACTGAAATCTTTAAGTCCTTTGTTGGCAAGCATAGTATTTTACATGAAGCATGCAAATCAAATCTCGGAGATTCTTTCCTACTAGTTTTCCTTACTAGATGATCATGAGTGTGCAAACTTCAAAGTGGCTTAAGCAACATCGTGTAGGGAACAAAATTAGTGGAAGCCTATTTTGCAAAGTTGGTGACGATGTGGGAAGAGTAAAGGTAGTATAGGTCACCACCTCATTGCAAGTCTGACAAATGCACTGTTGCATGCTTTCAAGATTTTGTGATATCTTAAGAAAAGGATAGAGTTTACAAATTTATCAATGGATCAAATGAGACTTATTCTGCCAACAAGTTACAACTACTGGGGCAAAGCCCATTTCATCTCTTGATGAAGCATACAATGCTATAATGGTAGACGAAGATCAAAGATCAAACACAACAAATGGAATTTCAATAAATGCCTTTGCTCTTGCTATGAATTTTGATTAAAAGGAAAGAAAACAAGATATAACCTATAGCCACCATGGAAAGAAGGAACACACGAAGGAAAAGTGCTATAGGATTTCAAATTTACAAAGGGTAAAGGAAGTACATACTAGCCAGAGCCAATCAAGCAACATTAAAAAGGAATTTGAATGAAGAAAAAAAGACTAGGGATGAAGGTCTGATGCTATCTCATGATCAAATAAAGAAGTTGATGGGCTTTCTAAGTTCATAAGACATGGCTCAATCTAGTGTGACCTTAGCACAAAAACAGTAGTAGCTCATTGGTGCTCACCCTTCCTTATCTATCTTTGTAGGTAACCATTCATTGGCCCCCTTATTTAAATTAGATTTCTTTTTGTTGCACCTGTCATTCAAATAATGTCCAAGTCTCATCAATGTGTATCTTGTATACAAAAGCAATAGATCACATGTGTTGTTTCCTGAACTTGTTTCACACCTACAAGCTTGTGACAAATATGTATGTGAGTCTTCCAAATAAAATCAGAGTCCCAGTCACTTTTATTGGAACTGTGAGTTATCTGATGATATAATTATAGACTATGTCTTGTGTATTCCTTCATTCAACCAAAACTTGATATCATTTAGTAAATAACCAACTCTCATCAATGCCATCTTATCTTTGATTCTCATTCTTACTACATTTAAGACCCATAAGGGATGAAGACTGGACTAGTTAAATAACACCGGTGCTTGTATACCATGCACCAAAAACAAACTAGTGCCAATCCTTGTCCCAACTTAGCTAATGCAGACAACCAAAGTGAAGCATCATCTCAATGATTTTAACATGTGGCATTTTAGATTAGGTCACCATTCTCACTAGATAAATGGCTACCATTTCTTTCTCACCATTGTTTATAACTTTAGTTGTATTTGGACATACTTGATGAAACACAAAAGTTGAAGCCACTCACATTCTGCCAACCTTTAACAAACTGGTGCTTAATCAATTTGAAACCAAAATAAAGGTCATTAAATTTGATAATGCACTAGAATTCCATCTACCTTCTTTCTTCACTGAAAATGGAATAATAAATCAATTTTCTTTTGTTGAAACACAACAATAAAATGCAATGATAGAAAGAAAATATCAACATATTCTGTCCATTGCAAGACCACTTCTTTTTCAAGCTTCTATGCCAAATAAATTTGGGTGAGATGCAATCCTTTGTGTAACCTATATTGTCAATAGACTTCCAATTGAGTCCTTAAACTACAAAACTCCCTGTGAAGTCCTATTTCACAAACAGCCAAACTACCTTCACCCAAAAACATTTGGATGCCTTGCCTTTGCCTCCACTTAAAAAAAAAAGGATCAAAATTTGATTCAAGTGCTAGACGGAGTGTTTTTATTGGATACCCAACAGATTTGAAGACCTATAAACTATATGACTTAAACACCCGTGAGACATTCATGTCTAAAAATGGGCTTTTTTTTTATGAACACATCTACCCATTCAAACAACAGTCAAGTGTCCAATGTTCTTCCTAGAGTTCATTTAGAACCTATCATTCCTGTCACTCCTAAACACTTCTTTATTGATAAATACTACAAAGTTGAAGCAACTAACCAAAGAACTACTAATGAGACTGATGAGGGTAAACACAATTATTCAAGTTTGCAAGTTGAACAACCACTAAATGATGTTCGTCCAAATCAATCACTACTAGGTTGCAGTAGGCTTCAAGACAATGTAACATAAGGTTTAGTGAGGCTTTTTGTGACTATAAGTTCTATTAGTCAAGTTTAAAACCACTCATAGTATGTAAAAGGTACAAATGAAGGTGATAAAGTAGTGTTATTGTGTATGTGGATGGTGTGATTGTGGGAAGCAAGGACTCAAGGCAGATAGATAACCTCATGAAGTTTCAGAGATCAAGATTCAAATTGATAGACTAGAACAACTAAGATATTTTCTAGAAATAAAAATGACTAAGTCAATAAAAGGCCCGTGCCTCTGCCAGAAAAAGTATACACTTGATATGCTTGAAACATATGGATTACTTGGTGGATTTCTTGGAGCTCAACTAGTCCTTACACCCATTGAAAGCTGCGAAATATTAAGCAAGCAGGATCTTAATGTGTTGAAGGATGCAACCTATTATAGACAGTTAGTTGGGAAGCTAATATAATTCAATTTTCACCAAGCCAGATATCAGTTTTACAGTGCAGAATTTATTACAATTCATGAGCAGCCTTAGAGAGACACACCAGGCAGCATCTAGAGTGTTGAAATACCTTAAGGCAGCCCCTAGTGATAGAACCTTAATGTGTGCCTATTTGCATTTTATTGTTGGGAGTGCGGCGGGCCCAATTACAAACTCTGATCGAACCTTATTGGGCCAGAGGAGAAGCCCAATTAAATTGGGAGCATCACCCATGAACAACGTATGTTGGGCCTGGAGCGGAGCCCAACAAGATCGGGGAGAACCGTTCATGGGCCTGTACGTGGACACGTATATAAGTGGGCTTGACACCATATATTAACCCAAAACCTTAAGGCTGTGAGTTATGGGTCAAGTATCCACTTTATATACAAGTCACTTTCCTCTTTTTCTACCAATGTGGGATGCCAATTTTTCTAACTCATATTTGTTTTCCAACAATCTCCCCCTCAAATATGAGTTTCTTCCACTTGCTCCCCCTCAATCAGAAATTTTCTTCCACTTGCTCCTCCTCAATCAGAAACTTTTTAAGTATCTCACGGTTTTCACTAAGTTGTTCATCAATGCCCATCAATTCTGTGGGCCTTCCTTCCATGGGGTATGGGCTTCCCATGAGTTCTTTGAGCACACTTTACATGCCCATCACTTTTGTGGGCCTTCCTTCCATGGGGTATGGGCTTCCCATGAGTGCTCTGAACACACTTTGCATGCTCATCACCAAGTTGCTCATCAATGCCCATGAATTCTGTGGGCCTTCCTTCCATGGGGTATGGGCTTCCCATGAGTTCTTTGAGCATACTTTACATGTCCATCACTTTTGTGGGCCTTCCTTCCATGGGGTATGGGCTTCCCATGAGTTCTCTGAGCACACTTTGCATGCTCATCACTTCTGTGGGCCTTCAATAGGATATGAACCTCCCATGCGATCACCGAGAATCGTCTTCATACTCGTCCCAAGCTGAACCATCAGCTCTGATACCACTTGTTGGGAGCGCGGCGGGCCTAATTACAAACTCTGATTGAACCTTATTGGGCCAGAGGAGAAGCCCAATCAAATTGGGAGCATCACCTATGAACAACGTATGTTGGGCCTGGAGCGGAGCCCAACAAGATCGGAGAGAACCGTTCACGGGCCTGTACGTGGACACGTATATAAGTGAGCTTGACACAATGTATTAACCCAAAACCTTAAGGCTGTGAGTTATAGGTCAAGTATCCACTTTATATACAAGTCACTTTCCTCTTTTTCTACCAATGTGGGATGCCAATTTTTCTAACTCATATTTGTTTCCCAACATTTATAACCCCTTCTTTCAAAATATTAAAACTTTAAAGTTGTTTGAACTTAATGTAAAGCAATAATTTAATTTAAATTAAGGTAAATTGTTATATAAGAATTATATAATCTAATTAGCATTTTTTATTTTTGTCTAACAAATTAAGTTCGCTCGTGATCATTATAAGTAATTGTTAGCAGTAACTATCATTCATAAAGCTAGTGTGAATGAAGCAATGTTTTGAAGTTATTGAATGGAAGAAAGTGACTATGTTGTTTTTTGGTAAAATAATTATATTAATTATTTCACTGGTAAAATTAATTTGGTTTGGAGTAAATTAATTATTTCACTTAAAGCTCCTACCGTTTTTAAACTATTCTTAATTTATAATTAAATATAATTTATTAAATAAAAATAGCTGTTTTATTATAAAATGTAAATCATTTAACAATTGGTCCATTTCAAATCAATTCTAATACCATAAAGTTCATAAAATATTTTTGAAATTTTAAAAAAGGAATAAAAGTGAAATATATATTTTATCTTTTCTTTTAGTTGAAAGAAATATACGCACACAAACTACAATTATTAAATTTTAAAATTTATTAAGGTATTGTGATTTTATATATAGACATACTTGAAAAAAAATCATTTTATCCCTATATGCCTAATTATATTATTTAAATACTTAGATATAATGGGAATTATATATACCACCTCTGCCAGTTCAATTATTTAATTTAGAACACAAAATTACACAAGTGGCACACATTAATCCGCCCAAGTAACAGTCTATGCAAGTCTAGTAGTCACGTGATGTCCCATAAAACCAACCAATGGCATCACACCAGGTGAACCCCCCGCGTGACATCTGTCACTGTCTGTCCGTTCCTCCGCCAACGTGCGACAGTCCACCATCTCCGCTGTTTCCCGAACTAACCCATCCACAATCTCATCTTCAATGTCAAGAATTATGCTTTCCCCTTCCTCCTCAAGAAACTCATGCGATAACGATTTCCGCAAATCTTTATCTATTAACGAATCAATGTCTTCAAGAGCCAGACAGTTTGACGCCGGAAAACTATCTATTTTCTTACACAGTTCTTCAACCAACGGAAAACGGTCGTCAGCAGTAAAGGGAGAAACCCACGGCATCAAACTGAAGCGAGGTTTTAAAATTTCAACCAAAAGTTCGTCTACTAGATGAAATATCAGCTTCCGGTTGCACCGGTGGCTTAAAATGGTACCGCCGCCGCCGCCGGCGGAGGTCATGGTGCTGGACCCGAATAGTTCAAGGTGATAGAAGAGTGAGGGTTCGATGGGGCGTGAAGTGGCGTCCCATTTGGCTAAGGTTGACCGGTTGACTTCGTTGATGACGCCAGCACGTTCGAGGATTCTTTGGACGTAATTTCCGTATTCCAACGCGGCGCCGCCGTGGTGAGCGGTGGCGCAACCGCTAGTCCTGTCTGGAGGGACGTTCTGTCGGACTATGGATGTTTTGTCTGGGCGCGGCTGTAGCTGCTCGTGCGGATGGCTCGGCTTACCAGATAACTTTGTGCTCCTTTTCGATGAAAGAGCGTCGGATACCTGCGACTGTATTTCAATCTACGAAGAAAATAAATTATAAAATGGAAAACAGCAATTAACTAAAAGTGTGACAAATATAATTATTCCTAGTAAAGGTAATACACTTTATAAATTCATGTTATTGTATTATTGTTAAAGCCCTATTTCATCTTTTCAAATTTTTTAAAATTTCATTCTTAATTTTATTTATATCTATAGCATGTATACTATATTTTGTGGCTCTACCTCTATAATACCCAACTCAGACTATTTTAATTGATTTTCTAATATACTTTTCTCAATAAATCTATTTATATTACTTAATAAATAACTTTAATTCCAAATATAAATGAATTAAATACATTTAGGTTTGTTCCTTTTCCTCTTTATCACTAGTACTTCAACTTATTTATCTCTTTTTTAATTAATAGTTAGTTTCTTCATTTCTCATCTTTTATAATACTCTAATCTATTCTGGATCTTTAAGAAAATATAATTAATTAATTTTATTTTATTATTGACTACTAATGAATATAATAATTTTATATCTTATTATAATTAATGAAATTAAATATTGTTTATAAGTGTGCAAGTTTTACTAGTAATAAATTATTGTATTCTAAATAATAATAAATTATTAAAATTTAAATATAAAGAATATTTAAAATAAGAAAAAATGATAAAAATTGGAAAAGAAATAAATGCGAAAGAAAAATAGAATAAAAATAGTATATTAAAGAAAAAGAGAAAAAGAAAGGAATAACCAAAAAATAAAAAAATAATTAAGTATAATTATGTAATTTTCCAGCTGTGCTACTAAGCAATAACGATATATTAGTAATTATATTTAAGTTTGTTTGACCCTTTAATTCCATATAATGGTATAGATATGCCAATTAAAAGTAATATTGTATATTGATTATTGAAGTAAAATATGTATGACCCAACAGATTGTTTTTGACCACGGAAAGTGTTCGCATGAATTGAACCGCGCAGGGATAAGAATCCACAAACAACGTGGTTAAAAACCGAAAGACTTTCCAATGGACCGAAGCATCTATCTAATGCTGCAAAAGGGGATTCTAACACGATTTCTTGAATAAACAACAAAAATTGCCACTGAAACAAGCATCACAAAACAGGAAAAGTTAGATATGCACAAGTTTTTCCTGAATTAAGACAGTATTGTACCTGCTTGTGCGATAATTTTGTGAGAGGAGAAGAGGGTTCTTTCCTGACTTGCAAAAGAGAAGGGCAACTTGTGTTGAGAATACCATTTGATAATGGAGTTTTCTTGGGCTTCTTTTCTGTTAAGCTTGCTTTATTTGTTGCTGTTGAACGGACAAAGGGCTCCTCTTTCTTGTTCCTGATGGCATTATCCATAGCTTGAGGTGGTAATTTCTTGAGACCTGACGAACCACATTTCCGGCCGGTGGTGACAGCTTTCTTGCCATCTTTCTGTTGCCGCTGCTTCTGTTGCTCTTGAAATGGAATGTTCCCCTGTGAGTGATGACTGTCGGAAGAAACTGAAACTCTTGCTGTTTTGGTGCCTGAATTTGTGATTGGCTTGTTCATCTTGGGGTCTAAGCATCTGAGTCTTGGGGAATAAGATGGTATAACCGATTGCTTGCCATCCGGGCCGATTTCTCCATCAAATCCTGACAAAAGCTCGGAATTTGTCTTGGTGGGCTCGAGTAGAAGAAGATTTTCATCCCTTCTGGTGTGCTCGGTGCTCCTGTTTGTGTTGGTGATGTCAAGCCCAACTCTTCTGCTCACGCTGTCATTAACCTGTTTGACAATATGCCTAGCATAACGGCCTGGACTCCTGTTCTCATCTTGTGCCTGCAGCCTGAATCTTCTTCCCCTTCTGGCTTGTAATGCGGATTCTTCGTTTCTGTTCTCTTTGTTTATTTGGAGAGACAGCCTGTGGTACTCAACATCTGATCTTCTGGCTGACGATATTCTCGGTGTTTCCGGCAACGACCGGGTGCCCGCAAAACAGACATCATCGTCAAAAAAGCTTCTGCCTGATCTGCTCTGGAGAAAATCTCCATCCTTTCTCTTGTAAGTTTGGTGCAAATGGGATGTTGTTTGGTGCTTGGAACTTGAAGGGGAGCTGCTCTCTGGAAGCAAATCAAGGCCCATGAGCCTTGCCACTAGAGTTGGGGTCTTTGTTCCAGGGGAATCAGTACTGCTGCATTCTGAAGAAAAATCATTCAGTCTTGATTTTGAAGCTGAAGTGGAGATTCTTGGTGATGATACTCCTGCATGGCTTGTTTTGGTTTGAATTCCCGCCTGTACAGATTTCCAAAATCTTAGTTGTTACAACCCGGCAAACAACAAAAAGGTAATCGTCTTACAATAGTAGCAGTACAGTTCATGACTGATGAGCAGCACAACCACCACCATTACTCACTGGTATATTAATATATTTCTCTTCTTTCATGGCTGTTGAAACTGGAGCTGAATTCGTGGCTGGTTCCCCCAACTCCAAGCTGTTTCTTGGTGCCTCTACTCCTTCATGGAAGGAAAAATTAACGAAGTTGGAAGTGATAATCAACTCAAGCATGCATGCGTGCAAAAAGGAATCCTATATATATATATATATAGATATATTCCTGTGATTTTGTGCCAGAGGGGATACCTTTAGTTGCATTGGTTTCTTCTTGAAGGAAAGAACTGTTAGAATGAAAATCAGACGGGTTCTGCTGATTCAAGGGAAACTGAAAATTATGCAAATCAAACAGCTGGAAGACAGCACACATGCAGCCAGCTGATGAATGGGCTGCATCCTTGGTTTCTCCAGACATTCTTCCGTTCCTGGAGGAGGACCTACCTCTTCCACCCCCACCACCACCACCCCGGCCGCCAACCCAGTACAGCCACTCTTTGCCCATATGTACTCTCCCTCACTTTTCCTCCACACAACCTTCTGTCAAGGAAACGGGAAATAATCTAAAGAAGCCTCCCTATATGCATCAGGTTGGCGAAAATGACACAACTGGCACTCCCTAACAAGATGAAAAAGCTGCTGCTGATGCTAATATTTAGGATGAGGGGAAAATGGGATCAGAATGAGGGCCCATTTTTTAATTTGTAGATGAATTTTTTTAAAAAAAAAGAAACGAATTAAAACTTTATCGCACAGAGAGAGTCTGTGGTTGTGTCTGTTTATCTAATAGTGCTTTGTCATCACTCACTCCCAAGCATTGGCAGAGCAGAGGAGCAGAGAACCAATTCTCTCATTGTCTGTCTCTTGCTCTTGGGAATACAAAGGATGACGAAATGGCCGCACTCTTCTTTCATATATATATCTAGCAATCTGTGTCCCCCTTCATCCTCCTTAGTTTTAAATTTAAGGGTCTTTGTTGGGGATCTGGAATAAGCAAGAAGGTGACCCTCATCTTATTTACTGCTTGTCTATTTTTTGTTTCAAGTCATGATGTGGGTATTTTGATATTTTCTCTATACGTGATGATTTATTTATTACCATAGAGTTTACTTTTCCCAAGAGAGAGACTCCAATTTGAAATTGTGAATATTTATATCGTCTGAATTTTTCTTGAATTGTTGCTGAGACTAGGGGCAGGGCTACTGAGTGGCTAAGGATCTAACAAATCCTCTTCTATTTAACAAATATTTGATTTGAGCCATACGAAAATTTTCAAAAAACATAATTCGTTTTCTTTATTTTTCTTTTTATCTATTTATATTTTGGTACTATGATTCGAATTAGGGGTTGTATATTGTCTTGTTTAATTAATTGTTATTACTTTAATGCATAATTAAATATTCAATTGAAAAGCAATTAATGCTGGTGTTAAATAACAGAATAATTAAATGGTAAGTGAAAAGAAAGATAACAAAATATAATATAAGAATTACGAAGTTCAGACATTTATATTTGCATCTACAAACAAATGAATCAAATGGTTCAAATATTTTCTTTTTATCTTGATTGTGTCTTGTAGATGACTGCGCATTTATAAAATAGACATAAAGCATAATAATTAAAATAAATCAAAAGAATCATATCATACAAAATACCCTTATCTTACAGATATGACACAATTTTATCTAATTAAATCATATCTAACCAACTCATACATGATTCCATCCCAATGCCTAGCTAGCAATATCATGTGGTTAGACTAAATATAAACTACTATTCCATGCAGTTATTAATTTGAAATGGATTGGACACCTGGAATCTTTCCACCTTAAGGTTGAAGTGTTGAATTAAAATAACTAACCATAGCTAAATACAATGGTAAGAATGAACCATTATGATGTATTTTTATTTGTAATTCTCAATGACTTATTGCTAATTCAAATTTGTCATTTCATATCCAGAATGTTGTCGTTATTTTGCATTAATTTGCAAGTCCATCAAAAAATATAACTGTTACTTATAATTAATGTACTTGGTGATCTTACACTCAAATGCATGCCATTCTATTATTCAATAATGACAATTAGAGTGTATATTTTTATGGTAAAAAATTTGCTTAAAGTGTCCTCTTCCTAAATCATATGCATGCTCAGATTCTTGCCTGTTAATTAAAATGGAAAAAAACAATGAAGGAAATAAAAATGAATAAGAACGAATTCCTTGTGCTGGAGGATTCCCGACAATTAACAGCACCCTGTTCGTAGGTATTCATGGGACATCTAACCTTTTTTTGTTTCATTTTCCCCCTTTTTTCAGTCATTTCATCCCTGTCTGGACAAAATCATGATCTTCCCAGATGGTCGGACACCGTAGTATGTATAAATTTTAGTATGTGATTTTTCGTATATTTTCTCAAAAATTATGTAGAAATTAGAGAAAATAAATAAATAATAATAATAAGTGTAACGTTTATATATTTTTTTATCGGAAATAAGAACAAACATAGCCCATGGCTTTTTTTGGTTATAAGTTTTGATTGGCAAAAAATAGATTGTACTTTCTGTGTAAATAAAATGAAAATTACAACTGTGTGTTTTAGTTATTTATTTATTTATATAAAGAACAATTGACATATACGCATTTACATGTGAGTGTATACATGTATCTAGACAATAATACGATTATAAATATATATATATATATAATTAAATTTTGAATATTTTTTATATATTCATATAAGAGAAAAGTATTTTTAAAAATATTGTGAGCTTTAGGAGTTGATTTTTTGATACATGGTTGATATCTTTTAGTCCAAGCGCAAATACTTGGTATTAACCCTACTGTTCTTAGTCTACGCAAGTCGGAGGACATATCGCCTCTTGGAGCTCTAGTGGCCTGTCTTATGTCTTTAACAAATGAAATCCGCAAGATTTTATTGACTTTCGTCCACCGTGAAGCTGCCGATGTCACGCTCCAAATCTAAAACTGTATATGGCATTAGAGTCAACATATAGAGTATACTAAAATTTAATAAAAATTATCATTTCAAAATAAATTAAATTCACAATCTTAATGAAAATAAATAACTAAACCGCTGAAACATTTATAGAACTCTTTACTTGACTTTATTCGAGATTTTCTCTAATAAACAACTATTAATTATTGGTTAAATAAACTTTCGTCTAACATGTTGAAGTTTTACCATCTTCAGTCATGATCATATTCGTCTTCAGCTAAGTTATCTGTAATAGTTAGTAAATTAGTGAGCAACTAATTGTTAAGCAAGTAGATTCATCCACATATCAGATGTGAGCATGTTGAAAAATACATTTTCAATAAAATGTTGGTTTTAGATAGCAAAACAATTTTCTCAAATTACCTTTTCAATAAATGCCTTAAAATCACATACTTGTAATACATTGTAACCATTCAAATAATGCACAAACACATTTAATCTTTAATTTGTATATGCTCATGGATTTCTAAAAAACTATTGCATGTTACTACTTATCAAAGTCTTAATCTTTAACTCTAACTAAGGAGGGTCTAAAACAGTTTTTACCCTTGTTTAAAGGCTTCAATCTTTAACTCCGATTAAGAAGGTTTAGAATAATATTTATGCCCGTTTAAGGGTCAATTTATCTTATCTCAATCTTTAATTTCGATTGAGAATGTTCAAAACAATTTTTATACCCGCTTAAGGATCGAGACTCGTTTCTTACCATTAGCTTCCAAGCACCACGAGCAAGAACAAATTCATCACATTACTTAAACTTTAACAAAAATGCTCATGCTTATAATAAATAATACATGCTTTTATAAAATACAAAAGACCCAAATTGTGATGTTCACATCTATAATTTTCATAATAAAATATTTTATCTAGAAATCAATTTGCCAATCATGTTGAAGGGAAGAAATCACTTTTGCAATTGAATCATTTTTGTGAAACAATAAAAAGAAGAATTCACATGTCCGATAAAATTATTTGTATAAAAGAACAGAATGAAGACTTTGTACAAGAAGGATGGTAGAAAGATGAATACACTTACGAAAAGAAAGCAATAGAGGGATAAACGACGGTAGAAATATAAATACACTTACAAAGGAAATTAAGAGAATTATAAATCTATGTACAAAAAGGATAATAGAAGAACGAATCAATTTATGAAAACAAACCAATGGAAGGATAAATCTACTTACTTGAATTCGACTTTCACTAGCTAGTTCAACTAGAAAGTTGTTTTATATCCTTGAAATCCTAAAAAGATAATTTTCTATTCAAGATGTAGACCATATTAAAGAGTAAATGGACAACTATTTCTATTTACGAACTTATAGCATTACATAATTTTAATATCTAAAAATTCAACCTTAATCTCTAAATTCTCAGTTCTGCTAACTCCTAATTCTTTGCATACGGTTGGCAATCACTCGTGTCACTGGATAATCATGTCTAATTATTAACTGCATCTTTACCATGACCCACACACACACAAGATATAAATATTTATGATCAGGGAATTGGCTTCTGCTGTTCTTCATATCCACTTTTATATTCTTTTATTTTTTTCTATTTTCCCCCCCTAGATAATGTATATATACATATAATGTCGTGGGTATATATAAATATGTAAATATGTGTGTGTGTGCGCACGCACGATTTGGATTCCCGTCGCTAATGCTCTCCTCATGCTATGTTTGGTTCTTAGAGAATTCATAGAGAAAAAGAAAAGTCTACTTGTTTAGTTAATGAAGAAAATCCTATGTAAAAGAAAATTAGAAGAAAGTTGTGTTTAAGATAGGAAAATTCATTTTCCTTACAAAAAAGTGAGGAAAATGAGAGGAAAATTATTGTAACTCTTGTTTCTCCTTCAAAACTTTATCAACTATATTTCTTTTATTAATGTCTTCATTATTTTTCTCTAATCATAAAAAAAATTCAATTCTAAATTTTTATTGATTTTATTTCTTTTTTTTTTCCTAAATTTTCCTTTCTTCATTAAAATTCTTTTCAACCAAACAATATATGGAGCACTAAATTTTTTTCATTTTTTTTTTCTTTTCTCTATCATTTTCCTTTCCACACTCATTTTCTTAAACCAAGCATACTGTAAAAGTCATTCATGTGCCTTATATATACATAATAATTATATACATCCTTGTGTATATAAAATCTTCCGTAATGTGGTTAGAATTAAATGTATATACACACATGTATGTGTATGAAGAATGGACTAGTCTTTTTTTTTTTTTTCTTTTTCTATTCTTAAGCCATTCATCTAATCCTACATCTGATTACCTTGCCACAAGCTTACTACACACACACACACACATATATACACAAATTAATTAGGCCATTAATTATTGATTATCCTTAGGCTTTTACAATTCCAGTTAAACCTTATTCTCCAAATAGAATATAATTCATAACAATTCAACCTAGTTGTATTACGAATTTAATTACTAATTCTGGGTATGAATCGAAGGCAAGTACATGGTTTGAATATTACCTCAATATATGTGGAGATGTTCAACATTGAAATCTCCAGTTGCTTGAGCTCCTTGTCAGACTTAAACCACTTCCCTAATTCCCTAAGAATTTTTCAAAATAATTTTGGATAATTATATATATCAATATATATTTGATGTAATTATTTAAGGTAGAACTATCTATCTATAGAGCCTTGTGAATGGTTTAGAAATTCTAGGACTCTCCACTTTATGACTTTTAGGACCCTATAGAGATAGCAATTAGACTGATTTATGATATACACCTACACATAATGATAAAGTTGGAATGAGTTTAATAATACTTCTTAGATAAATAGAATTCTATTTCAATTAGGTGGCTGAAGATGTTGGATATTACAACCGGTCTATTCATATATATACTTGATGTATTTGTACCAAGTACTTAAAGATGTGACAAATTATCACAATTTTACATTGAAAAATATAAAAAAATTATTAAATACTAAGATTACAACATTCGTCACAATCTTATTATCTAATGTAAATGCATTAAGTGCATCATGTAAAAGGTCCCAATGTGCCCACTAACTCCTTGGCAAAATCAGCTTTTCAAGGCAGTAGTAGGGGTCTAACTCTTTGTTATGATATTTTTTCTTTATTAGTGCCATGATTGGTAACACATTAGTTGAAGTTTGGTTTTCATTTTGTTAGTATGTTGGTTATTATGTTGACACATTGTACACAATACAGATTAATTGAAAAGAATCCTAACTTGACAATGAGACCTAATTTGACAAGAAGTCTTATCCAAATAAACAAGTATGTTCAAAAGGAGCTTAACTTCATTTGGACTTAGTTTGCGAATTCTGGATACGTTGGTCATCCTAAATATCTAAAGAATAATGTTGAAAAAAATCCAAGCCTATCTAAACTTATCTAGTCCAAGTTTCTCAAGATGGTTGGCAACACCCAAAATAATAGGAGGAAGTTCACCAGCATGGATAGGAATTCTGAGACGAAGAAACCATATTTGAAGAGTCTAGATAAAATTAAACAAGGAGAAGATTCATTTGGATAAGAATCTAGCTGTCGCATGTAATGCTATTGGCAACTAACTGTCTATCTGACAGAAATGATTTGACTCAATTTTTCAAAAGTTGGATCAACATCAACGAATGCTTACTTGCAAAAGAACTCTCACATGATAATCTATAAAAGAACTTGTTGATACACAAATGAACACACATAGAGAAGAGTGGAATAGTGAGGAGAGTGACTTAGAATGTCAAGTGTGTGCATAGTGCTTAAGTTCTCCCTTATGCAAAAATGTCATATTCTTTGTAATTGACTGATTTAATAAATTATAATTAAGAAAATAAAGAGTATGGAAAACAAAATTTGAGAGAGTGCTCATTCTAAGGGAAGGTTGACCCTAAAAGAAGTTTAGGTATACACTGTTTTGCAATATGTTGCCAATTAGTCGAGAATTTTCGGTTTATGATGGTGAGGTTGAGGGATTTTGTTTGATTATCTCTTTACTTATAATTACTTAATAGAGAATTTTTTTTGATAAAGCTCTGCAGCTCTAAATTGTGTTACCAACTTTTTTTACATTTTCAAAGTATTGTGTTGTGTGTGTTCCCAACGCGTCTACATAACTCAAATAGTTCAATTCTAAAACCAACACGTTTGATTGTTCTTGTTTGGTTTAAGTTGATGAATGCAACAGGCTTTTTATCTTTACAAAATAAATTAATAAATATAAATAAAAATACAGTTCTAAGTCTCATCTCATTAACTCAAATGTATATTTAACCATAACAAGAAAATAAAACAATCAAATGGACATTAGCATGTCAGGATAATTTCTTAAATGTTAATTATACGATTTAACAAACAATAGTCTTGATTTTTAAAATTGTTTTATTTTTAAACGTTTGCGTCCTTTGCTATTTCATAAGGGGCGTTTGTCTGATTGCGCCCCACAAACACTGTAGTCTCCCGAGCTACTTGCTATTAGAATTTCTATGGGACCCCTATTGAATTTATTTTATTTAATATGCCCATTTTTATGTACTAATTAGTGATCGTGGTTGGGGGGGTTCATGAATGTTGTTCGTATAATCAGTACGTGCCTGGCTCAGAGGCCTTGATTTTTATTAAGCATAAAAGAATGAAAGGTGAAAAACCGTTGACGACACAATCACGATTTTAGTTCCTTTGGCCCGATTTAGCACTTTCTGCAATTTTGTTCGACTATATATGTATATATATTGATTTTTAAATTCCATTAGAAAGAAAATTAATGAAAACAGCATTTATTGGAAGTCAGGACGAAGCATTTTGTTTTTTGTTTTTATTTTTTTCAGGACGTAGCATTTATCGGTGTGTAAATTATTTCTGCTGTACATCGGATTCATAATTAAACTAAATACAGTACCAGAAAATTTATTATCAGTGGCTAAATATTGAGTAATAATAAAAGAAAATTTGATTCTAATGATTTGTAAATTTATTATCTGCTATATGCTTCTAATATTTTTGTAGATTTGTTTGATTCTTCTGGTTGATATTCTAGTGTGTCGTTTGCTAATTAATGTACTATGCTTCTAATATTTTTGTAGATTTGTTTGATTCTTCTGGTTGATATTCTACTGTGTCGTTTGCTAATTAATGTAATATGCTTCTAATATTTTTGTAGATTTGTTTGGTTCTTCTGGTTGATATTCTACTGTGTCGTTTGCTAATTAATGTACTTACTATAATTTAATCACTAAATTATTAATTCATTTAATTATACACAAGGAGAATCTAGCATGGTCCACAATTTTGAAAAGGCAATTAGACTAAATTTATGGCGTTTGTTTGGGGGTTCCATCACGTCAAAAAATTTGATGTAATTTATGGCGTTTGCTTGGGTTCCCTATCATGTCAAAAAATTTGATTTCTTTTAATTTCTTTATTACCAATTTACCTATTAAAAAACAGCTTAATTGTATTTATTATATTGTATCGGATTAATGCTGTCTGGACAAAATTCAAAACTGTGTCCTGGATTCGCTTATACGTTTAATTAAAGAATTTTAAAGTCAACTTTGGAATCCCAAGGCTTAGGCCACTAAAACGCCATGTATACGTACTTTTTTTGTACGCGTATATTGAAGTAAATTCTTTTGTTCTTTTATTCTTTAAAAAGTTTTGAAATTTATAAAATTTAACTTAATAAAATAATTCTAAAATTCATTCGAAATATAATATCATGCCATCTAATTAAATTAAGTTTTCTCTTTGTTTTGTTTTTATAATCTTATAGTCTGCTTTTCTCTCTCCACTTTTACATGCATAAATCACACTCCCAAATATTCGACTAAATCAACACTTTAATTGAATATATGAGTGACTTTTCTATTTTATTCGAACAATATTGTTGCAAATCTTTTACAAATTATATGCATGCAGTTCATGTATCATGTCTATCTATAAGAGAACATAAATTTTATTTCAAATAACTGTGTTGAAACATATCATACGTATTCCAAAAAGTTTATGTCGTTGTGTCAACAACATATTGAATTGTTTCACAGTGTACATCCGGGCGTTATATACATGAATAAAAATGGAGTGCAGTGCGAGCGTAATTTGAAAAATCATTTAAATTTATAATTAATAAAGTCATATACAAATTTTGATGGTTTTGATAATAAAATAAATTATTTAAAATTGAAATTAATATTTTATTAGAAAATTTGTATCAAATGAGAGAAAATATTAATGTTTGAAGAGAGAACAGATTTAAAGAAACAAAATAAATTAAATATAAAAGAAAAAGAAGAAAATAAATATAAAGAAGGGCCGGGTTTTCGGCGCAATTTAATCAAGGAGCAATAGTGTAAATTCATATTATGTAATTAAGGGCAACTTAAATTTTATAATCAAAGTATAGCCATAAAATCTTAATAATTTAGCGTGTGTGTATTATTTAATACTCATTTTCTCAAACTACATGAACTATTATTTATCCCTTAATTAATTAAAATTAATTTAGTTGACCATTAATTTTAGTATTATTTGTTCATTATACACTCACACACACACACACACACACATTTACTTATTTAAATTTTCCTTGCATATCTAGAGTTTACCTTTCCAAACCACCTTCATTTTCTTAACATGTATAGTATTATAGAACTTTATCACTTTTTTATTAAGAAAATAGGTATCAATTTTGCGAATTTTTAATGCTATGTTTGTTTATATTTTTAGGTGTGCATTTTTTTTTTAAAGCTGTAAAAAGTAAGAGGTAGAATTAATGATCCATCTAATATTGAGAAACAAAATGTATTAGAAGACTGAAATTACGGAAATATCTGGGTTTATCGAGGTTAGACATAATAATCATCAAGAATTTATTAATTATTTTCAACCATCCCAAAGAACACAAGACAAGAAAAATTAATTGTGAGAAAGAGAGGAAAATGTATTAGGAATAAATGACATGTGTAATAATTCTCAAGTAGGAAAATAAATATAACATATAGTATAAGGGGCCAACTGTTGTTATTATAATAAAATAATTTAAGTACAACAAATTGTTATTAAAAAAAAAGTTATATATTTTATCTGACCTTAACCCAACTCAGTAACCTCCCATTTGGAAATAGGACAAAAGCCTAAGTTTCTAAGAATTACGTAATAAGTACGCATGAAAAGCCTACAATTATTAAAACATTTTGGTTATACAAAATGCAAAGTCTACATCTCACGGAGCTCCATGTCAGTCAGTCCTATCAAAATGTGATTGTTGTGCTCTGACCATATTATTCATCAATCAAATTATTCATAATTTGTTAGTCAGTCTTGTAATTATTTTGAAGTTTGAATTTTCTTTATCATAATTAATTTGAGGTAGGAATTTTCAAACTCATCAATGAACAATTATATATTAATCGAAAACTGTCAAAAAATGCAGCCTACTCAACCTTGTTTTTTGATTATTATCTATAACATATTATTCATGGTACGAGGCTATTTTAACTGTATATATTTATACTCTTATCCTCAATCTAAACTATACACCAAGAGAAAAAAAATCTACACTATATACCATCTAGTTATATCTAAACTATTTATATTATATTATTAAGTTCGAGGAGTTTTATTGTAATTAACGATCAATGTTTAATGTTAAAGTACTTAACTACCTTTATTTTCTTTATTTAATCTTTTTTAAACACTTTTTACCCTTTTCTCAATAAAAATTTGTTTCATTCACCTTTTTTATTCTCACCTTGAATTTTTTTTCTCTCTTTTATAAAATTTTAAATATAATTGTAACTTATTAGCAATTTTATTTTATTATTAAAATTCTAAAACGTACCATAATTTTATTTTTTATTGTAATTAATAAATTTAATTAATTTTTTCAATAAACAGAAATACCCATGGAGTGCGTATCTCTTTACTAATCTCCATTTATGCAAACGCTGGACCCGTGATCTCATGATATTGAGCTTATCCATGTTCAGAGTGACGAAAGTACTAAATGCTCAGTGACAATAAAAAATATAAATATTGACAATTCATTTTCTTTGCATATTGGCAAGTCATTTTTCATTATAAATTGCTTTTAATATTTACGAGATCGGATCTGTACACCCTTCAGAAGAACATATCTAGTTTAAACTTTGAGCCTGTGATGCAAAATCGAATTTGATCTCCAACAGTACCCACGCTAGAAATTTTCAAAGTAGAATTTTATTTCTGATTCGGTCTTATCATCGACTGCTGCAAGAGTTACTTGATAGAAAAACAATCATTGTGAGACAGAAAGTAGCTAAAAATTATAAGAGTGACAAGTACAGATTGGCGTGCGGCATAGATACGACAGTCTGGACTGAAAAAGGTTTAGTAGAGCATTTGACAGTCCTTGTAATTAAAAATTGGGCATGCATGGGTGAAAACGACTTGAACTGATGTGCATGTTTTTTTAAGAGTAATCTACACTATAAATGTTGCTTGCTGATTCATGTTGATATTATTTTTAGTTCAAATAACATCTGGTAAATATAGTAGAAAAAATTAAGTTCATAAATTCCTACACGAATAGGAAATGAGAGGCGTTAGAAAAGATTTGCCGTCCATCACATCAAAATTTTTTATTGTCCCGAGCGGGTGAATGGGTTACAGTACTCAACTATGAAAATTTAATTTGTTCAAACTCTTTAAATTTAAATTTAATAAAATTAAGTTGACTTTAAGCAGGAATCGAGCTCAAATTATTGATCGATTAGACTACTCATAATTGTTATTGTATACAATACAACATTTGTGGACGAATTTGTGAGTGTTGAATAAGTATTTTGGACAAATTAATTGTATTGTTTGTCACATAACACCACCAATTCTTCAACTTTACTTTATAATTCTTCAACATTTATCTTATTCACAATAATTGTATACAACGATTTCCAGCTACATTATATTCAACTACTACAGTTGAAAGGAAAATCAAGTTTTGTTTTTTATTATACTATTACACTAGATTGTTGCTAACAAAAAAACAACCACAAGTTGTATTTTTCTATTTTCTGTGTTCTCATCCCAATCCCTAACCCTGTAACCAATCAATGAAATGTTAGAGAATTTTTAGAATAGCGCAACCTTAAGTCTACTATACCATTCACATAGCAGCTGATTCTTTTCATGGTTGTGAGATGATTCTCCTTAGGTATGGTTTGATATCTTGCACATAAGTCTACACTGAAACAAATATCATATCTACTAACTGTCAGATATAATAAAATTCCAATCATCTTTTGTAAATGGCTTGCATCCACTAGTTTTTCTTGTTATCTCGATAAAGTTTTGCTGATGTTAGCAACAGTGTCATAACATGTTTGAAACTTTCACGTCCAAAGTTTTTAACTAAATTCTTCACATACTTAGTTTGTGAAAGATATATTCCATCTTCCATTTGCTTTCCTTGGTGTCCTAGAAAATATTTCAACTCTCTCACCATACTTATCTCAAATTTATTTTGTATATTTGATATAAATTTATCCAGCATATGTTGAGAGGTTAAACTAAATACTATGTCTTTAATACACACACACACCATTGTAACAAGAATATCATTATTGTGATTATGTGAAAGCAACGTTTTGCCCAATCCCCATTAGCTCTCCTAACAAAGAATGTTACCAACCACTCATACCAAGCATGTTCATACATATGGTTTGGGTATTAGGATCACCAAACCTCTTGGGTTGTTCTACATAAACTTCTTTCTTTAAGATTTCCTTCAAAAATGCACTTTTAACATACATTTGAAATACCTTGAGTTTAGAGAACATGTCATAGCTAACATGTCGCAAATTCTTCATATACGACTACTTCATAATCCACAACGATATTTATAGTCTCCATCATGCTTATAGTTCCGAAGAAAGAATTATTGATCAAACTTGTTGGCAAACTTTCCAAGATTATTATTTCTCTCAAAATGAAATACTTCCAAAGGTGTGAAAGTAAGAAACATTCGACTTCTCGCCTTTTCATAGGGTGTTTTAATTAGACTATTGCTAACATGTACTCTATTTATGATATAGTAGTTGTGTTGATAGCTTTTGTCCACTATTTTATGTTCATCTCCTTTGCACTAAGCATGATTCTTGTAATCTCTTGAAGAGTTCGATTCTTGTACTCCACCACTCTATTCTATTATGGTATCTTAGAGGATGAATACTCTCGTTGCACACCGCGTTGGGAATAATAGTCATCAAATTGTTAGTTGTCAAATTCCTTACTATGGTTTTTCAGATTCTCATAATTCCACCAACACCTTTTTCCTTTTTCAGTCTCTAGCTAAGTGCAAAGTTTTTTATTGGCTTTAAAGATATCTAACTTTTCCTTCAAAAAATCTACCTAAGTAAATTTGAATAATCATTAATACAATCAAAAATATACCTTTTGCTTCTAATGCTCGTGACATCTATGGGACCCATCACATATGGAGTAACTCCAAAATCCTTATTGTATTCAGCTGTTGTGATATTTTATGAGACTTCCTCCCTTGACATGGTCCACAAACATTTGGACTCAATTTTTTCAATATTCGAAACTTGTGGACGACACTAGTTTTTGACAATTTCAACAAATCATGATAGTTGATATGTCAAAGTCTTCCATGCCATTTTTCACTCTATTCAGTGTTAGACTTCGAATAGGCTAAGTACTGCTCATAGTATAGCAGTTGTCATCTAATTTATTACTAACAAGAATACAACAATTATCTTTGGTGAACTTAATAAACACGTCTTCATCACAAAGTTAACTTATGCTAAGCAGATTGAGATTTAGTCCATCAACATATAAGGCACTCCTTAATGTTGGCATTCCATGGTATCTTTTCTAATTGCTTGACATTTTTGTCCATCACTAAATGTGACATGCCCTACAAAAATACTCTTGTAGTTAGAAAGATTTTTCTTATCACTTGTCATATGCTTGGAACAACTACTATCAAAATATTAAATTTCTTTAAAACATACTCTCAGTGAAGTATAGGATATCAAGCTTTTAATTTCAAACTTCTTGATGTACACTTATTTGATAAGATTATTATTCCTATGAATGTTGTTAACACTGTTGCCAACTTATCCTCCATATAGCATATGTCTCAACAAAGAAAAACACATAGCCATTTTGTAACTAGCTTTCTTGTAGAAATTGCAAAAGGGATTTCCTTCTTGCTTTCTCTTTATGCTTGATCTATTTTGTATTATTTGTTTGTTGGGAACATTTGATGCAATTACAAGAATGGTTTCCTTAAAAAACGTAATTTCCTTCTTCTCAGAATTGTGAGCTAGTGCTTGCTCGACATATCCAATTCTCATCTGATTAGTTGCAGATTTCTCAATGGACGACACATTTGCAGCTTTGCTTTTCCTATATTTAGCTTTTTCAAGGTCAACTCAACATCATAGCATTGCTCATTAAGTTTCTAAAATTTAAGCCTCAAGTTTGGATATCAATCATATAAACACGTGTTTAGTTCTTAGAGAGATTTTACCTCTTCCTTTAGAGCATTAATTTCAAACTAGAGTAGCAACAATTTGTCACACACAAGTTGATAGGAGGAGTAAAGTTCCTCATATGTGTCATTGGTGCTTCCATACTTTAATTGGTCATCATTAGATATTGCAACATGAGTCATAACATTTCGTCATTTTGTATTAAATGAATTGAAAACTACTAGATTGTTTGTATGATAGGCCTCTCCATTTGATTCTTCCGAAATTTCTTCACTCTAAGTAGAGTTCATAGACTTTTCTTACCTTGTGCGTGTATTGGCACACTTAATCTGAATATAGTCATAATCTTTGCATTCAGGATACTGTACACCTCTTTTCTCATCAATATCGCAACAATCATCTTTATCATTGTGATCACTTTGTTTCTCACTACAGAAGGCAAGGGCTATGTTTGATTACAAATTTTGCAGCTCAAAAGCACACACTCAATTATTACATTTTTTAAATTTTATCTCTTTCTCTCTTTTACTTTTGCACAATTTTTAAAATAAAACACCTAAAAACACACATCAAAATTTTAAAGCAAACATAGTGAAGCTCTTTGTCCTTCTTGACAATGTTCATATGTATCTCATAGGCTTACAAAGGACCCATGGGTACATCCCACCGAAGGTTATCCACATCTTGTGCTTCTTCTATTACTGCTATCTTCGGAGTAAATCTTTCAGGCGAGGATCTTATTGCCTTGCTTACTTCACCTCAAAATATTTCTTACTTAACTAAAAAGCTTGGTTGGTAATATGTCGTAACTTACCATCAAACATAGTAAAGCTTTCATTTTTGCCCATTCTCAATATTTTTGACTTGTGTTGTCAACATTCGAAGCTTCAAAGATTTGATATCATTGTTCCTTCAAGGATATTCAGAAGGATATACCAAGCATTCTTGGCCATCTTACAAGTTGATATAAGTTTGAATTGCTCTTCATCTATATAACTAATTGTCACATCTATTGCCTTTTGAATTTCCTAATACTACCTTCTCTTCTTCAACATTTTAGGATTTAACATCTCTAGTAACTTTAGTTCTTTCTTTAGTTTGAATAATAGGGGGATGCTAACCATGCTCAATAGAATACTAAACTTTCTTGTCTTATGATTTTATAATTGTATGCATTCATGCCTTCTAATAAAGATAATGCTATCATCAAGAAGGGTTCATGGGATAGATGCTTTTTTAACACTCATTATTCAATGCTTCAGGATTTCACTTGCTTTGACAACCAAGCAAACCTAGTAAACTATGCTTTGGTACCATGTGTAGGTTGAGTTAAAATTGACAACACACCCATAAATGTTATAATGCAGTTGAGAACACATACAAACACACAAATAAACAAGAAAGTAAATACAGTGGGGTGCAAAGTTGTTTGTGCAATTAGGAGTAATGTCTCCTATGTTTATGGGGCCTAACCCAATTAAAAAGCTTCCACTAAGCTTAATAGGGTAAAGAATTATCCATAAAATTTCTTAACTAATTTATTATCTCTAATCTAAAGGTTCTCAACTTGTTGAAAATATAATGACAACACTAACTCAATTATGTCTAAACTAACCAATTTTAGATTCAACATTCCATCACAATAAATCAAACTTAGAAAATTTTGACTTACACTCTCACTCAAATATTGCTAATAACAATTAAGCCCAAAGGCTAAGAGACAAAAACTCGATCGAGCTAAAAGCTTGGACTCTCCCTAGCCTCTCTTTCCACTCTTTGCATCTTTATGTCTTGATCAATACCCTTTATATAGTGTAGAAATTGCATAGTCTAGTCCAAACTTGCTTTTGATTGATCAATATCCATTTGTCTAAAAATTAAGTGAATTTTTCTCTAGAGTCGCATGTTTGTCGGCAACTATCTAAGAACATAAAATTGGCTCAATTCTAGACTCTTCACAATCTTTATTAAGTGATCTTGTAGCTTTAAGAATATCCCCAACAGGCCTTTTTCAATTAGTTTGTATCTCCTCAAATATTTCATCCAAATTTATCTAAATCCTACAATCAAACATGACAATTTAAAGAGTCCCAACAAGATTTCAAACTAATTGTTGTCCATGATGTGTCAACAATACAACTAAAAAGCTAACAATAATAATTATTTTTTATCTCAGGAGATGGGCTATGGTAATTTGTAAACATTAGTTGAACATGAGTCCAATGAGAACATTCGCTGTACATGATTCCGATGATCCATAAGATAACTCGAATCAAAGTTATCCAAACTTTTTGTAACATTAAAAAATAAAGCATTAGACGAGGGGCAACAAGCACTAAAATAATTGTTATCTTAGTATTTTAAGACACCAAATCAAAAGCACAGTTTGAACCCTACAATCACATTAATAAACAATTCATTGACTGATCTCTTATGCAGTCTGAATCTGGTTCCTTGCAACAGCGCAATGATGCACAACCTGGACACGGTTTTCTTCAGAAATAAAAATGCAAGGCTCATGTCATCAACGTCGAAGGCACTGAAATCCATTTTCTGTTACAATTATTAGAACACCACAACAATTATGTTCCTAATACAAACATTTATCAGACAAAAGAAGTACACTAAGAACAAAAAATAAAATACAGTAATGCTTACTGTATTTTATCTGATATTATTTTTATTATTATTTACCACTGTCATGTAGTTACCACATCATGTATTGAAAACTTAGAAGCGATATCAAGAGCCAGTTCTTGTCGTCGGCGGGCCAATGAACAATTCAGTCACCACTTCTGAACTGTGTATGCTTCGGCTGCAACTCCCAATTTCACTCTGTTTTTTAACTGCATTCCTTTGGTGCAAGCGTATCTGCATAGACATCACTTTATTAGCATTCAGATTAAAAGAAAAATGAAACCATGAAACATTATTTACAAAACATTAGAGGGAGTTCTATGTCAAGGTTTCCTGTTGATTAGAACACAACTTCGTTGTTTTAATGTTTTGCGGAAAGTTATTTCTTAATGCTATGGTTGTATTCTATCTCCTAATGCAAATTATTCTCAGCATGTGACATTATTTGGGCAATCAATCTCCATGATGACATTGAAACGGAAGACAAACAAAAGTCTTTAGTCCAAATTAATTGAGTTTTTTTTCATATGAATAGTCCAATCAAAATTGTCATGGACTACAAAAAATGAATCAGTTAGTAAATTCAGTTAACAAATATATCAACTGTCATATTTTTTTAGCCAGCTTTCCAGTGAATGGTAGTTGAATTTCAGATCAATTTTTACTCTGTCATTGAGACAAATTCTTTCCTGTACTTCCTTCACTCCTTAGCCAACAAATCTTATCATCTTTCAATCATAAGGACAGTCCAAATGTAATAAACCAGATGATGAAAAATTTACCATCAACCCTATTAAATCAAAGTGAATTTGGTCTACGGTGAATTAGTACCACAACAAATTACCATATCAAACTGAATGAAATAGTGAGCTCACAAGTTAGGTTTAGGGCTGCACAGTAATCAATTTTTCTATCATTTGATTCTATAATTTAATTTAATTTGTAGTAAAGAATGTAACAATCAAGTTCAACATTTTCGAAAGCTATATTCGTGTTGTTTGTGTTCATTCTATCTTAAAAAATACACATATTTCAATCATTACATTATTTAAATTTTATATCTTTCTTCCTGTAACTCAATAAATGTGCCTATAACATATTCTTAAAAATTAAAACAAACATAATACCTTTTCACATAGTCTTCTATTTTCTTCAAGCAGAAGTGTCTCCTGGAATTGAGATAAAAAAATGAATAAACAAAACTCAAGCACTAGAAATTTAGGGCACAGTATAAATTAAAGAAAATAATAGTTGTTTGATCTTACCTTTTGCTTCAATCTTTCGATCTCATCCTTGAACAATTGAGCCTGGAATACGAAGCAATAAAACAATAAAATTTTTACTTATAGGCTTCTGATTTTATGGTGCTTTCTTATGTAGTACATCAAATTAATCAATATATGTCATTAAGATAATCTAGATTAGTCACAATTTAATAGTATACTTGCTTAATTTAAAATATAATTATGTGATATATTTAATCAACTTGCTGGCAAGTTGTTTAGCTATATTTTACCAGAAAATGACATTCTTTAATATCTATTTGTTAGTTTTTAAGTTACACGTACTTACTGTTAAACATTTTAATTTGAATTATGAATACTTATAATTATATTAGTCATCTTTGATTAAAAACTTTACTTAGATTTGACAGTTGATTATTTATCGCAATATTATGTTCAAATTATTTTTCATTTTTTATGCACTTTTACTACATATGTTTTAAATTTTATGCTTTGCTTTACTATTAGGTTTTCAAAAGATTACATGCACATGGATAAAAGAAAAAATTTTAGTTATACAATATTTGAACCTCACAATTCATATTTTCACAATGCACTTATTTTTATTCTACCTCCATGTCATTGTATTCAAAAACATTTGCCATAGAAGTAAAAGCAATGATATATAACGAATTTTTCTAATATCATATAAAACCCAGTAGCCAGTTATTCACTTCTTTCTAATTCTTTATAATCTGTCTAATTTAATGAAATCACTATTTTTTATTTGTAAATTTATAACAGTTTTTGTTATTTTCTTAGAAATTTTAACTATTACTCCTCTATTATTTTTTTATTTATTAGTATACTTTTAATGTTAATTTTCAACATGTTTTTATGCAATTGACTTGGAATTTCACCATCAAATACTATTTAATTTATTTGCCCATATGTTTATAATCTCTTCTTACAAAATGAGTCGCATTGTAATTACTTTTATTTTTTAAATTGAGATATTACTTTTATATAGCATACATATATAAATAGTTTAAATAATTTAGGAATATCATAAATTGCTATAAAAAAATATTTTTCAAATAGGATTGTTTTCTTATAATTAATCATCATTTTTTAATAATATAAATATTTAGACAAGGATATAAATAATTTTTCACAATAAGGAACATATAAACACAAATTAATCATGCTTCTGTACAAAGTTCTAGTTTAGCATTCGAGTTGTTAATAGCAATAAATGCTTACATTGATCATATATGTCAAGATACGAACAATTATTATGTCATAATATACTACAATATCATCTTGTAAGTCAAATACAACGAAAGTGAACCTCATACCTTTGCTGACCTTATGTTCACCAGACTTCTTTCCAACTGGTTGTCAATTTCTTGAAGCTCGTCCATCGAACAAGTATTCAGATTATGCCCTGAAAGCTTCCTGTTCCAACCAAAATTCATGCCATTCGGTTCACAGCCCAATCAACTTGGGACAATACATATTTATAAAGATTAGTAAACGCTTAAGAACCGGTAGGAATTCTCCAGTAGCTCTATCTTCTTTTCCATGAGCATTGCTTCATGCTTTAAATGCTGCAAGAAGAATAATTAGTTATCGAAAGCTTTGCCATATTAGAAAATGTAAGCTCAAAGGTTTTTATTTTTTTTAGGATTGAAGCAAATCGTGAATTTTCAAATTTGAAAATGTGTAGTCTACCTTCTCCATATTTAAATTTTTGAACTAATATATAGATGCTAGTTTGCAACTCAGCTAATATGTCTTCCACTTAGATATCCTACTAAAGTTTCTCAATATTTTAAGTTTTATTTCATTAATAATTATTTTTGTAGTATTATGTTTAACCACAGTTTGAATTGCATATTACAAATATTTCATCAATCTTTTTTGCTTTTTGATTTATTTCTTCTAATTTTAGAGAAAGCAAAGGCTAAATTATTATCATTTTCCGTTATTGTTGAAGAAAGAAAGATCCAATATTTTTTAGTGTTGTCTAAATTATTTAAATAATTCATCTTGATAAGTTAACTGATTAGTTTTTCTCTTTTAATTCCGCACATTGAAATTCAATTTTGTTAACATGTTTGTTAAGTATTGGTACATTGTATACAATATGAACCAAATTGAAGAATCCTAACTTATCAAGAATTTTATCATATTCATACAAATGGATATGAGTTCCAAGATATTTAAAGTTACCAAGTCATTGTTGCAAAAGAATTTCTCAAACTTTGGAAACTAACTGAATAAGTATCATGTAGAGTTCAAGCCTATCTAGTCTTATCCAATCTTGTTATGCCAAACAGTTGGCAACAATCTTCAATAACAGAAAGGAATTTATTTATATAGATATTAATCAACGAGAAGTTGATATAATATGGAGATTGCAAATGACACAACCTGATAGAATTCAAGTAGGCGCAAATAAGAATAGATAAGAGTCCAACTATATTATATCAGGTTGTTGACAACTGATTCAAACCAATATATAAGATTTCACCTAAATTTTAGAAAGATGGATTCACGCCACATGGAAGCCCAATTACATGAAGATTTCTTAATGATGATATATAAATAAGAGGTTGTTGATACTCAGATAGCCAGCTAGGAGAACAACTAAGAGAGTTAGAGTGCAAAGAGTTAAAAGTTTTCTCTTGCCTAAATGAGTCATTTAGTACGAGAGCTGAATGGGTATTGATTTGATGACCTAAGAGAGTAAAGAGTGTGGGAAAACAAAATCTTAAGACAGCCTACTCTACCGAAAGGTTGACCCTAGAAACAGTTTAGATATATATTGTTAAATAGTGTTTTGTCAACCAGTTGAGAATCCTAAGATTTGGGTAGTAGAAAACGTCAGATATTTGGTTGTTGATTTCTTTACTTTTATTTGCTTAGTAAAGCATTTTACTGGGCAAGGTTTCGCAGACGTAGGAATGGTTGCTTTGAATTACACTAACAATCTTGTGTTTCATTTATTTTCTACAATGTTATGTGTTTGTGTTCCCAACATATTTCACAACTTACATTGGTTCAACCCTAACCTAACACGTGGCATCAGAGTTTGGTTCATCAGGTTTCTTAGTTGTGCAAACCAGTGAGATCCTGAAGGGTTGAAAATAAGAACCTAGGAAGAGCATTTGTGATAAGACCTTCATTCGTTGATGGAACCAATTATCTATATTGAAAGGCACAAATAAAGTCTTTCATCAAATTCCAAGATGAAAAGACATGGTATGCAATTGAACACGACTAGAATCCACCCGTGTTTATAATTGATGATGGACTTAAGGTATTGAAGGATGTGAAACTTGGACAGCTAAAGAAGAAAAGATAGCACTAGATAATTCAAAAGCTATTAATACTCTATTTACAGGTGTAGATAAAGAGCAATTTAAACTTATATTAATGTGTGAGATGGCCAAAGAAGCTTGGAACATTATGGAAAATGTCCATGAAGGAACTAGTACTGTAAGGTCTTCACAGGTTTAAATGTTGGCAACTCAATTCAAAACATTGAGGATAGATGAAAATGAAACCATGGTGGAATTCAATGGTAGGTTAAGACACATATCCTATCAAGATTATCAGCTTGGCAAGAAATATTTAAAGGCAAATGTAGGACAAAATCTTGGGGATTGTATTTCCACTAACAAGAAATTTGTACAAATTGATAACAACTTGAATCAAATGAATTTTGATGTGGACTCTATTCTCTATGTTAGTCCTCTGATTCTTCCTTCAAAGCTGTAGCTTTCATTTGGAGTATCTTCAAAGAAAGGGCTTGTGCTTGATCTTCCTTTAAACTTGTTGATTTCTTCAATTAACGTTGATCTTTGAGCTTGGCACCATGACTTCAGATTGAACGTTGAATTTGAAGACCGTTGACGAAGAACACCTTGAATTTAGGTTTAGGATCGAAGCCGTGGCTTTAATTTAGAATATCTTCAAAGAAAGGGCTTGTACTTGATCTTCCTTGAAACTTATTGATTTTTTCAATTAACGTTGATCTTCGAGCTTGGAGCCCTGATTTTAGATTGAACGTTGAATTTGAAGACCGTTGACGAAGAACGCTTTGAATTTGGAGATGAACTTTTTGAACTTGACGAAGAACGCCTTGAATGGTCTTGAATATCATTGAGAGAATTTTGTGTCTCCTCCTTCTTGCTCTTCCTTGTTGTCCTTGTTGTTACTTTTGTGGGATTTTGGCTCCTATTTATAGTTATAGGAGAGATAGTGTAGCCACCTAACCTGCTGACGTGGAACGTTCGCATTGGCTGCAGGAGTTGTTGCCCTCTTGCTAGACTGCATCACTTGTCGCCTTCTGATCGATTCGGTGGATCATTTATTGTCTTCTTTTAGATTGTGCCATTTATCGTTATTTGATTTGGTTAATTTTAAAGAATATTAATTGATTATTTTTATTTATTTATTTTTAATCATCATCATTATTATTTTATTATAGAAATTGTATTTGTTTAAAAATCTTGAAATAAATTATTTAATTTGTATTTTTAATTTTTTTTTCGTGGTATTTATTTAATTTTTATGCGTCTACAGCAAGGCTTGTGATAAAAACCTTGAGATCCCTATCGGAAAGATTTACTCTCAAAGTAGTCGCAATCGAGGAAGTAATGAAGGGGGACATCCAATGGCAGGACTGACTTATGGGTTTATTTCAAACATATGAAATGAACTTAAACATTGCTAAGAAGGAGAAGAAACTTGCCTTTCAAAGTGAAGAGCAAAGTGTTGATGAAGGTGATGATGATTGTTGCAATAGTGATGATGACACAACCTACTTAACTAGGAAGTTGAAAAGATTACTCAACAAAAGAAACCTAACTTTAACAAATAAAAAGATAAAAAAATCTGGTAATACTTTTAAAATCCCTTCTATAGATCAAAAAAAGAAATTCCAAAGGCGAGAAAAGGGTGAACCTGAAAAGAAAGGTATATAGTGTTATGAATACAGGAGATTTGGCCACATTCAATTGAAATGTGCCAATACACTTAAGAAGCAGGGTAAGTCCATGATTTCAACTTAGAATGATGATCCAATCTAGGAATTTGATATTGACACTAATTACACAAGCGATCAAGTAGCATTCTATTTGTTGAGTTCATAACAAATGGATGTTGTGACTTATGTTGTAACATTAGATAAAGAACATAGTGATGTTCATGATGAGTTGTATTCTACTTACCACTTAGCTTGTGGTAAATTGATAGTCTAACAAACAGAAAGTTGTGCACTAAAAGAATATGTGAAATCTCTTAGAGTAGGATTGGATGGGAGGATTTGGATTTAGGGAAAGTACTTGAAGGAATAATTTCAAATTATTCCAAATTGAAAAGAATTTCAAATCCACTAAAATTATTATAACTATATTTTAAAAAGATAACTTAAGAATTTGAAATCTATTGTTATCCAAACAAGTATGATGAATTTATTATTATGAATTTAAAATCTTTCCCTTCAAATCCATTAATCCAAATGCACCCTTAATAAGCTAAATTCATGTTTAAATGATGAATGTCCAAAAATTGAGGTTTGAGTGAAAAAAGCTTGATGAAGAATGTCATGAGGCTAATTCAACCTTGAAAAAATTAAACATGGGAAAGTCCAAATTAGAGAATTTACTTGTCATGGGGAAATTAATATTAGCCTGTAAAAGAATTGGCTACTCATACATTACAGCAACTGGAACCTCAGACAAAAAGGAGATCAAAATTGTAAAAAAAAAACAATCCTAGTTGCTGATGGAACCGGAAGACTACAAAAAACCAATCCAGTGGGAGGAAGAAGCAGAAAGATAATCATATATGTAGTTTTTGCAAGAAAGCAGAACACCAAATGAAGCATTGTTTCTCTCTGTTGAGACACATACTATATGGAGGACAAGTTGACAATCGTGTTGGCAACATTCAAGGCAACAACAAAACAGTTAGGAGTTAAAAAATCATTGGACTTCAATGATAAATCTATATGATTTTGGTGGATGATCAATTGTCTACTTGCTAAATTGTTATTTTCAATGATGTTTTTTATTTTGACTTGATGAAATTGATATTTTTGTGAACAAGATGATATTTTGCATTTTGGATATTAGAATTGAAGTTTGCAAGAGTTAAAAAAAAATGAAGAATTTTCTACGAATATTGACAAGAAAGAATAGTTCTAAATGGTTTTTAAGAACAATAGTTTTTGAAGTTTTTTATTTGGCTTGTAATAGATCGAATGTATTTAGAAATAGATAATGTATGATATAACTCAACAAAAGGAATGAAAAGCGAAGTTTGAAAAATCAGTTCACATCTTCTGTTATTCTTTGTGATGAGAACAAGTTAAGAAACATGTGTTGTGCCATAATGTGCCAAATGAGGAGATTGTTAATATGTTGGCTAAGTGTTAGCATATTACATACAACATAAACCAAATTAAAAAAATCCTAACTTGTCAAAAATTTTAGTATAATCATATAAATGGAAATGGATTCCAAGATATTTGAAGTTATTAGGTCATTGCTGCTAAAGAATTTCTCAAACTCTCAAAATTAAGTAGATAAGGATCATATAGAGTCAAAGCTATCTAGTCTTGTCCAATTTGGTTACGTTAGATAGTTGACAACAGCCTTCCACAATAGAAAGGAATTCATCTAAGTGGATATTAATCAACAAGAAGTTGATATAATTAATAGACTTAATAGACTCGGAGAAGAAGCAAATAAGAATAGATAAAAGTCTATCCATATTACATCAGGTTGTTAACAATTGACTCAGGCCAACAAAGTTGATTTCGCCTAAATTTTAGAAAGCTAAATTCAGACCATATGGGAGCCTAATTGCATAAGGACTTCTTAATAGTGCCTTATAAATAAGAGGCTATTAATACTTAGATGGCAAGTTGGGAGAACAACTAAAACGGTTAGAGTGCAAAGATTCCAAAGTTCTTTCTTCTGTAAATGAGTCATTCAGCATGAAAGTTGAATGAATATTGATTTGATGTATTGAGAAAGTAAAGAGTGTAGAAAATAAAATTTTGAGAGAGTCTATTATAACAAAAAGTTGACCCTAAAAGAAGTTTAAGTATACACTATTGGATGGTATATGCTCAACCAGTTCAGAACACTAAGATTGGGATAGTAGAGTGAGTGAAAGATTTTATTTTTGATCTCTTATACTTCTATTTGCTTAGTGACACATTTTACTAGACAAGGCCCTACAAACGTAGGAATAGTTGCTCTAATTTACGTTAATAATTTTGTGCCTCATTAATTTATTTAATCGTATTGTGTGTGTTCCCAACACAGTTTACAACTTACATTATTTCAACACTAACCTAACAAATTTCAATCATATACTTGGACATATCATATAGCAAATAACTAAGTTACTTCTTTTATTTCATTTTCTAAGAGTAAGAACTAGAGTGTGTTTATTTTGAATAACTAATAAAATCGTGTAACTTATAAAATATTTTTAGAATTTATGTTAAATAAGCTAATAAAATGTCTAGAAAGCAATAATAAGATCATTTTAAGATTTTTTTAATATTTATAATTGTACTTTATTATATTTTTTTGCAATTATGATAAAAATAAACTAAATATAATTAATAAAATATAATTTAAAGATATTTATATCATTTTTAATTTATAAAATAAAGTAGCTTATAAGAGGTTTGAGAATAAATTAGGTTTTTTAAGGAGTTTATAAGTTTTAAACATTTTATTTTTAAAATTTATAAACTTTTTTACTAAAAAATTTGGCAAACACAAAGAACTTATAAGTTTCCAAACATCTAATAAGATGTCTTAAAAAACTATAAGTTCAACTAAACACCTCTGAATAATCTATGGCCTTGACTCGTATGCTTTTATCCAATTGCCAAGAAATGGAGCCTCAGACAAAACGAATTACAAGCATGTTGTCAATATGGATTCATTTTTCAGAATTTTCTCATTTTTTATAATTATCCCTTTTTCTGGAAATATTTAACAATAAAAACTCACGACCAACAACCTAGTTCAAGTTCATCTGTTCAATGCATATATAACTTAATTGGCGTATCGTTATGTGGTCTTACATCAATATAACTTATGGATAGGTTTGGTGTTGTAACTAGTATAATATATGGTATCTTTTTCAATTCCATCGCAAATAGGTATCATAGAATTTAAGGATATCGTTTTTCTCAATATTCCTTTTGAAATATTAAAAAATTATAACATCAGCTTTAAAGTGAACAAAATTATTAGGAAAACTATGGGTATATTTGTTTCCCAATTTGGGTGGGGATGAAAATCATTGAAATCTTGATAAGTAAGAAAATTATGTTTGATAATAACATATAAGAGGGAGGAAAATTTTAAAATAGTTGAAATTTTGATATATATATATATATATATTTATATATATTTAATATGTAAAAATTATTGAATGATATAATAATATATAGGCTTATGGAGAATAAGTATATTTGAATGTGTGTGTGTAGATGTTGATTTGATTGTAAATAAGTATAATGATTGAAAAATAAGTAATTAGTTATATATATAAGATAGGGAATTTTCTAATTTAAATTAGAATAAAATTTTGTGAGGTAAAATATTTGGTTGGTAAAATTTTGAAGGTGTGAATAGAGGAGAATTGAGAAACAAACATAGCCATTATATCTATACTATATTGTATTATGAACTCCTAAAAAACCATTTCTAGTCGCTAAATCCAATTACAAAATAACCCTATCCTTTTAATATAAAATACAAAAAGAGAGTAACTGACTAATAAAAAAAAACATAAAGAAACTGCTATTAAAAAGAAGTATTTAACCAACTCTTTTCAAGAAAATGTGCAAAGTCACGACAACCTTCTGTCTTTTTGCGTTATGTGTGATACACTATCTGTAGAATAAAATAAAATTTACCTTCTTAAATCAATGAATTATTGTAATATACAATATATACTTTTTCAACATTAAATAGTGAACTAAAATTGACTTCCAAATTATATCCTTTTTCTTTCTTTATATACTTCTTTCCTATTTTCTTTTTCTCATCTATCTATTGTTATATCTATCTACTACAATATAAAATATTAAACCTTTATATTAATTTTTTAAAATGTAAATACTAGGATGCTCTTAAACTAATTGAATTTCTAAATTTTTATCTTAATTTTCACTTTCCTCTCCAAATTTTCAATTATTATAATTTTTTATTTTATAACCTTCAACTCTCATTTATTATACATTTCTTTACTATTCTTCCTGAAAATTTTTATTATATTTTGACCCATCAAATTTAATTTTTTATTTGGTCTTCTTTCAAATTTGTTTATTATTTGTACTTCTAATTTTTTTTCTTTTAATATATTTTTAAGCTTTTTATTCATTTCTCTTCTATATTTTTTAATTTTTTCTTTTATTTGCTCATTCACATCTATGTAACGTTTCGTATTACCTTTTTAAGTTTTTTTTTATGTCATTTTATTTTTAAATCATTTTATTTTATCATTACAAATGTTTGTACAGGTTATTAGTAATCAAAATTCTTCTTAGTTTTGATGTAAATTTTTATAAAACATTGTAATCAACCTACACTAGTCCATATAGCATATATTTTACTTATACCTTATACAACTTTATCTACAGTAATCTTTTTATTCCATAACAACAGGTGTGCAGAAATGCTAGTATATATTATGCATAAACGTGCTAAAATAACTACGAGTTATTTTGCCACAACTGTTTTATCTTTTTCTTTATTTTCTCCTAATACTAGTTCTAGTACTATTATTTGAAGCTTTAGTCAAATATAACATCCAGCGCACTCAATACAGATAAGACAAATTCATGTATCTTAAGAAATCTGTGCTCAACAATGCGCATGAGCAAGTACAATTATACATAAGAGAATTATAATATCTTGAGCATGATTATCTAAATCATTTTGCTCTAATTTCTTTACTTTTTACTCTTTTGCGTCCAACATTTACATTTTTTAATTTCTTTACTATATGTTTTTCCATGAAATTTTAAGTCTTGCAGATTTCATGTTCTCTATATTGATGCTCTTCGAGAGTTGAAAAATCATAACTCTCACTGTCTATATACTTGCTGAATGGGATCATTTTCATTCCTTCCTGTTATAGATCATTATTACTTGTTCTAGCCTTTCTTTGTCCCTTTTACAACGATTTTTTCCTTGTCGTTTTTATCACCTCTAAATTTTTTCCTTTGTATCTTTTAAAATTGTATGATTAAGTATTGTTAGTTTATTATTGAAATCGTAAAAAATATAAAAATTCTATACTTTGGAATAATTAATGAAATCGTATACTTACTTATAAACATACTAGTTATATATATCATAAGGTTCGGAAGCCAAACCTGCACGTTTTGTCGAACTTCCATGCTTGCAGTTCGTTCATTTGTAGCTTCTAGATACCTCTGTATCGACTTTTGCATGCTGGACATTGCATACGAGGTAATAAAACCCAATGGTGAGATTCAAAATAGAAGTAGATTTAATGACATGAGTGTAAATGAAGTATTTTGTATCATCATGGAAGCATTATCAATTAAATCAGGCATAACAAACATTAATAACATAGACCAGGATGAAACTGTGTTGGACCAGCTCATATTGAACAACATTAAACAGATGTTCCGAATAAAATTCTCATATTAATATCAGTTCACCACAAAATATTTATATGATCATTAAGAGAAACATGTCGAATAGTCATATGGGTAGTCCTAAATGGTCAAATAAATCACATCTAACCAACAAAAGGAGAGTAGAACGGCCAAAACAGTTCAGCTAGTCTTGACAAATCAAGTGGTTTGCATTCAAGATTTAGAAAGAGCTTTATGAGACCTTGCGTACAAGTCTAGAAACTATGTGGGATGGAAGGGTTTTGTTATGAAGAAATAATTGAGGGAAATAATTACAAATGACTTTGAGGTGTTTAGGAAACTTATAAGCTCTTTAAAATATCTTAAGTTTGGAAAATTATAAATTTGTTAAAAGTGTTTGATAAATTTTTTAGTAAAAGAATTTATAAACTTCAAAAATAAGATATTTGAACCTTATAATTATTTTAAAAATAAGATGGCTATTTTCAACTTATTTTGAAACATCTTATAATCTACTTTATTTTATATACGGAAAAATGACATATTCTTAATTATATTTTATTAATAATATTTACTTTATCATTATTACTCTAAAAAATTGTAGTTAACCATAAATATAAATTTTTTCAAAAGTTTATTGAAATGATCTTATTATTTTTATTCAAACACTTTATTAACTTTTTTTTAGTGTAAGATATAGTTGCTTATAAGTTCTAAAAACATCTTTTAAGTTACATAATATTATTAGCTATTAAAGATAAGTTTGACCAAACGCTTTCTCCAGATTAAGAGGATATTTGCGTTTTGAGGTAAGCTTATAAGCTCTTCATAAGTATTCAGTAAATCTTTTGATAAAATAGTTTATAAGTTCCAAAAATAATATGCTTGAAACTTATAAGTTTTTTAAAAATAAATTAATGATCCCAACTTATTTTTAAATATCTTATAAAATACTTTATTTTATATATTAAAAACGACATGAACATCCCTACGTTACATTTTATTAGTGATATTTACTTTATTTTTATCATTATAACACAAAAATTATAGTGAATTACAAATAGAAATTTCAACAAAATCTTCCGAGATGGTCTTATATTTTCTATTTAAACACTTTACTAGTTTATCTGTAACATAAGATTTATAAGCTTCTACACAATTTAAGTGTTTCCAAAGTACAATCCCAACGTTCTGTGTCTTCCTTCCCTTGCCCTCCTTTAATTGAATCCATAGGAGTTGATACGGCAAAATTTCCTGGGCAGACACTGCAAATTCATCTGTCAGATAACATTCAAATTTTCATGGTGTAGCTTCCACCAAAACCAGCTTTCTTCAATCACAAATTTGGGGGGAGTCACAAGGTTATATGACAATAGTTCTTAAACACAAAATGGTGCAATGACAAATCACTAACCAGAGAATATAGGGTGTGTTCTAGGACGGATGATGCTGAAATTCCATGATACTAAGAATATTGTCAAAAGAGAGGTAAAAAATTTTATGATATGTTCAAGAATCCTCTAGTAGATATATTAATAATTATTGTTCTCTTTCCTATCTCCACTTTCTTCTCCAATATGCTTCTGTTTTTCCATCCCTTCTCCTTCTAATCTAATCAAGTCATCACAACCAGTTGTACCAAAACAAAGAAAAAAAAAACCAGTAATCCATTAGCGGACTCTTATAGATCAAAAAATTCATATGTGTGTGTGTGTAATTTTTTTCGAAGGATGATCAATATCCAAGGACGAACCACCACAATCTCATATGACATAGAAAAACACTACAATGAGAAAATTAAATGATGATTACATATGCGTGTAAAAGCATAATTAAGACATATTCTCAACTGAGATTTATTATAAGAAATTATGCAGAAATCATGCTTTGTTGCTTCAGGAACTATCAGAACAAGGGCAAGTAGAAAGCACAAAAACAAGGTACATACAAGTAGAACAAAGCAAAGGACAAGTACATAAAATTAATAAAATCAAGTGGAATCCACTTTATGGATTAATGAAAAGATATACATGTGTGTGTGTGTGTGTGTGTGTGTGTAGCTAGCTGTTCAATTTATGAATACATGGTTGGGTTATAATAACTCACTTGGAGCTTGAGAATTCGTAGAGCCTTCCCTTCTGAGAGAAGACAATCAGAGCCACTTCAGCTTCACAAAGTACTGAGAGCTCATAAGCCTTCTTCAACAGCCCATTTCTGCGCTTAGAAAAGGTCACCTGTCGGCTTGATGCGTTCTCTATTCTCTTCATTTGAACCTTTCCTCTCACCATTTTTTTTCTCGGCAGAGTGTTGAATAATGTTTTTTAAAAAAAATCAGGAAAACCAAGAAATGGCACTCAGAAATTCCAATCTCACAAGGAAAACAGCAACTGATTCGAATAGCGCAAGCCCTTCAATGATGAAAAGGATTATCAAACAATAAGTTGGAAAAGGAGAATTCACAAGTAACGCTGGCTGAGAAACTTGTGCAGATCAGAAGAAGGTTTGAAGCTCAAATATGTACACTGTTGCGGACCCCTCAAAACCCTAGTGAATTTACTTGCTAAAAATTCAGACTGCTACACAATTAAAGCATCAGGGGAAGCTACAGCCTTCAAGATCCCTAATTTTTTTTCCCATTTTTTTAAGGAAAGAGGAAAGATGTTATCTGAATAATAGAGAGAAAAAAAAAAAAAAGAAAGAAAAGCAAAGCAAATTGTAGAAACCTTGGAGAAAAGAAGAAAATAATAGTAATTGATCTAAACAGGTAGCATATAAACAAAGGGAGAAACAGCTGAGAGAGGGACTCAGCAAAGGGAATAATAGCAAGAACGTTTTTCAAGAAAAATGTACACTTGAATGGCAAAAAATATGAGGAAGAGCAAAGACAGGAAGGACATTTCTCCCAGATTGATAGTAATTGACGCAACAATCTCTTTATTTTTAGACCACTCAACCCAACATTTCCGTACTTCTGTAATATCTGTTATTCTCCGTAACAAAAAAGGAGACCCAAACAATTATAAGAAGAAGAAGAGATGATATGTAGGGAAATGTTGGGATTTTACGGCTTTTGTAGAAATTCTTGAAAATATCAGTTAACACAAAAAGTAAAAAATTAATAATAAATGGAGAACTAATAACCGTATGCGTTCAACGTCAACATCATCGTACTGATGATGTAATGGGTTCACGAATTGTGTGCTGACAGCACATTTAGTGACAAACACGTTGTACCCCTCAACCAAAGGTCCTTGCCCCCACTCCGTTTTGCCCGATCTGGCAAACCTGCTTATTTATTACTTCTATTATTATAAATAAATAAATATATTTCAAGTCTAAGGAGGGTTTTGTTTGTTTTCAAATTCTGTTGGGCGATCAAAAAAATTTTTTAAGGATGAAAATTATTTTGATTAAAAAATTTTAATGGGATAAAAATTTATGTTAATTGGTTTGACGATTACTGTTATAAGTATTGTTAAAATAATTAATGCAACGCACACATAGTTAAAAACTAAAACAGATACGCAGAGAAATTGTTTAGGCAATTCAAATATATCCCTCTACGTTTGCAGGGTCACGCTTAAAGAAAAAATTTACTAACAATTGTTACAACAATTTGTAGTCCAAGTTAGACCTTCTAACAAATTTATACTTATCTAAATCGAAACCTCTTTGACTCTCAATTCACTAACAGGTTTATAGTTTGGCTTCTCTAAATAACAAATCTCCTTACCTTTGGCTTGACAAAACTCCCTCTTAATCTCTCAACTCCAACGCTAGACACGAGTCTTCTCTCTTTAGGATGTTCAACTTCAAGTAGAATGCTTGATTGAGTGTTTGATAGACAAATATTTTTTCAATACATCGGTCACAAAGGTGTCTTTCTCTTAAAGATGTTTTTCAAGAAGTTCTCTCCAAAGTCTCTCAATGTGTGAGTTTGAGTCTCTATTCTCATGCCTTTGGTCATACAAAATCATCCATATGTATCAACCTTGATTATAGAAATAATCTCCAAGTAAATCTAGCTGATTCTATTCAAAATACTTAAATCCGTTCCACATATTGGGATTTTCTTCTTTTCATAAAATCCGGTTGACCTCCTTTAACAATAAGATCAAATTATTAACATCAAATCTTTCCTTGATAGTTGGATATGCTTTTGGCTATGGAAATTTGTGCCAAATAATGAAAATAAAGCAATTCGTGGAACTAACAATTTTAATTGATTTGAATATGTCGAACTAAATTTAAATTATATAATAACAATTGAATGATATAATAATATATAAAAATAATTATATTTGAAAGTGTATATAAATATGAGTTTATGTGTCTAGACATAAATATTAATTTAATTGTTATTAAGTGTAATAATTAAATTTAGAATATTTGTGTATATATAAGAGAGTTAATGCTTTGAATTTAAAATTTGGATAAAATTTTTGTTGAGTTGTATGTTTTGAATGAATGAACTTTAATAAGATAAAAGAAATGAAAATATTTGATGAAACAAAGATTGCCTCTTGTCTTTTCAATATATAATTCTTTTCCATCTATTTTATCATAAAGGGTATTGTTATTGAATTAATTAAATCCACTGCATACAATAACGTAAACATGTGTTTGGAATATAGCTTTAAAAAAAAACATTTTGTTCGTATGACACCAATTGACGCTATTTGATATATTATGAGGCCTTATTATTTAATTATATGTTGATGTTACATCAATAAAATTTTCCAAAAAAAAAAAAAGGAATGGAAGTTTTGTAACTTTTAAGTGCCGGTGTTCGTAGTAGGTGAGACTGTTAATATATTTCGTTTAACATTACCTCTATTTTTGTAATTAAGGGATGCAAATTTATTGGAAGTGGGCAAGGCGATAAAAAAAAATAGAAATGGAGGATAAATTAAAATTTTAATTTGTTTGTTGCAGCATATATTTTCAACAAAAATTTATGTGGTCTTTTTCGGTTTGATGGATAAGAGTAAAAATTTTTAGCACTTATTGTCATATAATTAAGTGTTAAGGGATTGATGTAACAATATCAGGTATAATGCTTAATTTCACAAAATTATGTTCATTTAATTATCCAGTTAAATTGTTATAATTAGTAACTTTGTATTATATGTTCGTGATTTTACCCTTCAAGTTTTATCGATAAGTAACCCCAATCATTAAAGTAAAACATAATGTAAGTATTGATGAATGTGAAGTTTTAAATTAAAAAATAAAAAATAAAACTAACACAAAATTCAAACTTTAGAGAACATTAATAGTATTTACGCTGTAAATCAACAAAAACAGGTACTATATCCATTCGATTATTTACTTTGTTCATACATAAGTACGAGGTTAATTAGGTCATTGACCACAAGGGATGGAGTTTTGAGTACTGACATGGTCACTAGGGGTTGTTTTTTCCCACCTATAGGGTGTTTAGTCACTTAATTACCTTGTTAGCTTTACCCATGATATATATAGAACCTCTAATATGAAATAGTCTGGTCATGGTCAGGACCACTTAGGCTAGCTGTATCTTGTTTTCCAATAAAAAGGCATAGGCATTCAATAACATTGTGGCATAGATTGTTGCCAAGACTTAAGTTATGGTTGTAAGCCTATCTGTCCACAGCCCAAAAAATTAATAGATGAATACAATCTTTGGATACATCATTATACTTGCTTTTAGGGAATGCCCTCTTGTTTAAGAGTAGTAAATGATTCCTCTAAGATGGAAATTAGTTGAATTGGTTTGAATGCGAAGCAACTAACTCCAATAATATTGTTCATATGCTAACTGAGCTTGTCCTTGCGTTTCTCATACAGTCCACATGATGTTTCTGACTTTCGAATGTTTATCAGACTTACACGTGCGTGCGTGCGTGTGCGTGTGCGTGTGTGTGTGTGTGCTGCGAGAAATAATTTTGTCGTGGCTGGCGTTTGAAGTTATGAAGTGCATTGTATTATATATCTATATCTATATTAAGGATACACCACTTTCTGACGTTAAATTACTATAACGTCCTCACTTCTTAATGTATTTTAATTTTACCTTCTTCCCCTCGTCTTTCATTAATTTCATTCATTTCTCTCAATTTTAACTTATCCATCCCTCTCGAATTTAAATTATTTTATTTATTTTTCTTGTATTTTGTAAATTATGTAAAATTTATATTTAAAAATATTATTAATTGATTTATATAATTATTCACACGCCTTTAATCACTAGTAGATTGGAAAGGTGACTGTAGTCACAACTATTTGTGAAGTGATTAATGTTTTCACCTGCAACAAAGTTAATCAATTTGTCCGGAGTTAACTTGGGTAGTTGGCTACTGAAATATGGTTCGTGCTATGCCACCAACTTACATTTTAATTATACCACAATAACATGGGTGTTATAACCTTGTACTGCCTATCCCGATCTACAATTTTGGGGATAAAATTAATTTATACCTATATCATGCCCCACGGCATTTACAAACAACAGCTGTCATATCTTGGAACGCCTAGTGCGTGCCTCCCTTTTTGAGGTGATATGGAGTTTTAGAGGTGATTTCTGATTTACAAAAACAATAATAATAAGAATAAATAGATAAAAAAGATTAATTATGGGAGCATTGACCTATAAATTGATGAAGACAACTTTGTTTCGTATAAGAAAAAGAAAAACTCTCTCTTCTATTTTCATCTAAATATGTAATTCTGAGTTTTTTAATCTTTCGGAAATTTGAGTTTGAATCCAATATGTCATAGTTGACCAAGGCTTCATCAGCCAAGGCTATGTTTGGGAGGGGGTATTTGTTGAAAGTAATGTTTGGTAAGAATTGCATTAAGATGAGAAGTATATTTAGTTGTCAAATTTTGATTTGATGAAAATTTTAATTTATTTAAATTATGTATAAAATATATAATACTGATTGAATGATGTAATGATAATAATTAAATTTTAGGATATGAATAAGTATACGTGTGATATATAGATGTATTGATTTAATTGTGAATATATGTAATGATTGAAAGATGATTCGTTAGTTATACATGTAATAGAATGAAATTTTGAATTTGAAATTACATGAAAGTCTGTTGAGTAATATGTTTGGCAACATTAAGTTTCATAGGATGTGGAAATTGAAAGGTGGGTTCCAATCATAGTGCAAGTAATTAATTATAAATACTTCTGCCAAACATTATATTCATCTGTAAAGGTTTATGTATGAATGTTTTTATTTTGATTGTATAACATTAAATTACTATAAAATTATTATTTTAATAGTTTATATTTTATCCTTTCTTCATTTTTTAAACTTTTATCAGTCGTGCATAATTTTAATTTCTCGTATACTTTTAATTTTAAGATATTTTTTACTATTTTAAATTATATAATTGTATATGGTTTGCTACAACTAATAAAATTTTATAATTTGGACAAATTTTTTGCACACACTAACAAGTAATTAATCTTACAGATATGATGTTAGAGCTTAGACCATATTTTGATTTCCTTTAAAGAGGGTAATGTTATAACAACCACTGGTTGCATAGATTTGAGGCTATTATTGACAAATGTATAATTAAGAATAACAAAAATAAAAAACCTCGATTGTGTATATTGTAGTACACTTTAATTTTTTAATGTGCAACATATTTCACTTACAAAGGAACGACATAAAATAGTGTTTGATTAAATAATGCAACATGTCGTCAAATTGTGTATAAACCGAGAAGAAACAGTCGAGGGTGACACGACAAAGCCCGGCAGCACTTAAATCTGGCTTTCTACTCCGAGGAAATGTTTTGATTAAGGATAGATGAGAAACAACCCGTCGAAAGGAACTAGGAATTATGTAACGTAGGTATATATCATTTTCACAAGAAAATAAATTCAAACTGTTGGGACCAAGCTGCCTAGTACTGTGGCAGTTCGTGACAATTAAATATGGGGCAAGATTTTTGGTTTGGAGCCATTGAAAAATTGGACCATCGATGGTGAAATAGAGCTCTACACGTAGACGACTCTGCTTCTTAGGGTTTTCTAGGCTTCGATTGGTTCCATGAAGAATTAATTTCATCTAATTCGGTACAAAATAAGTTGACGAAATAACTAACCCTACAAATGAAGAAAAGCATTATTGGCACGTACCCTAGGCAGGGCCACGCTAAGAGAGGAAAAATGGTGCAGTAAATGACGACAAATTAACAAAACAACAATCAAGACAATGTCGTGCGTGGAATTTGTGTGTGTTGTGTTCTTTCTTGTGTGTCGTGTGAACGGTAAGGGTGGTTCAGTTTTTTCCTCAGAGAAAGCAAAATAGGACAGTATGGGTGACAAATTTCGTATCCATTTATGTGCTGCCAGAAAAATTCTGGAAAAAGGACGATTCTGCAGTTCTTGCTAGTAAACACTACGACGAATTTCTTTAATGTGTCGCGAAATTATACAGAAGTGGGGACTGGTTTTTAATCGTGATATGAAATAAAAATCTACAAAAACATTTTCAAGAATCCTGGTGGAAATTGGAATAGATTTTTACATAAATTACAACCCTGAATAAAATGGATGAAAATGTATGATATCAGAAACGAACAAACGAGCAAGATTAGACAGCATTGAATTATATGGATTGCCTCTATGTGGCTGATCCATATAGGTGGCGCTTTCCTGATAAATAACCAAGTAATGGCGTAGTGACAAGGGGAAAGTGATGAACTTTGGAGTTACTTTAGATGACTGCCAAATTGTGCATCTGGAAACACCATTATTGTACTTCTAGTAAAATTGGCACGTATCATGTATGTGCAAAATTATTAATAAATTATAAAATTATTACATATTGTATGATAAAAATAATATTATTTAAAGTTAAAAGTACAAATAATATTTAGAATAAGAAATGAAGAAGATAAAAAAAGGAAATTGAAAAGTGAGAAAATTTAAGAGAAAACACATATACAAAAATGTATTAAAAAATAGAAAAATAGAAGATAGAGAAAGCATATTATCCTCAATTAGTTCGTTAATATAAAGGGGGTGTGTGTGTGTGTGATTCATTGAGATTTTCTTATTGTTGTTATTTACAATTTATGGATGTTAATTGTCGAGTGATGAGTTTTGACTTTGACTTTACACGTTTAGGTTGTTATCTTCTATTATCTGAATATTAAAAATTTAAGGAAATTCCGTAATGCAAAAGTTTTTATGAATTCAGACCTGATCTATAACTGATACAAGATTGCAATTTTTTAATCCATCAAAGAACTTACATTTAAAAAAAAATGTAAATAGCTTTCTCAATATGATATTTTTAATGTTATTTCCAACGAATTAATTATTTGCTTTAACATTAATCATGTTCCCAAAATTCACTTAAAATTGCACTACATATTGTCGTTTTTCGGGAGTTTGACATTCATAAAAGTAATAAGCCTATGCTCGCATTACATCATTTTTATATCATTTCTTAAATATGCATGTGTAGTATAATTGTAATATAATTACTAGTCATTGCCAAATGGTCACAACTTTGTTATGCCAAGTCCACATTTGCTTTTTGGCTATGTTTGGTTCGCAATTTTAACAAATTCTTGTCCAATCAAAATTTGGAAATTTTAAATATATTGCTCAATAAAATTTTCATTTAAACTCAAATTTCAAATTATTATCAAATATATATACATAAAGATTTAAAATTCAAGTGTTACTTTTTTTGCAATCAAATCAATACATATTTACCCACATACACTCACATCTATATATACAAGTATTTATATTTGAAAAACTAGTCATTATATATATACATATATATATGTGTGTGTGTGTGTATACCATCACATCATCCAATTATTATTATATAGTTTATATAAAAATTTATATAAATGCACAAATTAGAACAAATTATGATTTTCATTCTTTCAAAATTTTATTCGCTTTAATCCCAACAAAATTATCAACCAACCATAACCCATATATACGCAAATGTATAGAAGTACATAGAGGGTTGCGGGCATATATTATTTTAGGGTGAAAGAGTATAACGAAAAAAAAAATATTGATTGGTAGGGTTCTTAATTGGATTAGAGAAAATTACAAATCGGGGACATTAGGGTTGAGGAGATGTTTCCTAGAACAAATATCTATACATATATATATGTACGGATATATATAATATATTATTAAAAATTTGTTTCATATAATAAGGTCTTTTAATATGTTATTAAATATACCCGTTCAATTAATTGATTAATATTGACTAATTCATTATATTTCAATTTTAAATTTGAAAGGAGACTTACGGGATTTATATTTTATTTTTTAAAATTACTTTAACTATCAAGACACTGGAGTTATATATATATATATATATATATATATCTTTTTTTTCACACATATTCATTTTTAGTTTAATTTTTTATTTGTATTTATTTAAAAAACCATGATTTAAACTTCTTTGTATTTTGTATTAAAGTTTAAATAAAATAAGCTCTATATTTGTATATTAATTATGTTAACTACCGTAAAAATGTTATTATATCAAAATTTTGATTTTCTATTTAATTTCTAGACAATTAATTACTAGTGTGTGCGCGGTAATATTGGCCATAATGCTCGGTTCAATAAATTAACATTTTCTTGCCTTCAAGATGGTAATCTATTTATTTACTGTATGGACCACTGTGTTTTGGTTATGGCATGTCCACTGCCTGTTTGTTGTTATATTTTTTTTTATTTTTTTTATGTAGAAATTAATATATAGATATAGTAGAAAACTAGTTTTAAAGGTTTGGTTGCTAAGAGAACTGGTAAGGAAAAGAAATATTATATAGAAATATGACATTGGATTAAGAAAAACTCATTATTCTCACGAAACTAAGAAAAAATGTTAAAAATGAAAGAAGCCCGTTAGCTCTTGTGTCCGTTAACATCGGATCACTTTCCTTCTCCATCTGAGTTTGTATTTCTTTAGTTTTATTATTATTTTTAATATTTTTATTTTCTTACTAAATTCATAAATTAAATTAATTTTAAATTTTTTTGATATTTTTACTTTTCATAGTATTTTTCTTATAAAAAAATTATTGTGACAATCGTTGTATTAAAGAATGTTACTCAAAATAATAGGAATAAAAATTATTTTTCTAATTAATTCGATGTGGGCTGGGCCCAAGTCAACAAAGCTTCACAAGCCCAAAGTTTTTCACGCCTGTAGGGTGGCCGTGTCCGAACCGATCCGATCCGAAGTAGGCTTTTCGGACATGAGTTTCTACATTTAACCGTCCGCCAGGTGCAAATATACTGTCGTATTAAGCTGACTATTTCATTTTGAAGAAAAGTGTCTTCCATCATCCGAGCTCTGGCAGCTAGAGCTAGGTTTCCGACATTATCTAAGGTTAGCTTTTTTTTTTTTTTCTGGAATTCAACATTTTCGCTGTAAATTAATAAAAAAAATTCATGAATATTATTCTGTCACTCTTGGCATTCTTTTATTCATTTTTTTTTATGAAGGCCTGTTTTTGGTTGAAACTAATGTAGGTATTACTTTGTTTGTGAATTTGGCATAAATTGAAGATCTTTATTCTGGATCTTGTTTCCGACGAGCTTTTCTATTTATATGCACCGGAGGCAGGGACGCCTTTTTCGTTACTGAAATATTGGGGGCGAAGCAATTTTTGACTGAAATTTGGAAATGTGCCGATTAGAGATTCTAGAATGGTCGGTTTCTGAGTTGTTGTTGTGATGTCTGGGAAGAAGGGGAAAATGAAAATGAGGACTGAAGAGAATTGATCTTCCTTCCATAATTTCTCCAAAATGTAAGATGGAAAAAGAATAGCAGTTGTGCTGATGTTTTAACGGCGAGAAGTGATTCGAGTTGTCGCTATCTTGGATTCTTGATTCAAAAGCATTACCTATCCACCTACAAATTATTCCAAAAAATAGTGTATAACTATTATAAGAAGACAAAGTAACAAATCTTTCTGTAGCTCTATCTTGCATAATCACTGAGATATATGTAACTCAAAGTGGCATCTTCATAATTTAAATTACGTATAATTAATCAACATTAAATGACATGCGTCACTAAATTTTTTGGGATTTGGAAATGAAACAAAGTGCATGTCCGTGAAATCCAACTTTAGAAAACAAGTAATTCAAATAGATATTTCACTTTCGAAGGAATACCCGGTAATATTTTCTACATTTGCTGATGCATCAACTGAAAATGTCTCCTAACATAAATAGTTTGGAGCCAGTGGTTTTATTATATTCATTATGCCGGTGCTTATAGTGTTGATATCCTGGTTCGGAATTCTCCTCATTTGAAGACAAATTGTGCTCTTTCTGTTTAAATTGTGCACTTCTCTTGATGCTGGCAATAATCTTACCGGTAGAAATAGACTGTATGGATGCTCTGGTGAAACACTAGACTTGGTCGATTGTTATGAAAGACTTCGACATGCTTGGAGAATTTGGTTGCGCTTGTCCATTGGCCTCTTATTAGATCTGTTAGATATTTTTTCTCCTTCATACTTCTCTTTAATACTATAATATGTTAAATTTGCTTGTGGGGGTTCTAAGAAGATTTTTACCTGAAGAGATGGCAATCGGTAAGGGTCTTGCTGTGACTCCTGATAGGAAGAGTGCTGCGTTCGATGTAGCTGTTTTTTTCTCAATTTATCTGAATTTGATTTCTGGTGAAAATTGAAGATGGTTCCAAATTAAATGACCCTAGAAATGCCTCTTACGCCAACCACCCGTTTTAGACACGCTGTAGCATCAGCAGGCTATCTTTCTCCTTTGCTTCCCAAATTTATGTTTTGAAGTTTTAAAATTAATTTTTCAAAGCATTAGCATTTGAGTGGGGTTATGACTTCGTACTGCATCCTAGGTTTGCAGGCGCAAAAAACGCTGATGGCGTAAATTTATAGGTGGTGAAATCGTTGGTCACGTTTGCAAGAAAGAGACCAGGCAAGAGGGGCAGGGCCTCGGGGTGGCGGCGGCGACGGGGGATGTGGCTGCTTTTCTCACAGGAGAGATGGTAGTTTGTCTAGTGGAAAAGGTGGGGAGAGATCACTGGACTAAAATTAATTATTATGTTTTTAAAATTTTATTTTTTTTATTTTTATATAATTTTAAAAATAAAATATTTTTAAATATATATCAAAATTTGAAAACAAATAATGATATAGTCTCTAAACAGGTTTAGTCGACCTTGCTTTCAACAACACTGGTATTGGACAAGTCTCACTTTTTTTAATTCTTGTGTTTTTTTATTTTTCTTTAATTTTTTACTGTCTTATTTTCATTTTTTTGAGAAAAAACATAACAGAAAAGAAAAAGAACTCTAAAAGTATTTTTCTCGTTCTTCTGATTTTTTCCCTTTCGGTTTATTTTTATTTTTGGTTTTTAATATTTGTTAGATAAATTATTTCACATATAAAAAAGTTAATTTATATAAATATACACATTTTTTTATATTTGTTTAAATGAGTGTGACTTTTTAAATTTTATTCATGCTTCTATTATTTCTTTCCTTTCCATGGACTTATGTTGACTAAATTATTTTATAATGAGAAACTAAAATGTAATTGTGTGAGTGTGGGTGTGTGTGTGTGTGTGTGGACACGTACTTCAATATCTATAATTTTGGATTTTGTTTATTTATTCGTAGTTGCTTCAATTTTGAATTTTTAAAATAATAACTTTGAAATAAAAAATTACAAAATAAAATTTAAAGAAAGTAAAGGAAAAATGCAGAATCAAAAAACAAAAATAAAAGAAAGAAAAAAGAAAAGTAAAAATAGGGGAGAGAAAAATTGAATAAAAATGAAAAGACAAAAGAATGAAAAATAGTGATACTTTTGTTCCAATTACGTGCAATAAGAAACTACATCAAGTTCTTTATTACATGACGCTTCTTGTGATTTAATAATAACCAACCAAATTTTGTTTTATAAATCTTGTGACACATGTCATGTGATAAAAGTAATTGTGTATTTAGCTCTGGTGATGGAAGAGGGTATGGAAATGACACCGTGACTGTCAATATACCTTTGCAAGACCCGACTATAACTGATTGACAAAGCATTCACATGCCCTTGGCGGATCTGACTTGGCCTCTTTGCCTGTATTTGTGGATCCCTCGCATTTGAGTGTTTGGAATTAAAAGGTAGGCGTTTACTAAGAAAGATTACCTTTTTTCAGAAAAAAGGGGTTGTCATTGCAATCCATTTAGGAAATGTAGTTCTCTTGTCCTCGCGTTTTCACTTCATTTACTTGCATAAAAATGCAAAAAATTCCTTACCAAATACCGGAGGCATTGTCAGTTGGATAAGCAATTTCATGTGAATTATAAAGGGAATGGGGGGAGAGCATTTAAAAGTCCAAGCTAAACTTGTGTTGGAACAAAAGTTGTAAGCCGCCATTATGCTCTTTAATTTATGGGACAAAGTTTCTCACCGCAACAGAGCATCGTTGGAAGGTGGCTCCTATTTGCATTACACTTTCGGCTAATTATGCCCTATATTGATATGTCTCGAAGGATGTCCAACTTGCTATATTGACTACTCGTAATCTTCTAACAGACTCATCCAAAGAACATTTGTCTAAAAGGAAAAAAATCATTATCTAAAAAATGAAGCCGGCCAAGTGTATTTTTGACGCCAAGAATGATGTCAATGTATAGATATAAGAAATAACTAGACATAAAAACAATCGAATTACACAACAAAATGTTTTTAAGCATTTACAGATAACAACATATTTGAAATAAATATTTGAACAAATTCGTTGAAATATTTTCTAATAGATTCAATTTATAAAAATAATGGGAGATGCTTACGTTAATATATTGTGAGCAAATACAAGTATATTATTGAAGCCAAATTAACTCAGAGAGCTTTTTCTGGAAATTGAAAAGATGCACAAAATTAGTTGAATGAACGGTGAAATCCCCCACCACGGCATCCGTTACAGTCTTCCAGACACGTCTATGCCGATTTCTTTCCGAGCCCTTTGTTTCATGAACCAGCTTTCTTGCTTCGTGGGCAATCGAATTATTGGTAAATTTAATAAATTTCCTATTTTCTGATGTACTTTCTCCTTCTCGTTCTCTTATTTATTTGTTAATTGTTCTATTTCTGGTCAACTTTATCTACCAAATTGCTTTATTGATGAATTTCTTGATTTTTTTTTTTTGGTTGCTAGAACAACGTCGTTGCAATCATTAACATCATGGGTTGGTGCAGAATATCATCGCGATGGATTGTTGATGCTTTGCGCAGCCAGTATTCAAAGATCGATGCACCCAGAATCCCCATTCAGAAATATGTTCCAAGAACAGATTTCTACCCCTCTTCTTTCAGACCCAGTTTTAGGAAACTAAGATTTTCCGAAATTTCACAACCAATTTTCAAGAACTCTTCGTTGCAGAATGGGCTCGTGAAGAGACAGTGGAGGAGCCCTTTTCTTGATGGGGCAAAGAGGTTTTACTATGTGGATAAACATCAGGTTTACCACTTCAAGCCCAGGGGGTATAGAAGGTGGTTTCAGAATCCAAGAAACATGTTCATTGTGATTTTGGTTGGTTCTGGGGTTGTGATCACTGTATATTTTGGGAATTTGGAGACTGTACCTTATACAAAGAGAACCCATTTTGTGCTTTTATCAAGAAATCTTGAAAAAGATCTTGGGGAGAATCAGTTTAAGCAGATTCAAAAACAGTTCAAAGGGAAAATATTGCCTCCACTTCATCCAGATAGCATTAGGGTTCAGGGTATAGCGAGGGATATAATTGAGGCTTTGCAGAGAGGGTTAAGGAAGGAGCAGGTGTGGAGTGATATTAAATACTCCCCCGAAATTGCTGCCTTGCCTTATGAGACTCATGGACATGAGAGGGCATTGAGTGATGTGAGTGGTAGGATTTCTGAGGAAGAGAAATGGCCTAGTGAGGATAGCTGGCGTAAGGAGGATGAAATTCTTGATGATCGGTGGGTTCAGCAGAGTAGGAAAAAGGGCCAAGAGAGGGGAATGGCGTCTCAGACTGCACATTTGGAAGGGTTGAAGTGGGAGGTTGTTGTGGTTAATGAGCCAATGATTAATGCCTTCTGTTTGCCTGGTGGTAAGATTGTTGTTTTCACTGGCTTGCTTAAACATTTCCGCGCGGATGCTGAGATTGCCACCATTATTGGGCATGAGGTATTTAGTAATTTATATGGTTGGTTGATTTGTTGCATATTTTTCTTGGATGGATTCTGTGGATTCTATGGAAGATAAAATTTGGACCATTTGCTTGATAGGTTGGTCATGCCGTGGCACGACACTCTGCAGAACAAATCTCCAAAAACCTATGGTTGACCATCTTACAGTTGATTCTTTACCAATTTTTCATGCCTGACGTTGTCAACACAATGTCAAATCTCTTCCTAAGGCTTCCTTTTTCTCGAAGGTCGTATTATGTATACATTCTTCATTATGTACCTGATTCTGTTTTTACATATTTGGCCCACTTGGGTATCAAATTATATCAAAGTGATTACTAGTTTTAGGTATGAGTTGCATTGCAGTTAGGTGATGGAAAGAGCAGTTTTAGTGATTCTGAGGATTCTTGGATGATGCTGTGATTCTACATTAGTTTGGCTGCATTACTCCTCCTTTGAGACCTTGTCACATTGCTTAGTCTATACCTATGATTGCTGCATTGAGTATATTCAAAATGCCTGGCATAAATACAAAGTGTTATAAATTGTGAATTCCTCCAATTACTAAGGTCCAGCATAGGTAACTAGTCCTAGAGCTACTTTTAGATGCGTTGATGTTTTAAACAGTTCAGAAAACTGCTTCAAAGTGAAATATTGTGGTTTTCTTTTTCCTTTTTTTAATTTGGTTTGACTTGGGAGTATGAAAATGGTTGTTTTAGAATACCATACAGCTGTTGTAACATTTAGATGGAGTTCCATAGTTTGCAAACTTTTTGTGTACGAAGTATAAGAAATACGTCACTTGTTACAAATTTCTCTGCTTAAAACAACTGGTAAAGCTACCTTTCTGGTAAGCTCTTCACTGAATTATTTCAGTTGTGATCCATTGAACTTTCTGTCTCCAGTTATGGCATCACTTCTAGGACATAAGTGCTCGAAATCCTTTTACTATTATATATTGAAACTGCAAGATGGATTTTTAAGCTATCTTAGATGAGAAGTCGACCCTTAGTTCCATATATTACTGCTGGAGAGCGAACTTTTGTCTCCCCAGTCTTCTTATGTTTCAAGTGTAAAGAACCCCAGTTCATGTGATTCATCAATTGATTTATTCAATCTTTTAGACTGTGCTTGTGGGACCTCATACTATGAGGTTTCAGTAGCACTAGATGATTAAACTCTGGTAGACTTTAGAAGAGAATTTTCTTAGGGGCATTCATTCCATTGAAAATCTCATAGCCAAATTGTGCATGTGATGTTTAAGGTGTGAAAATGCTGTTATGATGTTGGCTTTCTCCACCCTATCTGCCAACCAATTTTTTTTTACTTCTATTTATGTCAAGCACCGGTTTGTACAAGAAGGTACCAAGGGTTTCTCAATGGACAGAAGATTTCAAACTCTGTTATCAGGTCAAATAATGTGACCCATTTTTGGATGTTGGTTATTACATTTCACGGAAGCTGATGTTTCTCGTTACATATTAGACCTCTTTTTTGGGTTGCTCATGTTCAAAAAGATGGGTATAAATGTTACAACTCCGATCCAACCTGCAAATAATGTGTTGTTCATATGACAAACTGAAGGGGAAAAGGAATCATATTATTGAGAACTGATTGGTTGTGACTGATGCTGTGTTCATATCACGAGGTTTCATTTGCATGAGGCTAAACATGACAAACCTCTTTTAGACGTTAGAAGAAGCTTTTCTGAAACGCATTAGTTCCGTTGAGATTCTTAGAGCCCTACTGTATATGAGATGTTTGAGATGTCAAAATGTTGGTAAGCTGTTGGTTTTCTCCCTCTTGTATCCTTCCCCCTCTACCTTTTCTTGGTCTTTTATAAGCTGTATGCTGGTTTGTATAAGATAGTATTTAGGGTTTCTCAATGGACAAAAGATTAGAAACTCTTTTATCAGTTCAAATTATATCACCAATTATTGGATGTCAGTTCTTATGAAATCTCATGGAAGCCAGTGTCTATTGTTACATGTTGGCCTTATTTGGTTGCTCGCATTCAAAAGACGTGAGTAACTTTACAACTTCAAGGCCTGAGTGTACCTGCAAATAATGTTGTGTTCACATCACAGATGATGGGAGGGAAAAGGGAAACATGTAACATGTAATTTAAAACTGCTGATTTGTGAGTGATGCTGTGTTTCATCATGTTGTGACTATCCAACTTAATCTAAATATCTTTCTTGCATGTCTCAGGATGGAGATGGAAGCAGATTATATTGGATTGCTGCTGGTTGCTTCTGCTGGGTACGATCCCCGAGTTGCTCCCCAGGTCTATGAGAAGTTGGGAAAAGTTGTTGGTGATTCGGCACTGCAAGATTATCTTGCTACTCATCCTTCAGGGAAGAAGAGGGCTCAAGTGCTTGCTCAGGCTAAAGTCATGGAAGAGGCCTTTGCCATATACAGGGAAGTACAGTCGGGACGGGGAGTGGAGGGTTTTCTTTAATGAGTTAAATTTTTTTGCCATGCAAAAGTTCAACTTTCTAACTAGTCATCATACTTATTTTACTGTTCCCTTGGAAGAGTAAAAAACTATAGCACAAATGTGCGCTTCATGAGATGGTTTTGGTATATACTGCAACCCTATGTAAGTCTTTGATACACATGTACTTTTCTATGAAGCATCTTCTGAATTTTCTTAAAACTTGGCATGATCAGATGTTCGGTGTACATATTTCTGAGTGCATTTGTTGGCCCAAAAAAATGCTGGAAATTATTATATGGGGATGTTCTGATTATGTCATTTTATTCGATCCCCTTCAGCTATCAGCTTTCACTTTTCACTTTTCGAGTTGGCTTTCCAAGCAAAAAGCTCGCTGAGTTGAAAGCTACATTAAGAACAAAACAAACCCAGACCATACTTTTATGGTGAAGGGTCCATCTAACAAGTTTTGTAAGATGGTGCACTCTGGTCCTTAAATCACAAAGTGTGTAATATATTTTGACCCATGTTATGATTTTGTTGTTTGTGTTTAAAAATTATGAAATGTATTATGATTTTAAGTACTCGACGTAATCAAGTGACTTGCACTGGAATTTCATGGCTCTAATCCTTTTCCAAGTTACAAGCTCTTCTCCCCCCTTTACTGCATTTTGTTCACTGATTCACCACTGGCAATGACTCCATGAAGCCTTGTGCTTACTTTCATTACTAGGGACGCCACTGTATTTTTATCCTATCCCTTGAATAATAATTCCAAAAGCTGGAGAAAGATTGAAAACTGAAGAAAGGAGGAAACTCTGTGATCCGACTCTGAGTCAACAGTTTATATTTTCTTTAAACTGTCCTTTTCTTTTCCACTCAAAAAAACAGTTGGGAGTCTTGTGTAATCTATGGATGAGTGGTTGAACATGCTTTGTGTAGATGGACTGAATGACTACTCTGAGCAATCCTGTATTAGTTCCTGCTTTAGTCGAGATTCTATCATCATCATCAAAGGATCAACCATCCTGTTGGGGGCACAATATTTCATTCCGTCAGTCCCACCGATCTGACTCCCAAAAACACAAATTCGTAGTTCTGCATCTTGAACGGAGAAGTAAACTTTGTTAAGATTAATAGGTATCGCGAGGCTCTTTTGGAAGATAAGGACAAAGGATGGTTAGTATTCGCTTCTTAGTTGATTATACTGTCTGAATTTGCATGCTTTGTTGACTGTACGTTGCTTTCAATACTTTAGAAGTGTGGTCGTGCGAGACAGGTAAGGAAAGTAATAAATATGTCCACCAATTCCCAAAAAAACTTGCTTGTGTTAATCCAAAGACTTGATTACAATTGACTATTAGTACAAGGGGTAAGAGTCCACCCAGAGTATTTTACTGGCCCTTGTTAGAGTTGTGGTAAGAAATTTCCCTTCCATAAACGCGTTGGTTATGTTTGTTTTGATATTTGATGTGTATTTTTATATATATATTTTTTAAATGTATAAACGTAAAAGAGAGAGAACTAAAATTTAAAAAATGTAATGATTACAATGTATGTTTGTGAGTAAAATTTTGTTGAACAATATATATATTTAAATGTGTAATTGTATAACCAATATAGCCCTTGTAATTGTCAATTGAACTGTCAAATTCTTTTCTAGAGAAGGTTGTGTTTGTTTCTTTTTTTTTTTTTTTTACTATTCATCATCATTTAAAAATTTTACAAACCAAACACTTTACTATACAAATTTTATTCAAATTTAAATTCAAAATTTTCTTTTATTTATTTTTATAACAAACTAATAATTTTTTCAATTGTTACACATATTCACAATTAAATCAACACATATTCCTATATTTTTTTCAACTCACATTTAATTTTTTTATTACTCTATAAATCTATATACTATCGTATCATTCAATTATTATTACACATTAAATATATATATATATATAAATAATTTTTCTATCCATCCATATCTTACAAGCCACACATAATTGTCATCTCCACTCAAATCATCCAAATTATCCTCTCCATTCTAATTTGAAAACAAGCATGGCCATCCGGTGTATCCACAAGCTGTTAATATGTTTAAGCTTTCGTTCATGTTAGTTTTTGTAATTGTAAACATGGGCACTTGGAGGATTTCCCTCCGAATTTTTATAAATTATGTTTATCTTTTATTTTATTTGTTCACTATTCTTGTATTTTTATATTTAAAAATTCATTTTGATTCGATCAAAATTCATAAAATCAAACATTTAACACTACCGCATGTCTATCAAAATAGGCATTCAAACAATGCCACATAATTTGACTGTGAATATAAATGTCACAATTAAACGACATCAAATCATTAGAAGAAGCTATAAATTTTCATAGCTTAAAAGATATTTTTAAGTTGGTTCCGATATTATTACCAAGTTAAGTTTTTAGGGTTTTTGAATAAAATATAACAGCTCATAAGATATTGTTACATAGATGATTACAATTTTTTGTGCAATAATATTTAAAAATATTTGTGATGTTTTATTATATACAATAACACAATTTATAAGATATTTTAACATAAATTGAACATAACTTACTTATTCCAGAAAACATGGTTAGAAATTCAAATTGGGATCCTGCAAATGGCACAATGGTTGTCTGCCAACCATGGCCGGGCTGTACTTTCTTCATGAAAAATGGGATGGCCCAATAATTTCAAAAGAATGTTACATATCAGCCCAATTTGAAGACACTGGGGCTGTGTTTGGAATAGGTGTTTTTTGTTGGACAAAGAAGTTTGACAAGAGTTATTTCAGAATGAATAATATATTCGATTATAAAATTTAACTTTTAAAAATTTTGATTTATTTAAATATATGTGTAAAATATATAGAAATGATAGGTAATGTGACAGTACATAATTTTTAAAATATATATATATACACGCACACATATAAATGTATGTGTGTGTATATATAAATATATAAGTATTGACTTAATTATAAATAAATATAATAATTAAAATAATTAATTAATTATATTTATAAGAGAAGAAAATTTTGAATTAAAATGTTTAGTAACATGGAGTTTGATAAAATATTGGGAGTATGAAACATGCAAAACAAACACAGCCTACATTGTTATCTTAAATTGTGGGATACATTTAAAAAAATTGACATATCGTGTCTTTGGGATGTAGCGAGCGAGTGATGCCGCAAGCTAATCCAACGCATGTGGCCACCCGCAATTTCAGACCGGAGTGGGCCCACGGAAGAGTCAGTGGGCATCTAATGCAGAAAGAGCACTGCTTCCCAGGCACATGGTATGGGCCCACACCCATGAACCCCTAAGCATTCTCCCCAGTCCCCACCCATAAGTTTTATTTAAAGAACGTGGGCAAATTGGGGGTGTTCGGTTGAGCTTACTTTACTTTGAAGTGCCTCTTAAGTGCAAATATTTTTGTAAAACAGGAACTCCTTTGGTCTCCAAAAGAGAGTGTCTCGACGGAAAGCAGATGATGTAATTTGTTTGTTTTCAAGTTTTAATGCTTATTCTTAGGTGTTTTTTAATCAAAAAATTGTGTAAAAAAAAAAAGAAATAGATAAAGAAATAGATAAAATTTGAAAAATATAATAATTAAATATATATTTTCAGAGTCTGTAACTTCGAAACAAACACAATTATTTTTCAAGTTTCTACAGTAAGAACCATGTTTTTCGGCCTTTTCTTTTCTTTCAAGAGGGATTGGATCATTTCTTGCACTGGGAAAACTTTTCTTAATCAGGTTGATATATGGATGCTCAATCTGGAAGCTCTAATGAAGCCCAATTGTCTATCTGACATTGGGGTCCCAATGCCATCACATGGGAAAACTCAACGCTTTGTTTGGATGCGAATTGTGATGATGAAGAAAATTGGCATGGAATTTACGAATAAGATAGAAGTAAGAGAAAGAAAATGATTAAAAAAATATATTTTGTTGAGTATATTTAAAAATGTAAATTTTGGTGGAAGAAAAATTGTAAAGCCTTGGAGAAGCAGATGGCATTAAAAATGTGGGGGAGACATGTTGACCCTCTAACATGTGAACTTAAGGTAATTTCTACTACGAATCATCCCTTGTTCATGCATATACATAGGATGATTACTTTTACACGTGTACACACTCAAAAAAATATAGATTTTGATGGATTAAATGCGTGGAATGATAAAAAATTAGTTTAAGGTGTGTAGTTATTTGTAAAAATTGTAAGAATCGTGCATTGACATATTATGTAATTGAATTAAAATGGGTCTCGACACTTTCGAAAATCACATAAACATAGAGGTTATAATTTGTGAAGATTTTAATGTATAAAATCATGCTTAAGAACCTCAAAAGTAAGTGAAGAATCAAATTTTGTAGATCAAAATTGATTTGTAATGAAAAAACCTGATTGAACAGTGTTCACATGCGAGTTTGCGTCATGTGCACGATCACAAACATTGACGCCACATGCGGGACTCTCAACCATGGGTGCAAGACTCAGGCGTGGGATTTCAAGTACACCCCACAGCCACCTAGCATGATTGCGAACCTTACTAGAGCAATCGTAGGACCGCCCGTCACGATCACAAGAGATATGGTAGGAATTCTAGTCTGTCCCACGGTTGGCGGCTGCGAACATGGATTGAAAATCCATGGTCATGGGATTGAACCTCGCAAGCGTGAGACTTGACAGAATACCTACATTGTATATCTTTGATCGAATTTTCCAATTTTAGAACTTAATTTGACTTAAACTCACTATAAGTGACACAATAAAAGTGTGAGAAACTGGGAATGAGGAAAATTAAATAAGAACAGACATATAAAATGTGCATGAACCATTGCAAGGTGTAAGTTATTAACCAAACGAAATTTTGCATGGGAATTGTATACATGAATCTTCAAGTTATCACGAGACTAAACTGAGGAGTTATCAAATTAAGTGATAGTAAATGGTTATGTCCTGTCATAATTTTCAACTATTTTAAGTTGTTCTCAATGCAACTAAGTTTTTGCTATTATTTGCGAATGAGTTTTGCTTTTCAACTATAAGGCATGGATTTAACATGTATTTTGATGAAAATGAAATTCTTATTTGAAATCAGATGTGAGTTTTTTATAAAATAACTGCTTTTGTAATGAATTTTTTGGAATTGAATGTGTGTGATGAATGCAATTAAATGTTAATAAACCACTCATGCGATGCTGAGTGTGATGAAAGAATTATACCTTACCAATCAAGTAATAAATTCACACACATTCAATTATAGTTAAAGAATAGGATTAGAAGTTGGTGAAAATGATGTTTGGCCCTACTAATTAGGTAATAGCAAATTAGGATACCTCTCAAGTAGAGTTGAAGTTCCAGGACTCCAATGGCATAGCCGAGATTCAATGTTCTCTCCTTAATTAGGAGAACATAGACGAAGGACTTGATCAATTGAAAAACGCATGCATAACGTAAGAGTATGAGTTTGTTATGAGTATGGAAAAGCACCACTATTAGATGATGCTAGTGAGAACGAGCAAATATGGGAATAGTACAAGCAAAAGTAAGGATGTAGATTGGGACACTGATTTTGATCTTTGTTATGTTTTCATTAAGACCTCTTATGGATGTAATAGGCAAGATGTATCTATTTCCATCACGAACTAAGGTTGGATTTTACATTGTTCGTTTTGACAATTGAAATTAAGATGTTAGGTTTAGTTTTCTTTTGTTACATGTTTGATTATGGTATTCGCTGGATGAGCTCGCTAGTATTGCTGTATAGTGGTTTGAGTTTGAGGCATAACATCACCATAGCTTCTAACACTCTCTAGATGTGAGAGACGCGCTGACCAAGAAGTAATAATTTATTAATAAACTTTAAATCAATTTAATACATTTATATATTTAAAATATGTATTGTCGAAGTTATTTTATTATACACATGAAAAAAATAACGTATGATGCCTTTAATAATTTAATACACTTTCTATTTTATTAATTCGAGATATGTCTTGGATTTAGAATTAATCCTGCAAGTATAATTCCAAGTGTATTTATTTAAATATTTTAGAATTAATCAACTATTAATACATTATAAATTGTTAAGTTGTCTTGTGATTTTTTGTTTAGTATATAAATTATACATTTATCTTTTGTTTATATAATTATAAACTAAGTTAATAGTGTTGAAGTAGCAGTAGTTTTAATTTCCTATTACTATATATGCCTGTGGACGACAAATTAGTTGGAAAATTTTAAATGAATAATTAAATATGAATTGTATAATACTTAAGTGTTTATGTGCTTTGAAATTAATATTTTGATTTTTATCACATATTATTCATTTGTAGAAATTAATTGCTACAATTAAATAATTAATTTGAATATTTTCAATAAATCATCCATAATTTTCAGAAATAGTGAGCATTACAAATTATCAAGATCAAAAAATATAGACAGAATTTACTATGAAAAATTAATCAAACAACGAAAGAAAACTGATATTGTATTGTGGCAATTGGAAAAATAGTTTTCGAATAGAAAAAACAATTTTAAATTCTAATTATTTTTCAAGAATAAAATTAAATAAATTTTTAATTGCTTAAAAATATTTAAGGCAAAATTTATTGTCGCCCCCAACCAAACTTAAATATTGTAATGCCTTCATTCGAAGTCATTTGAGATAAAAATTTTATGGTAAAATTAATAACTTTCTCTTTTACACTTTAATATATGTAAGTTGCATGAATTTGGCGATTATACTAGCTTTTCGACTTTGGGATGAATTATGAAATTGTAAATGAGTTTTGGATTTTATTTTTTAAATATGTTCTTATATTAAAATGTATATCTATTTTTTATAAATAAAAATATTTTATGCTTTATATAATAATAGTAATAGTTGTAATAACAATGTATATAGCAGTAATAAAATGTATATTATATAGATATAATGGTAATAGTAGTAATAACAATGGCAAATTTAATTTTTTCATATACAAAATTTTAAAATTAGTTCTTTATTGGTTATATTCCTTTTTGTTCCTCTCTTAATCAATTAATACGATGAAATGTTAAAAGGAAAGAACAACACTGCAACATGAATACGATGTTTCAACAAACTTTGTTGAACAAATTCGTTGGATTCACACACTGTCAGTGCTTGTTTGTAATTATTTGACAAACTCCAAATGACTTGTGTGGATGCTTACGTGAAATATGACTTGGTTGAAGTGGATTTACGGAAAATCTGATGACAAATGATAATTTGTTGCATCCGCATAATAAGTTTTAAAATACATATTTAATTATTATCTTTTTTTTATTTTTCCTCTCTCTTACTAATTTCTATACAATTCTCAAAGTAACAACACTTAAAATTTAAAAACAAACAAAGCCTTGGTTTTTGGAATAATTTCTCTTTCCAAATTTAAAGATATTCTCACATTTTTTTTTGCCATCTTTGAAGATTGTTAATGGTTATTTTGAATAAGATTAGTTTTCTAATACATGAATTTCTGATCAAGATTTAGAATTGACTTACTTTATTCAAAGTATATCCGACTGATTATGACTTAATTTGGAATTAATTATCAAATCGTATCACCAAGAAAAGAATCTAACTTAACCAAGATTTATAGAAAGAGAGAATCATGAATATATTATACCAGTTGTTCCAAGGGAATCACGAAGGAAATCAGCCAAATTTGTTTGCAGATTATTTCTATCGCCAAGATACGTGTAGATGATTTTGAACAACCAAGTGCATGTGAATAGAAAGTCCCAACTTATGAACTAAAACACATTGAGAGAGTTCCTAAAAAAACATCTTTGAGGGAATAACAGACTTGGGGTAGATTTATTAATAAATTCATCTATCAAACGCCCATAAAATTTAGGAGATGGAAGACTTGTGTTCAACAATAGAATTTAAGCCAAAAAAGAGTCTTACTCAAGGGGAAGGTAATGCTTAGGAGGTTAATGCCTCGACAAGTCGAGGGATAAAGGGAGTTTAATTTAAGCAAGTATAATTTTGCTAGTTTTCTTGTTCTATTATTAGTTATAACAATTGTATTGAAATTTTTCAGGCGTGACTTGATTGATAGGAGGGTTAATTCTGAATTGCATGAACAACTCTGGATGTCTTTATTTTTAATTTTCAGCTGTGTATGTGGGATGAATTAATTGCTCTAAGAATACTTGCAAACATATCCACCAACCAACCCAATTCACGCATCGTGTGGAGAAATAAATAATTCAATGAGTTACAACTTGCAATGCACAGCAATATCGCCAACGGCTTTGTAAAAGCTAAATTAAGGCTTTCACTAAGTCAACCAATGCATGCTTTTATTTAATTGTTATCACATTATTTGTTGTTTTCTATTATATGTGTGGATATACACAGGGCAAGTCACAACTATCATCGATCAATTTTTATTACAAAAATTCAATTACAAATTAATCCTGATCACATGTTGTTTTAATTGTCATTTATATTTGGAGATTCTATTGGATTTTAAAAAAAAAAATTGTAAAATTTTGATCAATCCAATTTTGCTCGTTCCAACTTGTGGACATCTCTGATTCGGTATAACTATTTTAAACTCATTTTTGAAAATAAAAAAGTATAGCTATTATTTTTTAATAATATTTCTTTTAGTGAAATTACGAAGCAAAAGATTTGTATTTCTAGGAGATTATAAGACGTCGTTATTATTATATTTCAAATTTAATTAAATTTGTTTAATCATTCTTGGATATTAAAATGAAGATTGTCCAACACAAAGGCGCAAAATACGAACCAAGTTAACTACTATTGTCCTAATTTCTACATTACCAATGATGCAAAGCCTTTCCTCAACTAGGATGGATATTCACAGTTTGATAAGCAGATCAAATCTTGTAAAAATTTAAAATTCGGAATAGATGTACTAAGTATTGAATTAAAATTTTAATTTGATATTTAAAATAAAATTTTTAAAAATCCAATTTCTATTCAATATTAGTTTTTGAACTTGGTTTATCGACTCTGACTGAACATTAAAATATAATTTAAATTTTTAACATTCAAAATATTTTTATTTATTTCCTCTTAAATTTTTAGTATCAAATTAATATATTTATGGATTAAATTTTTAATTCCTATAATATTTTTTAAAAATTTATATTATTATCTTATATTCATTAGATAGAAATATATAATAATTACTTTTTGTGTTTAAATAAGTAACATTAAACAAATAAAATATTAGAGTGAAAATACTTAATATTTATTTATAAATTGTGTAGTTAAAAATTTAAAATTTTGAAGGTGAATATTGTATTATTAATAATATTTTTATTTTAGATAAGAAATTTTGATTTATCAAAATATCAACCTAAAAATAACCAAAGAATTCTAAAAATTACGCAATCGGGCTGAAAAATATCCAAAGAATTCTATAAATTTCACAAATTTTGGTATACTGATTTTCCCATTTAGTTCTACTTTATATTCTCACCACTCCCTATTTCAAAAAATAATATGATACTGATTGCACCTCGATTGTATTAACGCACTTTATACTTGGAGTTGGCCACACAAAATAAAATAAAATTATTCAACTTTGTTTTCTGATTTGGTGATTTGATGACAACATGTAAATATAATCCCAAATCCAGGAAATTGGAAGCATCTCAAGTTAACTATGACTGGCAGAAGTTCCAGCAAAATATTATGCGTGCACGCATTACTCACTTCGGACTCTGAGCAGTCTATAAATTTCGGGTTGCTTTGTTCTCATTTCACCACTAAAAACATTGCAGTTTCCAGTTTCCTAAATCTTGGAAATAGTGTAAGAAATCTTTTTCTCGTATATATATACATATATATATATATATTCTCTCCATACAAAAAGATTGTCAGTCTTGCAATAGTCTTTTTTCACCACGTACTGATCTGATCTTGCCATGGTTCTGATAACTAATTATTGCTTTTATTTTATTTTTCTTCCAGGTGTGGTGCCAAGATGATGCTGGTTTCGTTGGTTCTTTTACCCCTTTTCCTGCTCTTCTTCAAGCATTCTCCGTTCAGCGTTAGAAACCTGCCACCAGGCATGCGGGCTTCTGAGACACATTTCACAGCTTGTAAAGAATCCTCATGTTGCACTTAAGGGCCTAGCTGACATCTATGGTTCTCTCATGTCATTTCGAGTAGGCGTTCCAGTGGTGGCAGTTGCATCATCTCCAGCTGCCACTAAGGAAATCCATAAAACCCACGACCGAATCTTTTGCGGCCGATTCTTGCCTTCTGTTTATTACGACGTCCCCGACACGACACATGCTTCTCCAGTCATATAGAGAGAATGCAACTCTACGTGGAAGTTTCTGCGTGGCATCGGCCAAAGCTCTATCTTTTGCCCAGTGGCCGTTGAATCAGCTGCCGAGACAAGGATGAAGAAGGCGACGGAGATGGCTGAATTTCTGTGGACTAATAAGGAAGGAAACATCGTTGACATTGAACACGTCATATTCGCGGGTTCTACCAACATCATCACTAATATTCTTGCTTCAAGAAACTTGTTCGCAAGGAAATTGTCGATCAGATCGTGGAAGGGAATGCAATAGATGAGTCACTGTGTGTGATAGCCATAATTTCCAGGCATGTATTAAGGAAATACTGAGGCTACGCATTCCAGGTCCATTTGCTGTTCCTCACTGTGCAACCAAGACTTGCAAAGTCAACGGTTACGTGATCCCAAAAGACAGCATGGTGTCGGTAAATGCCTGGGCAATTCAAACCGACCTGACAACTGGGAGGATGCAACAAGCTTTAAACCTGAGAGGTTTCTCGACTCAGCAATTGATTTCAAGGGATCCCACTTTGAATTTATACCGTTCGGGGCTGGACAAAGAATGTGCCCTGGATCTGGCGTGGCTCTCCAGGGACTGCGGCTGGTAGTGGCCGCTCTAGTGTGTTACTTCGGCTGGAGTCTCCCCAGCGGAATGGACCCAAGTGAACTGGACACAAGTGGTTGGTTTGGAACGACATTGAAGAAGGACAGACCTTTGTATTTGAATCCAAAGCTGAGGGAAACTTATGCTGAATAATAATATATTTATTTCCAGTCAAGTTTTAAAAGCAGTTATGTAAATCTTTTAACTCGTACATTAACTACCTTTTAGTTTTAATACTTATTTTTAAGTATTCTATACTATATTAAACCCATAGCCTGCAGAATAATTATCTTTTGTCTTTTAATAATTCACTAAATATATTCAATTTTTAATTTTTTAACTAATACTAACTAACCTATCCTTTTCTTTTCAAATTTGAATCAAGAGTTAATGTATTTATTTTTTAATCTTTAATTAATTCATTTTTTAATTATCAAAACACAAAAGTTATTTGTGTTTTTCGCATGCACTTAACATATTATATAATAAAAGTATAAAATGTCATTAATTCTTAACGTAATTTTCTATTGGTATTTAAAATGAAAAATCATGATTTGAACTTTTTGTATTTATATTAAATGTTAGATAAAAAAGTTCAATATTTGCATATTATCATTTTTAAATTATTACGAAAAATTTATTGTACCAATAAATTATTTTTATTTAATTTTTGCACAGGCATAGAGTGTGCATGATTACTAGTAATATATAAACGCTCCAAATTATTCCATAGTAATTTTTTTTTTAACTTCTGAAATCACTTATGGAAATGATCTTGTTATTAGTAATAAAATCCACACTCGATATGTGAAAATAATTATATAAATAAATATATTTTATATCATTTATAAAGTAAGGAGATTCAAATAGATAGTTGAAAAAAAATAGAACAAATTAAAATTGGGAAAACATTGAAAGGAAAATTATAATAAATTAAAAATGAGATATACTCAATATAAATAAAATAACGATATTTCTATATATACACATTTCATATTATTCATAAAGTTAACATAATTATAAAAAAGACATTAAAAAATAAAATAAATTAAAATTGAAAGAAGTGCGCAAAATCAATAGAAATTGAAAAGATAGAATGAAAAGAAAATATATAAAAAAAATTAAGAATATTTTAATGATTATAGAATGTGCAAGTAAATTTTCTTACATCCTTAATGTATAAATAGATAGATACTGGATTTGGTTAAAATAATATTTGGGGCAGTGCAATTTGTTGACGGGAAAAAACAAGGAAAACTAAGAAACATGGCAAACTTGTTTTCATTTGAATGAATTAAGACTTTGTCTTGAACTTTTTGAACGCAGTGGTCTTCAATTAAAGAATTGGAAATGATTAACCAATAACTCTCAATTATGTCTGGACATATTTTTCCTTGTTTTCCCCTTTCAAATCGAGTAGAAAAATCTTTTTTTTTAGTACTTCTTTAATTTTCAATATTCAACCCCTAAATTCATTTTTCACAAAAGCAAAAAGTAAAAGGGGAAAAACGTGAAGTACACAGTCCGCTATATTCCCTTGCATTTTCTTTTTTTTCCTCTATAAAATTCTAGAATTAAATATACTATTACTTTTTACACTATTTCTCAAATTTCACACCCAAAGGACAATTTCATCACCCAAAAAATTTTGGAAGTAAGCACGGTGAATAATTTTACGCAATGTCTCTTAGAATTATAAATCTTTCATTAAATATTACTGATAAATTAAATCAATAAAGGTATTAACTTTTCAGTTCCTCGTGGATGTAAAGTAATTCAATTAATATTCGACGCCCTTACAACAATAGAAGAAAACTTTAATGGGGCAAAATGTGCAAAAACTTGCAAGTCATCTAAATCTCATGGGCTGCCTTGTTCAAAAACCAACGGACTTGGGATAATGGAATTATGGTAACCATGCTTGCATATATTGAATAAAATGAGAATGAAATATCAAATAAATTTAATAAGAAAGAGAAATTTTGAGAAAAAAACAAATGAAAATTTTAAACAAAAAAAATTAAAATTAAAATAAGAAATTATGTTATTTTACATTGTGTCAAAATTTTTAAAATAAAAGAATGATGAATAATCAAAAGAATTTAAAAAATGATAAATTTTGAGAGAACATATAAATATAAATTGCAATAAGTTGGATAAAAAAGAAAGAAAAAAGGCCTTAATAAAATAATAATATAATATAAATATAGAAAGGAATAAAAATTGTATAAATGATCTAATGAGTATTATGTATAATGAAAAAGGAATGAAATTATCAATCATTATAGAAATATAAATTTATTTATAGTAACATTATTAGTAATTAGATATTATGCAAACATAGTATAGATAAAATATAGAAGGCTAACTTAATCAAATAGAAGTATAATTTTATTTTTAACAGAATCAGAATATAAAAACTCATGGTGATAAAAAAGAATCATAATTCCTATATTTTAATTAGATTTTCTTAGGAATGGCTCTTTTCATATAAAATTACACCAACGGCATTCCTTAAAATAGAGTAGAAAATGCTCATGCCATCCTCAATTTATTCCTAGGCACGAGCCATGCTCTAAAAATTTTCTATCATTCTGCGCTCATAATTTGGTAATTTTAATATCGCCCTACAAGCAAAGACAGAAATGCGAGACAAAAAGCTGAAGACAGAAGGGAAATAGTAGCTGAGAGCCATGGCTGATGAAGACTACAAGACAGACAGAGTGGGAGTTTAATTAATTTTCTGATACTTATTTTCTCCTGATTCTTTGGTTACTTCAAATTAATAAAAAGTTAGTTTTCTGGAACTAGGGTTTTGTTAGGATTTAATGTTTTATTGACGTAAATCCTCAATGGTTGTCGTATGAGGATGATCTAATGGAGCCTGTCGGAACTGAGAAACAAGCCTACACAAGTGAAGATGTGACTTTGAAGTAGGGAACGGGAGTGCCAATTAATCATAGGACTAAGCTTAGCTCAGCTGATAGCTAGGAGTGGTTAATAAGCAAATTTTCTCTCCAATTCAATTGGACAAAGACACATGGTTTATATATCAAATGCAGCGTTTTTTTTTCGGCATGAAATGCAGAGTTGATATTCCAGTCATTCTTCTTCTTTTGGCTATGTTTGGAACCCATTTTCAATCTCTAACATACCGTCAAGCATCATGGTACCAAATATATTACTGAATAAAATTATCATTCAAATTTATATTTAAAAATTATTCATGATTAATTATTATTTAATCATTATATATATTTACACGTAAATCGATAAAAATTAATCATTATTTCTATAACTACACGTGGGAGAGAGGTTTTAGTTGAAAATGACGATTGGTGAAAATTGTGTTGAAATAAATAATATGTTTTAATTGTAAAATTTTGATGAGATAAAAATATTAATTTATTTAAATATATGAATAAATTATATAAGAATGATTTGATAATGTAATAATTTATATAGATAATGATTAATCATAAGATATAAATAAATATAAAAAAAGAGTATATGTGATATATATATATATATGTATTAATTTAATCATGAATACGTATAATGACTAAAAGAATAACGAATTAGTTATAAACGTAAGAAAGTGAATTTAAATTTGAATTTCAATAAAAATTTTCGTAAATATCATGTTTGAAAGTGTGCAGTTTAACAATGTGTTAGGGAACTAGACGTTATGTACTATAATATTATTTAATTATTATAATAAATCAAAAATTTTAAAACATTAAAATTAGTACCAAACATTTTTATCATGTTAACACAACTCACCTCAAATATCACATTTCACCAAAACCCTTCTTCCAAACATAGCCTTTGTTATTTCTCCTTCCAGACTCACTCTCATTGTAAGTAAATCTTGAAGATTGAATCCTCTATCCCTCAACCTCGAGGCATCTGCTTGGAGATATCTGTAGCAGCTGGCACACCCAATTCGCTAATAGAGTGGTTTCATTGCTATCGATCCTAGGTGGCTCCATTACCATGACAGAAAGGACTAGACTGCAAGAGCTTTGCATAGATGCAGACCAATTGTGGCTGAGCATGGAAGAAGTGGGATGTTTCTTGAACAACAAGCATTGCGATTGGCCAAACAACAAAACAAGTCATGGGAGGACAAAAAACAGTTGATGTTGACCCTAATGGTGGACACTAGAAATACACCAACTGTGGACCACTCTACCTGGCGAATTACCTAACCTAGCACCACAAATTGCCTATCACGTAACTAAAGTTGATGAAACTGGTTTGAAAGAATGAGTTGACCGAGTTGAACAATTCTTTGAAATGGACTCCACCCCTACTAAATTCAAAGTAAATGTAGTTGTAGTTCATACGCAAGTTGCGAGATTTTATGGGTTATAAGATATTTTTGAATCTTGTTCAACCTAATTATAAAATTGAGTTTTCAGAGTAAAATAATGACGACTTATACAATATTGTAAAAATTCATTAGCACGGATAATTACATTTTGACTTAATAACGGTAAAATAAATGAAATGCCATCAATATGCTGTAATTAAAATATTTGTCATTTTATTATACTCAATAACTTGATGAGAACTAACCTAATTAAGAAAACTAAAAAAACTTATGAACACAAGCGCTTACAAATTTGTAAACACGACAATGTTTTGAAAGTAAGCTATGTTGGGAAGGTACCTTCCACTTTCCCAACTTTAAATAAACAAACATGGGTTTTTTATTTTTTTATTTTTTATTTTTTATAATTTAACAAATTACCCCATTTACAGAGAGTTTGTTAAATTAATCAATCTCGTCGTTTAGAACAACGAGATGACTTGATCTGACGTCATCTCGCAGTTCTAAACGGCGAGATACACTTTTTTCAAAATAAATAAATAATATTTCGTATTTCTGTCGGTATAATGGAGGAAATATGGATGACGTCATCTCGCAGTTTGTAACGGCGAGATGACGTCATAATATCTTATAATAAATTAATATAAATTATTATATATTTTTGAAATAAGAAAATTTATTTAAATAAAAGAATTTTATTTCAATAAATTGAGTTTTAAATTATAATCTTATATAATACTTGTTGAGTTTTTTATGTTTAGACATTCACATTACAATAATAATTAATTGAAATTTGAAATTATAATGAATTTATTTAAAAGGAAAAATTTATTTAGATAATAGCTTAAAAGATGTGTGTTATAACTTTTAAATGAAATTATATAATGAAATTATAATAAAATCAATATAAATGCCAATAAAATTGAAAATTTTGAATACATATAAGAGATAATATTAAATACTACACGTCATCCTCATCTTCATCTCTCAAATGACTACCGATGCCACAGTGTATTGGTCGTCTGGCACGATGTCCTCTTCGTGGTATTGGATCTCCTTGAGGATGGTGCAAAGTATGAGGCTGTTGAGCTTCCATACTTATAAAGTCCTGCTGAAGTGGCACTGGGGATCCACGGTATTGCCAAGGCTGATTCTGTGAATTGTACGCATGAAGGGGGGTGTAAGGAGACTCTGAAAATACCGTGTATGGAGAATCGGCATGTGGTGTATATGGAGAGTGGATGCTCTGATGTAGTGGTTGAAGTACATATACATCTGCCGGATCTATAGTGCTAGGTACTAGTACCTCATGCTGATATGATGTGCCAGGAATTGATACATCGTGGTGATAGGGTATGCTACGTTCTAGAGTGGGATGTGCAGACGCAATGTCATCCATCTAGTAGTATGGTGGAAAATCTCGCTAGACTCGCTGTTGTGATAGTTGCTCGACTCTATTAACAATCTGTTGATTATATCCACCAGAACGTAGTTGTTGCATCTACTGTGCCTGCAATCAACAATTTACATATTGCTGAATAATATACACAGAGACATTCACACACACACATATGTATATACGCAAATATAAAAGAGTACCACGTGCGGGAAATAAGTGATGTGGCCAGGTTGATATCCAATATGTACAAATACATGCCCAGGAGTGATAAATCGGCGCATAACTCGACGGTACCACTCGAAATAGTCTCGTCACACCCGTGTATCTGGAAAGATGGGGCCCATTATGATATGATCATCACTAGCCCATTCTCGAATGTATGCAGCGTGGTGATGAGCCCAATTAGTTCCTGAACGCCCGTGCCTATGCTCGTTATGTAGTGCATCCTGAGCCCGTGGTGGATCATTAGGAATGCCTTGTGGTATTCCGAATTGCCTCAATACCCGATCAATACGGTGCATCTCAATAATCTCATAGCAGATTAGTGGACCACAGAACGTCCACAGTTGTCGGCCACAATGGTTGGGTAGCATCTCATACGCATCGTCAGGGTAAGGCCGCCATTGAAATTGAAATGAAATATGTAATGTTATATGGAACTGGTTGTATACAAGATGCAATATACATGATGTAGTATTTGATATCCATATTTAATATGACAAATGTTACTTGTACCTGAGACTCTGCCTCTCCGTCTAATGTATCACATATCATGCGAATAGAGTGAGATGCATTTGATGTGTTACTCCTCCTTGACTTGGTCCAGCTATATACATGTGAAAATCATCAAGAAAACAAAACATAACAGTTGCACAATAGCATAACAAGACATGTAATTTTTTGAGACATACCGTGCTCCGAAAGGTGCAGCTGGTAATTGCACGTCCCCAAGTACAGTGAGTGGACCAGTGTAAAGGCCACGATCACGGGTCTGTGGGCCCAACCTCGGGATTCTAATCCAAGTCCATATCTGTAAAAGTTCTAGTGAACCAGCAATCGTCTACCTACCTCGCATACACGCGGAGCACAACTCTCAATATAAATATGCCAATGCCGCACTCCCCCAACTATATGGTTGAGTCCTACTCACATCTTCTAACATACGAAGGTATAATAGCTCAACTCGATCCCTAGATGAATCAGGAAAAATTCTGCATCCTAATAACAATAACACGTAACAGCGAGTGTATCGAGCCACGTCATCCTTTGTACTATCAACAGTCAAGGTCCGGTGTCGAATCTCCCGAAGTAAGACTGAAAGGGATATAGTAGCACCACTGAATACATCTGTGAAGGGTGCAAACCCCAAATACTCCAAACAATACTCTTGCCAAACACTTAAGGCCCAACGTTCGTCAACCCCTATAATTGGGGCACCCGCGCCATATCAACGCTACATCTTCTAATATAATGGTAGACTCACCAGTCATAAAATCAAAGGTGTGAGTCTCACGGCACCACCTCTTAACTATTACTGTGATCAGGTGCCAATCAAGTGCTACATGTCCACACCTATACACTCTATAGAAACCTAGTCAATGCAGTAAAATAACGACCCGATCATCAAAATCAGAAATCCTGGCTAGTGCCCTAGTCTGATGTCGTGGTCGAAGTATAGTGTCTATGTCCCCTAATCACACAGCCTCCGACCTATGGTTATGCTGTAAGTATAGCAAACTCGGATCAAATGGGCCCGGATTAGCTCTCATAGCCATGGTGAAAAAGTCCTGTATGACAAACTATGCATTAATTAAACACCAAATTAACAATATATACATAAACATGAAAACTAACATTTACAAGCATATAAAATATGTAATCACAAAACTTGAAAAAATAACATTCACACATAATATTTAAATGTATACAAAAATAACTACACAGGCACGGAACTACTTTCGTGTTTAGCTGTTAAAAATATAAAATTTACAGAAACATGTGAAGCTAACGAGGACGACTGGAGGATGAAGGCATGTCTAAATCCTGCAATCGACGTTGGGCTTGTTGCTGCAATTGCTGTCGAGCCCGATATTGTGGCCAGTCCATTTCATTTGGTATTCGACTTGATGGGGCCCTCCCAACCTTACGAATTATACGCCTGTGAGGGTTGTGGACCAACTTGAATGGTGGATCATCCTAATAATCCTCGGCCCAAACAGGATTGAATCTCCCTTCATATGTGTACACATAACTACCAATGGAAAAGTATGGCATCACTAGCTGTTTATGATTAATACCATATTTTCTACTAATAGCTATTGCGTGTGAGCATGGAATTCCGCGTAATAACCACTTCTTGCATGTGCAATCCCTACTGCATAGTTCCACAGCGTGTGCATTTCCTTCGCCTCTTCTCGGATCCTGTGCTGTGATCACTCGTCCCGACTGTGCATTTCGATCATATAGTTGCATTAAATGCCGGATAGATTTGCGCTCTGCCCTTACATACGTCTTTGTAGGCCAAGCGGGCCACTCATCCCCTCCTGCCATCTTAACTTCACCCTCCATTAATCTTTGCCTGAATTTAGCAACGGCTCGATCAAATGTCATTTGCACAATCGAACATATTGGCAACCGCCGTATTCCCTTCATTACCCCATTAATACTTTCTGATATGTTAGTTGTCAGTACACCATGTCTCCAACCTCCATCAAAGGATAGAGCCCATTTTTCTTTATCAATTGCTTCCAAGTAGTTGTAGACCTCCAAGTTAATCTGCTTTATATGATCTAAAGTTTGAAGAAATTTGTTCTCCTAGTTCTCAGCACCTGCTCTCTAGCATTGATCACGCAAGTGTCGAGATTTGAAAGCTTTTAAAATGTTTGCACACAAATGTTGAAGACAAAATCGGTGTTGTCCTCTTGGGGCCTTGAAAACATCGATGTTTTTGACGGCAGAAAGAAGCCCAGGATGTCTGTCGGATACAAGATAATTATATGCTCTACCACAGATAATATGTCGCTCCAACATCTGCAAAAACCAACCCCATGATTCTGTGTTTTCTTCATCTACTAAGGCATAAGCAAGAGGTAATACTTGCTAATTGGCATCAATAGTAACTGCAATCAATAACTTATGGCGATACTTCGTGTATAGGTGCGTGCCATCTACACTAATTACTGGCCTACAATGCTGGTATCCATCAATGCAAGGTTTGAAAGCCTAAAATAAATAACATAGCATCATCCTATTTGGCACCCCAGTGCCAATATGTCTCAACTCAACAATAGTGTCTGGGTTCCATTTTTGTAGTGCTTTCATGTAGGCAGACAACTTATTCACTGAGTCTTCCCATGTGCCGTACACATTCTCAATGGCTCGTTTCAAGCTGTACCATGCCTTTGCATAATTTATCTCATAACCGTACCGATCTTTGACAAGTTGCACAATATTTTTCATCTCAATAGTAAGGTTTTCACGAACTAACCCTACGAGAATTGCTGCAATCATGTTTTTATCTAAATTTGTGTGATCCATCCTTAGGTCCCTTGGGAGACAAGTGTGGGCTGTGCCATATCTAGTTATCTTCCACAATCCCATTTTCTACCTTAAAGAAGCCCTAAGGTGCCAGTCACAAGGCATATCAACTCTAGTATGTCTACATTTGATCTTCCACATACTTGGCGTACTCTTCACCACACGGTACTTTCGCTTTGCATGTCTCATAGAATAATCCTTCACAGCTGCTTGGACATGACCTTTGCTCTTAAACACCATGTTCAAATGAAGCTCTCCTTTGTGCTCGTCATAATACGTGCTCCATCTACCACTTGGATTTTCAACACTGTCAGCTGTTATTTCTGGCTCTGCCAGTGAGAAGAAGGGTACAGACGGATATAATGACACTATCGGTTGTTCTGTCCCATGTTCAGGTATAGTTGAAGAGTGCATTGGCATGGTGCTCGCTCGCCCTAGCACACGTCTATGGTATGCATTGGCTGATGGGTCGGCATCTGATGCTGTTAATACCTGCTGCATTGAATTGATATCGACTGCATCCTCATCTTCTTCATCCTCATCATCTCCCTCATCTCTATAATCTCTATCATTGATGTCAGATGTTGATCGGTATACATGTTGCTCATGGGCATCACAAAGCATCTCGCCTGCATTATCCATATCAACCCTACTTCCATATTCTGATCCAAAATGTGATGCCTGTGTATTAAGATCAGGTAACATGTCACACTCCTGATTTACGACATGAGTCAACGCTTTAGTGACCAAGGGCACACTATTGCTCTGTCGAGTTCCAAAGAATGATCGGTGGGAGGTTTGACCTGTTTCTTCCTCCACACGTGGCACAATATACTGATTGTCACAGTCTCTCCGTTCTATTTCGATGTAGAGATCTAAATACATGACTTGATTGATCGGATTAAACAAGAATTGCAAATTTACGTCATTCTTAATTCCTAATAGGACCACATCATGTCCCCCAAATGCATCTCTTAACACAAATTTTGTTTTCAAATGAATGACATAATGATTTCGATCCACTCCAGTCAAATCATACACCATCGTCTCCAATTCAACAAAAGTCGTACTGCGACGTATGCTTTGCAAATAACGAGGCCCAATATTGTAACTTATTTCGTTCGAATTTTGCACAATAGAACCCCCCCAATACAGCACAATTTGAATATCACCCTCAAATACCATATCTTCAAAACAAACAGAACACAATATAAGCGTCACATCTATAATATGACATATACAAATATAATAAATATAAGCATCACATCCATAATAAGAATTTAATGTATTTTAAGTAAATATTTTATCACTCATCTAATATTCTTATTTGATAAAAATTGGTTAAATTGATAAAAGATTTATAAGTGAGTTCCATTTGTTAAATTGGAAAATTAATTAGAATAACTACATTAAAAACCTTCATTTTTTTTCATTCGTCTAATATTCTTAAATTTTATGTATTAAATATTTAAGTACACAATTTTTATTCATCTAATATTCTTATAAAATTTTCAAATTTATTTGATTGTCTCTATTTACACTACAATTAATAGATAGGAAAAATTAGCAACTAATGACAAACTACAGCTTGTCCCACAACACCAGAATTTTATTTTGAACCTAAATATAACAAAATATGAATACTCACATTAGAAATCAATTCTGATAATACGCCTTGTTTGTTTTCACAAATTTTAACTGGAGTTTCCTGCAATATAAAAACATTTGTTACTAATTAAGACTGAAAAATTAAAACACTCAAATTGAAAAACAAATTGTAAAAATTAAGACTAAAAAATCAAAACACTCAAACTTAAAATAGATTTGTTCGGTCAACCTTCAGCAAAAATCTGTCGGGTCGGCCAACCTTCAACAAAAATCTGTCGGAAAAAATCCGTTTGGAACGATGAACAGCGATCGGGCGTGTTTGCAAGGAATGGAAGAATTCGCCGGCAAAGAGAAACGATGAACAACAATCGAATCGGTGTTGAAGACGATGAATTCGCCGAGGAATGGAAGAATTTAGATGGTTTTGAGGGGAAGAAGGCGATGAACAGCAATCGGGCGTGTGCTAAAGTTATCTCGCCATTTCAAACGGCGAGACTCATGAGTTGGACCAATCAGAGGTATCTCGTCGTTTTGAACGGCGGGATAGACATCGTTAATTGGGTCCAATCTCGCCGTTTGAAACGGCGAAACACGTTAGTTGGCCCAATCAGACGCTATCTCGCCGTTTCAAACGACGAGGTATACCTCGGAACTAACGTCTCGTAGACTGGTCCATCAGACTCTATCTCGCCGTTCGAAACGGCGAAATACAGTGTATTTCGAGACAATTAATACGAATACAAACGAAACATTATTTATTTTTTTTTTGGGAGGAGGTATTTCGCCATTCAAAACGCCGAGATAACGTCATCCCGCCGTTTCGAACGACGAGATTGGTTAATTTTACAACTTCTACATGAATGGGGTAATTTGTTAAATTGTAATATAAAATAGAATAAAAAAATAAAAAACCCAAACAAACATACTAATTGATAAATTTTTTATTTAAATTTAAATTTTAAATTTTCTTTTATTATATATATAATTAACTAAATATTTTTCAATTATTATACTTATTTATTATCAAATCAATATATACATGTACACATATTCACATTTAAATATAGTTATATCTTATAAATTAATTATTAATTTTATATATTATTTTATTATTTAATTATTATTATATATATTTATTTAAATAAATAAAATATTTATAAATATCAAAATTTTACCTATTTGTACTAATACAATTTTCAGTAAATAGCATGGCCCACCGTCACCCCTCACCCAAATAGAGGATACGCACTAGGCGACGAGCCGCCACCCCATTCAGTGGGTAAGGTGCGTTTCCGCACAACAACAGCTAAGCAACCGACGCGCGTCAGCTTCTTATCAATCCCCCCGAGTCCCAGGGGACCCCGCCAGGCCCCTCGTGCAGGTAAGGTACGACCCCGGGCCCGCATCGAGGGATATGAAGCTGGTGGCCCCAACGGCTCCCCAACCACAGCGGGGGCCCACTCCCGAGTGCGTCGCCCTCGACTCAAGTGCGCATATTTTATTAGGCCGCACGCCACTCTGTTGCCAATCATTCTTTCTAGTAAAGTTCCGACTTCCGACTAAAATCAAGGTCCTCTGTTTATAAAAAAAAAAAAACGGAATGTTATTTTTGCATATAGTAGTGCCTTTATAACAAATTTAATTTTTAACCTTTAATTTATGATCTTATAGCTTAAATTATATTTTATTCATATGTCTCATAATCAAGTTTAAAACAAGAAATATACAAATAAGCTCCGCCAAACACATCTCAGAGCAATTTGGAGAATGGGCCCCACAGGTCCCCGTTGGCCTGGAAAGCAGGCGTCGCCAATTGCATGGTGATCAGAAGAAAAGTAAGATGGCTATCCGTATTTCAACAATTACAGCTAATAAGATATTTAGTAAATACAAAATGTCCAAAAATCCTCAATTGTCAACTCCAACTTTTTAATTTTTTTCAAATATTCTCTTACCTGCAGCATTGTTATTAAATTTTCCATTTCCTGCATTGGGTTTTCCAATTTCAAGACAGAGGGCAAAGGTCCTAAACGCGCTGTCGAAATCAAGTTACTTACAAATTGTATCTCATAAACAGGTTGACTAAATAGTGCAGCTAAAAGTGAAAACAGACAATTTTAAAGAACACAATGCCTTCCCCTGTTTGGCAAACCTGACAAAACGATTGTGTTCAAAAGTTCTACATACTCTGTGGCCTAAAGCCCTGGGCCGAGTCCGGGCCCGTTGTTTCGTGACTTCTCTTCTTTCTTCAGGGTTTTGGAGATGGTGTTTCATTGTTGTTATTCCCTGCGGCAGAGCCCGCCATAAACTGAAGCTCCCTCTTGTCGTAAATCGCCAAAGAGAAGTCCCTCAGCAGCTGCATCGCACTTGTTGTACCTGTCGCCGATGACGTAAAACTTGAATTGCCTGCCATTGTCTTCTTTCCGCTGCTTCCATCTTTATTGCTGGGCCCCACTTTAGTATCGACGTTTCCGCCACCGGAAACGGCGGGCGCACCTCCGGTGGAACCGACGAACTGAGATATCGGCTGCCCAGAGACGTTGAAAACCGGCGTCGCGGTAGCCGGTATGGCCCAGAACTGCGGCCGACTCGACGGGCCCGCGGTGGCAACTGCTGTGGCTCCGCCTGTAGGCGGGATCATAAAAAAAGTGCCGCCGGCGAATACCGGGACTAGCCCCTGGGGCGCAATTGGTGCTACGGGGGCAAAACTGGAAGCATCATTAACGTCACAAAATTCGCTGTTGGAAGCCCTTTTTCGTCGCTTTCTAGAGGTTTCCTGATCCGCGGCGGCGGCCGTAGTAGTCGGGATTTTCAGCGCACCGTTCACCGAGACGGCTATGGCAGGTACGGTGCCAGTGCCTGTGGCCTTGATGATAGCCGGCTCAGCCCGCTCGAGCAGCCAGCGAATGGTCTCGCCGTCGGACTTATGTCCGAGCTCCCGCGTCAGCCGGAATATACGAGCCGCGCACGCCGCCGGCATCCGGATCCTCCGGCCGCGCCCCTCCACCTTCGAGTGCCGGTCCTTACTCGACCTCTTCGGCGGAGCCACAGCCACCGCCGTGGCCAGAGGCGGGGCCACTCCTTCCTGTACGGACGGCCCCTCCAAACTGCTATCCGTTGGCTCTTCCTTCAAAAGGGGCGCAATATCTGAAGGCGTCGGCCGAGATGCGTGGGATTCCACCGTGTCAACGGCGGTGATGGTGTATTCATTTGAGAGGAGGGGGTCGGCGGGTGGATTGGTGGCATCATCTTCTCGGGGTTCAAGATTTTGGTGGTTGTGGCGGTGGCGGGGCAGAACTGAGGCCATGTCTATAATGGGCGATGGGAGTGAATGAGGGACCCCCAAAGAAAACCTAAATACTGTGGTGAGAGGGGAATCGACGGTTCACGTGCGTTGGAGAGCTTGTGGGGGCTTTGGGATGGTGACACGTAACGGATCCTACCAAATTAGGGGGTTGGAATGTGATTAACTGGGTCAAACCTTGATGGGGTTTCTGGATTGTACCACATTGTAAGAATTTGAGTGGAAATGTTATTGGGTTTTCTTTGCTGTTGAGTTCCACAGTTGAGTTATGGACTTGAAAGATTGTTTGTGTTGGTGGTCCAACAATTGTACTTACAATGACCCAAACATGGACATTTACGTGCCCATGGCCCCTGGCCCCTTGGGGAGAAAATTCATTAACTAGTTTTGTGATGATCATAAATATTTGGAGTTATAAATAATAAATGATGTTTATATTCGATGAATTTCTTTGTAATGATAAAATAATGAGTTGAAATAAGTACGAATAGAATTTAAAAATAAATCAATGAATTTGGGGCTCTTATCTTACAAATCCTTCAGTAATAAAGCTAATATTGTCTCATGATCCATTGACTTCCGAGACTCTCTCATATCTCTCTTGTCTTTTTAGGTTATTTTTACAGTTAATTTTAGCATAATTATGAGACAATTAGCTGAACGTTTTGCTTCAATTCATTTCCTCTTTGAGCAGTAGTTAAATGGATTTTTCATCAAATAAATCCAACAAAACGAGTTTATATGATTTACACACATCAATTACAAGTGTTTTGGATGTTCAATAAATTTGTTGGGTTGAGTTGGGTTCGGTTGTATTTCTTATATTTATTATTTGTATTTATACTATTGCATTATGGTTGAAATTCTATTTAGTCTTTTGCTAGATTTCTTAAAATGTCCTTATTCAAAAACCTCTCTTAAACGCACATTAATGAGCACAACTAATTAAAAAACACACCAAGAATAATATTTATATATGAAAAACACACCAAGAATAATACTCTTATGGCATTGTATTTTTACATGTATTATATGGTCCTCTCTATTGTATCAGCAAGTAAATCAATCTGCTTCAATTTATTGAACACTTTCAACCAAGATGGTGGTCGCTTCTCCGGTTGACAAGTTATTTCTATTATGGTAAATGATTTTGAGAGTGTTCAGCTAAGTTTATTTTTAATATATTATAAGATTAGTTGATAAGATGCTATTGAAGCTTATAAGTTTAAACATTTTATTTTAAAAATAAATTAATAAAGTATTTAGATGGATTATTTTATATGATTTAGTTGAAATTTATAATTATAATTAATTAAATTTTTTTGATGGAATAATAATAAAAATAAATTAAATCATTAAATTGAAAATATGTGTGTTATTTTTAATATATATATATATATATATATATCGAAATAGATTATGAGAGGTTTGAAAATAATTTAAAAAAATTAACTTATTTTCAAAGAGTTTATAAGTTTCAAACATTTCACGTTGAGAGTTCATAATTTCATTAAAAAATTTATCAAAAACTTTTAAGGAAGCAAACACACTTTTAATCTCGTATGACCGTCACAAGAGAATTCCTAAATTGTTCCAACAATATTGTTCTCATTGCTGTGGGTAAAACTTAAAAAATAAAAACTGTTGCTGCATAATTACCATAGAGTTATTTCCACCTCCTGTGGATTTGGACTATGCGTTTGCACTATTATAGTCCTCGTGATAATTAAATGCGTTACCAAAGCAAGACAACTAAAAAAATGCAGCAATTTAATTGATTCACATGTAATTTCTTGTCTATATTTAAGAATTACTAGTGTTTTGTAGGGATATGGCAGTTGTTTACTACTAAGCTTCTGAAGTGTAATGTTTGTATTACAGAGATAATTGTTGTGCTGGCTAATTATATATTCAACTAATTGAAATCATAGATTGGCGTCTTGTTTTTTTCAAAAGTATATACAGATATGCATAAAACCTGCGAGAAGATACCACATGTTAGAAGTGCTGCAGAGTTGAGTTTAAGTAGTGTTTCGAGTTCAATAATTACTTCCATTTCATTTATTTTAATTTTGTAAAATTTAAACTCAATTTAGAGTTTAAGTCAAGCAACAATATTACATGTAACAAAATTGTTAAATTTCAAATCCGAATTTAATTAAACTTAAAAGTTGTTATCAAGGCTAATGAGTTTGACCCGATTAACTTAGATTCATCAATACTTTACCACCGACAAGTCAGAAAGCAAGTCCATATCGATGTGGATCCCTTCAAATGAGGCCTATATAATAAAAAATTAAAAAAAAAAAAGGATGGGCCTACACTCCTCTATTTCGAGGGGAAAGCCGTGGGCAAGGGCTGGGCAGAAGGTAAAGTGAGAGAGTTGCTTTGCAAAAAATAAAGTGAAACTATTTTGGTGTGTTAGAAAAATTGTTAGAGTCAGATAAAGATAAAAGAAGATTATAAAAATTTATTGTGAGTGAAACTACAGTGAAGATTTATTCGGTGTGTTCTTAAAAAATATTGAGTGTCATTATTTTAATTTTGACTTATTTGTTATGTTGCCTCTAAAGATGTCCTCCTCTTGTATTTCTACTTATTAAGCAATGGAATAATTTCGGAGCTAACTTGTAAACGTAACCTATTGAAAGATAAATCACTTAAAAATTGTTGTGTTATTATTTATTGTTTGTTTTTATTTATTATTTATTTACTTATTACTTGATAGTTAGTAACACTTTTGCTTAGCACTTTGTGGCTAACTTGCCCTGATGGATTTAACCCTTTTGTCAAGCAAGCTATGGCTTACCTTTATTTGATGTAGCTATTATTGACAAATACCTTAATTTTTTTAAGAGTTTGGTTTTTTGGGAATATTTAGTAACGAGTTTGAATATTGATATTTGTTATTAAGAAAGGCCAACACATATATGGAGGCTAATATGCGATTTTCAGCCAGATTGGACTCGAGGCTTTTGCCAGAAAACCAATTACACTAGAATAAAATTTGTTGAGCATATAAATTAAAACATCAAACTGTAGTATATTTGAGTTCTTTTATTTGCCGATAGGCCACCGAAACCGCTCTAATTATTTTTCAAGAGTAAGCGCTGCCTTACAGATGTTTCATGATTTAAATTGTTGCAAAACCTTTCACATACGTCCTGTCATCCATTGGTAATGACTTGCATGACAATTCCGACCAACAGAAGTAATCAGCCGCTTTATAATCTTAATTCCTTCAGTGAGAATTCCGCTCCAGCAGAATCTTCTGTCCCACATACCTGCATCACAAAATAACACAGAAACTCAGTGCCAGACTTCCCATTATTCGGCAAACAAAAGATTATTACATCCATCCACGAACGTCATTAACAGATCATGACCTTCCAAGCATCATAACCGTGGCCTGAGGATTAGTTCCGGGAGAGTAATGAAAGGTCGATCCGTCGACCACGCGGAGGGCATGAACGCCAATCACCCTATAATCACGATCGACAACGGCGTCCACTTGGCAGCTTCCATGGTAATGCCATATGGTCATCACGGTCTCCCTGCAGAACTCCTCCAGGGAGCGGGTTGCCTTCAAGCTTCTCCTCCTCAGGTTGGTTGGCAGTGTCAGCATTAAGTTGGTGTAGGTTTGGAATGAGGTGAAGGGGAAGCGGAAAGAGGAGACGGCCCTCGACTCGACGACATTTTTAACGATTTTCATGCCATGGACACACCTCTGCAGGTCCCGAGGGTCCTGGAAGTAGTTGAAGGTGACTCTTGGATTGTCGTTCGGGTCCCTGCTTTGGAGCTCCACTTGGCCTGTGGAGAAAGGTCCCATGATCTTTTCCAGGATCAATCCCACAGGGAGGTCGGGCTTCTGGTACAGTTCGGAGACTTCTATGCCTTGGTGGACTGTTTGGTCGGTGGGAATTGAGAAATGAGGGAGAGTCTGCCACATGGTGCAACGCATTTATTCTCATGTACTTAGTAAATGTACAAATTAATTTATAAATTATAAAATGATAGCATTTTAAATAATAAAAAAATATTAGAATTAAATATATATATATATATAATATTTTTAAAAAGAAAAAAAATTAAAAGAATTTTGCAAAAAGAGAAAATTTGAGAGAAAATTAAGTTAAAGGAAAGGGGGAAAAGGATAGAAAAATAAGAAAAAAAATAAAGATAAAATTTTAAAAAAGAAAATTTTTGAGGGGAAAACTAATTAGAAAAATAAATTAAAACAAGAGTGAAAAAAAAAAGATAGAAAAATGAAAAAATATATAACTTTACCATCTGCCACTAAAAAGTCTTACTCTTATAATAATACAAACATATAGTATAAAAAGTGAGTAATTTTATATTAATAATTATATTTGAGTGTGTTTGCTATGTGAATTTACAAATTAAATATAATATTTATGTACAATAAGTTTGTATATGTAAACTGACTAACCTGGTTTGCGATCTTCGCAAAATCTTGGGCAATTCTGTTGATCTTAGTGAGGTCGAAGAATCCACTGCCGGCTTCAATGAAGCTGCCAACGTCACTTATGCCTACAGTCTGGACAAGGGAGATCTCCACCGGCCTATGTGAAGGAATTAGGAGTGCGTTCATTGGGTTATCGGACAAGCGCTGACCCACCATTGGATGGTCCAGTATTACGTTGATTCCATGTGTCCTGAGCTGATTGGCTGGCCCTACACCGCTCAGCATCAGGAGCTGTGGGCTGCCAATTGCACCGGCGGACAGAATGACCTCACTCGTCGGCGCACGGGTTAGGTATGCCATGTGCCTGCCGCCATTAGAGTCTCTGAAGAAGACCCCATAAGCCTTCGGACTTTGCCCTGAATTGCATCGCCACGAATTGCAGGAAAAAAATATTAACATGTAGCAGTGCATGCATGGAATTATAGCTGAGTATTTGTGAATGTTTCAATGGCATTCATCTTTCATCATGTTGGCTTGGGCTCTTGTTTGGAAATTAAAATATTGAATTGAATTGAGTCTGTCATTGATTATTATAACCAATTAAAAGAGTGTCCTAACTATAGTTGTTAATGAGGCGTGACGTGGAAAAGCCTCCTACAGCGGTGGTCTTGTTACAGTATGGCACGAAATCATGTGAATGAATGGAATATGTTTATGCTACAAATAATTTTCACAAAAATAAAACACAAACAATAAATAACAAGTACAAATATTTTTAGCTTCTAATGTAATGGGAAGACACATAAAATATTAATCTTCTTTATAAAAAGTTCAAAAATGAATAAGGAAGAAATCCCGAATGTTAAAGGTCTTCAAAAAAAAATTAAACCATAAATATTTGATAGTATTGATTTTCAAAAAAAAAAAATTATACCATAAACAGTAGGGGACAGATGCCATCCAATAGATTTTTGACTTCTATAAAATTGTAAATAATCTTTAGATAAGTGATAATAAATGAGAGAACTTTCAAAATAAGCGAACTCATTAGAAGAAAAAAAACAGAGAAAATAATGAAAGAACATCTCAAACAATATTGCCTAGAATTGGAAAAAAAAAAAGGAGGAATAATTAAAAAAAAAAGAACCTTACAAAAAAGTAAAAACGTAAAGAAGGAAATAAAGAAATAAACCTATCAATAATTAAAAAAGGAAAAGCAAGAAAAAAATATCATAACTCATATGACACAGATTATTTGTCTTTTATTTCCTCACAAAGGGGAAAAGACGTGCGCGGTGGCTCAAACCATAAACAACAATGACCCTAACTATTAAATTTTATAAAAGGGTATGAAATCAGAACGAAGAGAACTTTGGAAAGGGCAGAAAGTTTGGCCGTTCAATAAATCTCTCCCTAATTCTACTGTCAACCACTAATCACACCAAGAGCTTCATTACATCTTCCAATTATAGTTTTAAATTATAAAGACTGGGAAGAAACTAATGCAGCCTTCACTATGAAAAAATTTAATTAATGTAATTTAACGCTAACCTGCCGAAGACTTAATCAATATTTGCTGCACAGTCGCATGCAAATATACAATAATCTTGGTGGGATCTGCGTACTCCAATAGATCAGCTGCAGTGTGTCTATACCCATTCTCATCAAAAATTGTGCCCCCAATCTTAGTCCCTTGCAGATGCTCGTACGTAAATCCTCTGTCTGGCCACACCCCGGCCTCGAGCAACCCGTCGCGCACCGCCGCCTGCCACGGCCCCACTCGCGGCCACGACACCACCTTCCTTTCCACCCACTCGTACGACTCTTCGACCAGTCGCGCGTCCCACCCCACGTCCTGCACGTACTCGGCGCTGGCCCGAGTGTAGAACCCCGCGTTGATGGCGGAGCTGCCGCCTAATATGCGGCCGCGGTGGTTGAAGACGCCGTCCGTGGAGACGAACGCCTGCGAGGCGGACGTCGGGGATATGTCCGCCAATGTCAACGCGAAACCGTCTATGTGGGTTACGTCGGGGTTGTCGTACGGCAGGCCGCCTCTCTCCAGGAGCAATACTTTCGCGGAGGCGGAGAGCGTCGCCGCAAGCGCGCAGCCGGCGGTTCCGCCGCCGACGACTATGTAGTCGTAGTAACATGTCGGTGGAGCTGACGTTGCATCTTTGGCAAAAGAGGTGAAAGGAGCTGATAAACATCATACAGAATAAAAATTCATTTAGCAATATTAAGAAGTCTTCTATATTATAATAAAAGAAAGTGGAAAGATTAATAGATTATGTTGTTTCCAAGAAAATGCACTGTTACGCGCATTAATAATGAGCACGAAGCGAATGACATTGAAGATTAGCAAACACGAATTATTTCACTTGTCATCGTTAAACCCCTAAATCAAATTCATATAAAGGTACAAATCAAATATAAAATATTTAAAAATATCCTATGTTTTCATATTTTATTTAAAAATATATATATATATATACACACACTCCATCAATAATCAAAATTAAATTATTGTTTGTCTATACATGCACTCATATATATATATATATATTTATTTATATTAAAAACCTATTATTATTCTTATATAAAATAAAATTATGCCAATTATTATATAATCTTCTATATGCTTACTCAAAAATGGTTTATCAATCAGATATTATTTGACAGATACAACAATAGAGATTTCCAAAAAACATAAAAAATAAACAAAACAAACACGTTTTCAGTATTTTCACATTATTCACAATAAAAAATAGTAACGTACAGACAATCTAACCTTTCTCTGCAAAACTAACACCAATCATGACAAATATCCCAAGAGAAGCCGCGGCGGTGGATAACCAACACCTTAGAGAAGCCATATTTTGAAGATTTACAAGATCACACGAAAAGAATTACAATATACGGTTTCTGCACAGGGACAGATGAATGACCAAACCCTCTTTTTATAAGTGAAAGAAAACCGAAGACGTCAGGGAGTATTGAAGACGGAAGATGGTATCTTCTTGGCACAAAGATTTTGGGGACACTTGTTTTCGGGAGAGGTGTTGAAGAATGAGAGTGAATTATTGTTGAACGAAACCTGAGTTGCTACGCTTCATATAAAGATTTCGTCAGCCCTCCATTAAGAGAGTTTGTTGAAATGCTGTGGCCCCATGCACGCATTCCTCCTACCTGTTCCCTTGCCTTGTCGTAATATTACTCTAATTACTTACCGAGCAAGAATTTCATCGAATCCTTAAGGGATTCAACTTTTCAGGAAAAAGGAATCATTTTGGACATTGATGGCGTGTTCTCCGTTCAAACCTGCAGCGCAGGTCAGGTTCCTGGGTTTCAAGTGGGCAGTAATATGGACCAACGGCTATGTTTAAGGAAGCTTCTCCGACTAATTTCTGTAAATAATTGTGCCACTGATCACGTGTAAGAGTGGCAATGATTTAATATTCCATATAACTATATTTAAATCTATGACGATATGTATTATTACTCGAAGGAATATTTAATCACTGACTTTGAATGGCTAAATTAACTGATTTTAATAGATGAAGCATTATTAAGTATAATTGTTAACATGAGCAGTTATAGAAAACTTAATTGAGGGATTTAAATCGAAAGATTACGAAGTAAGAGATGATTACAAAACATACTTATTGTTGTAAAATACGGTCAACCGACTTAATTTAGTAATATCTTTAAAAAATAATTTTTATTTTGAAAAATTTTTTGTCAGTTGATTTTATAGTACAGACAAAATTTGGCTTAATTGATGGATTTTAACATTCAAATATTAGCAAATACAACTGCTTAATTCATTAAGTTTTAGTAATAAAACATTTGTAAATATAATTATCATTGATTGCTTTAAACGTTTCAGTTATCCTTTTAAACAAATATAAATCCAATAGTTAATTTGTTTCTTCGTATGATCGTAAACGATTTAGTCAAGTAATAGTAATTATAAATTTACTATTAAAAACAATATAGTTACTTAAATTTTGTTCTTAACTTTTATTTATTTCTCTTAATAGTTAATAATGAGTAATTAACGGCCAATCAATGAAAAAGCAAAAATAAAATTAATGCCAATCAATGAACAAGCAAAAAATGAATGTAAATCAATTTTATTGCGTTTGAGAATGGATCACCCACAAATTTGTTTACTTAAAATCAAATTTATTTTAATTATATTTCTAATTCTTAAGAAATATTTAAATAAACCCATAAATAAAGTTAATAATGAGATCATGGCGAAAATGTTGCTATAATTTACAGAAAAACAATTTGGTTCAGAAAAATTAATTTACAGAGAAAAGTCATACCAGTGAATATGCATCCCATTCTCCGACTTATAGTTTATGAATATCATGATTTCCATTGAACTGCAAAGTAACAATTACAGAAGATTTTCTTCATAGTTTATAAAAACTATCTAACGTTTCTCATTTCTATATTGTTTTGGTTTTAGACATTCTCAAGGTTAATTCATACGCGCTACGTGTATTTTTATGTAAAATATTATCTTTATCTTTGTTTATTACCTTTTTTTTTTTAATGTTTTTGTCCTATATTTATATATATATATGTATTAATTTCTTTTTATCATATTTTATCATGTTTTAATTATTTGCTCTTCCCTTTTTTATGATCTTATTGATTTTTCTTTCTTTTGAATGCTTGAGTGATCATATAATTTTTATAATATTATTTGATCATTCTATTCAATTTTTAGAATGAGTTAAAAGTAATTGTAAACATATAATTAGTGTCCTGTGCTTTTGCGATTTTTCGTATGGTTTCCTATAGCTTTTTGATTTTTTATGATTTTGTTCTAATACTAATTATTTATTTTTCGACGTGAATATAATATGATATTATATAATTATTTGAACTAAGCATGAATTAAACAAGAATACTTATTACCATAAATGACTGAAATTGTAATGTGATTTTTTAAAAAGTTCAATATCAATTGTTTTTATTGACATATACTGGTAGATACATTTAATTATTATATATGTTTTTAACATTATAAAATAATTTACGTTGTTATGATTATTTTATGGTTTATGCATAATTTGTTTGTTGATATATAGTATTGAATTTTTCTTCAGGTGGACCTTATATTATCTTATTAATTTTTCTCTCTTCTCAATACTTGAGTTGTCATATAATTTTTCTTTATCATCAATTTGCTATTTTCTTTATTTTTAGGAGATATTTTAAAATTAATTTGGAGTATGGCGATGTTATATGTTTTTTGCTTTAATTATTTTTCTTTGTCTGGTTTACTACATCTTTATATTTTTTGTATCGTTGTTATATATATATATATATATATATATATATATATATATCCAATTCTCCTTTTGTTTTTTCATACATACCATTTCTCCTTTTAATATTTTTGAATGAGATTTAATACGAATAATCTTCACATATTTACGAGACTTCAGGGAATGCAATATTTATTTATTTTTCTTTGCACATATATCATACTCAATTTAGTGTATTATTAATTATTGATTTTATATTACAATATGAAAAATATTTAGTAAAATTTTGTTCTTTGCTTTTATTTATAGCACTTAACAATGGATTATCAATTCCAACTAAGTAATTAGCCCAAAAAAAAAAAAAATACTATGTATGTATACGATTGTACGAACACAAAGGTGGTTGTCCAAATTTTTGTTAGATAAGACTCAACTCTTTTTTCTCATAAGTTCGAAGTATTTTGTTCAACTCCTGCGTAGAAAAGAGGTATTGTAGTTAGATGTGATATATGATCTGATTTTACTTTGAAAACAGGACACACATTGTAGAATTGAATTGTTTGGGTGTCCAATGAAAGTCACCAACCATATTACCAAACATAAAACAATGATAAAGAAAGTACACAACAATTCTATATATTATAGCAGTACAGAAATAACCCAGTATTTTCCACTTAACGTGAAAACACTGCAATTCGTTGGCCAAACATCGTCCACTGTCATTTGCCAATATGAGAAACCATCGCCGGCACATACATAAATCACACCAACTGTTCGTACTAAACAATTTCTCAAAAAAAATCTAACAACGCATAACAACACAGTTCATCCAGAATTACGAGGAAGCAACAACGAAGAATAGAGGGGGTTTTCATCCCAAATCCAACAATTAGATGAAGTATTAATCTGTGTCCATTGAACTGATATAATGATGATGGTGATGTAGAATTAATAGGGCATTAACCTAATGAACCCATTGCATTCAAAACTAATGGACAAGAACGTTAACGAACCCGTTGCAATCAAAACCTAATGCATGTGAACCAAGCATAAATTTATGACTACATTTTATCGAGACAGAAATAATGTTTTTCAATTTGTCAGCTGTTCATAATATATAGCGCGAGGGTAGGCTCGTATGCCTCAATAGTGGAAAACAATGAGAAAACCTAATCTCAAAATTATCAGATAAATTATTTTATCAAGAAATTAAATAATCATAATTTAATAATAAATAATATATTGTTTTATAATATACAACCTAATGTCGAATACTAAAAATAATTAAAAAAACAAGCAAATATGCTCAAGAACCGAAATTTAGGCACAAATTTCTTTTCCTTATATTCTTGTTTTGCAATCATGATCCGTATGTCGGCTTCTGTTTCGTTTGCTTATATAAAAAGTTATCAATTAAATCATTTGATGTATTACTTAAATATTAAAGGTTAATTGGGCATCGGGGACAAATTAATGCACATTTGTTGCATGTGCATTCAAAGTTCATGCAACAATGCTAACCACATAAAATTTGGATCTAAAAAAAGCACACGCGTTGATAAGCAAAGGACATAGAACTAAATGCTAACTCTCATTTGGATCTAAATGCCAACTCTCATTTAATTAGTTAATTTGGATCTAAATGCCAACTCTCATTTAATTAATAAAATTATATATAGAACTAATATCAAAAGAGACTTGAGGTAATTTGTCATGAGGCAAAAACCGAGGTTGACGGTTGTCAATGCTGCAACGTTCATCAGTACATTTTAATGAAAATCTAGAGTAGTCATGACACTTGATGCATATCCAACAAGTATTTGAGTCGATTCAATCTCTTTTCATTATATTTACATCAAGGCTCCGAAATCTTTAGGATGCTCATCTTTCACCAGACGTCTATCCAACAACAATACTTATCTTGAAATCGGTTGTAGATAAAACTGAATTAAAGTTGCAACAGCATTTCTAATAATGCAGTGGAATTTAGGATAAATTAAACTTTTTAATCCATATCCAATAAGAGATTGTAATAATCCAAACTCTTCCAAGGCCTTTTTCTATATGTTTTCAAACTCTTCAAATTTACAAAACATCCAAAGATGTCCTTGTAAAAGTCTCATTCAAATTCGACCTTCTATTAATTTGGACATCACAAAACTCATCATAGTCCCTTAATGAACTTAAAACTATCACAATAACTATCTTTACAATAACTATGATGTTGCCAATAAATATACAAATAATAACTTTATAGTTAACAATATATATTAGGACTATGAACTTGTATAAATAGGCAAAGCGCCCAAGCTTAGTAAAGTACATTGTTAATCAATTTCCAAAAATAATATTTTTAGATAGTTTGTTAAAACAGAAATGATTTATACCAAATTTCATTTTTAAATAAATTTATTCATTAAATTCTAAATTTCAATTCTATCATTTTGATTAACATGATTAAAATAGTTCTATATAAATATTAGAGAGCTCAATTATTCACTATTTTTGAGATAGGAAAATAATTCTCGAGATCAAAATTTAGTCAAACATCAATTTTCTTTATTCAAGAAAAATATTTCATCAAACTATTCTTCATTTCATTTAGTATAATAATAGGTTAAATTCTCATAGATTAAACCACTAATGTACAAAAAAAGGGACATTTATTTAGATTACTTTTATTGTGTTCAATAATATCAATCATTTATAAACATATCATTTCTAAGAAAATATATATAAGTGGGCATGAAAATATTAAAAATTGACAATAATTATAACAATTACTGAAATTGTACCATGTTTTGAAAATAAAGTATCTAACATATAGTATGATATATCCATTAGAAATATCAATCCGAACTTTTAGATATAACAAGTAAAAAATATATAACAAAAGCATCTAAATTTCAAAAAAAATCATATCAAACACTCTGTAGTTATATAACATATCAATGTATTATTATAAATTGCATTCTTTGATTTCATCTATATGTTCATTAGGTTAACTCAAGAGTTAGTGTAAAATGATAGTTTATTCAACTGTCATACACTTAACTGATTTGTGTATAAACGAGGTTGTTCACTCGCATTAAAACTCATAAAGAAGAGATTATCACTCAAGGCAAGTAATTCTCTCACAGCTAACTCAAGGAGTCTTTCAAGGGTTGCTCTCTAGATCACCTGTTAGGAAGAATTTCAAAAGAAAGAAAAAGAGTAGATTGAAGGAATTCTATTCCTATTGCAAGAGATCATCCTATTAAAAAATGCTTTGAACTGCTTGATTACATGTTCCATGACAGTAATGTTACACCTAATGTTGGCAACATTAAAAGCAAAAGAAATCACATAAATAAGGTTTGGATTAAAAAATCAAACTTCAAATGTTTTATTTCAGACATATCCCCAAATAATTTTTCAAAGGATATAAGGCTTGTTAACAATACAATTAATCTTCAAAACTACGAAAGCTATTCATACTGGCACATGAATTTTGGAGAACGTTAAAAGAGCCATATTCAAGGGGGAATGAATAAAATCTTGGATGCCAAACATTGCAACAAAGATCCGCTTATAACTTAAAATTGTTTTGGATCAAATGGTCATTGGAAATCATGTTGAAACAAAAGACAAACAAAGGTATAATGTTACAATACTATACACAACAATGCATAAATATTCTGTGGCAAGTACTAATAGTTGCATTTACTTACCATTAGGCAAATGTGTGGCACAAAAAGGAAGAAAAGGTCCGAAGGAAGAAGGGGAATGAATTGTCTAGCCTCTGGGGAGTGTTTTACTATTGATGATATTACTTAATGAGCTATTAGAATTCCAATGTTGTTATCACTAGTTCTGTTGCTAATATTATCTTAATGGAAACTTGTATTGGTCGTGCTACAAATGTACTAAAAGGGGAGATCGTTAATTATAAAATTATTGTTAGTATATTTGTTGGCAACATGATAGTTATTGTGATGATAGCTATTGTGATAGAATTCTAAGTTAATTAAAAGATTATGATGAGTTTTGTGATACTTGAACTCTTAGTAAAAAGTTGAATTTGAATAGGATTTCTACGAGAACATCCTTGGACATTTTCGAGACATGAAAAGTTTGAAGAAATTTGGAAAAAGGCCTTGGAAGAATTTAAATCATTACAGCCTCTTATTGGAGATAAATCATAGATAGGATATGGATCAAAAACTTTTAGCTTATCCTAAATTCCATTGCATTGTTGGGAATGTTGTTGCAACATTAATTCAATTTTATCTGCAACCGATTTCAAGATAAGGATTGCTATTGGATAGATGTCTAGTGAAAGTTGAGCATCCTAAAGATTTCAAAGCCTTAATGTAAATATAATGAAAAGAGATTGGATCGACTCAAATACCTGTTGGATATGCATTAAATGTCATGACTACCCCAGATTTTCACTACAATGTTCTAATGAACGCTGCAACATTATTTTGGTATTTATTTCCAACCAACTTTATGGGAGTCAATAGCTAAGTGAGTGAACAACCTTGTTCATATACAAACTAGTCTAGTGTGTGAGAGTTGGGCCTGAGGATAGTTAGGTTAAATACAAAACAGATTAGTTTTGGTCCAACCGACTATTTCGGATACCTTGAGGGAAAGTAATAGGTTTGTGTGAGGTGTGAAAGTTATTCAGCTTATCTGGTTGTGATAGTGAAGCTAATTCTGATTTGATATCATAATGTATGAATGGATCTCCAAACTACAACAACAAATATTAGTGTTTTATATTATATCTCTATTGTTGGTGTGTGTGTGTATGCTTGTGTATGTGTGTTTACTTCTACAAATCTCAAAATTGAGCTATATTGTTGCAACATTACTAACAACACCGCCGCTGCAGTTTACATATATATAGATATAGATATCAACAAAACATGATTTTATTAATTATTTAAAAATATTATAAATGGATATGTATTTACATTTTTTTATTAAATTACAATTAAGAATATTACACATTAATAAAATGAATACATACCTTAAAGGTCAAAAACAAAAAAAAAAAGGGAAAATTAAACTTTATAAGTACACGGTTATACCAAAAATTCTTTCTAAAATTTAATAATAAAATTGTAGTAATCTAATTTAACATAAGTGTTTTAATTTTTCCAGGAGAATAATATCTTATTAATTTTTACATTGATTAAAAAATAAATTAATCAATGCCCTTAGTATTTATTTTTTAAAAAATGAATTATATTCAACTTTAAATATGATGCATTCCAGAAATTATGCAAAATGAAAATATTGTCTTTTCAGTCTACGTGTATTTCTTTAATATATTGATACAATTATGAATTTTTATTATGTTTTATTAAATTTGCATTATAGCTTGGTAGGAAACAATCTTCAATATTTTTAGTAATTTATAATTTAATGAAATTTAGTTATTAGAAATTTATATTTAGTAACTATTAAAAATATTATTTATCCTTGCATAGCACATAGGTTATATACTAGTTTGTATTTCATAATTTGTTGCACTTTAATCAAAAGATACCCATATAACATATTAATTTTTCTAAAATTTTGCATATTGCATCAAATAAATGAAAAAACTAAATGGTTAAACTGGAAGGTGGCTAAAATTTTGTCCGTTGCATTGAGCATGTAAAAAACTCTTTTCCACCCATTTCATATTTTTTTTTCTCCACAATTTATTGGTAGTATTTCACTTACAAATTCTGAAACATTTAAGAAACAAATAATGGCAAGGTAAATTCAATATATATATATATATATATATATATAATGTAGATGAAAAAAACAAAAATAAAGAATTATTTTACATAAAAATACAGATTATATATGTTTTAATTTTGAGAATTTCTAGAACTAAAATCAAAAGTTATAAATAACATTGAAAATTTTATTACACATTTTATAAGTATTATAAATTTTGAGAATGTTTCAAAGTAGAATAAAAGAAAGGTAGAAATAATATTAAAATATTCAATACAATATATTACGAGTTGTCTACTTAATCATTCTATTATTCTAAAAACATTTTAATCACTTTAATATCATTCCCATGCGGGAGAGTTCCATCTTTTATCCTTAAATAATTTTTAATTTTAACATCAATTTTAAAAACTTCTTTTAAAATATAACTGATGATGAATCAAGTCGTTCGACTCAACTTCAACTTGAGTAGCTCAATTCGAGTTCCGTCAAAACCAAACTAAACTCGACTAGTTCAACACATTTCGAGTAATAGTTCATGCGATTCTCATTGAGTTAATTCCTTGAACTTGAATATACATTATTTATGTCAAAACCACTATACAATGATGAGCTTGGCTTAATAGTTAGCTCCTTGCTAGTGTTTATAAGGTCGTGGATGCAGACACAATTTTTCTATTTTCAGTACTCGCTCTCTTTTATATTTCAATCCCACTCTCTCTTTCTTCCTCATACTAATTTTGAAAAAAAAAATAATCATCAAATTAATGGTTTGTTTGATGTTAATAGTCTTTCGAAATACATAGAGGGTTCAGACTTCAAAATCCTAATTACCTCAAAACATTTTCCTTTTTAATAAATTTTTGGATTTCATGCTTCACGATTTCCTGCCTGACTCGACTCAATATTATCGCCCTTCTATAGGGATGCTGTCAATTTCAAATTTATTTGTGACGTCGCCAGCCATCCTCTAATAACACTATCCTCAATGGCGATTTGGAGTGGATTTTAAGTTTCTTTGAAAAGAATATAATTTGATAAATACATTAAAAAAAAAAAAACCAAGAATAATTTGTTGAAAAGCCCGTTATCTGTGTTGTCTCAACGCTTTCCAGGGCCCCTTTCTTGTTAGGATTACTACAAATTTCAGGATTCTGGAAATGATTTTTGACTATTTTTTTAAGGATGAGTATTTTACTAATTTTCCCATCTTGTTTATATATATATATAAAGTTAAATGTTAAATAAATAGTTCTATTTTGTGATTATCAAGATTTGATTTTAGAATCATAACGATTACAAAAAAGTAAGATGTACATAATTTATTGTAAATATGAGTGTAAACTATCACAGAAAATTTAGATTTAAAACGTTGCAAGAGTGGGCACATGCCTGACTAAAGTAATAATGAATTAAAAATTTTGCCCATTCCAATAATGGGCTCAGCCTGTTGAAGCTGGTGTACTAGTCCTTAATCCTGAGGCCTAGGTAAGTGCACAGTGAGTTTAATTCAAATGTACATAAGCCCTAGAGCATGAACTTTGAGGCTGCAATTGATTAGATATTCTATTTCAGAGAATTTTTCTTTTGAAAAAAAATAAATAAAATAAAATATTTCTTGACAAATGAATATGAAAATGAGAAATATGTGAATGGATAATTTTTGAGAAATCAAAATAATAATTGTGGGAAAAGTAAAATAAAATAAAATATTTCTTGAAAACTGAATATGAAAATGAAAAATAATAATTGCCCCGTGACAGATAATTATTTGTGTAAGTATAGATATTGCAAATTAATGCATATTATTACTATTAAAACTTTATTATCATTATTAAGTAATTAATTATTTGCAGTATTATTTGTATGATCATAATAATTTAATATAATTGCATATTAGTTTTTCATAATATTGGGTTCACACCACGTGGGTTCGGCAATAATAGTCCCATCTCGGTCAAAGTTGGGTGAAGGGCAGCTGCCAGGCTCGGACGGCCCGTCATTGCTCGGTCAGACGGAATGGGAGCCTTTACAACCCACTCAATGCGGATATCGTTTGGGATATCTCGACGAGTTGGGGTCTCCTGTGGTGGAGATTGTGGGGGAAGAGGGTTCCTTGTCGTTGATGGGAAAGATAGGGCATCGGGTTATTAGGAAAGAGAACATGAGAGAGAGAGAGAGAGTCTATGTGTGTGTGTGTGGCAAAGAAGGGAGACGAGAACAGCGAAAAGAGAAACCCACTTGAGGGGACGGATGGGACGTGAGAGAAAAAATGGGATATGAAAAGAAGAAAATCTCACAATTTTTTTTATTTTTTTTTTTCCTCACAGAAATGAACAAATAGGACCAGAAATTGTGTCACAGTTGTGGGAAAACGAGACATGAGTGTCCATCCAACCACAGGCTTATGATCCATTTCTAATGATGGACCTCGTTCCATGCCTCCATTTAACTGACTCAATTATATTTCTTTTCTTCAAATAATTTTATATTTTGGCAAACGCGTTACAAGATCAGACAATAGAGTTGTTTTTCAGAAAAACAAAAATTGTTTAATCACTTGGGTGAATAGTATACATGTTTGGCACTATATATTTACAAAAGTTATCCATTTATTTGGTTTATCAGGAAGATTTCTTTAAAAAAATTAGCTATTTTTTTGCCATAAACAACTATTCTCTATCTTACACCTATTGACAATATTTAATTTAACTAACATATTATATTATTTTTAAAGATACATTATACTATTAATATTTTATTCAACCATCATGTTATTTTTATATCTATATAACTTATTACATCAAACAACTCCCTACACTACTCTACAAAACCATTATCATTCTGTTTTTTTTTCACAAAATATATTCAATCACATATTTTGTCATAAAATTCTCTGAATATTTTACACATAGAAGTTTAAGTACCGACAAAGATGGACATCTCATCCAGTTGCAACCCTACATTTTTGAATTTCAAAACCGATGATCCATGTGATTCATTCTCATATTGTGGGAAATGAGTACTACACCTAGTAATTTCCACGACTGCATTGTGAAAAAAATTTTTATCGTGCTAGTAATTTTTATACTATGATTTAAAAATGACTTTCTCTAACATTTACAAAATTTCAACTAGTATATCAAATGAAACTTGCTTTAATTATGAAAATTTAAACTTCTTTTGAAAAATTGTGGATTTGAGTAAATACGCATATTTGTTTTATACCAAATTTCTAGATGAATGATATGAATATGACAAGTTATATTGCTGATGTCTTGGTAAAGAATACTCATGTAGATGAACAAGTTCCAACCTTTAAATGGGTATAAAAGCTATATGTAAGCTTTTCAATTAGGGTTTTAGATTGACTCAAATGACTCTCACAATCGATTAAGTTACATATTCCTCTTAATCAAGATTATAAATTGAGTACATGACCTTCCTTAACTGGAATTGTAAACTAAAATATTGATTAATGAAATGACACGTGAGATGTCCAGAGCCTATGAGCAAACTAACAAAAATGTGAAATTGATTGATTCTGATATCCACTCTGAAATTTCTACTACTCTTTAAAGACGACTTTCGAGCTATTTTGCATTAAATAATGTTTTCTATACTCACATGCTAAAAAGACAAGAAAATCTATTTACTGAGTGATTTGTTACTCAATAGTTCTGAAAATCCTTTATGCAAACTGCACAGTTGAGAGTGATAATACTTTATTTTATAGCAACTTTTAGCTTTGTACTTAGAAATTATGTGCTTAGTAGTGATTTTTAGTATTAAAATTCTATGAAAATGTGCTTTTATTGAAAAATTGCATGTTGGGATGTGATTTGTGCAAAATAGAGTAAAACATTGGATTTCTTGGAAAATCACCACAAAATTCATTTTTTGCAAGTAGGCTCACAATTGTAAAGGTAAACATCATGATCGCGAAAGAAAAGGGATCAATTTTGGAAAGGATTGTTGGTTGAGTTCTCACGCAGAAATTTCCCATGATTGTAGATGACGGACAGGTGACCAAAAGATGAATCACAGAGATCGCAAGGATGGATCGCAAAGTGTTATGAAATTCTTGCAATTGAGGGTTGCGATCGTATTAGTGGAAGTCACAATAGCAAGAGGCAAGATAGTGATTGTAGAAGTGGAGTGAGAGTGGTTCTAAATTTTCTGCAAACCAAGTACAACAATAACAAAATTCAAGGACGGGACCGCAGATAAAGATGGTGTGACTATTATCATGTGTTGCTAAATTTTATCCTAGGACCTTATTTTAGTATTTGACTTTTAATGAATGCTTGAATTTTGAATAGCTTTCTTTGTCTTTGCTAATTGTAATTGCGAGTTTAATGCTTTTAAGATATTAACTACCCTTTGATTGATTTGTGATTGCATAAAGAACAATGAGAGCGAAACTCACAAGTTAGATATCAATTACAAATATAAATTTTATAGGATTAATGGCAGCGAAACTATAAAATATGTGTGGAATCAATATCAAGTATAATCTCAATTTAATTGAATTGTGGGAACATATCTAATTTGAATTGAAATTTTAAAAGAGTTCAAGAGGATACCTTGAAGACTATAGGATTAACAATTCATAGCAAAGTAATTGAAATTGATTGTTGACTGATTCGTCATTCATTTATTTCAACACTGCACAAGGAGTTAGATATCTTTATTATTGAACTCTTCTTTGATTTGTCTTTACTTCGTTTACTAAGAACTCAAATTCTTGTTCCTTTTTTGATCATATTCACTGTCATCTTATTGAAATGGCCTAACTGATACATACAAAATTATATCAATAGAGACACCAAAGCACCCTCTCTATGGATACAATACTCTATTCACAATAATACACCTTCTTAAGTTGTGAGCACACATAACTTGCGGCATGTTTTTGTGGTGTGGCTGCTAGAATTGCAAGTTGAGTTCTCACGTAGAAATTTCCTGCAATCGCATATAATGGACACACAACCATGAGATGAATCACAGAGATTGCAAGGATGGATCGCAGAGTGTTTCTGGAATTCCTGCAATTGAGGACTTCGATCACGTTAGTGAAAATCGCGATAGCTAGAGGAAAGATAGTGATCGTAGAATTGGAGCGCAAATGGTTCAAGATATTTTGCAAACCAAGTACTGAGATAGTGTAGTTCAATGTCGGGGCTGTGGAGAGAGATGGTGTGATTGCAAATTGCAATTTCATCTAATTATGTGATTCTTGCACCTCGGTACACGATGGCAGAAGGTAATGATGCAATCACGACAGACTAGCAGCAAAAACATGTTTTATTTTTGGAAACGCACTTTTGTACTATTTTTCCTATTCTTTCACACATCCTAGTGTCTCATATATATATATATATATATATATATATATATATATAACATGAAATTAAGTCAAAAGGGACTTCTTTTGGAGAGTCTTTGAGTATTTGAAGCAGCACACATCAAGAAAAAGAATAACACAAAAGAATTCACTCAGTATTGAAGATTGCATCCCGCATGCAATTATTCAAGACTCTAGTCTAAGAATTCTTTTATCTTCGTCTTTAGTTTTTAAATTTTGCATGATACAATTTAGCATGGATTCATTGATTATTATCATGTGTTGCTAAATTTTATCCTAGGACCTTGTTTTAGTGTTTAACTTTTAATGAATGCTTGAATTTTAATTAGCTTTCTTTGTTCTTGCTATTTGCAATTATAAGTTTAATGCTTTTAAAAGATTAACTACCCTTTAATTGATTTGCAACTTACTGGAGAATAAAGTTATTGATTTTGTTGCAATATTGTGATAAAAATATTGTATTTTGGAATGACTATTACTATCCTGGTTTGGAAAACTCTAATGGGCATTGGTATCTTTTAAAATAATTATATTAAGGGTACTGTTATGTTACACTTGAATTCAACGGCGTGACATTTACTCTAATGGGCGTTGATATCTTTTAAAATAATTATATTAAGGATACTGTCATATTACACCTGAATTGGACGGCATGATATTTTGAACTTATGATCATGGTAATTCCAAAATCAACTATGCATTTGATTCATTCTCATATTGTGGGAAAGGAGTATTATTTACAGTTAGTAAATATACATCAATCGTTAGAATTAAGGTAAATATTATAATCTCAATATTAAATAATTTATTATTATTATTATTTTTTAATATACGATTTATTGACATTTTTAACAATTTCAATGCATGTGGTGATATATACTTGGTGGAGGATAAGGTCAGATCCAACCACCTCACCAGAAAAAGGGAAAAGTGTTACTCGAAATCCGCAGATTCAGCAGCACCAAACCGACCTGCATCCCTCTTAACTGAAAAGGACTAATGTTTAAGGTTGAACATCGACATTCCCATTTGTTGGTGTTCCTCCTAATCACCTTTCCACCACCAAGTGATCAAAATCCAACATTCTCTTCATGCCACCAGACAACCCACCCCCCAAATCGCACCTCACCCCAACCAATGCATATGCATGTTATTGCTTTAATGGTGAATCTCTCATTCTTCACCACAAACATCTTAAAGTGGGCAATTGGAATGAGGACCATTATGTGGCAATTTAAGTAGTATCAATAATGCCCCGCCAGAATATATGTTTGAGTGGGTATCGACCTAACCCAACTTCACATACATTAATAGGGACAATATGAGTCTACTAATCTCAGTCAGCATTTTCTCATTTTATCCCATGTCCTGTAGTATTACCCAACGAATCTTAAACGAAGTAAGCACGCATATGTTTGACACGGCAGCGAGTTTCAAGTCAAGAGAAAGGACGTTAATTTGGCTTGCTTAGACTTGCAGTCTGCCTCATTAATGAATTCCCAATATATAATGAATTCCCACTAAAATATATATATATATATATATATATATATATATTGGGAATTCATTAACGAGGCAGACTGCTCTCTCTCTCTCTCTCTCTCTCTCTCTCTATATTTTTTTTTTTTTGTGGGAATTCATTAACGAGGCAGACTGCAAGTCTAAGCAAGCCAAATTAACGTCCTTTCTCTTTGACTTTAAACTCGCCGCATATATAGCCGCATATATATATATATTACCTCTGCATTTTGAGAAACGATAAGATATATTTTAGTAAATGAAATAAAATAATAATAATAATAATAATGGGTATATGTGCACAGATTAGATTCTCATTAAAAAAAACGAGATTAATTAATTATGAGATCAATCGTTTGACATTCAAACATGCAAACAGAGATGGAGTTTGCTAAACAAACAACTCTGTGTAAATCAGATGTGGTAGTTTGGGGAGAAAAAGTTATCATGCATTTTTGGGGAGAAAACGTCATTATGCATTTGCCTGTGTTGAATGATCGTGTTCGCATTAAGAGATCGTTACTTGCTCTGCGTCATCCCCTCGCCTGTCTATTATGAAAATTAATTAAAAAAAATAACCAAATACTTTTATTTAGGTTGGTATTAACGGCGGCAATCAAGTCGAGTTACGGGTGGGTTGGTTCAATTTAGTCAACTTAAATTTAACCCATTTATTTCTTTCATGTTCGACTTGAACCCGCCAAAACACAACTCAATTTTATTAATTTTGTGCTAATGCTAAATCAAGTCATGTAAAAAATTATAGTCGTCTCAAGACGTTAATTAAGTCAAATTAATGGTTGACGAGTTGATATACAAATATTATAGACAAAGCTGTCAACTCAAATCTCACCGTTCCATTTTTTAGTTTGACCTTATTTCATCTCGAATTTGGAAGGGCTAAACTCCAATCTTTATCAGAAATTGTAATCCTAGCATAAGAGAAAAAAATATAGGTAAGAAATAAAATACTCCTAAACTTAAAAGATCTCTTAGCCATGGAAATCACGACAAAATAACCTGAATTTATCTCAATTAGCTATTTCTATATATGGACTCCCATCTAAACCACCAGACACATAGTACGTAAAAAACCAGACTAATACTATCGATGCAATGTATGGTGAGTAGTGTAGTTAGTACAAAGAAAGAAAATATTAAAATTTAAAACATTATAACACAAAGAAAAAAAATTAAAATTAGTGTTGTGAAATTTCCATTAGGAAAAAACACGCGTTGTAGTATGTGGACTTGGTACAGAAAAGGAAATCTATTTATTTCCATATTATACCACAACCGTCTATCAACATATTAATCTTGCATAATCTTAGTATAATTAGGAAAATTAAAAAACTGCGTCAGAGAAAATTTGAATTACCTTCACCAAGAACTAAAAGCCCCCGAAATTCAAGTTTTATATAGCCCAAAAAAGGAGAGAAACATCACATGTATAAAGCGTGTTTATCTGTTCACATATCAAAATTCCCTTTTCAAACAAAAAAAAAGGGAAAATAAAAAAGCACCTAGCAAGCATTAATCTCTGTAAAGCAAACTGCACGGTCTCAGATTTAGAGTACCCTGGTTGGATTGGGAGTAATCTTTATTACAAGACCAGGGAAGACATCGTCGGGATCATGAATATGAGGATTGTGCTCAACGATGAAAGGGTCGCCACACTTGTCGCTGATGGTGTGCAGAGTTTCGCCTTCTCCCACAACATATATTTCGTCGCACGGCTGCCGCAGGTTTCCCCTCATCGCCAGGGTTTCTTCTTCGTCGTAGGAACTACTCTCCCTGACTGAACCGCCCAACAGGATAAGGCCCAACAAAACGACGGCGAAGTACCAAGAAGATGCGTCTGCTATGGGAAGACTCGACCTGATCATCTTGGCTATGTTGGAAGAATAACTAGCCATTTCAGACTTTCAAAATTCACACAGAAGGATGGATTTCTTTGAAGTTGATGATGAATTCTATGCGTGTGTGCCTGCGTTATATACACACACTCTCACACATCCACTCATTAGTGGTGTTGACTGTGTGAGAGTTGGGAGAGTGGAATTGGTCATTGAGAAAAGCCTTTTGAACGTATTAAATAATTGGTTTTTTTGAATATTGCTTTTTGTATTAAGTCATTCTCATTTTGTAGAAATTTGAGAGGAGACTTGTACTGTGAGGAAGCCCTCTTAATTCCCCAGGGTAGGGGTTGGCGGCCAACCGGGCTTTGGTTTAACTTTGGGAGGTTGAAAGTTGACTTGTTTCGGTGAAGTCATTTGCATACTAGTTTAATACAGTGCCTTCGTTAACCGTGTTTAGAAATAAAAGGCTTACCGGCGTTGGACGGTACGCATTAATGCGGCGATGGTGACACGAAGTGGTTTTCGGAACTTCGTTTCCCAAGAAGCCTCATCCGCACTCTAAACTCTATCGTGCGTATTTGATCAAGGAATTTTAATTGAAAAAAAAAAAAACAAATATGCATCAAAAAAATTGATTATTTGGTTTCAGTAAAAATTAAAAACCGGGAATATATATATATATATATATTATATTAGGAAAAGCTCATTTAATTTATGAAAGATAAGACAAATAAAAAATTATTGGACATTTTCTTCATGCAAAGCATTCATCACATTTCCTTTTTTGTTTCTCATTATTTTTAAGTAACTAAAAAATTAGATATTTTATGTGGTCTTAATTTTTATTTTTTGTTCAATTTTTTATTTTCTAGTTAAAATCGTTGAATCTAAAAGGGTTGGAATTTTGATTTTTTTGATTTGTGTTTTCTTTTTTTAATCATAGTATTTTTTTCTCACTAATAACTTTATACCATGATTTTGTCCTTTTAAAGATAAAAATAAAATATAAATATAAATATAAATTGTAACTATAAATATAAATAAAAATAAAAATTGTAACGAGTATATTGTATTTTTTGTGAATTTTAAAAGCAAACGTACAACCTGTGTTTTGTGGCTTCTAAATTAAACGTAGTTCTCTAGGCAGGGCACGTGTTACCAAAATTATGTTCCATCTACGTCAAACTTGGCAATCCCTTCTAAGTACTATTTGTACTTGTTTATTTCTAAAATTTATTATATAATTCGTCACTCCGGAAATATTATAAAAGGACAATTTTGGCAAAAAAAATAATTTAATTTGATTCTTTTAGCTATACTCTGACACGATGCACCTTGTCTTGCAACTCCTCCACGCAATTAAAAATGTCCGAAAGGCGGAATATGGCCAAATAATTATAAGTGCGCTCATTGTATCTTTTTTCCACAAATATCAGTAAGGAAAATTAGACCCTTATTACATCATGCATTTAAATATTTTCTACTCTCATCACAAACCGAACAGCGTCTCTTATTAATATTTTAATTCAAATAGAGAAAGAAATTATTTTGATCAATTCATTCCTAAAAAAATTCCTCCTAAAAATTCAAAATGTTACCTGAAAAAGTAATCATGTAATAAATTACAACAACAAAACCGGCCTATGCTATGAAGCTCAAAATACTATCTATTAATAAGTGTATAACAAAATTCATTTAGGTTTCATTTCAATTGAAGAATTTGGATTTGTAATAAGAATTTGAAGCAAAGAATTTAAAATGATTCCAAATAAAAAAATTTTGAAATTAATCATAATTGTACAAATATATAGTTTAAAATAAAAACTAAGATATTTAAAATACTTAATTATATAAATAAGTACGATAAATTTATTATTATAGACTTCAAATTTATTCTTCTAATTCTCCCCGTCCAAATGCACCCTAAGATAAATTTTTGGTAGACTATTTCATAATAAGATTAGAATAGAGCACAAGTAGTGACGCGAGGAAAGCAGTTATTGCCCCTTTTACAAGGAAAGGGAATGGTTTCACGTCGTTCACGCAACCAAAATTTCTCCAAATTTCAATTTTTCTTGACTTGGCTAACAAAACTTAAATTATGAAGAAGTTGACTAATTTGTATGATGATGAGACCATTTTGCTTGATGAGTGGGATTGTGTATCTTTATGCAATAACAATGAACAAATATTTAATTGGTCTATCCTTTAAAGAGGAACACGTGTCCGGATTAAGAAAAGTTGTGGGATGCTCCTCGACCATAATGGCAGGAGATTTTGTTAAATTATTGAATTTGAGGATTGCTGGGGTATCCTCATTTATGCATCCCACATAGTCGAAAATTTTGATTCTCATGTAAAATTATTGTTGCTTAATTTATCTGATAAATAAGTGTTATCTGCATAACAATTAACCTTCTCTTGCGGATGTGGAATCAAGCAGCTTTAACCTATTTTATATTTTTGTACTGCATTTTTATAGGGTATGAGGCATTAAATTTATTTTTCAAATTATAATCTAGGTGTCTGAATAAAACAAGATAATATAATCCATAAAAATTTATTAAATATAATTTAAGATAATTTGTTTCATCAAAATTACTAAAATACAGCTACTTAAAATAAGTTTGCAAATTTCTTTAAAATTTTCAAAAGAGATTAATATTTTATCTTTAGAGTGTATAAAATTTATTGGGTTTTCTAAAGAATTAGTAAGTAGTTCATAACATATATTAAAAAGTTTGAAGCGCAAATCAAACGTCTCACTCTTTTGTTTTTTTTTTCCTGGTAATAACTTTCTTTCTTTACTGCAGGTTTCAGCAAAACGATGGATGATAGACCCTTAATCACTTAAAGCCGCCACTTCCACGTCGGATAGTTGAATTTCTTCATTTTATATTATTAAGATTGAGTAACATTTGTATCTAAGCTAGCAATAATTAATTAACTACTATAAAATTTCATGGTGATTGCAACACCAATAATTAATTTTGAAGCTTCAAATTACAAATTTATCTTTATTTAATTTTTTTCATTTTTCTACCATTTTATTATTTAAAATAAAATGGTTTTATATTTTATAAATAAATTTGTACAGATAAAGCGTGCGACTTTTTTGTTGTGTGTGTGTGTACATATATATATATATATATATATATATATTATTTATTTAAATCTGGGTGTGGGTGATTTGGTCTGAAGCAGAAATAGTTGACAAAAATAAGAGGTGCCCTTACTGGTATGATATTTCTTTAGGCCCTATCAGTTAATCCCAACTCTTTCCCCTCTTATTATATCCCATTGAAAATTACGAACAATAATGGTGACTGCTGAACTACAATATTGCACTCTATTCAACCATACAATTATTCAAATAAAGAATGCATCAATGATCATTCCAACTCTCTGTGGGTTGGTTGACGAACATTTATACAACTAGGAATCTGAAATTTAACATCATACACCAATTTTACTTATATAAAATAAGGTGATCAAAAATTATATTGTAAGCAATACATCATTCATCAATTATTAAAAATTGAAGCAGTTCATTCTTCATAACTTGAATATCTTTTACTTCGTTTTCAAGAAAAGAAAAGAATAAAAATAAAAAGGAGGGGCAAATCCAAGTGTGAGAAAAAAGAATTTGTTCGATTTTTAAGGGTAAGTGTATGAGAGGAAACTATATAATAAATGTAACCAGTTCTTTCCTTTTATTAGGTTGGGCTTATATGATATGACTGATCACCCAATACAAACCTTTCCTGCATATTTCAGACATCACACTAGATAAATATTATATTTATAATGTGGCATAAGATGCATTTTCTAGAGGCCGTGGTAGTAAAATAGCTAGTGGACACAAAAAGAGTATTTACGAACTATGTGTATAGATTATAAAATTAGACATGTATCTAATTTGATCCGATTAAATTATCGTAGTTAATTAATTATAACGCTAAGACATTGGCCCTTAATTATCCAATTAATTAGGCTTCATTTACCATGTTGCATTTGATAATGTCCTACTTACACTTTGATATGTAATTATATTATATCAAAGATGGAATTTTGCGTCAAACGTAACAATATATACTTTCAAATAAAAAATATTGAAGTACTTGAATTAGACATCCAAAATTGCATTTCACCCCCAAAATTTTCATGTGTATACTTGTACATGAACACAAATATGTTTCTTAGAAACCTAACATAAGTATCACTGCCAAAATGTTGCTGGATAGCGACAGCTCTTAAGGACGGCTAAAATGCTGTCACTATTTGGAGTAGTATTGAGATGAATTTTAGATTGATAAATCGAGTCATCTCAAATTCATCTTAAAATTTGCGATGAATAAGTTAAGCCATCCCTATTTGAAATAATACATCCTTAACTGTCTCATTTTAGGATGATAATAAATACCTGTCTTTATTTGAGACCGCAATTATAAAACCATCTCAATATTAGAGATGGTACCATATAGCCATCTCAAATAAAGGCAAGTAGACTTAATTGTCTCAAATTCTGAGAAAATTACGATAAAACCATCTCAGAATTGCGATAGTATTTTCATAGCTGTCGAAAATTTTGAGACAGTTAATATTAATTATTCCATATTTGAAATGATTATAGTAAAACTATCTCAAATGGCGACGATTTTGATTTACTATCCCAATATGTGATAGTTTCCGACAACTGTCTCTAATATTTGGACGGCTTGTTTTGGTCGTTCCAATGTAAATCAGATTTGGCATACATTATGGCAATCTCAATCTACGAAAAACTTTTTAACCCTTCCCAGTAATTCATTTGAACAAACAAACAATTTTCTTTTCGATATATCACCTCATTCCCTCTTTAAGGTTTTCTCCCACGTAGGTACGAATCTAATAGATTTTTTTGATTATTGGGTCATTTCTCTATGTATAAAATGATTATATATATGAAAGCATTTAACTTTTGAAATCTATGTTTCATTTGTTGTGCAATCCTAAAATTGCTCATTTGGAAATGAAGAGTTCTCATGTGCCAGTGAACATATTGTGTAAAATGTGCAAATTTACATATAAAGTGCAATGATATAGACAGACAGACAGACAAATAGATAGATAGATATAAATGTTTATAGACAGACAAACAGACAGATAAATAGATAGATATAAATGTTTATATATATATTTGATCTAGTATATATTATATTATGCATATTGTTGGAATAGTTTTGGATTATATATTGTATGTACTAGTACATAGATAATGCTTTGTTGATTTATGTGTAGTGTTCACTATGTTGATATATATAAAACATAGTCTAACCATGCTAAATAGTTTGTAGATGTTATGTCTTCTATTTGTTATTTAGTTTACCTAATGTTGCATTTGATGAAGTATTGGCATCGTCATAATGGTGTGTTGCAGAAAAAACAAAAAATATTGAAAGAAATAAGGTCGTGGATGTACTACAAGAATAAACCAGGTTGACAAGATATAAGGTGAGGGTTTGAAAATGGTATAAATGAGTTTGTGGATTAGGCCAGCATACAATATAATTATATGAATGGAAGCAAGATTGTATGTCCTTACTCCCAGTATAAGAATGGCAAATTTCTAAATTCAGATTAAGTGATGGTACACTTGTTCAGAAAGTGGTTTTGTAACAATTACTTCAATTGAACTAGTCAAAACAAAGCCCCAATTTATGATATATTGCCAAAAGTGAAGCACTCATTTTGCAACTTCTTGCAGTGGGGTGGCAATGCCGAAATATACTATGTACCACCAAACATCACTAACATGGTCTTAAATTTATGCCAAAAGTCATTTATCAAACCTTCATAGATGCATGAAATATGTGTCTTGTGTGAAATGACATTATCCTAACCATTGCTTAATAGTGTCTTGCAAAATGGACCTGTTATAAATTCATTTGGTTCCTACACCAAAAGTTATACACTTGCATGTCCAAACATGTAGCTCATGAATCTCCTTACATTTTATTGCATTGCTAATTAATACAGACTAGTCACATTTTATTGCATTACTAATTCATAGAGACAATTCACATTTTATTGCAACAAATTCACGAAGACAATTCATTAAGCATGTAGCATGCAAGACAAACCACACTCCTCCGCGTTGCAAATTCATCACAACTCCCCCACAAAGATTGTAACCCAACAACTATCAATAATCAATGACAATTTAACTACAATCCATATTCCAACCTAAAAAAATTTAACCACAAGCAAAAGTTCATATGTTGTACGTGTATTCATCAACAGTGGGATTTCAATCCTAATTTATTTAACAAATTAATAAAACAAAGACAATGACTAGCATTAATCATTGATTTAAGCAAATTTACTTGGTAATCAAATGAATTTGGAGGTTGTGTGTGTATCTCGTGTGCAATGGAACTGCATTAGAGGACGTGTGTAAAATGGGTATGTTTGGAATTGAAACGTTTTATTATTCTTTTTTACCTTCTTCAAGCTCCTCGTCATGACGTCTATGAAGATGTTGTTTTTTTTGCTTTTTGTTTAGCTCGATATCTCGATGAGCCATGTGACAAGGCTACTAAATATACTAATATAAGTCATAGTTACCCTCATCGTCATGACTAGGGGGACATTGACAAATCCAAATACTCTAAATCTAAATTTGTTGTTAGGCTCTCTTATTGTGACAACAAAAGACAACTAGGAATCCAAAAACTCTCTAAATTTCTCATCGCCCCTCTTATCAAGACAAATAGGATGATGAAAAATTAAAAAACTCTCTAGATTTGTCATCATCCCTCTCGTTTGTGAATTTGTCGTTGTCCCACTCATCCCAACGAGAGGGGCAACGAGAAATCTGAAGAGTTTCTTCAATCTTGATCGTCCCTCTCATTGCGATGATGAGGGTGATAGGAAATGCAGAGAGTTTCCATGAATCTCGTCGCCCTCACTGTCTTAAAATAAGAGCTTATCAATGGCTAACTCTCGCATCATCGAGCCTAATGTTGGGATGTCTGGCTTAACAACATGCCAATATTATAAAAAAATTCACGTACTAGGACGGCTAAGTATCCCTAATCCATCCCAACGTCACTTAAAATTGAATTTTCTTAACTTTCTCCTCATTTCACAACTTCTGCGTCGGACATACAAAAGAAACCATGTCTGCTCTATCTGCATGTCTCCAATCTCAACAGTTCAAAACTCCAATAAAACATCATTTAAGGTTACTTATGTCATGTAGAACATTTGTTAATCGTACATTTATCTAATAATTAGTTGAAATTACAAGTTCGCCTAATTTTCATTTTAAACCCTAGGATTGATTATGATAACTATACACGATATTTGGGATGGATTTATAGATTATTAATGATGTTTGGACTAATGTGATGATTTTAGGATTATAATTATGCCTTATTTTTGCATAAGTGGTCATTGTGTTTTGTATAACAAGCTTTGCATTTTGTTACATATTTTAGGTTTACGATTAAACTTATCTAATTGTGTAAATTTATGTGAGGTGTATGATTGTTGTTGGTATGTTAATAATATGATGGGTTCTATGATTTATAAAGAATGGTAACATTGTTAAACATGGGACCTTGCGTGCCCAGTGTTCAATGAATTGTCTAAATAAATATTTGCTCAATTCATCCAAAGATTTATGTTCCAAGTCATATTAGCCTTTTGTGTATGTTGAAAGTGGTTAGTTTGGAGTTGTTTTGGAGTGTGATTTTGAAGTTTGCTTTAATGTGTTGCTCTCAAATAATAAGGTAAGCTTTATAGTCCCAACCAGGGTCCTTAGACCATAGCTTACTAAGTGCTGGTTTTATCCCACCGGCCAAGCAACCTAAATGGGAATAGTGAAAGAAAGAGAAGGGGAAGAAGTGAGGTAGAGCAATTAGTTAACTCATCAAGCTCATGACCTGAAGATTGCAGGTTCATATGGTTTGTAAACACTTATGTTTGGTTAATTGCTTACATGGCTTAAATTCTTTTCCAATACATTTATTTGCTTCATGGTTTTAAGTATGACATGTGGAGCATTTAGTGGATTAAAATCACAAAGGGAAAGAAGTTTCCATAAGAGTGTAGGGGACACTTGACAAGGGCAGTCCCCTATGCCTGGCACATTTGACTCCAATAATACACAGGCACCATCCCCAATCTAAAAAGATATCCCGCCTCTTCCACACCATGCACAAGCCACCGATTTAGTTCATTGAGCCAGGGATGGGGGACTATGATCCTTAACAGCATAGGCTTGAACATGGCATCTCAAAGCCAGGGCTAGGGCCAATGATAAGCTAGGGAGCTGGTTCACATCATACTGTGTACAATCCAATAAATAAACACTAATACCAAATCATATCAATTATCAATTAGAACTTCTGTATTTTAGCATACATAATTCTTAATCAACTTACATATATGCCTTTGTTAATATTTCATTGCTCAGAAAGAGGTGGTAGACTATATCAAGGCCATCATCATTGGCTACTTCAATGGCACGTGGACCCATTACACTGACATGCCACACTACCACACTACACGAAGCAATGGTGGCTTGAAAAATTCAGGGTGTGGTTTTGTTTGAGTTCTTGTTGTTCCACTTTCAATTATAAGTATAGTTACATATGCATTTCAACTTTTTTTGTGCTTTACCATGGCAGAAGCAATATACTCAGAAGCTAGCAGACAATGTCGCAATCAAAAAGGAATTCAAGAAAAAAGCAGTGGAGTTAATTTGAAAGAACTTTTGCCTAACTAAGGTGTTCGAGAAAAAGGTTGATTGGGTTGCACAGTAACAGAGGAACAAAATACTGACAAAGTGAGTTGAGGATATATTCAAAGCCGTTAGCAAGAAAAATAGAAACAACTGGCTAATTGATAACGCCTTAGCTTCTACAATCTATCAAGGTGGTTTCATATCAATTAGCACATAGAGTGACTGCCTCATAAGTTATCTTAATCGTATAATAGCCTAGAATTATTTACTTTTACCAATGTTATGCACTCTGACGTTTAACTATTTTTTTAAATATTGCATAGGAATTGAGTTTGGGTAGACTACCAACCTTCTTGAATTATACTCAAGAGTTTGGAAGAATGCTGTTGGAGAGTAGGTGGGTCCTCGATCATAGAGAGATGGGTATGTTCTCCTTGTTTCTTAAATTAAGTTACCAAGTGTATTTTTACTTTTCTTTATATGGTTAAACATTATTTGTGAATTTGTTTTGTGTAGGAAACATTGTCCAAATTACAGCAACACCAAGATACCATGGACCATGACTCCCCTTCCTAGGAAGTTGGTGTAGCATCAAGCTCCAATAGTAGTAACAACATGGTCCTCATTGCCCTTAGAGGATTTAAAAAGGAAAGGCTGCTAGGAATGAGATCATACGCATTATCACATCAATAGTTACTCTGAGGTTCCTGCTCCTCATCGTTGTCATCACAGTTAGTAGAGAGCTAAAATGAAAAATGAGTTGCAACACAATTAAGAGGAGCTTAAGATCACGAAAGGGGAGCTAAAAAATTATAGAAAAGAGTTGAAAGTGACACAATCTATGCTCGATCGTATTATAAACGTTATTGGTGATAAGTTTGGCATCTCTCTAGACTTCCCCAATGATGACGACGACGACAATGAGGACAATGCTAGCAAGGATGAGAAGCTTGACGTTGATGAATAGATTCCATTTTTCCATGGCCTTTTATTTGGAATTATTATTGTTCAAAAACTATTACAAATGAATATTTGTTTGGGATTTTTATTTAACATAATGAACCTTCATCAATTTATTAGTTGTAATTTTTGATGCTCTAGGTTGATGTGCAAATGCTTTTTTATAACAATATTTCAAAGATATAGGGAAAATTTTGGCCAAAAAAATTAAAAACCATCCTAGATCTGTCTTTATGTCATCGCAGAATCATTCCTATGTTGTACCAAATGCAATTCACTTTTTGTCACAAATACTATCCCAAATTTGACTATCTCAAATCCATGATAAAAAATATTATCCCAAAACTATCCCTAAAGTAACTTTCTCAAATGAATTCCTATGTCGCTCATTGCAAATCAGTCCCACAAGGTATTGTCCCAATAAATACTATCCTAAGGTGTCTCTAATTAAACTGTTTTAATTTTGTCTCAAAATTTGTGATGGTATGTTAACCATCACAAATTTCGGAGATAGCTTTCAAAAATATCTCAAAATTTGAGACAAGTACATACGAACATCTCAAAAATCAAAGATGGTTTCACGGGACCATCCCAAACTTGGCGATGGCTTGTTCAAAAATTGTCTCACAGCAGCTGCAACAGGGTTATTTGGAACGGACCATTAACCGTTGCAAAACCCAACGCAAATTGATTTGCAACAGGTTTTTAGAGATTTCCCATTGCAGATGGCCGTCGGTGTTCACATGAATTCTAGTAGTGTGTGTGTCATATTTGTGTACATAATATAATTGCCTTGTATTCTGGCTAGCTTTGCAAAAAAATGCTACAAACTGTTTACTGCTTTGGTACCAAAGTGAATTAACATTCCAAAACAGAGAGTTGAGACCAATAAAACTCTAGATTTGATGCAAGAATTATCCTTATAAATACGTACATTATTTTCACCGTATACACATGCACGCTTGTTTGAGGGAGGAAATACAAAAAAGATCAAATGGGGTAATCGTATACAGATTAAATTAACGGCTTGCCAATCTTTCTAGATTTCTGAGTCACAATCTTGATTACCAGACCCGGAAAGACATCATCCGGGTCATGAACATGGGGATTCCTCTCGACTATGTACGGATCGCCGCATTTCTCACTTATGGTGTTGAGCGTTTCCCCTTCTCCGACCACATATATCTCGTCGCACGGCCGGTCCAGCAGCTGCCTTCCTCTCACCGGTTCGTTTGAGGCGCAGTCGTTTAAGCAGCTCGTTAAGATTAGGGCTACCAAAGCTGCGGCACAGAGGAACGAGGCTGCGTCCGTGATAACCACAGAAATGTTTATGTGTGTGTGTTTGGAAGGAGGTGCCATGGATCTCAGGCAGCAGCGGCCGCGGCGAAGGAGGAGGAGGGGGAGGAACCAGGGACTAGCTCTGTATATGTATGTATGTTGTGGTTGACATGAAGATGCTGCCTTTATATCGATGGCAATGAGTTCTTCTAATAAGAATTTTGGCATGGAGAAGTTTCACTGATTAATTTAATTATTGGACACAACTAATGTGTTAAAAATGCAATTTGTAAGGGTTGACTGGGATTTCGTTATTTAGAAGGCAATTGTGTAAGGGGGTAGGTAGTATTAACATATGCAGTCTTGATAGACCTAAAATTAGGTGGGATTTGTATATCTATATAATACACATGTATGTAGATGTGTATGTATGAGGAGAATTATTTTTTAAAAAATAATCAATTCAAGAAACTGAGATCATTGAATTAATTGTTTATGGAAGAATTGAGGGATTCTTTTTCTGGTTCATTGCTGGTAATAATAGTTGGAAATACATGGTGTGTGATATATCTACTAGGACAAGGGTAAAGAGAAATGAGATGGTGCATTCAAGGAAGTTCGACCACTACTTTAATATCCTCTATCCTAAGAATAATTAAATAAAATAACAGAAGGATTTCATATGATAATAACTGTATAGTCATGGTTTTACGTACAACTTGACAAACGCTGGTAGGGAGGATAAAATCAATTGACATATTTATTAAATTAAATTAGAGCATGAAGTATTTATGAGAAATATAATATGTGTGCTGCTTTGTGATATATTTATTATACGTGTTATAGTTGTTGGAAGGAAGGGGTCAGTGTAGTTGACCAAGATAATAAAAAAGTTTGAACAGAAGCAAAACCTAATCATGAACGAGGCAAGTGAGTTTGTCCTAAGTAGTTTCTTCTTCTCTTGCCACATCTAACGGACCTGATTAGGATTGCAATATTTTAAACACTTAATTGCTATTAAATTAATCACACAAGTAATCTACGTAGCGGTTATATAGTCTCAATAATTATATTATTATAAATTATATTATTATGTCTGACAAAGGATTATATATTATATCAACAAAAATAATTGTTTGCAATAAAGTATTTCCATGGTGATATTGACGTGTAAACAACTTAAAATTGATCAAACTGAAAGACACAGGTTTTTTGTTTTCATTTTGAGAGAGAGAGAGAGAGATATATATATATATATATATATATTTATGTCTCGTATACTTTCTTGAAAATTATATAAAAATAAAGTGAAACACAGGAAAAAAAAAATTTGTGTATTATACTGTTATTGTGGTTATTGTTATTAATTTTAAATTGTGATTACTGTGCGGTATTTCCTCGAACTTCTGATATACACTACTGGAAATACCCCTTTTCTACAAGTCTACGAGATTTGGCTACTTTTTGGCTATGTTTGATAGAGGAGTTTTCGTTCAATGTAATATTTAGTATGAATTGTATACAGAAAAATAGTATATTTGATTTGAATATATATATATAATAATTAAATAATTTGATAATTTATAAAAATAATAATTATATTATATGATATAAATAAAAAATAAATTTAAGTATATATATATAATATATATATAAATATTAATTTAATTATAAATAAATATAATGATTGTAAAATAATTAGTTAATTAAATACGAGAGAGATGATTTAAATTTAAATTTAAATGAAAATATTGCTATTGAATAGTATTTTTAGCAACTTGAAATTTAAAAGGGTATGTAAGTGAAAGATGGGGATCAAACATAACCTTTATTTTGACTTATCACACCTAATCTGTAATAAAAATGACACCGCTTGGACTTTGTTCAATGCCATAAATACCGATATATACACAGAAATTAGGCTTTCACCCAAAAGTTAATAATAATGATGATGATGACGATAATGATAATATTAATAAGAGTCAACGCTAAAATTAATCTGCTCCATGTTTCGGATTTAATCAAAATTCTTTCGATCTGCCCCAATCACTCCCTTGTCCAACGAAAAATCTGGGTTGCAAAAAAATTATTTTTCAATTATTTGTAATTATTTACACACACACGCACAGGCACACAAATCACCCATAAGAAACAAAAAAGAACTTTCTATTTTGTTATTTTGTATAATCATTTATGACTACCTAAAACAAAATTATTGTATAATAAGAAAATTTATATAAATTAGAATAATTTAGATCGAATTAAATTTTGTGAATTCTACTATTTAATTTTAATCCTCTAATTATTCATTTTAGAATACTAGTTTGAAATTTGAATAATCTAAAAAAAAAAAAGTTTGAGGGCTGTTAAGTCATCAGTAACGTTGATTTTTTTAAGCTTAGCATCACAATTTTAAATCAAACATTGAATTTGAAACTTTTGATGAGGAATACTTTGAATTTGGTGAAACGAGGAATGCTTTGAATTTAGTGAAAAACACAACGAACTTCTTTCAATTTGACGAATAACAATTTGAATATTCTTAAGAATTTTAAAGAGAATTCGAAGAGTTTCAAGTTTTCAACTACTTTATTTTCTGGCTCCTCGTCCCCCCCTTTATTTCTATGGGATTTGACATTTATTTATAATTTTAAAAGAGATATTGACCATCGGACTTTGAACCCTATTCAACAATTTAATAGAATTTTTATCTATTGGACTTCTAACAGGATTCTGCCAATTAAAGTTTTTATTTCCTAAACTTCTAATAAGATTTCATCACTTGCTGTTATTGATTAATTAATTATTTATTTATTTTAAGAATTGATCAAATAATGTGTATACATATTTTTATAATATTTAACATTATAGTAAGAAAAGATATTACGAAAGAGCCATAAACAATATTTTTATGTTATAATTTATTTTCTTAGATTAATACAAAAATAGATTTTATTTATTGAATAATACAATAAATTATATATTGTTTTAAACATCTAAAATTTAGTAGTTGTATGATTTGTATAATTTAAACTAGTTTCTAAAAAATATTTAAAAGGGAAAGAAAGATTAAAAGTTCTTTACATATACGATAATTCAATTAAAAAAAGAAAGAAAGTGAAATTCTTTTAAACTTGGATCTTCTAAATTCGATTTTCGAAAAGTGTTTTTAAATTAAAACCAAATTATGTGAATTGGATTCTAATTTGGTTGACCAAAAATGAAGTGAAATTTTTAAGCCACAATATTGTCAAAAACTTTTATTGGACATATAATGATAAAATATACAAGCCACCGCCTTTCGAATTGGAGTGTGTGTATATAATTCCTGTGATCAAAACTTGATATGCTATATCGACCACTTGATTTTGCAGCAGTTTGGGTCATCATTATCCAAAGATTCCAATATTTAAGTATATCTTATTATAAGAATAATATATTGGGAAAGCACCCTCAAGAGTGTAGTCTCTCTCGTTCCACTTCGTACTTGGCATACAACGGAAAAGATTTGTTGTGGTTGGAAGAAAATGGGCAAGGGCGGGATGTCTCATGGAAGCGCTGGGGAGGGTAGAGATGAAGAAGAAGAGAACATGGCTGCTTGGCTTCTTGGCGTTAACAATCTCAAGATTCAGCCTTTCAAGCTTCCTCCTCTTGGTAAATAATTAACGAATATATATTGCTTGGTGTTTTCTCAATCTGGGCTCTATGTGTTTAATCGGCTTGCTATTGGTAGGCCCTCATGATGCAAGAATCAGAATGAAAGCTGTGGGTATCTGTGGAAGTGATGTACACTACCTCAAGGTAAAACTTTAAATTATTTGAGACAATAATAAACACTGCCTATTTACACTGAATACTGCACGGTGTTGTGCGTTTGTTGCGGGTTTCTGTGTGTTTTATGTTGAATCTCTTGAGGACAGCCATTTGAACTTATAACACGAGGGGGATCAATAATATGATGCTTTAGAATCTCATATGAGCAGTTGATTTTTCCATATAATTTTGGGGCCGTGCTTATTGTAATATAGGAAAATGTTGTTTTTCATTAGGTTCTACTTAGTCAATGAGATTTTTCTCAAGAGAATGATTTTCTCATGTTTTAGGAGATGAAATTAGCGGATTTCGTTGTCGAGGAACCTATGGTGATTGGGCATGAATGTGCTGGTATCATCGAGGAAGTTGGGAGTGAAATAAAGCATCTAATGCCTGGTGACCGGGTGGCCGTGGAACCAGGAATCAGTTGCTGGCGGTGTGATCCTTGCAAGGAGGGCAGATATAATCTGTGCCCTGAGATGAAGTTTTTTGCAACCCCTCCTGTCCATGGTTCCCTTGCAAATCAGGTTTATCGAGAGCTGTAATTTTGAACAGAAGTTTGCCATTTTGTTTGTATTCTTTCCAATTTAATATACGGTGCCAAGAATGTCCTTAACTGATGTTTTCCGTAGTTGTTGGTTAGTTTAAAGGATTTGCATTATTACCCTGTTTCTTATGGTAAAGAGGCAGCAAGGCACAAAATAGGAAAATTAATTTCGGAACTCCTAGTTCCCTACTACCTCGGTTTTGTCCATTACAGCCTCTTATTTTATGGTATTGGAGCAATTTTCTCATCCTTAATTAATTTCAGAACTCTTAGTTTCCTATTACCCAGGTTTTGTCAATTATAGCCCTTTATTTTATGGTACTGCAGCAATTTTCTATCCTTATAGTTATTTAGTACTCACATGTTTTGTGGTCCCTTATGAATGTATGAAATTTTGTTTTGGGGGATTAAGAATGTCAAAATTCTTCTCGAGTAGCAGAATGGTTAAAATATCAATATTTGCTTGAATTGCCATTGAGTTTGTAGAACTCTTAGTATTTGCCATGACCTTGTTGCACAAAGGTTACTCTATCAGTGGAACCAACTTGTGCATCATGTAAATTTTCATGGCATGACGCTAAATGATAACAGGAATCTTGCTCTTGGCACTTTGTGGCAGATTGTTCATCCTGCTGACTTATGTTTTAAACTCCCTGACAATGTGAGTTTGGAGGAGGGAGCGATGTGCGAGCCACTGAGTGTTGGGGTTCATGCATGTCGCCGTGCCAATGTTGGTCCTGAGACAAATGTGTTGGTGATAGGAGCAGGGCCAATAGGACTTGTAACTATGCTTTCAGCTCGTGCGTTTGGATCCCCTAGAATTGTGATTGTGGATGCAGATGATACCCGTCTATCAGTTGCTAAGCAGCTTGGAGGGGATGAGACTGTCAAAGTTTCAACAAATATAAATGTAAGTATCTTTTGCTTCAACACATTCATCTTTATTGCTTCCATATATTATACATGCATCAAGCTTGCATTTTCAGTCCCTTATCTATTTAAATTCCCATCTGCTTTTAATTATAGAAGAGGTGGAGTACATATTCATCTTTCTTCATGAACCTACGCTTCTGCTTCATCTATGCCCTCTCTCACCAACATCCAGCAGAATATTTGTGGGTCTTTCATGGAAGGTATAGTGCTTAGACTGACAAGAAATTGGGTATGCCTATTCTTTTCCTGAAGCAACAGCTCCAGGATTAGTATTTGTGAGGGCTAATCAGTGAACGAGCAGCTCCAGGATTAGTATTTGTGAGGGCCAATCAGTGGGTGTTGCAGGACAGCTTTAAACATTTGTCATGGTTATTCATCTGACAAAATAAGGCTGGAAGGATATTTACTATGACTGATAGACACTATTCCTATGGTTGAATAAGGTTCAGGAAATCATTCTTCAACTAACTAGACAAAATCAGTTAGCTTGTAAGTAATATCTAATTGAACAAGGACTCTGATAGACTCTCCCACAGAAATTCAGTAAAGAACAATCTGGAGTATAAACTTACTAATATGCACATGGACAGATCTGTTCGTATTAAATATAACCCTTTAATCTCCTGAAACGGGTTACCCTCTGACCTTAACATTAGAGCCTAATACCTGATATCTGACTATAATATTGTATGCTTGAGTGCTTAAATGTAAAATTTTGGATGAGAAGGTGACGTTACTGATCTGAAGGAAAGCACGTAAGAGTGCATTTTTGGAGATAAACAGGGGCATTTAATTTAACCACTGCTGATAAATTGTCTGAATTATAAGGTAGCTTTAGTTCCCACTCATCACTCTTCTTTCATATGTATTCATCAATCTCCATAAGAATAAACATCCAGCAACATGTGCATGCCACTGAAGTCGTTTGAAACAGGATGTAGCTGCAGAAGTCGAACAAATTAAGAAAGCTATGGGGGCTGGAATTGACATAAGCTTCGACTGTGCGGGCCTTAGTAAAACTATGTCAACAGCGTTAGGTGCCACTTCTGCTGGTGGAAAAGTTTGTCTTGTTGGGATGGGTCACAGCGAGATGACTGTCCCCCTTACCCCAGCTGCCGCAAGGTATGTTACAATGCATTCCTTTTCTTGCTTGAATTTCAAAATGCATCTTGCTGCCTTACTACATATCTGGCATTTACCTTATCCGTTCTCTGCAACTTCTTCATCTTTGATGCTTGGTTGCAAACTGATGCGCTGAAATATATGAAAATTAAGGGAGGTCGACATTGTGGGCATATTCCGCTACAAGAACACATGGCCCTTGTGCATTGAATTTCTGAGGAGTGGAAAGATAGACGTGAAGCCGTTGATCACTCACAGGTTTGGATTCTCTCAGAAGGAGGTTGAAGAAGCGTTTGAAACTAGTGCGCGTGGTGGTCATGCCATCAAGGTCATGTTTAATTTCTAGAAATGATTCTCCAAACTACAGAAAGTAGCAAAAGAAACTGAACTCTGTGTGAGACGCGGGGCGATCCTTGTTCCCCTTTCTATCCCCCCTTTATAATAATAAACTTGTGCAAAAGATGTCTAAGATGTACCTTACTTGGTCTTTCTGAAATTCTGGCTCCATATGCATATATGCGAGATTTGTATCTTAAGAGGGTGTTTGAACAAGTCAAGTTGGTGAATTTTTTTGTTAGAAAAATTATAATCGTATGGGTTTTTAAGTTATTTAATTCCTAATTTATATTAAAATATTTTATAAATTATTTCATTTTATATATTAAAAATTATGCACATATTTTAGAATTATATTTTATTAATAATTTTTAATTTATCAATTAACTATCATATCAAAAAATTAATAATTAATTATAATTATAAATTTAAATAAAATTTTATAAAATAATCTTATTATTCATATTCAAACACTTTGTCAGTTCATTTTTAAAATAAAATTTACGAGCTTTACATTCGAAAGTCACATAACCATGTAAAAGTAACCTCGGCCAAGCACCCTAAGTAACGGCTTTATCCTCGGCACTGTCCAATGGTAGAATGCTGCAAATTAGTACAAGAATAAGATGATCATTGCCATTGCCATATGACGTGAATACATATATGACTAATGCAAATGTGGAAGAAACTTCGTCAACTAGATGTCCATAAGGATCACGATTCGCGTTACATGGTGGCATACGTGCAGATGCTCAATCACCTAAGCACGCCAACAGAAGAAAACGATGGAATGAGAAGAAAATTCAAAACTGGTACTCTCTCGAAGTTCTGGCTGATGAGCTTATTACATCGACAAAGAAACAAAATCGGGGACTGCACAGGGGCTACACTATGGTTGTATAACATGCTTCTTATGATGTGGTGGTTGGTTCAGCCAACCACGTCCATACCCTAACTTGACCGGATCCATCGCCGGTGAAAAATAAACCTCCGGGACCGATCTGTATGGAGCGAACCTCTTTTTTTGAAAAGATCTTTCCTCTCTCAGAGAATCTGGAAGAAAACAAAGCAAACAGGCAAGGATGTACCAACATTATCAATCAATGACACAATTTTGAGAAACCTAAACACGAAATTTTTTCTAGCAAGGAAGATGGCAACATGTGACACTCACGATGGCAAATCGTACACTCTTGTGCAATTGCCATTGCATGAGCACAACAGATGGCAAATCGTACACTCTTGTGCAATTGCCATTGCATGAGCACAACAGATGGCAAATCGTACACTCTTGTGCAATTGCCATTGCATGAGCACAACAGCACGGGTTTGGCTTCCGAATCATGCATCCCACACAGAGCGAGTAAACCCTGCACGAAATAGAAAATAAGACATAAAGCTGCTACCAGTGGGTATCGAACACAATCAAGTGACTAGTAGCACCACTACGCAAGCACAACTTGATACTGATTACAACCACAACTTGATACTGATTACAACTTTGTCATTTCAGTTATTCTTTCACTTCAGCTCAAGAAAGCAACTGAAGAAGCAATGAAACGGTACAGCATAGCATACATGTTCCTCAGTGTGGGTATATGTTACTTCCAAGTTACCAGTCTCCGTTGCAGCCCAAACCTGCACCAAGTGGGGAAATCAGGAAATATTGAGTCACAACTTTTGAAACTGTATCTTGCAGAAGTATGGAACATAGTATTCACATTTAACAAGGAACTACACACTTTGACAGTTTTGTCCAGCGAAGCTGACACGAGGAACTGATCCCAACACAAAACGGACATCACAACATCTGAATGTCCTGATAAAGTTTGCATGCATTGGAAAGTTTCCAGGCTCCACACCTGAACATAAAACACAATACACAACCAATAATAAGCAATGAAAACCCTTACGTCTTAGCTAATGAGGATATGAATTTGCTGAGAGATTATTCAGAAACAAATAAGGAATATGTCTGAATTGTCTAACTTACTTTTATAGAGTGGTCCATGGAACCAGAGTACATTCTGTTACCTCCAACAACTAGGGTCACAACAGCAAGAGCGTGACCCTTGAGTGATGCAGCTGGCTCAAAGCAGTTGGCAGCAACATTGAATTTCCATGCCAATATTGTCCCTTCCTGTAGCATAACAAACAAAAGGTGTTTGGCTAAGTTTATTTTTATTAACTTATAAGATGTTTTTAAAGCTTAGAAGCTTATAAATCTTATTTTGAAAAATAAGTTAATAAAATGTTTGGACAAAAATAATAAGCTTATAAGATGTTTTTAGCATCTTATATTTCAAGGCTATAAGCTCTTGTCCAAAAAAACTTATCAAACAATTATGGGAATTGGGAGGTTTATAAGCTTCCAAGCATTTTATAAGATATTTTAAGAAGCTTAAAAGTTCACCCAAACACACTCTTAGTTCAGTGCCTCAGTGCTACAACTCATTCTAAAGACAAGAAACTGAAGGAAACAGAAAAGTGTCTTTACAGAAAACAAAATAATCATAGAAATTCCCAATTAATTAGTGCATGCAAATCATTTTTGCTGTTATTATACATTGTCAGAGATTAGCCCTAAGGAAATTAAGCACGGTCAAATGAAACTCCTGCAGACAATACACTGGCACATCAAACTAAATGCACGGCATAAACAAAAACAATGCAATTATTGGGGAAAACAACTGTATGTACTTTACAAGAAATAGATCAAAATACCTGTGTACCAGCAAAAAGTAAATCATTGCCAGCAACAAGAGAATAGACTTGTCCAACAGGTCCATTTAAACTGATCTCTGCAGACGTGTGAATGTTCCATGCGTAGTATAGAATAACAAAATTGTTACACAAATGATATTGAAGAAGCCTGCGGAGAAATATACTGAAGACTAGACATGTGCAGACGTACAGAAAAGGATAAAATGCCTAAAAGCCAGCTATACTTAATTTTTTAATTTCCTCAGCACCACCACCACCACCACCATCCCATCCCTTACTCAGACTATAGTTGCTCCCCCACCCATATCGTTTCTGCCACAATATCTTACACCAAAACAGCTCCAACCATCCCCATCTGCTGTCGTCCAAGATAGAGTATTCTAACCCCAAATGCTTGCACCAAACCACCCCCTGTCCCAGATTGCCGTTAGTCACAGCATCTCTTGCCCAATGCTGTACCCACCTTATCTTGTTCCTAATTTTAAACTATTTACTCATATTTCATATTATTCTTTGCTAATGGGTGCAATGCTAGGAAATGGATTCAAAGGTATTGGAATTGTCAAGTGCACTAAAGTTGTAAAGTAAAATTTCTTTTGGAAATTTGAATAAAGCCAAGTATCATCGGATGAGAAATTATCTCATGGACAGTAGTGGAGAATATCCAATAGTTAGTAGGGTAGTTCTACATCAACATAAACGAAAATGACACCTCATAAATTAAGTGATGAAAAGCAAAATCTAATGGAGCTATGATTTTCCAATGGCTGGGTAACACATGCACATTTTTATGAAAATGAGTGGCACAATCTACTCTTCTAACAGGGGAGTGATATTTTGCAATTTGATTTGATGCATTTTAGTCCCGCTCCCCACATACCAATATGTGTGTGTGTGTGTAAATGAATAAATGAATGAATGAGGCAATAAAGTAGTTATGGACTACTATGAAGGGCAGCAAACAATTTAGTACTCGGATCCATTATCTTACCTTGACAAGATTAGTCAAACCCACGAAGACCCATGGACCTTCACTTAGCATACATCCTACTGCACCTCCCAAATTAATCAGGCCTGCAGGCTATTATTATAGGCCAAAAACCAACAAGAAATTGAATTATAACCATTTATCACTCCTAAAATATCCATATGTATCTTCTATTCCTTTTATTACTAGTATGCAAAAACTCATGAGCCTTAAGCATGATCAACTCTTTACATTTTCTCCAGATTAATGATAAACCTGAGGCACATGACATATTCCATATAAATTACAAAAAACTTTGGCTTAAAATGCAATCAACAAAATCAATAAACTTGCATTCAAGCATGAATTAATCGACATAAATATTTGTAAAATGCATGCAACCGTAGCGAAGGTAGAGAAAGTAAAGAAATGCTAAAGAAAACATGTAAACGACCTGGCCAGATTGGCAGTCCCAAACTCTGACAGTCTGATCTTGACTCCCAGTGTAAAGCTTATCAGACTCTGAAGGCAAAGCAATCCCTGTAACAACCTGACAAGAAATTCTTTTGAACATACAATTGGGATACACAAAAACCAAATTTCAACTTATAGTTAACATGATGCAATACAATAACCCAGCCATTACATAACTAAAAAGAACTCATCTTTATCGAATGAAAAAGAACTAGATTAACAAGGTCTAAGAAAACTTGCCAATTAATTTCCCACCAATTAATCAAACAAAATCTAGAGAAATTGATGGATGCTTTCTGCATTTCCCACCATCCTAACTTCACTAAATATCAAATTTTGGCAGAATACATCCATTTTCATAAATCAACCAACAACCAACAACCCTAAGAAGAAAGAAAGAAAGAAAGAACGAAAGAAAGAAAGAAAGAAAGAAAGAAAGAAAATACTTGCAGGAACATCAATAACTACTCAGTCTTCATCAGAAAACCCGTAACAAAACCCACCTGCTGGTGCCCTTCGAGCGTTGTCAATAGAGAAAAGCAACCTCCCGTCGACCACTGATGCAAGTATTTACAATTATCGCCGAATTTACAGCTCCCTTGTACCCAATGATTGCACAATTTCTCAATCTTCTTGACAACGGTTCTATTGCTACTAACAGACTGTTGCGATTGCCCTCTCTCCCACGTTCTACTATTACTAAAATTATAACTCCTTCTCAATCCTCCGTCGCCGCTTAGATAATTATCGTCCGCCCCGAACCCCCGGTGTGCCCTTTTACCATTCTCCGAAGTCGTTGACTGGCTGTGCAAAAAAGGACACGGAAGCCTCGTGCATTGTCCTTGTCTCCAATGAAAACACACCTTCTGCTGCTTATTGCTACTGCTGCTATTATCGGCGGAGGACGATGGCCCGAGCCTGTTGAAAATCCGTCTGCCCCCTTCCACATCCATTACGAATTACACTCCGAACAACGAACAAAATGGAAATTTCTTATTGGGTTTGGGTAAATCTATGCGCGAGTTTGAATACGATCATGTGGTGTTGGATGGGGTATGATGACTGGACGCCCTGGAAGAAGAGAAAAGCGAGTGAGAGGATAGGGATTTAGTAGGATTCATGGTTTGGAAAGTGGGATTGAGTTTGGAGTTCGGACAGAGATTTGATTTTGGGAGGAGTGTTTTTCTTCAATTTTTTTTCATTCTTCTCCCCTCTTTTTTATTCTTTTTTTTTTTTTTTTTTTTTTCCTTGTGGTAGTGTGTGTGTGTGTGTGTGTGTGTGTGTGTGTGTTTTTTTTCCTCATTTTGCCCAGCCATGAAGATACGCACGTCAGTCATGGGCGTGTGTCATGTTTGGAGGGGGGTTTTTGGTAGAAAGACGATCTTTGGTAAAAGTTTAATTAAATTAAGTAGAAAGTATGTTTGGTGGTAAAATTTTGATATTTTAAATTTTTTGATTTATTTAAAAAATATATATATAATATAATAATGATAGAATGATATCATATTATACAAAAATAATGATTAATTTTTACAATATAAAATTATAAATGTGAATGTGCCCAGATATATTGATAAATTTAGTTGTAAATGAATGTAATTATTAAAAAATAATTAATTAGTTATAAATATAAAAAAATTATATTTAATTTAAATGAATTGAGTTATATTTTTGATATGGAAACAAGTTAATAAATTATGTGTGATCATGGGAGATTTTGAGTATGTTTGTAGATAGATTTTGTTAGAAAAAGATGAGGAGGATTTCAATGTAAATAAAAATTATGATTTGTAATAAAGTTTTGATGGGTTAAAATCTTGGTTTGTTTGAAATTCAAGTAATTAAATATAGTATAATAATGATGGAACAATGTTATAATATATAATAATAAATATTATTTTTTATTAATATATAAACATGGGTGTATATGTATCTATAATATAAGTATTAATTTAATTATAAATAAATGTAACAAATGAATGTTGAATATTTATATCCATACAAGAGAGGATGTCTTGAATTTAAATTTTAAATAAAAATTTTGACGAGCATGAATATTTTGAATATTTGAAAATTTGACAATCACACGAGAGCTATGATTATTTTGTTATAAAAGCATTACCATGCTTCTGTTTTGTTGGCAAAAATCATTCAGACTCATTCTCAAAGTGGTGGCTCTGCTTTTGTTTGGAATTCCAGTTGGAAGGAACGAAAACCCAAAACAGTTTTAAAAAAATTGAAAAAAGAAGATTCTGGAATTTCACTTAAATAAAGATAAGGACCAAACACATGGACCCAAATTGGCCTCATATCAAACTACACTTCTATGGAAGCCACAAATTCTCATAATCAAACTGAATTGTGAAATCTCCACACACTAAACACCTCATTTCTTCAAATTTCTGATACAGAAATCAACAAAAACTCCATGACCAACTAATGGGGTGTCAAATTCACAGCTTGGCTCCTCAACTTCTGCACAGAAGAATCCATACCAAATCAAAACAACTGTCCAAATGTTCTTCACTGCCACCAAATTTTAAAGTCCTCGGAACAACCCTTTTCTCCTTTCACGACAGTCCAAGTGACCAACAACAAGTCTCAACTGCCAGAGTCAAGCAGACACAGATCCCAAAAACTGATGCATACAGTGTTAGGTTCAAGACTCTTGGAGCTTGCAAACTAGGCATTTCCAGGTACCCTGATTTTGAGTACAATGCTGAAGGGGGTGCAGGTTCTGGGACAGCCACGGAGCTATTGGAGGACTCTGATTTGGATGGTGAAGTTTCTGTTGATTTCGACGTGAAAGAACTGTACATTCCGCCACTCTCATCTGCCACGACCAAGTTCTTGGGATTGCCTTTGCCTCCCCTTCTGAAAATTGACATAGTCCCGGAGGCCTTCCATGGAAAAATCCACCAAGAATCTGGCAAGGTAGAGTTTTTGAGGATGCACTAATCTCTTATAGGAAGAAAGGTCATATGTATAACCTCTTGTATGGCTTTATTTTATACTTCTTCCCATCATTAACAGGACAAGAAATCCCTTAATGCCAGTGCTGTTTTTGTAGGTTGAGCTCCAGTTCAGAGCCAGATTCTGCTTCTCAGTTGGGAGTGTCTACAGAGCTCCACCTCTAATTGTGGAGACGGTTTTGACGTCAGAAGAATCAAGGGGAAAGATGAGAGGAGGAAGAGGAGAGAGGCTGAGTAAAGATGGGATGTGCAGGCTAGTTGGGGTGGCTACACTTGAGCCTATTGATGACTTTTTCATGGACACATTCCTTAGCCTTCCCACTGAGTGCCTTGCAAATTTGAATGCAGTGATCTCACTCTCAGGCACTGGACAGATGGTTTAGAAGCATTGAATGCTCGTGTTACAGACTTCTGTTCAGATTTTTGTCGCAAAAAACCATGGAAGGATTGACGCACTGTAAGCAATTTCACTGTAAATGATATAAATTCATCCATTGACGCAGAGATTTGGAACTCAATTCTGTTGTTAAAGATTGCATCACAAATTCAACCACCATTATGATTCTAGTGTTTTTCTTAAAGGAAAACCTGAGGTTCAAAAGTTGTTTGCTGGTTGCAACATATATCTGAAATATATTGATCCAATTATCCTCTGCAAGCCACCTTCAAGAAGAACAAAAGTCTGATATTTTAAACATTCCTTGAGGTTTCTTTTCAGATTTAACCACAAAAATGCTTCTCGACAGGATAAAACATAAATAATTATATCCAAAAAGGTCGCAGATATGACATTGAGAATTTCTGGCAAGTAGTCCTCTGTCCATACAATCAAAGGTCTGTATGAAATTTTTGCTTAATCAGTAATGTAGTAATCACTTCGGGATACTGTGCTTGGTTATGTTAAATTGCATGTGCCTGAAGTCCCGTATACAAGTAACAACCAGACACTGCTTCTGGATTGCCCTGTTTCATCCAGAACTTGAGGCATTCTTTTACAGATTGTGGACTTAATTCCCTGATAGAAACAAGAATCAAGTGAAAATTGATTGGCCTTAAACCGCATAAGGAAAAAAAAAATGCAGAAGATAACATAAAGAACTCACATATGTTTTTACAGCACATAGCTTGAAAATATCCAGAAAATATAGTGATGGTCACTCAAATGCGAGTCTTTGGGTGCCGACCAGCGAAGCATATAGACCCTTCTTTTCTAACAACTCCGAGTGCGTCCCCAGTTCTGAAATCTTCCCATCAGAGCATAATGCAATTTGATTGGCATTCTGGACCGTACTTAGTCTGTGAGCGATTACCAAGGTTGTTCTTCCCTTCATCAGACGATTCAAAGCGTCCTGGACCAGACGCTCACTCACTGTATCCAAAGCACTGGTAGCCTGTAACACAAGCAAAGCAAATTAGGTGGACAAGGTCTAAAGCATCCAGCATAGGATGATATAGAATCAACTTCTCATATAACTCAGAGGTTGCATTTAATATAAATAGCAGCAAGAACAGATTAATTGCACTGGCATGGTCTAAATCAAGAAACATTTAAAATGAAGTCCAGATACATCACAGAAGCGAACTGCTTTCAACAAGCAACACTTGACATTAGTGAATCTATTTTGAAAAAGATGTACTCTTAAATATGGTTTTTCTAGAATGTGCAGACAAAACTACATAAAAATATTTTTCTTTAAATCTGTATGATCAAACTATTCTCTAGCTGACAATTAACAAGTCAAAGGTCAAAACAGGGAAGAAACTAAATTTTCCAAGAATCCTACCTCATCAAGAACCAAGATTGGAGCATTCTTGAGCAGAGCCCTTGCAATGGCAATTCTCTGAAAATGGGAAGATGGGGTCAGTGCAAGATATGCTGTGTGGGTGTGGGGTCGGTGTTGGTGTCGGTGTCGGTGTGCAGGTGTGTGTGAGAGAGAGAAAGAGTGAGGGAGAGAGAGCCCAAGAGTTGAGTACCTGCCTCTGTCCTCCACTTAACAAACCCCCACGCTCACCTACTAATGTGTCATAGCCCTAGCGAAAAACAAACAATCAGCAAAAACATGATTAGTGGGAAAAGAAGAATATTGCAAAGTACCAGAATTGGCTCACCTGTGGCAATGAAATTATAAATTCATGAGCATTAGCCGCTTTAGCAGCTTTTATCACATCATCCTTGGAAACAAAATCATCTGGGAGCCCATAAGCAATATTTTCTCCGACAGAAACAGAGAAAAGGACAGGTTCCTGTGGCAGTTCACTATATATTCATATCACTTAAGCAAGAGCATGTACTTCATAGAACATGAAAAAATAACAGTGCTAATTTGTCAATCACTATTCCGGTCATATGTAAGTGATTTCTGCTCGCGCATGTCTAGAGGCTGGTTCTTTTTGCCAGTTCAAAAACAGCAAGTCCTAGCGAACATCTTCTAGTTTTAGATTGTAGTCCTTTATTAATCAGAATCATTTACAGAGATCGCCCTTATGAATTAGTTAGACTTATTGGAAATAAAATTATACACAATGATCTATGTCATTTTTGTGTCATTAGATTATTACAATTACACTTTCTCTGCCAAGTACTAGATGGCAGAAATTACCAAGTTTATTGAATAGAGTGTCAGATGCATTATGCTTTCAGGATAAAACATAAAACATCTAAAAAGGACAGGGCCTGGGAGATACTTGATTCACTATGGAAACCACCCGAGCCCATTCACTCTTATCGAATGATCGCAAATCCTCTCCAGCAACAGTTATGTGACCACTGGTCGGCTGCAAATTAGAACACATTCTCGAGTTATTCTTCACCACATAATACGAATTCTGTTTAACAATTAAATCTTGACATATTGGGTATAACCTCATAAAAGCGAGCTAAAAGCTGCACAACTGTGCTTTTGCCTGCACCACTTGGACCAACTAGAGCAGTGACAGTTCCACATTTTAAAGTTAGATCAAGACCTTGCAGGATTTCTACATCGGGCCTTAAAGGATATGAGAAATGAACATCTGCAATGCACAATGAAAAGTGTGAAAAGTAGGTTGCAAGCATGGAAAGCCATTCTACAACAATTGAGTGAGATTTTCAACACAAATCAGGGTTATGCAAGCAACCTGCAATGAAATAACATGCCAGAAATGCATGTATCATTCAGGTAGGTTATATAAATCACATCCTGTATTGGGATTGCAAATAACGGATTCTCACTTTAAGGTCTATCATGCCAATTACATGTAGGTTCCCAGAAAAATCAGCAAAACATCATTGTGAAATATACCTTTATTATAACCAACTGCATACCTTCAAGGCAAATATCACCAGATTGTGCAAGGCTACGCACATCACTAGCAGATTTTAAGGAAGACATATACCCTGCACTCCAGGTTCGAGAGTTTCCATTGGAACCGTTGACCAAAAGACCTTCAAGGTTTGGATCATGCGACTTTCTTCTTCTCAGGTCTTTTTCTAAAGCATGAGCCAGTGCTTCATCAATTTCAGCGCCAGATAAAACAGAGTTAATTCTTTCAGTAGCAGCAAAGGCACCACGAAGATCCCCAGAGGTGTTCACCACCCCTTGAACCTAGAAGAAATCATATACTGTTGGCATTTCAAGAATGATCTTGAAAAAAGAGATGGATGCAGTACAAATCGCATACTCACAGCAAATGTTAATGTGAAAGTGTATCCAATGAACGAAACCATGGTTCCAACTGCAAGTTCACCCTACATGCAACGAATCAAACTTCGGATTATCAGCTCAAGCATAAGATAAAAAATCTACACTTTGAAGGAGGTAAAGTTGCTAGCAATTGGTTGACCGGAATTCAAAATACAAAAGATGTAAATTGGGATATATGCATAAAGAATGAATGGCATCCATTCAGCTTCTCAAGAGGATAAAATATGATATTGACAGGGTACACAGAGAATCTAGAGGTTCTTACAGCTTTTACTTTGCTTCCGCCAAGACAATACAGGGCCATTAGAGAGACATAAACAGCAACCCTTGTGAGGGATTCATTGATGGACTTAAATAGCCCGAGTGTTATGCCACTCTTCTCATACGCGAGAATCTGACAAATTCCAATCACATGCTAAGACTCACTGAAGGCCCTATACTCAAATAATAGCATTATGTGTAATATATTTACTCTCCTTGAAAGCACCAAAAATGCACAGCAGTAGCATTACCTCTCGACCAAAAACGGACATTTGACGTTTTTCTCCCCCAAATGATCTTACCTGCACGAATGTCATTAAAAATACAGACGGACTATCTGTTAGATGCCCTTAACTGCTAAAATGAAAAGAGACTATACATATACAAAGACATCAGGAGCTTACAGTACGTATGGCAGCAAAAGTTTCAGTAACACAGTCAGCAATGGAGGCTTGAGCAGATCCATGAGCTTTAAAGACATTCACAGTAGTTCTCTTGTAGACAGCTATAAATCCATATGTTAGTAGAGTGCACCAGAAAGCATAAAAAAAAAGTCTAGCAATTGAAAACCATATTAAATGGTAACAATTTCTAGAAATTTCTTTTTGAACAGTTACAAGCAGCATAAAATTCATTAATTTATACTACTTGAGTTACTTCTTGGTTATAGGTACAGGCCTCTGTAATTATGCACAAAAGAAGATACCTGGGACAAGCTATTTTCATACTGAACAATATTTTATTTCTAACAAGGCAGGGAATATGACTAGCAGTAACTTTAATGTCCCATAAAATGGGCAAAGGAACTCCCTTCCATAAGCTCCAATTTTCAAAATACTTAACATGCAACAACATGCCAGGTCAAAACTGCAACCACCCCAGGCAGGCAATCTAACAGTGGTATCCTCACAGTCCTAAGACTTCTGATTAAACAGGACTCCACATGCTATATATTACCCATTAGTCCAACCTTGAAGTACCTATTAGGCCTAACTTTAAAATCATTTTTGTGCAAAAGCTTTGGCGAAATGTTAATTCAGTGGATGTGATCAGAATAAATTGCTGAAGGGAATTAAATGGATAACGTAGTACTCAGCATCTACACCAAAAGGGTAGTCTGCTATTCACTATGAGAGCCCTATTTCCAGAGAGAGCAAACAATTAACAGAACACTATGTGCAACACTTACCAACAAGTAGAGAGACAGTTAGCATAAGCAGACCCAAAACTGGTGCCAGCTGTATGGAAAGAGCAAAAAGCAAGCACAGGGTACCAATGACCTGCAAAAAGATGACACCAACATATTCTAGGGGTCAAAGACTTCAAGCAGAAGGAAGAGGCAAATAAAAATTAGTAAAAATGATATAGCAGTTGCCTTCTGAAATTCATATTAAAGACCACGGGATTTTTCTAAACACTGATCTCCAACACAAATTTATTTAGAAATGTAGTCAGAAAATGAGGAAGATTTTAATACCAATGACAGGGTGAGAAAATGTTATCATTGTTAACATAAAGCTCACTTTTGCTTAGTGTAGAGTAGCTTGCCTCAGAAATTGCCCTGAAACCGCGGTCTCTAGATATATTTTCACTGACAATGTTCTTCAGAGAACCCAAATCAGATGTTAATAAAGCAGTTAGTTCGCCAACCTACAAGAAATGCATCAAAAACCAATGAATAGAAATAAGGGATTGCAGTAGATACAGAGTAGAATAAGCAAACAGGAGAGATGCTAAAGCAAGAAACATAGACATACCCACGCAACCAAATAAAGCCAAATTATATTAACTAATCAGTTATGGGCACACCAAATAAGAGAATCTGATTTTCTGCAGAACTCCTATAATCCCTTAAAATGAAATTTACATTAGGTTTTCTAATGTATCTTGGCATCTTTTATATAAGATCAAAAGGGATCAACAACCACCCTGCTCTGCAAACTGATAAAAATGATTATTAGTTCCGAATGAAGCCCTTAAACAAAACAACATATTGCTTTCTTTCAAATTCACAATAACTTAGTTTCGTAACAGAAGACGTGGAAATCACACAGAAAAGAAAATACGATACGCACACATATCAAAGAACCCATTTCAGGGCTCTTGTGACATGTTTTAATTTCAAATTTCTTCTTAAAGGCAGATACAAATTAAAGTGAAGTATTAATGCTGCCTCTTAGAAGATAACAAGCAAGCATACAGGTGATCTGAGGGCTAAGATACGTTTAGTAAACATCCATGTGTAAGAAAAATATACCAGTTATCAAATAATTGAGAGCAAATAAATAGATAATATCATACAGAAGAATCTAGCATACCTTGTACCTGTCAAAAAATTCCACCTGCAAAATGAATCAGAATAATTATCAGGATTTGACAAAAACACGAAATCAGCTACGGTATGGCTTTTTACTAAAATTTTCTTTGCTTCTTCAGTTAATAAGTATATAAAATTAGTTTGTCTAACAGTCAAAGAATTTATGAGTAAATTATAAACGTTAAAACACCAGTCATCGCCAGTTTGACTAATGGAGATCAATTACAATGTAAGTGGAGTCTCTTGTGCAATTTACTTAACCCGGGCATGCTTGCATCCAGTATGATTCATAAATGGAAGGAACACGATTCTTTGTTGATTACTAAACTAAATCATGACTCAGCATAAACAAATTCACAATCTGAGTAATTTAAGCATAAATTTATACAAGACGTAGATGCTTATATCACCCGATAACGTCTCCAATAACAGAAACTGGAGTTATCAATCATTATAAGCAAATGTGATTGTACCTTCTGAATCAACACCCTTTGAAATATTTGAGCTCTTAAGCGGGACATAACCTTCTCCCATATGCAATTCATGTTTATAACAAATATAATTGTAAAAATAGGCTCCAATGTATACAAAATTCCCACTTTACTCAGCAGTTTCCATATAGGTTCCGGTCTCGCCCCAATAAGTACTTCAAAAAATCTCCCTGAAATAATAATTTCCATCAAGGTGTTTGACTATTGTCATCTTCAAAATATGTATCTAAAATGGTAAGATAATGTCCATTAATTGCTACCTTAATAAGTGTGTGTGTGTGTGTGCGTGTGTTTTTTATTTTGCAGTGCTGCTACATACAGCGTAAACAATTCAGTCAATATTGTTGAACTAAATTTCAAGAAGAGTAAAGTGCAATAATTAATTAAACAATTCCAGTTTTCCATCCCTACACAAAAATCACAGATTTTCGTCAGCTTTACGGGCACAATGTGTTAAGAGTCACTTGCCAAATAGTCGTACGAAATAGATATTAACTTCCAGCAGTCCCTTCCGTGAACAATCACAATTGCATTTCCCTTCATAATTTGCATAAATAACCAAAAGAAGTACAAATTCTGCATACCAGAATATATGGGCATGGCAAGAGTACAAGTCGTGCAGCCCAAAAGTGTAAGTACGGAGACCAAGACTCTCCATTTATGCCGCGAAATAAGTTTCCACAACAGCCCCCAGCTAATCACATCAAGGGGCTGCAGCTCCACAATCTCCGCGCCATCGATTCTCGGATCATTTTCGGAAACGATTGCGTCGAAAGCAGGGCCCGAAACATATGCATGGCTGCTGATTCTTGATAGTTTTCTCGATCTCCCGCCACTCTTTGGCCAAGAAACCGAAGAGGGCAAGAAAGAAACCCTCAGATCTTTGGGAGTATTTGAAATTTTATACTTCAATCTTTGGGTTTTGCAGTTGATGAAGAGTTTTGGGGAGGACGGTTTGAGGGGAGTAGCGAAGGGAGTGGCTGCCGCAGCCGCCATTTTGGACAGTTCTTGGAGGGACACCGCGTTCGGACACAAGCAACGAGAACAAAACTGCGCGTTGTTAATGCGTGAAAGGAAAACTTTCTTGATATTTTGTTTTTCATTTTTTTTATTAAAGGAAACTCGATAAATCGTTTTATCCGCAATGGTCGGGATAAAGAATGTGATGTCCAAATCTATTATTGATGTAGACTAAAAATAATTTTATAGATTGTATTAATTACTTTTCTTTTTGATGAAAAAATGTTATTTATATCACATTGATATCTATATCAATATCTATGTTGACGCGTAAAGGGGCAGTGTTTTAAAAATTAAATTGGTGTCTAAACCACCAGAATTTGCTACTTCGGGGGCCATCAAAGCATCCGGTTTAGTTGCATGCATGATGTCATATTAATATTAAAAATACCAATTAACATACTAAAAGATAATATAATAAATATTTTAAAATATTGAAATTTTAATTTTAACTGTTTTTCATTACTAAACATATTATTTTCTTTTTTCTATTAAATAGTAAATATTTTTTAAATATTGATTTTTTCTAGTGTACTAATAAAAGTACATAAAATATAATTTTATATTTCACATATTAATTTTTCAATGAAAAATTATATTTAAATTGCATTTATAGCTATGTCAATGTTACATGTCTAGAGGGTTCGCTGACCTTAATTAATTATTTTAACTTCTTGACATTGTAATTTTTACATTATTCGTTAATAACTTACTATCTAAATATTATATATATAAGTACAAAGTAAATGGTTCATAAATTCTTCCTAAATCAAATTAACATTTTAGGCATAAATGTTATATAAGTATGAAACGAAAATATTTTATTTAAAATGTATGCAGTCATTCGAAATTCTGAATTTTCGTAATTAAAAATTTCATTAGTTTGTTTCAACCATATAAACTTTTTAGTGCTTAATATTTCCAAAGTTCGTATATCTTTCCCACATATAACATATTGAATTTAGTTCCGTTGACCCCCAATAAATTTTGTCAAATTATAAAATTCTTATTATCTCAAGGAACTTTTATTGGCAAAAAATATTAATTAATAACTTAGAAATTATATAAGCTAAAAGATATTTTTCAATAAATCCTCCTTTAAGTAATCATTCTAAATTTTGAATTTTCATATCAACCATAATTTCATTGAGAATATGTTAATGTTTGATGCTTCTTCATAATTGATAATTTGATAATTGTTTCATCTTTTCCTTACATAATATATTAAACTTTAATTATAATAAATTTATCTTTTCCGCTTTCATTTCTTCTTTGTCTAAATATGTAAAATTAAAAATATGTATATGGAGAAATATTCGTATTTTAAGTTATTTTTCTATAATATTTTATTCCTCACAAATAACAGATAATTTAAATTGTATTGCGTTTTTAAAAGAAGATTAATTTCTATTAATTTACATTGTGTTATAGGGAGTCAATATGAGTAAGTGTCCAGCATCGACAGTAAGAGAAAAAAAACTTGCATATAAGTAGATAATTTATAATATTAAGGATTTTAGTCAATATTTGACATCAAGTCTATTTACACACACACTTATGTACAAGTTTATGGACGTCTTTGTCAATTTGGTTAGGTTTCTTTGCAAACCCAACAAATGTTATTTATGAATAATATTTCTCAATTTTATTAGGCTCCATGACTAGATTCAATATATCCATAAACAGTCTTCTCCAATTTCTTTAAATTCTGTTCTAAATCTAATAAGTGTTAATTCATTAATGATACTTTCAATTTACTTTGACTCTACTATTAACCCAACAAATCTAATTCAAGTTCAAAGTTGAATTTGCATGCACCCAACAAAGTGGTGGACAATCCTCCTCAATTCAATTGGATTTCACTCTTAAGTGCAACAAGTTTTATCAACAAATGATATATTTAATTTGGTTGGGTTTTGTCATTGGATCCAACAAAACCAATCAAGGATAAATATTGGATTCATGTACGTTAACAATTTGTATTGCAATTGATAATTTGACTTGGCAATGGTGCCCAATTTATTCCATGAAAGGCTTATAGAATTTGATAGGCATGAGAGAGTGATTAGTTGATCTTATAAACGAACTACATATTTGATGGGTAGAGTTTGAAAGTATTATTGAAGAGATCGTAAGATATCATAAAGTTCTTTGATTGAAGAGAGCAAGTTAAATACTTGGAAAGTTCTTAATTGAAGGAGCAAGTTGAAAGAAACTCAAGCTTAAAGAGGAAATTGTTGGAGTATAAGTATGAGCTAGAAAAGAATAAATTGTGTTGTGTTAGGAAAAAAAAGTTGATTCGCTTATAGGTAAATACTTGAGAGTGTACAGGGGGATGGGTGGTGGCAAGCCCCTACCCTGAACGTGAGGTTAAAGATTCACACTCCACTCATCCTTTAAGTGTGCGAGTGTGATAAAAAATAATAACTAAATAAGTGAATATTACACTCAAAATCTGGTTTAAAGTTTTAGTTGAAATATGATATCAAACCCATTTTCTATGTAGATGTTTATCCATAAACTCGTGAACGATCATTCCCTGTCTAATTAGAGTTCACTCCGAATTTAAGTTGTTGTCAATAAATAAATGTCTCTCAATTTGTTGATTTCCACCACCTAACCTAAGTCCAATCAAAACTAGAAGCCATGGTAGCATGCAACTCCAAGACATTGGTTATATCTTTGGATTCCACGCAATTCAAAAGAAATGGACAAAAATCAATTAAAAGCTTATTTTATCGTAAGATTAAGCATAAATTATTTGTTAGTTTTTATTGTATTTTATATATATGTGTGTGTGTGTGTGTGTGTATGCATGTATGTATGTATAAGTGACATTATTATGCGTAGCATCAAAATTATGTTACATCAATGGTTTTGCTTTTGTTTGGATGTAAGTTTTTAAGAATTTAAAACTGTGAGTTTATGAATAATGTTAAAATAATTAACAAGGATGTCTGATTTAATCATTTTTAATATTTTTATAATGTTATATAATTATGGAAAGATGTGATATATTACATGAGTGATAACTAAATTATAATTGTATATATAAATATAAGGGTCCACATGAATTATGATTTAATTTAAATTAGAGTTAATGAGTGGGTGAATTGGATCTCAAAATTGTCAACCATCATTAAACAGGGCATGGCAGTGTTGTTCTGATTATTTACCCGTTGATTTGTTTCTAATCCAAGCAAAACCGATTAGAATCTCCACGTTTTGGTTGCTGATTCGTTGGCCCGAAAGGAAAACTATGAGTGGACATTACGGGATTTCTAGTCATTTGCCCCTTTCCATTTTCATACAATTCCCGCGATGCCAAGCCTGCAGAAACGCGACTTTTCCGCATCTCCTTTGCAAATTTAGATTTTGCTTAAACGCTCTGAAGATTTGCCCCACTCAGTAAGGTAAAATTTTTAATGGAATTTAAGTTTAAATTATTGTTATTATTCTTTGAGTTGAATTCAAACCTTCTACCATATTGTAGCAGTGTGTCACAGGTTGATATGTCGACTTTAAATATTATTATTTTATATAAATTACCAACTTGAATTCAATCCATATATTTTTACGAGATGGCTTTTTAACTCTATTTTAACCCATAATTTACGTGGAGTACGTGAACATAACCCCTCAACTCGTGAAGAACCAGAAAAAATATTTTGCTGGTGATGCTCCAACGGTAGCTTGCAAGTTGAAAAGCACCAATGAACTTGCACTTGGGTGCTAGAGAGGAGTAAATGTGAGGAACTGTTGATATAGAGAAAATTAAACCATGTCAAAATGAGGAAGTGAAGGGCAGCAACATTCTTGGCGTGGATTCGAGTGGATGACAAGGCACCAAGTCAACTGCAGCATTGGCAAGATGGATGGAACAGTTGGTTTATTTAGTTGTATACGATTTGTATAGTTGGTAGTTTATTTAGTTGTTATGGTTCGTAGTTATTTTGTTATTTCTGTATATAGATAGTAGCTGTGCAGTGAATTGAATAATTGATTAACTCTACAATTAATTAGACTTCCAAAGAAGTCTTCTTCATATTCTTGATTCTACTATATTCTTCTTGGTTGCATCAGATTCATGTTTCTCTTCTGTGATGAATGTTAAATGCTTTTATGAGTTTTAACATGGTATCAAAGCTAGGAGAACGATTTTGAGAAAGAGTTTTTCCACTATTGATCAAGATCATGGCTCTAGGATTAAGAACCTCTGCCAATACCCAACTTTCAGTTAAGCAGTAGAATATCCTATTGCCCCCTTATATATCCATCCTGCAGACAACCATTCAAGGATTGTGATCACACAAGAGCTTGCTGGAACCAATTATTTGACCTGAAGTAGGTCATTCACTCTTACCTTATCCATCAGAAACAAGTTAAGCTTTGTGGACGGAAGCATATCAGAACTAAATGCAGGGAGTGCAACACATGCAGCTTGGATGCGCTGCAATGACCTCATTATCTCATGGTTGCTGAGGTCCATGAAACCCTAATTAGCATCAACTGTATTTTACATCAAGAGTGCCTCTTAGATTTAGCAAATCCTCCACACAAGATTTTCAAAACTAAACGATAGTAAAGTGTGCAAACTGCGCAATGATTTGTGCAAGATAAGTCAAGGATCCAAGTCAGTTGATTCTCACTACACTGAGCTGATAAAGATATTGGAGGAATTAAGGCATTATAGACCACCACCGCATTATGTGTATGGGAGGTGTAATGCAGATTGTTTCTAGAGTTATGTGGATTAGCAGGAATGGGACAAGGTATATAAATTCTTAAATGGTTTGAATAAAACTTTCGGGAGTAGATCACAACTTTTTATGTAGAGGCCTCTTCCCTCACTTGATGAGGCATATAATGCCATCATAGTGGAGCCTCACATTAGAATAAAGGCATCAAATATGGTTGCAATTTCAAAGAGGAAGGAAAGGAAATCTAATCTAATCTACTCACATTATAGTAGAAAAGGGCATCTCAAGGAGAGGTGTTACAGGTTGGTTAGGTTCCCTTCTAGCCTCAAGTTCACCAAGAATAAAGGAACATGAAGTCAGCCATTAGCTCATGCAGTAACAATTGGTGAAGATGTTGAAAGTGTAGGAATGAAGGGAGACAAGGAAGGATTGAACTTATCCCAGGACCAAATTAGTAGGTTGCTAGCTATGCTGAGTTCACAAGGCACAACCAGATCTATGGAAGGAACTTCACAGGATCAGCATGATAAGAACCCCTTCCAAACAAGCACAACCATCCAGTTGTAACCTTACTCTAACTTTGCACGTTCAAAAGTTCATTCAACTTTTAACCTCACATTTAACAAACCTACAAACTCTAGCAACACATCATTACATAAGTCTCAAACTTGGATTGTTAAGACTAGTGCAACTGACCATATGTGTTATGACCTCACCTATTCAGTTCATTTAAACTTGTCACTGGCATGTTTGCTAAATTACCAGATGGATCTAAAGCCTCAATAATACACATAGGGTCATTTCAATTGTTAGACACCATTGAGTTGCATAATGTCTTGCTTATCCCTTGTTTCAACACAACTTGTTGTCAGTGAGCAAGCTTGTTAGCAACTAGAACAACCACCTGATTTTTGATTCAAAATGTGTCACATTGAGGTCAAGTCACCATGGATGAGGATTAGATTGGCTAAACAAAGGGATAGATTGTTTACCTTGGAATAGAAAGCAGGGAAGCTATCACACTTGAGTCAGAAATCTAGTTATCCTTTTGCTATCTCAAAATACCACTTTAAACACCTTTATGTACATGCTTGTTCAACTGATCCCTTTGATGTTTAGCACGATAGGATAGGTCATGCTTCTCATAGTCTAGTAAGAAAGATTCATATTTGTAATCCTACCATATCTGTACTACCAAACAAGATTTGTGAAATATACCCTCGAGCCAAGCAAAAGAAGTTGCCCTTTCCAACTTACATTAGAATTATTAATAAATCCTTTGATTTGATTCACATTGATGTTTGAGGTACTTACCCTAAGGTTGCCATTGGTGGCTTCCATTACTTCCTAACAATTGTTGATAGTTACACAAAGTGCATTTGGACTTACATAATGAGACATAAAAATGATGTTTTGCATTTGATACCATCCTTTTTTAAGCTTGTGCTCAATCAGTTCAACACCAAAATAAAGACCATAAGATCAGATAATGCACTAGAATTGAAACAAACTTTCTTCTTAGCTGAAAATGGCATCATCCACCATTTGTTCTGTCCTAAAACTCCTTAATAAAATGCAGTGGTTAAGTGGAAGCAACAACACCTGCTCACCACTGCAAGAGCACTATTATTTCTAGCTTCCTTACTAATAAAGTTCTGGGGGAAGTAGTACTCACTAGCACTCACTTTATCAATGGAATTCCTTCACAACCACTAAACTATCAAACTCCCTTCTAATGTCTCTCTAATAGAAGACTTGACTATGGCCAACTTAGGGTGTTTGATTGCTTAGCCTTTGCTTCCACATTAGACAAAGAAAGAACAAAGTTTGACACACATGCTAGAAAATGCATATTCATAGGCTATCTAATGGGAATTAAAGGGTTTAAATTATATGATTTAACCACTCATGAAGTATTTATGTCAAGAAATGCAGTGTTATTTGAACATGCCTTTCCTTATGCTTAGGATTATTAGTCTCTAATTAACTTTCCTAGTGTCATCATTGCCTCGTTTGATCTTTGACCTTACCAAGCCATGTGGTCAGTTGGATCAAGATGTTAGATCAGAGTTTGAACCTCATTGTGATGATACCGTAACTACAAACACACTTGACACACACACTAATAACCCGCAAACACACCATTAGGAACTTTCTCTTAATCACTAGAACAACCTTGAAGTGATTAGGAGATCACAAAGAGCTAGAAAACTACTTAAGTATCTTGCAACCTATCAACACAACTTGCCTTGCCCAAGCCACCCAAAAACACCATCTAAACACCCTATTGCCAACTACCTCAGCACGAACTAGCTATCACCAAAACACATCAATTTCTTGGCAAATCAAAACCACATAAATGAACTATACAACAACGCTAAAGCTATTAAGGAAATTCAGTGGAGAAAGGCCATGTCAGATGAGCTCAGGGCATTGAAGTAGAATGTGACATGAGATGCGGTAAGGTCCCAAAGGATTAGCATATAATAGGCTATAAATAGGTGTTTAAAATGAAGGTAAGGTAATTTCACTTTACATGCTGCGAGCTAATGGAATGCTGTGAAATTACTTGGATTGTAAACTTGCTTAAGGTGATTGCAATGGAGTGTAGCAATCCGATAGTATTGTATTGTAACAACAAAAGTGTATTTCAGATATGTAAAAACTCCACACATCATAAGAGAACTAAGCATTTTAATTTGGACATCCATTTCCTAAGAGAGAGTGCAAAGGGGCGACTTGGATGTGAGATATTGCCAACTAAAGATCAACTAGCAGATGCCTTGACTAAAGGGCTCCCACAGATGCAATTTGGTAGATTAGTTGGCAAGATGAGCATGGATATTCTTAAGAGGGTGTCAAAATGAGGACGCGAAGGCAGCAACATTCTTAGTGTGGATTTGTGTGGATGACAAGGTTCCAAGTCGGCTGCAAGATTGGCAAAATGGATGGAACAGGTGGTTTATTTAGTTGTGTACAGCTTGTATAGTTGATAGTTTATTTGATAGTTATAGTTGATAATTATTTTGTTGTTTCTGTATATAAATAGTAGTTGTGCAGTAAATTGGGTAACTAATTAAATTCGCAATCAATCGGACTTCCAAAGAAGTCTTCTTCATCTTCTTGATTCCACCCTCTTCTTATTGGTTGCATCATTCGTGTTTTCTTAGTGATGAATGTTGAATGCTTCCATGAGTTTTAACAAACCATAAATTGATGTTTTAAGCACTTGACCCTAATGCTTAGGCTGATGCGGTAGTTATTGATAATAGATATTAAAAAAAAAAAAAAGAGAGCAGCCTATCATAAAGTGTGTAAAATAAGCCGTGTGAATAAGTGTCAGAAAATTATAGTTTGTTGCTTTAGAAGTATTTAAAAAATAAAAACAGAAATAAAATAATTAATAAAAATAAAATTAATTAAAACTTTATCTATTAAATTATTTTAAATTTTTAAATAAGTTTGAAAGGCGATCATCGCATGTCTGGCCTGACTAAACCTGCTCATCCATGCAACCGATTTTGATCCAACCCCTGGCTAAAATTATTTGTTTCCATTTTTTACTCCACAAACATACTATGTGAGACAAAAATCATTCAGAAATATAATCAATTTTTTTAGCTTTACTAATATAAACAAATCTAAAAGCCAACATAGTCATTAATTTTGTTATTTGATTGTTTGGATGCAAATTTGGATCCATAAATATAATTTTTTTTCAAACATAACACATCAAAATATCCCTTTATAGATATTTCTCTCTTATTTTTACCCCATTTCTATTTTCTATGCCAAATTTTCATCCACATTCCAACATAACATAGCTGACCATAGACCTTTTTTCTACATCGAATTCCCGACGTTGACCTCCCTATGCTTGCCAGGCCTGTCAAACAGAAAGGGCAAAGGGATATAGATTCTCGGACAGTGGAGTGGACAGAGGCCACGTTGACATTCCCACCCAAGCTTTGTTGCCCTCTTCTCCGCCACTGTCGCATCTCCACGCACCATAAAGAACAAACCAAGAATTGAATTATAAGATTAATTCCCTTTTACACAACCATCATCTTTGCTCTTGTTTTTGTCCCTCTGAAATAGATAACTGGTACTGCGGTACCATTTTCCCAGTTTAAAAACCCGTCTGTTTTAAATTTTTCTTCTTTTTCTTGCTCTGGAGCCGGGCATAGTCACACATGTAATGACACGACATCGTTCCCTTCTTTTCTGGTTGCCCTCTCGTGCTGTACCGGAATGATCAGAGTGAGCCCAGGCGGCCCCTGATCCGTTGTACCGGTGAGCAGTTTTACTTTATTTTTGTGCTGAAAATTTGAACCTCATTATTAAATTTCTGGCATCTGAAATCTGACAGTTTGTTAAGGCTGTCCAATAATTGTGGAGTAATTGCTTGGCAACAGTTGATGTTTTCATTCTTTTGGATAGTTGAGCTTGGAGTGGACTGCTGGATTGGACAATTAAGTCTGAATTATTTTGAAGTGAATGAGATGTCGAAAAGTGTGCGTGTGTGTGTTCCGATTTATATACTTAAATTTTGGTCGTACATTATAGTAGTTCGGCAGTCAGATCTACCTTTCTGCTGCATTTTGGGCTCTTATCTTCTTCAATGAATATTATGGCAGGCTCTTCAATTTTTATGCACTATACACTTTCACTAATTAACAGAAAACTAAGGTGATGAACATATGAAACTAGCACGATCGTTCTTTATGGATTGACTAAGTCTTGTCATTGTCCACACAAAAGTGATCCTTCCCTGAGAGATGAATTTCTGTGGCAACGTAAAATAGAATTCAAAATTTGTCCCAATCTAAATCCCCCTCTCTATATTCTCTATTTTGACTAGGAGAAGAATTATATGTTTAATGTTTAGTGTGCTATCATCTTCGGCTTCATTTGGTTTGCTCGATGAGATTGTACCATTATCCGTCCCATCCTGCACTCCTTGAAATTAGCTTGGAGATTGGTTGTCATAATTGGCTCTATATCTGCTATATGATTGAATACTCATCAGAATATGGGAAATCAACGTGGCCTTGCCTTATCATCGTGACCCTTCTTACCCATTAAGATGTATTAGCCAAATCCCTCAGAAAGGTTCACAAGGATTTTCTATTGCACTTTTGGTTTGATACATAGATAGCAGCTATCTGTGTGTGCGCGTGCGTGCGTGCGTGTGGGGTGGGTTGAACTCTCATGCAATATTTTGTAATGTAGTATTAAAGTTTTCTATTGTTTGCTTTAATTAGCTTAATTTGAAAAAAAGTTGTGACTCACTGTGCATTTGTTTGTTAGCCTCTTAATTAGTGTGCCGTCCTTCGTGTAACTTGTACCCTTCTGTTATTAGCGTTTTAATGATATGCATAATTGTGATAATTGGCTAAATTATTTTAGAAACAAATTTGTGAATCAATCTGCATCTGTTGTCAGCTTACTTCAGCAGATATACCTTAATGTGGCTCAGTGACCTTAAAACTTCATTGCACCGCTGGGACTTGTGTTGGGCAATGTGAGAAGACTGGATGTATGGGAGACAAATCCTTTCAACACTATAACTTTTCCTTTGATGGAAACCCCAACAAATTTACATACGGTGGAAGTAATGGGACTGCTGCAGTGACTGTTGTCGCTACTTTATGCTCTCTGGAGAAGAAGAAAGACAAAAACTTGGCTTTAATCCTGTAAAGTACCATGGGAAATGGCCATTCTAGCATATTTTTGGCATCCAGATAAAAGAGGAGTTTCTTTGAGCTCTAAATGCTCTCCATCATGTAATGTTGGCATTTGACCCTTCTATTGTTTACGAGTGCACTAGAATGCAGTTAATGTGGCGCTCTCTGCACTTGATCTTGCCGTAAATTTTCATATATGGGTATCTATTTTTATCCTTGTAAATTTCAAACTGCCTGCTAGGCCAACCAAGAAGACATATTATGATTACATTGGCCTGTGGAATATATTTGCTGCCTTCTCAACGCACGCCTGGTTTTGGAGTGCAGTTTTCCAGTCACTGTGCATCGCCGCTTCCTGTTTCTAGATTTTGTATCTTGCTTTTTCTGCATATATAACCTGAGAAGTAATTTATTGAATTGTTTAAACATTTGATGCTGTTACACTTCAATTATAAATGTGAAGGGCTTTCTAAGTGCCAGTCTGTTTCACCCTTATAAAAGCACACATCTTAATTGAAATGTAGCACTCTTGTTTCATTTATAATTATGTCTTGAATGATTCTCTACATATTTGGACATCTGAAATTGTAATGTTGATATGTTTAGAAGGTTAAATATAGTGCAGTTGCTGCGTGTTTCTCAGGTTGTGTGGTGCTACTGCCTTGTGCACTAGTTTCAGTTTTAATCTTGAGGCATTTTTAAATCATGCAGAGATATTGATTTGACTAAGAAGCTAGATCACTCGTTTCCAGCGGCATTACTTGGAGTTTCCCTCATTCTATCTATAATATGAGCTTTCTGTGTGAAACTTGAGCCGCCAGGGTAGCTTTCATTGCAACTCATATTTTCTGTTTGAACTTCTACCAACTTGACTATGGTAAGCTTGCTACATACAAGAAAATACTAAGCTCCCTCAAAAATCTCATGAACATATAACTAACAGAGAAGATACTTAGTCATGAGATGATATGGTAAACATCTCACAAGAAAGCACAGCCTAAGATCTCCAGTGCATGCGTGTTGGTATAATCAGATGGAAAAAACGAAGACTTGGTCTGGTAAAACTCCATTAGGGACACTCACAGTATTCATGGGACTTAAAAAAAGTTCATCTTTTTGTTTCTGCCTTCTTCTATGATTATATTGTGTTATGCAATTCTTCCATGTAATACATGCTCTTTACAAAAAGAACCAGGGTACCTCTCAATAGCTTCCAATTAAATACAGGAGATCATGTATAAAAGAAGATTCCCGACATTAACTATATCGTAAATGGTTTCTTATTAGTCAATATTACTTCTCAAATGGTATAATGTTGTTTGGGTGGCAGTCTCCACACTGCTTTGCAGGATTAAACATGCAAGTTTGTGCGGCGTATGCTACAGAATGGTGCGTGGGCAGTTTGGGCAGGTATAACTCATCACCCCTCCCGTTGGAAGCTGTGGGTGATGGTGCTTGTAGGCGCTCTAGCAATGCTCTTTGGGATATACGAATTCCCTACAAACTTGGGACTTGGGGACGCTCATGCTCTTTGGCGTGCAACCACAACTCCATTTTACTTACCTGTGGCAGAGTTTTGTTAGGGAAGGCAGTGAGTATGGAGCCTCACTTCCCATCAAGAAGACGAAGTATAATCTAACTGGATTGCTATCTGAAATTCGACAATGTTTGCATGTTTTCTTCTCTCTGTTCTTCACGTGTGGAGATTTTCTGATTTCCAGCTGACTGTTGGATGGGATGTCTGTAGGGGCAACCATAAACACTGCCAAAGCTTAGCAGCTTTGTTCTGTTTCTCATTTCATGATCAGCCGATGATTAATGAACTTACTTGAAATGGATAATGTTCTTGTCCATGGTGTACAGACTAGGTGGGTATGCAGATGTCTTGCCATCAGTTTGGCACACAGAAAAGCTTCTTATTGGGAATTATGTTTGATTCTGTGTGACTCATGGTTCTGTTTGGAGTCCAACTCTTGACTTGCTTACCAAGAGAGGTATGTGGATAACAAAGGACGTATGGTTGAGTTACAAGTACGGAAAATAATTAAAACCAATTCTGGATAAATCTAAACGTAGACAGCATGAGGAAAAGAATACCCAGAATAAGGCAATGGAGATAAGATTGGCAAGATTTTTTTTCTAATTTTTTTTTTTTATAATTGACCTTTGCAGAAGGGGTGCAGCTTTGCATCCCACCGTACTAGCCAAAAAATGTCGAGTACGGATGTACAACGCGTATTGCCTAAAATTAAACACATAATTTTTTCTTTTGATTTTATTAAAAAAAGAGAGGAGAGAAACTCAGATTGAGTAACTCCATAATGACACGTCAGCGTCAACTTCCACGTCGTTACAGTACCGAGGCCGCGGCAGCATCAGCCCCTCCGCCATATCATCCAGCAGTCCATGCATCCCAAACACCGCTTCCTCATCCACGAACATCTCATTTTCCTGCGACCCCACTGCCGCAGCGGTTTCTTCCTTTGCTTCCTCCCCTGACTCCAACGCCTGAGGCCGGAAAGCCTCCGCGGCCTCCGCCGCGGCCTTCTGGATGTCCTTGGCATCCGTCGACGCCGGAACGGTCAGCCGCCACGCCGAATCAGCGAAATTCAGGCAAGCTGATCGCCCTCTCAATGCCATCGCCGCCACGTCGTGCGCACGCGCCGCCATCTCTACTGTGGGGAAAGTCCCGAGCCAGATTCTGGATTTCTTGTTCGGCTCCCTCACTTCGCATACCCACTTTCCGGAGTTCCGCCTTCGCACGCCGCGGTATACGGGGTGCCTCGTCTCGCGAAACTTTTTCCTACCCGCTCGCTTTTTCGGAGTGTTGGAAGCTAAAATCACTTCCTCGTCCGAAAAATTGGTTCTGTTGCAGGAGCTTCCATTGTCAGACAAAGAATCAGCAACTGCTTCGGCTGATAACGACGATGCCCAGAAATCTTGCCCCCAAGCAAAAGGATCCGAGTAGCAGCCAGTGAACGCCATCTGCGTTCTTGAAAAGGTCCCGATCGAAATTATAATCCAACTAAGTACTTCTGAGTTGACACAATCTGAAGTAGTGAAAACGATAAATTGCTTCTTCGGGATTCGCAAGTGTTTGGTGAGAGTGAAGTGACATATTTATAAATACATATGAGTAACCAGAAGTTGTTAATGCGGGGGGTCGATGCTAAGCTGACGGCGGTTGGGACGCGAATTGCCCACACGGAAATGCTGATAAGGCTCCAGGCTGGCTGGGTCGCTGACCACGATTTGGTGGTTTTGTGGACTCGATCTCGCACAGACTGGCTTCAAAGATTACCACAAGTGTGTCAATGATGCACGTGTCGCAATCCGCATATTTTATTCTTTACATTTTCTTTTGATTTCTTAAATTAATGGACTTTTATGAACATGTTTAGTTTAAATTACTTATTAATAAAAAGAATGAAGATTAATTTTTTTAAATGTGTTCTAGTCTCTTTTTTTTCTCTTAAAATCCAAAAAAAATTACCTTTAGAATACATTTAAGAGTAATATTGGTAATTTCTTTTTTTCTAGATGATTTTTCTTCTCTTGTAGCAATATCTACTTATATATTATTATTCAATAATTTGGACGTAGTTGTGGGTAATTTTATGGACATGTGAAATCATTTATTCAATAATTTTTTCCTTTAAAATTTTTTTTATAGTTGTGTCGATACTTATCCTGCATAAAAATCCCACATGCATTTTGAATTTTTTTAAAAATGTAATTTATTTTGTAATTTTATCTTCATTTTTTGAATATTTGAAGGAATAATGAACTCAAAATATTAGCCTTACTTGAATTTAATCAATTAAGCAATTTATAAACTTAATTAATTAAAATCTTCAAAAGCAAAAGAAATAAAATGAATATAAATCAGGTTGTGACACATCAGAGGCGGCCGCACCCGGTGTTGGGATCGGCTTAGCCGGTTTTACTGACAAAGACAGACGACGATGAAACCTGTAGAACAAATGATAGGCGGCCAGCTGTCCTGGCCCCAGGTTACCAACGTCTAATAAATTTGAGCAGATCGCCACGTGGCTATATACTGTAGGGTTTGACCCATTCTAAGGATTTGTCATTAATTTTGACTGGTGGAGATGGAAGTGCAGCTCACTGGAGAGGAAACGAAATTGTAGTTTAGTGTGTGGGCACCATGTTAGAAGTTTCCTCTTTGGGACCAGGTTATTTATGTAGGTCTTATCCTTAAAACCCAAACCAATTTTTGACGTATAGGTGCGGACAGGCGAAAAATCAGTATCCAATCAAATGATTACACTTGATGAAGATTAAATATTAATAAAAATAACTATTTATATTCAAATATCGTGACCCTTGAAATTAAATAGTAAAATAATTAATATTTTAATATAAATATAGTCTTCCAGTCAAACTAGACTAAGTGTAGGATTTAGCCAATGTTGTGGAGTGTCAGAGACATCTTCATTAGGTAATCCGAAATCGTGTCATTCTAAATAGGAGGGAAAGTTAGCAATGAATGATAAACCAAAAGGATGACAGCCAATCTTGTTACAAGGATATGGCAAGGTCGCTTTCCAACAACCACCATAAATGGGGTGAAATTCTCAAGCTAAACACAGATTGAAGTACTGCATGAAGAAAGAGGCCAAGGCATGGTATGGGTGAAACTTTGCTTCCACCAAAATTATTTTTCTAAGTATGCTATCGAACAATAATAATAATAACTCTTTTTCATCTCTTTCACTCTCTCTAATTTTAAAATTATTTTTAAATTTTTGTGTCAAATTTAAAATGCTAAATATAAGGAAATTGGACCTACAAAAAATAAATCAAAAGAAAGCAATTTTTGTACTTCGAAGTGCATTTAAAATTATTTCTTCACGCATAAACTATAGCAATAAAAAATAAGATATATATATATATATTAAAGGTTAATTAATTTATTTATTTATTTATACTATCATATTTTGTTAAGACCCTTATTTGGATTTTTAATATTTTTTTAAATATACTTCATAACTAATTATCTATACTATCGATTACTATGTATAATGACTATCTCGTATAACATCAAAAGTTTGGTTATTTTAATAAATTTTGTAAAATACCACTTTTAATAAATCTATTTACATTATTTATAATTTCTTTCGGCCTTGAATATAAATAAATTAAAATACCTTTAATGTTTTCCTTATTACTCTTCATTACTACTATTTTAAACTCTCTCTCTCTCTCTCCCTCTCTCTCTCTCTCTCTCACACACACACACACAAATTAACATGTAGTTTCTTCTTTTCTAATATTTTTTTATTATCTCTAGTTTTCTTTCTGTCTTTTTAAAATATTATATTATTAAGTAGTTTTATTTTATTAATGAAATACTAAAAATATAATAATTTTATAATTTTTACATTAGTGAAATTCTATTTTTTTTTATAAATATGCACACTTATAAAGTGTGTAAATTTACTAGTATATATTAGCTGAGATAATAAGGAACTAACATTTATGCCCAATCATTGCGTGTGATTAAAAAATATTTGTAGATGAAACTATATGAGTAAAATATATTTTTATATTAATTAGATTATTTTAATTATATTGTTTGATTAAAAAGTATATAAAAAAATTAAAGACAAAATAAAAAAAGATGAAGATACTAAATAGAGGTTAGAGAATGAATTAAAGATCAAATAATAAAAATAGATTAAAAGAGAAACAATTAAAAAGTTTAAAAAGTAAATTAGTGTTTTTTATTTTTAAATGAAGAAGAGAATATGGTTTTACCAAAAGGTTCTCTATCTTTTTTGTTTACATTTTGCATGGAGAAATGGAGAAGAATGATTATAGTTAAATTTATTAAAGGAATTACTCCTATAAAAAAGCTAGTAAATTTTGCATACTCCACGTGTATGTGGATTTTTTTTAAATTATAAAATTATTATATTAGTAACAAAATTATTCAATATTAAAAATATAATAAAAAATAATGAAAATTTAAAATAATAAAATAAAGAAATATAAAAAATTTGAAGGAAAACACAGAAAAAAAGGTTAAAAAAAAGGAAAATTAAGAATTAAAATAAGAAAATTTTGTAATTTTATATTGTGTTAAAATATTTAAAATAAAAAATGATGAGAGATAAAAAAAATTAAAAATAATAAATTTTGAGAGAATATATAAATTAAATTATAAGTTGAATAAAAAGAAATAAAAAAGATAGAAAAAATGAAGTTATTTTAAGAATATTTATAAATTTATTTCGTGTAATAAATTTTTTTATTAAAATAATAATATAACAACTTGCCAAAAGTAGATGAAGGTGAGAAGAAGGATCCTCACTGACATTCATTACGAGTGATGGTCCGTGTGATGGTGTATGAGTAAGAGACAGCTCCCAAACTTTGACCCGATTTCCAACAAGGTGACAGTTAATAACTGTCCCGATCCGTTGGTTTTTTTCTACTGGAACGCGTCACCACATGATCTCCCTTCTGGTGCAGTGGGCCCCGGCACCTAGGCGTGGCCACAATTCTGCAACCAGCGATTCCGTTTTCAGAAAAATAGAGAATCAGAGTCGGAATTTGTGTGGCAGTTCCGGTTTTGATTTGGTTTTTCGACGGTTTTAATTCTTATTTTTAATTTTATATAATTTTTTATTAATTATTCTAATTAATTTTAATATAAAAGTATCTTGATAAAATATTTAATACTTTTAACAAACGTAAAATTTTAAAAAATGAAAAAAAATCATAATTTAAATTTATTATTATTTTATGAAGTGAAGAATAAGTGATATCAATTTTAGAAAATATATTACATAATCAATTAACAAATATTTTGAATAGAAAAAAAATATATTACATCGTTTAATTACTTCATATTAATATAAATTAAGGTATTTTACTATATATATTATACTATAAATATTATATATATATATAATATTATATTATATATTATATATTTTTTATTTTTTGGATGTTTTGGAACTAGAACCATTGTGTACGGTTTCAGTTCCGTGGTTGTGGTCCATATTTTGGTTCAACATGGTTGAATTTAGTCCAATTTTGGATTTCAATTAGAACTATGGTATGCCTACCATCACCCAATCAATTTTTCCTCAAAATTAGTAATTATTTATGGTAAAAATTAACAAAAGATTAGACTTAAGAGGACAATTGACTCAGTAAAATCACTAATATTTACGTTTTGTGGGTGGAAAGTTCATGCAAAAATTTAAAAATAATATAAAAGTAATATGGGAAAAAAAGATCATAAGAATTATTTGGATAAGTATTATATTTGAAAATAAATATTTTGGTAGGAAGAAAATTTAAATATCAAATTTGCATCCAAACATAGTCTTATGGTATGTTTGATTACTTATTATTTACTCCTCATTCCCACTCAAACAACTTCATGTTATTTTACAAATTTTATTCAAATTCAAATTTAAAATTTTCTATCTCTTATCTTTTATAATTAATTAATTATTTTTCAATCATTATATCTTTTGATAATCAAATCCACGTATATCTTAATAATTTTTCTACTTATATTCATACATATTAATACCCTATAAAACTATATATTATTACTCCATTTTATCATTATTACATTTAAATATATAAAAACATATATAATTTAATTTTTTTTCTCTTTTATTATTTAATATGAAATATAAATTTTTACCCTCTGACATATTTCTACCCTCAATAATAATGTATTACGGAGTAATGACGAACAATTCCGAAAACGATTGCAGATCTGCCAGCTCAGGATTCAAATTCAATTGATGCACCGACGCTGCTTGGACGGAGCTAATAAAACAAACTTGTCTTTTTCCTATGAAGACGTTGCGATGTTTGACCCAGTGCGCCACACGCGTGTTGACGGTTAATAACCGCCGGGACCCCGCGGTTCCCCCACGGAAACGCGTGGAACCACGTGCTACTTTTATGGGATGTCTTCTGGGCCAATACAAAGAAAGCACATCAACAAGTCTTGATTCCTTTTTGTCTGTCTTTAAGAATGCCATGCTCGAGGCTCCACCTGGCAGTTAGAAGCCGAAAGGAAAGATACCAGAGACGCAAGGATGTTTGGTTCTTATTAATTCCATAATTTGACAGATCAGGAGAGGAGTATTATTAGTAAACTAAGTTATTCAACCTAAAGTCGATTAGGCTCGTAAGTTCAAGTTTGTATTTGAATTTTGAATATATATATATATATATAATATTTTTTCACTTGAATTTTACTGCTTGATTTAACTACGAACTTAAGTCCAAGTCCTAGATAATTGAATTGAACTCAAGTTGTTACTCGAAACCCACTTGCAAGATAGCAGCGTATTTCAAAAGCTGTTGGGCTGTGTTTGTTTTCAAAATTCGGCCTGTATTTTTAAATGTTTTTTCTTAAAAATTATATAAACATAATATAAAAAAAAGAGATATTATTTAAAAGGTGTAATAATTGAGTGTGTACAAAAGAGTGGACACGTGCGGGTAAGAAGGCCTTGAATTGGGCTAATCAACACCCCCCGTGTGACTTAAGACCCGTTCCAGTTTGTTTCTCTTCTTTTGGGCTTTGCTTTGAAATTTTTATTTTCAATGTTAAAATGTTAATTAAGCACTCAAAGATGAAATTTTCACTCAATGGCCCAACGATCAAAATTCACATTTTCGTTTGGCGGTCCAACAATTAGATTTTCATGTAACAGCATTTTGCCTTAATATCCGACACAAATTCTTGAGTGCTAAAAATTATTCAATGATTTGAAAAGTCACATCCTTGTCGGAGACACCAAAATCGCTATCTAACATTTTTTCTTTTTCTTTCTTCTCAGTTACTATTTAAAAAAACCTTGATTTTCTTCCTTACTATTCAAAACAGTATGCAAATAATATTTTCATCACAAACTTTTAAGAGATATCAACTGAATTCTATGGTACACAGATATAAATTTTCATCTTTATTGCTGCAAGTGCATGTAATTTTATTATTTTTTGATTTAACCGTCTTTTCCATTTGGAATTTTTTCATAAGATGTGTTTTGTATTTTGAGTTGTTGACACGATTTAAGAATATGTTGAATTTTATTTTAACATTTATTATTTTTATTTTTATTATTAATGAAGTTTATTAGTAAGTTGGGTCATATGAACTTTTAGGTTAGAGTCCGATAGAATTTAGTATTAGTATTTTTGTTTAGTTGAATAAGAGATCTTTGATGATATATTAAATTCAAAGTTATGAAACTACTCAACTTTCTCTAAATTTGAGAATGCTCAAATTGATTTAATAGAGGTAATCCTTGTGTGAATCGTGACGAATCAATCAATTTCGATGTATCAATTGTTGCTGTCCTATCACCCCGATTATCCAAATTTGGATTCATGACTTTTGGTCAGGCATTTTGATACGTGGCTCAAATTCTTAGAATCCAATTTGGATTCAATTCAATTTTTGTTATTCTGTTGCTCCATGTGATCACGTTAATTGATATTAGAGTAAGTAGTATCAAATTCTCGATACTCGGTCTGAATTGAGGAAAAAAATTAAAAAAAAAGGAAAAAAGAATTCAAAAAAAGTCAGAATTTAAAAAAAAGAGGGAAAATTAAAAAAAAAAGGGGAAAACGAGGTGGAAGGAGACTGCTGACGCTGCCCAAAAAAAAAAAAAAACCGTCGAATCTACCATTGAATTAGTCAATCTTTCCATGATTGGGGCCGTCACCATTAGCCTATTCTATTCCGGCCTAGTACGTCGCCGGAGGAGGAGTGATTTCGCTAAAAATTGTCGCAACGTGGCTGATCTCTTCTGCCCCCTAAAATTGCGCTGCCCCATCGAGTTTTGCCACCTGTTGCTATCACTGAAATCCTCTTAGGCCTCGCCGACGTTAGACTAGCCATCCCTAACTACCACCACGGTCGAACATTAGTGGAATTGATGCAATTCCACTGTGCCGTCAAGGAATAGAAACCCTAATCGAAGTTTCTCCAAAAACAAAAAATGAAAAATTAATTGGGCTGGAGGCTTGATTTTAGGCCAGAATTTCCTGAGGGCGAAGGGAATTAATTCTAGGCCACGCTTGGCTAGAAAAACATGAAAAAAAGGATAAAAAAAAAGGGGTTTTGGCTTAGGCAGACTGTGGCAAATGGGTTGAATTGGACTAGACCAAAAAAAAAAAAAAAAAAAGATGAGAGTTGTTGGGTTGAAAACTTAGCCCACTACTAGTGAGATTTGTCTTTCTTCTTGGGCTAAATTTTTGCTAAGCCAAAATTTATTTTAAAAAAATAGTTGGGCCTATTGTGCTTCTATGGCATTTTAGGTTAGATTATTTATTTCTTTTTTGGGTTGATTATTTTGTTGGACCAAATAAGGCTTTGTTTGGATGTTGGTCTTTTGCCTTGCTAAGGCTCTATTAGGTTAACTGTTTTTTTTTTTTTTGCTAGAAATTAAGAACTTATTTGGTTGTCGGGTTTTTGAAAAAAAAAATAGTAGAAAAAAATACAAAAAGATGAAAGCAAAAAAAATTGGGCATAAAAATAGCGGAAAATTGTGATTAAAAAAAGGAGAGAGCAAAAAAAAAGATACAAAATGTGAAAAAAAAATATTAGGGAAAAATTACAAAAAGTAGAGGAAAGGAAAACAAGAGTGAAAAAATTTTAGAAAAAAAGAAATCTATTTGTACTTGTTTCTGCCAATATATTGGTTGATCAAGCATATTACAAGAAGCTAATGTTTGGTGAAATCTAAAAATTGTCTAGAGCTGTGGATAAAATGCAGAATTATCTTGATAGGAACAATTGTACTTTGAAATACGAGAGTACAAGAGATAAAAATCTATCGTCAAGGCACTATTATGGCAAAGATTATGGATCGAATAAAAATAAGTATGACGAGACATCTAAGGTATCAGATTTTCTATTGAAAGTCAATTTTAGTTGTGTTTTTAATTACTTTTAGTATGTACATAGTATAAGTGAATGTCGAAACGAGTAAGTTGATGCTTGTATTGGCATTAATAAAGTTATGAGAGATAAGAAAAGTCCACCAATAGAGATGCGATCTTTGACTAAAGTGAAGATTACAAAGGATACGCCATTAGAGAAAATACAATATGAAACTAGCAACAGCTTTAGCATCCATTTAGAGATTGGGGAGAAGGAAATTGCGAAAGAAGAATAATAGAAGTTGTAATAGAAAATGAGGAGGATAAATTTGAGAAGGAAAAATCTATAAAATTAAAGTGAAAGTTGAGAATAGCCACAAAAATAAAGAACAAGTAAAAGATTGAGAGATTGAACTTCTATAGAGTCAGGTGTATGTTAATCTATTTGATCATCTGGTAGATACTTTATCTAATTGTGCTGCATAGGAGTTGAAGATATTTTTATCTGCAGAGACTACATATGCATATCCGGATAAGTCCTCAGTACTTTTCATATTCCTACATATGGTTCCCTATTGATATTTCTGTGTTATACTTATGGGAAGATAAAGTTAAAGTTTTTGCGGGATAATGAAGAGTTAAGAAACTTCTAGAGATTCATGTTTGATCCCAGAAGACACAAGCTTGAATTAAGATCAATTCGCCCTCAAGAGAAGGGATATGATACAATTCAAAAATTTATCGAATTTTATTTTAACATTTATTATTTTTATTTTTATCTGTTAATGAATTTTATTAATAAGTTGGACCATATGAGCTTTTTAGATTAGGGTCCGATAGGATTTAGTATAAATAATATTTTTGTTTAGTTGAATAGGAGATCTTTAATATATTGAATTAAGAGTTATGAAATTACCCAACTTTCTCTGAATTTGAGAATGTTTAAATCAGTTTGATAGGAGTGATTCGTGTGTGAATTGTGACGTATCAATCAATCTTGGTGTATCAATTATGGCCGTCTTATCACATCAATTATCCCAATTTAGGTTTATTTTGGTTTCATTACGTTAGGTCAGGCATTTTAATGCACGGTTCACATTTTTGAAATCCAATTTTGATTCAATTAAATTTTTGTTCTTCTGCTGCCTCTCTCGGATCGCGTCATTCATGCAATTCATTATCATAGCCATTTTTTATATCTCATTTTACTTATAATACTTTTTTCTCAACTCATTATTATTATTATTATTATTTTATTATTGTTTTTTAACTCTTCCATGTCTAAAACTCTCCTTTTCATATCTCCTCAACTCTTTTTAAATTTTTAGTATTTTTCAAAATTTAAATAATTTTATTTACCATTACACAACAAATTATCTAATCCATGTTCAGAAAATTAAGATAAAACAACATAATGATTGATTAGAGTGGCACCAGTGAGTGAGGAGGCAGGTAACAATCCATTTTAAAGAAAATAGAGGGAAGGGGGGAGAAATTAAAAAAAAAGTGAGAACCAAATATTGAGGATAATAAATAAGGATAAAAAAATCGAGTGAGAAATTGAAATGATGAAATTGGGAAAAACTATAGGGGGTCTAGATGTAATCTGCATAAGCCTTAGGGAAGTTGGATGTAATTTATCCTTTTTAATGTCTCTGTTTTTTTCCCTCCAAAAATGGAAACGGTGTGGATGTCTTTTTCTCAGCTCTGACGATTGAGTATAAGGTTTTCGTATTCGTGGGGAGAAATGGAAAATTTTCAAATTAGAGAGGATTGGATGCAATTTGGACAACAATAGGGGGTCCGGATATAATTCACCCTAAATTTTATTTATTGGTTTTTTTCTAGTTCAAAATCCAGATTAATTGTAAACGAATTTAATGGATTGACTTGAATAGATATAATATAATTAATTTATCTTACAAATTTAAAACTATTATATTTAAAAAAGTCTTAAATCCCGACTTTTTCCTTTTCTATATTTTAATTTATATCATTCGATTTTGTCCCCATTTCATAATCTAGATTAGTTTCTTTAATTTTTATCCTTTAATTTTTATCATATGTTTTTTTTTTCTACAACAAATTAGTTTTAATTGAAAACAATGAATTCATTAAATAAATTTAATTCAATAATTTTAGTGTAATAAATTTATCTTATAATTTTTATCTTGTTCATTAATTATAAATGAAATTAATTGATTGAATTAAATAATTTTAATATAATTAATTTATCTTATAAATTTTAAACTAATTATTTATAAAAGATTGACATCTTACTTTTTTTTTCTTTTTTAGTTATAATATTTATCTTATGGTTTTTTTTCTTATTTTATAATCTGAACTAGTTTCTTCGTTTTTCATCATATAGAATGTAATTAATTTATCTAACAGGTAGTTTTATGATTTTTATCTCTTGGTTGTTTTTCCATTTCATACTCCACATTAGTTTTTTTTTCCATTCTCATCGATCGTATAATTTTTATCCTACATTTTTCTCTTTCAATTCATTGACTGGACTAGTCGGATTAGTTTATTCCTTTTTTTTTAATCAATTTATCTAACTTGCAATCTTGTAATTTTTCTCTTTTGTTTATCCTATTTCGTACTCTGGATTTGTTTTCTTCCATTCTTATTCTATAATTTTTATCCTATATGTTGTCTCTTCCATGGACTGGATTAGTTTTAATTAAAAATAATGAATTTATTTAATAAATTTAATCAAATAAATTAATTATATAATTTTTATCTCATGTTTTCTTGGTCATTCTTAATCGGAATTAATTCTAGATTAATTTAATTGATTGAACTAAATAAATTTAATGTAGTTAATTTTCCTTACAACTATAAACCTCATATATTTGTAAATGACTGAAATCTTGAACTTTTCCTTTTTATCTTATAATATATATCTTTTGTTTATTTTTTCATAATCTGGACTATATTCTTCCATTTTATCTTATAATTTTTATACCATATTTTTACCTCTTTCATAGAACACAATAGTTGTAAATGAAAAATATGAAATCATCAAATAAATTAGATGCAATAATTTCAATATGATATATTTACCTCTTTCATATAATTTACGGATTGCATTAAACAAATTCAATGTAATTGAAATCTTTCTTTTTTTTCGTTTTATTTTATGGCTTTTCTATCATGGTCTTTTTCCTATTTACTAAGCCGGATTAGTTCCTCTGTTTTTGATTTTTTAACTTTAATCTAATTAATTTATCTAACATTTGATCATATAATTTTTATCTTATGTTTTTTTATTCTATTTCATAATTTGAATTAGTTTTTTTCCCATTCTTATGTTAACTTTTTTTATCTTATATTTTTTTCTCTTTCATAAACCGGATTAGTTGTGATTAAAAAAAAGAATTTATTTAATAAATTTAATATATGAAATAATGTAATACATTAATCTTGTAATTTTTATCCTATGGTTTTTTTTTTGTCATCGGTAATCTGCAATAATTGTAAATCAAATTAATGGATTGGATCAAACAAATTTAATGTAATCAATTTATCTTATGAACTTAAACGGAATATGTAGAAATGACAGAATCTTGATTTTTCCTTTTTATCTCATAATTTAATATTTTATGTTCTTAACTTTTATCTTATATATATTTTCTCTTTCGTGGAATGGATTACTTGTATAATTGAAGATGATGAATTCATTAAATATATTTATTGCAATAAATTTAGTGTAATAAATTTATCTTATTGATGTTTTTTTTTTTTATCGTTCATAATCCAGATTAATTGTATTGAATTTAATGGACCAAGTTAAATAAATTTAATGTAATTAATTTACCTTACAAATTTAAACCTAATATGTTTAGGTAGGACAGGAATCTTGCGTTTTCCCTTTATTATCATTTAATTTATATCTTTTTTTAATTTAATCCTATTTCATAATTCATATTAGTTACTTTCATTTTTATTTGATTATTTTTAATTTATTAGTTTCTTCCATTTTATCTTCTAATTTTACGGATTAGTTCTGATTGAAAATAATGAATTCATACAATAAATTCAATGGAATAATTTTAATGTGATAAATGTATCCCCTAATTTTTATCGTAGGTTTCTTTTCTCGTTCTAAATATGGAATAATGTAAATGAAATTAATAGATTGAATTAAATAAATTCAATGTAATTAATTTATCTTTTTATTTGGAAATGACTGAAACCTTTATTTTTTTCCTTTTTATCTTATAATTTTTATCGTATGTTTTTTTCTTTCCAATTTCATAATCTGAATTATAGTTTCTTTCATTTTTCTCTTACAATTTTTTTTCTAAATTTGTTCTCTTTCCTACACCGAACCTGTTGCGATTGAAAACAAATTCATTAAATAAATTTCATGCAATAAATTTAATTTAATAAATTTATCTTTTAATTTTTATCTTATGTTTTTTTGTCTTTCATAATCCGGATTCATTGTAAGTAAATATAACGGGTGAGTTCAATAATTTAATGTAATTAATTTATCTTACAAATTTAAACCTAATATATCAAGAAAGTAATTCAATCTTTTACAGTTTTCTAATTATCTTTTAAAATGTAATAAAACTGTTCTAATTTTTTCTGTACCACATCTATATAGGAAGCTCAAATTTGGAAAATGCCATACATATCTGATTTCCTTTACCCTCAATTAAATTTGATATAACTTTTACAATTATTCTTTCACAACTCGAATTTTTAAAATTTTAATTTTTTTTTATTGTTTTAAATATCCATACGCCTAACCCCTTAAATAATCACCTTAGCATAACGTGAAAAATATTACAATACCTTTCATTTTAGTATTTCTTTGTTCATCACAATGCACTAAAGTAACTACCTTAGTAACTGAAAAAGGAAAAATACCTCTTTCATAATTATTTTGTACTTTTATTCTTCCTTCTTTATATTTTCATTTTAATGATTTTTTTCAACTAAATTTGATTTATCTTCTTATTTTTTTTCTCCTTAATTTTTTCTATCATTTTACATAATTTAATAATGAAGGATGGAATATTTCTCCCACAAACCAAGTGTGCTAAAACCTCAATTAAGAAATTTGGTCTGAAAAGTTCGATGCATATTACAACACCATTGTTAATATCCATAAAATTGCATAAAGATAAGCATGAAACAAGTAGATGGGAGTTTGTATAGATGTATGACAGGGACTTTGCTCTACTTGACAGCAAGTAGACCAGATTTATACTTTAGTGTCGGTCTTTGTGTAAGATACCAAGTCGATCCTAAGGAAAGTCACTTGACAGCTGTAAAAAGATCATTCGTAATGTAAATGGAACTACAGAACTAGGTTTGCGGTATTCAATGAGCACTAATGTTTCTTTGATGAGATATAGTGATGTAGATTGGGCTCGAAGTGTGGATGATAGGAAAAGTGCAACCAATGGTTACTTCCTTATTGACAACAATATGATATTCTAGTATAATAAAAAGTAAAACTTAATTTCACTTTCAACTATAGAAACCAAATATATTGTAGCTAAAAGCTTTTATGCAGAATTACTAAGAATGAGGCAAATGGCAAAGAATTATGGTGTTAAAATTGAAGAATTGGTGGTATTGTGTGATAATACTTGTGTAATTAATTTGTTCAAGGATTTGTCCAGCACTCACGCACAAAGCATGTTAACATTAGATGCCATTTTATTTGCAAATTGGTAGAGAAGAAGGAGATTGTTATCAACTACGTTACAGTTGATAGACAACTCACAAATTTCTTTACCAAGGGCCATAAGAAGGTTTGAAAGCTTATGGAGAGAACTATACTTGTCCTTAGTGTGAAAAAATCCTTGAAAGTTGAAAAAAGGGGGGAGAAAAGAATATTCAAAAATTTTAAAAGTTTGGGTTCCACATCACCAAGAACTCTTCTCTCTCTCTCTCTCTCTCTTTTCTATTGAGTTTTTGTTGAAACTTCTTGGTAACTTCTAATTGTTTTTGTTGAAAACTGTAACTCGTTACTCAAGATGGAAGGAAGTGTCATCTTCGATCTATGTACCCTTTGGCAAAATTGTGACACAAAGGGGGAGAATGAAAATTTCTAGGAAATGGAAAGACGAGCAATCCATGGAATGGTTTGATGATCTATGGTATGGTTTGATGACATTATATTCTGATTTTACATGTGTTTTACTAGCATTATGGTGTGTGGGCCCTTTTGTGGCATACATATGACTGTTGAAATTATCAAAATATTTGCCACGTTTGTGGAAGATTTGAAGAATATTATGTTGATCATATTTTTGAAAGATTTCAAGAATAATATTCTTACCTTACTTGGGGAGGATTTCAAGAATATTATGCCCTATATTGTAGATTGTGTTGATTATGAAGCTATTTTGCAATTGTGCAAATATTGCATATTTGTGTAACAAAATAAAAAAGGAAAGTTCTGGTCGGCGTTAACACTGCTAACAATATTGCTGGTGATATGGAAAGAGTTACAGCTGAATTTTGGGGGATCTTCTCCTGATATTTTCACGCATATTCAAAGCATTTAAGGAATTGAAGATCAATAGCTAAAGGGGGGACAAAGGTGTGAAGAAAAATTGAGAGTTTGAGTGTCTAATTCTTGTAGCCTTTGTGTGAGCTTGAATTTCATATTGTTTTTTTTTTTTTTGTAAATTGTGTGTAAAGAGAGTGAGAATCAAAGTCTCTTAAGAGTAATTCACTATAATAGAATGTTGAGTTTACAGTGGATTTAAGTTAAATACAATCAAAACAGTATTATGTAATTGTGTTATCGACAAGTTGAGAACTTTAGAATTAAGATAGTGAATTAGAAGAGAGGATTGTTGATTGTGTCTTTACTATTTAAGTTTAGTGGAAGCTTTATATTGGTTAATGCCCTATAGACGTAGGAGATGTTATTTGGAACTGTTGTGTTTCACAACATTTACTTGTAGTTTCACTGCGTTGGCTTTTGTGTGTGCTCTCAATATTAGTATAACACTTAGGTGTGTTGCCCAAGTTCAAACCAAAACCTAACCATTCACAATTGGTAAAGTCAAAATTATGTGTTTTAAATATATTATGTATGCATTATTGGTAATTTTGATTTTCCAAATTATCAAAATTAAGCAATTCAATCTACTCTCACTAAGCACGAATTTAATATTTATTAGTGCCATGTAGGTATTGAAATCAAAATTTTGAAATTCTTTGGAAACGTATAAGTGCAATATAATTATGAATATTTAATTTTATTGTGTTATCATAAACTTTTATCTTGCAGTGCTTTCAATAATGATTTTAATTGGGTTTCTTTCTTTTATATTTTGATAGCCTAATTTCTTTTTTTATATTTTGATAGCCTAACTCTGAAGACCATTATTTATGCATTAACTATATAATAATTTACTTAGTATATTATTTTACGGGGGTTGTCTTTAATTTTTATCGTCAAGTTATTATTATTTTGTAATAATATAACTTTATCATATTTCACAATAAAAAATAATTGATATAATTAACAAAAAATAACATAATGTTTTTTATACAATTATTATTTAATAATAAAAAGTGCATGGCCCAGGTATAAAGCTAGTTATGTCTATAAATGCGAGTAAATGTATTATTAAATAATATTTTAAACCTTAATTGTACTCAAATTTGAATTTAAATATTTTATTTAAACGCAATCTCATCGTCCAATTTAAACTCTAGTTTTAATTCGAATTTTACTAATTGAAATGATTAATCTTCGAGGAATTACTAAACTCGAAATATTACTAGGGCTTGGCTCATTTTAAGTGAGGCACGGGATAAACAAAAAAAAATACTCTCAAATTGGGCTGTGCTCATCAGGACACAAAAAGACATGAACAATGATCACGCGAACTGCAAATGCCCAATGACAATTATTATCGGCAGAAACCAAACACGTACGTCATAATAAGTAGACAATTGGCTGTTTTTTACGTTAGTAATCGTCGTCGCAGTTGACTGGGCAGTAGCAAGCTCCAAAATCAGGGTACTTTGCACAAAATCCGTCATGCTGTTTACGAAAATACTGTGAACATCGATTCTTGCAGAGCGCATCACTGCCTGGATCATTTCTGTCGCACAAACCTAACCAGTAATAACATGGCTCTGGCTGTGGCGCTGGCGATGGGGGATTTATAAGCACCGGTTCCGCCGCACTCACGCTGCTACCTGCATACGTAACAACACAAATAATCCCAGAGATTTACATTTGTCATGGATATTCAAGAAGGGGAACAAAAATATGTGTTTTTATCACTTGCAGCACAAGTATTCAGACAATGAATGGATTCGACCTGATGCAAGGAAGAGGACAAGAAGACAAAGGGCTGAGATCAGTTCGGTCATGTTGGCAAAAACCCTTTTTCCAAGTCGAAGAGAAGGGCATGGATTTACTTCAATGATTATCGGTCAGTCTCTATGGAAACGAAGGAGAGCTAACCTTTATACATATGAAAAAGTCGAAGCATTCGTTAGTTAATATGGAAAGTACGGTTTTCCAATTGTTGATTATAAGAATTCAAAATCTGGAATCATGACCTAAATTAAACGTGGTTTTATAAAGCATTTCCTTGTAGCATTTCTATCAAGAATATTAATTAAATATATGGAATGCTTCTTTCATACTCATATAATAATTAGTTTTTAAGATTTTAACCAAATTAAAACTTTTTAAGAAGAATAGAAAGAATCGAAAATCTTAAAATTATGATAATTTGTAATTTGGTCGAAATAATAACTAGTCGGTGGTTAACGAAACGAAATTCAATATTTATGTATGAAAAAAAGGTAAAATATATATTAAATGAGGGAAAGGATTATGCACTAAAAAGTTTTCAACTAATTAATGAAATTGCTGATTATGAGAATTCAAATTTTGGAATAATTACTCAAATCTAAGGTGGATTTATGAAACATTTCCTTCTCATGTATGACCTTGAGTCCTAAATATTAACAAGATATGATGAAGATTTATATAATATTTACTTTTATACTTGTATCAAAATCAATTTGTAAAATAAAATAAAATTTTGAGAATTTATAATTTGATCGAAATTATCCATTGATGTTGACTGCTTTAATTAACTGGAGGCAAAAATGCGAACATGGTCCCACTTGAAATGGCCATTATGTAATCATCCTGTGAGCTACAAGATTTTGATTTTCGTCCCATTCTTATATTTTGTCGTAATTTCATCAATTTAGGTTCCAAACTGTTTTCTGTCGTTAAACATTGATAGAAAATTCGAGAAGAAAAACCGTGCGAGCTACGCATGTTGTTAGTTTCATAAACCATGGGATGAAAAATAGAATAGTCACTTCAAATGGGACCAAATCTACAAATTTTCCTTTGGAAACATTCGATGTAAATATTTAATTTTATTATTTTTTCTTTTATTTGTAAAATATTAGTTTACTTTTTTGGATATTTGAAAATAAAATTAAATGAAATAATTATTTTATTTTAATTTTGAAAATAAAATTTTACAAAATATCAATTTGAATAGAAAATGAATAAAAAAGTTAACTAAATAAGTATAATAATAAACAATGTAAAATAGAAACATATTTTTTTAAAAAATACAAATATATAAAAGATAAATTTTCCAAAATTAATATTTTCATTTATTCAAAATAAACGTTTGATTTAAAAAAAATATTTTTTTATTTTTATTCAATTTATTTTGTAATTAAAAATAAATTTTTATTTCTTATTACATATAATTGACATAGTGCGGTTTCGATCTTTTTCTATAAATTTCATATCAAATTGTCATATGCGATTCGATCTAATAAAAGACTAAAGTTACGGTATTTAAAGTTAAAATCAGAGGTGCGGATTGTGAGTGGTTTTGTGTAGTTCAGTGCGATGTGACGGTTTAACAAATAAATTTATTCGATTTGAATATAAAATACCAAAACACATCTTTAGATTTTGTGACCAATAAACATATATTATGTAGAAACCCAATATGTATACCAATAATTGCCATTCATAATTACTTAACAATACTTAATTGAAATTAGATGTATACAACACAAAAAATAATATGTTGAATAACAAAAAATACAATCTAGAGACATAATGTTTTTTTAGCATCGACAATATTTTTTGCGTCTCATTTTGCTAGTAATGATATGTCATGGAAGGTCACATTTCAGGAGGCATAAACACCACGTAGATGATTTCGCAAGAGAAAGAAATAAATGATTTAAGTTAAGAAAAACAACTAAATATATAGACGCAAACTTTACTTGAATTCTATTCATATTAATATTTTACATTAGTGTTTGAGGTTATAAAGGAGTTCGAAGAGCATATTTATTTAACATACTGTGCCAGGCATTTATAAAATCTTCTTCTTTCTTCCTCCCAATCATATATACATGAACTAAAGTCCTTCGAAAACTCTGTAAAGCTCGCAAATACACTACTAAGGTGGATTGCTGCATTCTAATAATATATATGCCAAATGCATAAGCAACGACATGTTTCAGGCCATTTATCTGCTAAAGCTTAAGCCATTGTTGCATTTTGATTTGTAAGAACTGTAATTGGCGTTTTCCTTGACACAACTCTTGCATGCAAAAGTATCAAAAAGCCATATGTAATTTCATCATATAACAATACTGCTTCGAAAACGATACTTTGCTTATGGTAGTTAACACCAACAAATAGCGCAGAAGGTCTACCTTCTTTATTTTTTCCGTAAGCAGTATCAAAACACGCCACATCTCCACAATGTATCTAGTTGGCCATCTTTTGTCCATCTGCCGGAAAGATATTTGTTATTAAATCCCCACTATCAACTTGAATCTCCTAGAAAAACTTTGGATCCTCAATTTGCTTTTGTTTTAAATATTCAAGTACTCCTCTAGTATTTCTTGTTCTCATTTCTATGGTCCTTTTTGAACGCAATTAGTTTCCGTAATCCTCCATTAAGAATCTAACATTCTCACATCCACTAGCTTGATCAATCATATAACCCAAACCAGTTTTTGGTGGTGGTGTCCTTGATCTATTCAAGCTAGCAAACTGACATGTCCTGCCCACAACTTTGACATCCGCGACTGCGATCTAAAGAAACAAGTAGCCACGGCCACACCTCAACCGCTACAGCAATTTGAACCTGTCTTTTTGAGCAGGTTTTATTTTCACGCATTATTTTTATATTTTGAGAATTTTGGATGTATTTTTGTGCCCATATGACTACGATTTAGCATATTTTAGTGTATATATTTCTTTTATTCAATTATAGGACAAAATTAAGTGAGTTGATATTTTGAGTTTTCTTAGGAATGAAAATTTTCTTTTGTTTATTAGAATAATTGAATGATTCCTAATGCATGTAAATAACCAAATCAAATTATTCGGGGGAGATGCCTAAGTAACCTGTGACGTATCAATTGATTCGACATGTTGATTGTTGTTGTCTTACCAACACCGCTGTCCAAATTTGCTTCCACGTATTCAGTCAACAATGCCTCCCAGACCAGGTTCATGTACTATAGTATATCGCCGTGTTGTCTCCTCAAAGTCATATAACCATCATCTATCATCTTGAAAAATGAGACAAAGCGATACATTGTAACAATGACTTAAGAACAACCATAATTAATCCCATATAAATGATTTAAAGCCAATTCCTCTTACAAAAACAAAGTTGGTATACAAAATGCAAGTACAAAACTGAAAAGACGAACACATGAGGTCAATTACGCACAAAGGCTTGTTTGATTAAAAGTTATGGGACAAAGTAGAGCATTTCATGCACTATATTTTGAAAATGAGAACTTTTACAATCATCGATTTCCTCAAAGCCATTAGGAAAATGACGAATACTACTGTGCCAATCATATGTATTTCATTAAATATTACGAAAAATTGCAATATCAAGGGCGAAATAAGAGATTCAACAAACTAAGGTTCTTCCTACAAATGGTTTTAGGCTATAGAGAACCATTTTTTTCTTCAAATTTTCAAGAACAGTAATTTGGCATCGCTCGTGCTATTGTCCCTCAAAAATGTGCAACGTTGTCTGCATGCAAGAATATTTTTGTTTTGTAGATCAATTCAGCTAAACTTAACGGGCGTGCATGCAACAATCACATCCGAGTTTCCATTTCAATCCTAGCAACTGATGAGAATTCAAAGGGAATGTGTTGAGATCGTTAAGAATTGTGGATAAATTAGTCATGGTCATGAAGCATGAGAGTAGAAACAAATTCGGCGGTTCTAATGAGATCAAAGAAGCAATTTTACCTTATAATTACTTTAAATGATTAGAGTGAGATAATAAGGTTAGGTGCCACGAGCCCAGCTACCCAAGCCCCCAAGGAGTAACATTTTATTCAATTTATACTCTCATTATATAGCAGGTAATAGTCTAATCACATATAACGCGCGGTTTAATGTTTGCTGTCGTCATATATATGTGACGAAGAACATTTAGTTTTGATCTCTTATGTGCATCAAACGAAATGTATGTTGGGAAAAAAAAATACATTGTGCTACGTCTTATCAAAATATTGCAAACTGACACAAACATTAAGAGAATTATTAGATGGTAGATCCAAGTTTTTAGCTTTGAACATAAAATTGTCTTTATTAACATTTTAAGAAATTATGAAATCTTATTTTGTTCAGATGTTCAAATAATTTATTTACAATATAATATTACGGTATCTTATAAATTTCAAAAGTATTATTTTTGATGAGCCCGTAATTTCTCAAGATTGCGAAATTCATCAGCCATGATTAAATTACTCTTAATTATAATTAAATCACTTGGTTTAAGCAACAACTTGTCCTTAAAACCTCAATTGACAAACTTCACGTGTAAAACTAAGTCTTATGTCCCATCAAGGATGCTAATGAATTTATAAGACAAAAAACATTAAAAGCATACATTACTTAGGCAAGAACAAAGCCCAAAAAGTGAATGGAATTGTCCCTTTTTTCTGTTCTTCATTTAGTGAGACTGTAATTAGGTGGCATTGGAGGGATAAGGGAGTCTCATCCAGTATTTTTTTTTTGTCTTTTCTAACAACTTTTCCTTCTGAACTAATCTATAACTACAGAATCTTATTATCTATGGTTAGTCACTGATTATGGGATATGGTCACATTAATTGCCTTTTCGTTTGGACTGATACCTAAATTAAATGCAAAAGCCAATAATATTTTCTTGGGCTTTGCCTCTTTTTTGTTGATAGTGCAGTCTTATTATGATTCATAGCTTTATACCCTTTCTGGTCTATATGTCCATTACTTGACATTTAGCTAGGGATCAATTTTGACAAAACAATATTTTTATTATTGTAGTAAAGTTGACTTAAGCAGTGATGTAGCACAGACTACATACGTGTGAAGTGAAAAAGATTGAACTTTTATAGGCTTCATTCATTTACATATATAAAACCAAAGACCTGATGAGTTATAATTTTATACATACAGCACTTGACATTTCGCATGATATTTTTTCCTACAGACACGATTTAAATATTTCAAAGAAAGCACAAGCTTAATATCAAATTTTGGTATCCTACTGTTGTTTTCCATTAAAAACGTTAATTTTGTTAAAGCAATTTTAAATTAACCTGAACAAATCCTTTATCTTGCGGCTCTGCTTCCTCCAACTGAATATTACATAAATTTTAGTTCAATGTAAAAACTGCGTTTCTGACGTTATTATATGGCCATAGATACCTATGACCTAATATGCTTGACCACAAAAAATTAGAGCAATAAATAATATTTTGCGTTTTCCACTATATACGAAGAAAAAGGGGAGGTACATTTGATGTTATTAATAATTTTTTTTCTGAAAATAAGTTTCCTGTGGCTTAGTAAAGATAGTCTTTTCCGTGACTTGATACGAGGAAATTAAGAGTAAAGATGCTTGCTTAACTCATATTTGTCCATTTATAATTGTTCTATCACAATTTCAAAAATATACAAAACCTTTCAGTTGTGGTCCAGAAAAAACATGTACCTACTGTATATGAAAAACAAATGTCATGGTAAAATTATATTTCATGCTTAAAAAAAAGATGGAATAAATTTTAATAATTAAATAGCAAATTCTACTAAGGCTAACTAATAATTTGCCGAGCCATACAAAAATTCAAGATAATTTTCCAAATAAAATGGATTTAAGGCATTTTAACACTTCTTAATATTTGAAGAAAAACCTCTAGAAAGTAAAATATTAAACCTCTTGACATTTTACCATATCTTCTTAGAAAAAGAAGTCTGCATATTAACATCATTTTGTTTAGTAAGCTCCTTTAAATGTTACTTCGGGGCTGAGATCCTCTACATTAATGACATAATTGAAAAATAATAATAATTGAAGTGCTAACAAAAATAAAGTAAAATGCAAATTTCAAATTTATTTTGAATTTGCTTTCTGGAATTATGGTTTACAGCCGGAACTTCATTGGAGTGGGGGAATAACAATAATAATAACAATAACAATAACAATAACAATAACAATAAAAATAATAATAAAAGAAAGAGACAACAGGCAGCTTAAATTTCTTTTTACGTTTTTGGTCACTTTTTTCTCTTTTTATATCCAGAGAGTTGACCGAAGTTCACACATATGATATATCCCTCTTTATATGAATCATCCACATCAATTTGTTAACCCATTTTGACAAAAAAGAAAGACATGAAAGGTGAAACAATCACTTTCATACGAAACTCTTCTGAGTCCAAAAAACCAGTTGGTACCATTAGCATTTTGGTTGTAGATGATGATGCGACTTGCCTCACCATTGTTGCAGCCATCCTCAGGAAGCTCAAATACCAAGGTATGTGTGCCAGCACGCGCGCGAAAACCATGCGTCATGAATTCTTTTTAAGTCGTTCAAGGCTTTGCATGCTAGCTTTTCCCCTTTTCTAGCTTCGCACTTCATCCCTTCTATTTTCAAGGAAGACCTTTTGCTCTTCTTTTTGTTTACGGCAACACAAAGATCTTATTGAAAAAGTCCACCACTTAACCCACAAGGAGAAAAATGACAAAAAAATGTATTATTTAAAGCCATAGAGGCCGGTCTACAAATGGATATAAGTTTCTAAATGGCACCAAAATTTTGTGACAGCCTTTAATTGCTCCTTTCACTTTGTCTGAAAATTTTATGAACCAAAATGATCTCTTTGTGTGCCTCTCCCTCTTTCTTTTCTAACAATGGCTTTTAAAACATCGATTTGATTAAATTCTGTCCTAATTGTTATGTCAGTTAATTAGTTAGCCATTTATATTACACTGCAAAATCAAAACAATTAAATTTGGAAATGTTGATGCACTTTGTAAGAAAGAACTTAAGTATAATCTGAAAAGATAATATATTGAATGTATTTGGAAACATCGACAGCATAGTTATAGTAGCTTTGTTGATTTGTAAAGGGGAAAAAAAGGTAGCTTCATGGTTGATTATGTGTGTGTGTATTACGGGTGTTCAGAGATGTTTGTGTGATTTCTCCAATTCTCTTCATTTTCAAATCGTGTGTTAGAAACTATGATATTTTTCTATAGTTAGAAATATCCACTCTTTAGAAAATCAGGAAGTACAGTGAATAATTCATTTTTTAAAATACATTTCCAAGCATGCTTGGTAGGAATTGGAATATTTTTGTTGGTAATGCCTTCAAAATGGGGTGTTTGTTTATTCATTCTGCGAAGTTTGGGCTTAATATTTCTCTTATATTGCTTCTTGTATGAAGCGATCATACTTAATATGCATGGAATTATTAATAAGTTAAGTGATATTTTTCATCAATTCTTTGAATTTTCTTTTTTTTTTCACATGATTTATATTCAAATTTTTGATTTCATTTTTTAATTTATGAAAAAGTATATTTAATTTAGTCTTGAAGTTACTTTCAATTATTTTTCGAGACAAGTTTTTCCCATATATATATTTATTTTATAATTTTTAATTATTTTTTAATAATATTGTCCAATTTTCTCATAATCATTCATTTATAAAAGTGTAATCAAAATATAAGTACACCTTTTACCTAAGCTTAGAAGATATATATATATTTTAAAAGTACATACCAACATACAGATATTTCGAACTGTTAACTATTGAATATAGATAGTATCCATACATACATATATTATATATATATATATATATATATTTTATGAAAATGACAATTCTCAAATTTAAATAGTTTTATATTATGTCATTTTCTTACACATTGCCATTCAAACAATTAACGCATATTTTGCCGTTGGCTATTTCATAAAGATTTTCTGTGGAATTCGATCAAAAATTTGCCTGGACATTTAAAAAGGTTGATGCAGCATAGTAAAGTGCAATATATGTAAATTGTGCGCAAAGGTCATGTAACAAAGTATAAAAATAAATTAAAAGATGCAATGTAAAAATACGGATAGTTTGGGATTCAATACACACACACACACTCACTCATATGTGTGTGTGTATATATATATATATTATATTTTAAATCATACGTTTTAATTATAATTGATAAAAATTGAATTGAAATGAAATGACAAGATCACTGCAATCATCCCTCCATTTACAAATAACTTCTTCAATGATCAATTAATTAGGAAGTAAATATTGCCTTCGAACTACTCCAACGTCAGCTAATTGCTTTTTCTTTCTTTCCTTTTTTTTTTTTTTTTTGTATTTCAGACATCTAATTAATATGTATATATGCTCACATTAGTTTGAGATCATTGATAGACTAGTGCCAGGCAGAATGTTCTTGCATTAATTGACAAAATTGGCTTTCTTCTTTTGACTTGTAGCACACATAAGGTTCTAGTAGCTTACAAAACGTTAACACAAAATATGTATACATATTTTGTTCAATCAGAAAATTTGGAATATGTTTGTTTTGGGTTTTAAGTATATTTTTTTCGAAATTTATGTAAAAATAATAAAAAAAGATAAAATTTAAAAAATATAATAATTGAAATATATATTTTTTTGGGGGTACGAAGCAAACCAAACCTTAGACTTTTGTTCTAACACAAAAATTTCTGCAGTTGAAACAGTGAAGCACCCAAACGATGCCTTAAGCAGACTTCGTGTCAACGGGGGCGTATTCGATCTTGTCATATCAGACGTTCACATGCCAGATATGAATGGATTTCAATTACAACAGGCCATTACTCGAGAATTCAATCTCCCTGTAGTTTGTGAGTTAGATCTCCACTTCGCACCCTCGTTTAATCCAATTCTCATTATTTTCCCAACAAGACTGACTTATTTTAGTTCTTCCCTTGTGGGCATAATAACATTTCGTTTGGTGTGAGGCAGTAATGTCAGCTGATGACAGAGAGAATGTTGCTTTAAAAGCGTTGAAGAGTGAGGCATCATTTTTCATATCAAAGCCAGTGTCTTCAGATGATCTAAGGGATTTATGGCAATGTGCTACCATGAGAGAGAGAAGAAGCCAAGTTGACGAGGTTCATGAAGGGAGGGACAACGGGAGTTTGCTTGAAGCAAAAAATAATTCTGAAGACTTATTAGCTGTTTCATTAACTTCGGCGAACGAGGATACAATGACCAGTAAGGACTCATCCAAGAGGAAATCCCCCAGAAGAGAGAGTTCTGATGTCAGAAAAGAGGAGAATTCTCAGTCTTCTTCTAAGAAAAAGCCCAAAGTTATTTGGACTAATTTTCTGCATAACCGTTTCTTGGAAGCTATTAGGAGCATTGGCCTTGACAGTAAGCATTTTCTTTGTTTTTTTTTCACCTATGCAGATGTAAATATTGTGCGTAGTTATAATATTCCTACATATGTGTTTATGCTTATGAGTTGCAATACATGCAATACGACGAATACATGATTAATGAATGCTGCCTAAGAAATAGTGATGTTTTTCATGGGTCTCATCTCGTTAGTGTTTTAATCTCACGCATATATATATATATATGACTATGCTTTCTTTCCAATTTAATGTTTATGCAGGAGCTGTTCCAAAGAAAATTCTGGAAGTTATGAACGTTCCAGGACTAACCAGAGAAAATGTAGCAAGTCATTTGCAGGTTCAAATTTATGATCCCTAGAGGACGCTCAAATGATCATCTATTAAGTGAAATTATTCTGATGCATGCGATTACGAGAAAATGCTCACTTTGAATTACTAAAAGAAACGAGTGTGATTCCTTATTCTTAATAAAACGGGAAATTGGGATTAAATAATTTAGTGAAGCCATGAAGAAATATATAACTTGCCATTGGATGAAAAGCTCTATCTCATTTTCACATTTTTTAGAAATATTCTGTATGATAAACCCTCATATACCCATATCCATAAAAAAATATACATTTTCACTTTTTTCATGTTTTTTCAAAATCTCTCTCTTATTTTATTTCACAAATTCTCACGTTTTTTTTTACATGCCTTTTCTCTGTTTTTCTTCCATGCATGTCAAGTCGGAACTCATCCCAAAAATTCTCAACAAATAAATATCTATCATATCTCTATAATCATTATGTTTTATTTCTAAAACACCGTTTATTTTACGTATAAAACACCACTTTTATAACTTATTTATGTATAAAACTTTATCTCAATTTTTTAACTTAATTTTAAGAAAAAATTATATTTGAAATCGATGCAGCTGTAGGTTTTTAATTGCTAGTAACATTGCGGATCTTTTTATTTTACAAACGTATAAATATATAGCTCCAATTTCACGAAGAATTTAATTTTCATTTGTGAAATATACAGAAATATAGGATCTTCCTGAGGCGAGTTTCTGATGCAAGCTACAAGATTCAGTATTCTGCTGACAAGGGCCTAAACAGAAACCTCAGACCAAGTTTGGAATCATCAAGAGCCAGCCCTTCAACCCCAACCCTCAGCCGACACAACAAATTCCAGAACGTGAATTCCAGAAAATTTCCAGCCACTGCTCGTCTGGCTCACTTGCCAGCTTATTCTAGCAGCCTCGTAACCGAATCAGGAATCAGGAAATCACTTCTTTCCAATAAAGGAAGTCTGATCAAACCAAACGTTGGAACCACAAACCTGATTCATCAGAATGATCGTCAGTATGCCAGATTCGGGCAGAATAATTATCAGACCAGCAACTCCTCCATCCAGGGCCACCGTTCCAGCGTATCACTTGAAGATCGCTCCAGAGCCCCGCCAGCTAGTGCCCTGTCAGCTAGTTTTGATACTTCAATGAATCCAAGTACTTCCATGGGGACTTTAAATACCGTATCTTCTCTGGTACCATCCAAGATTTTCGCGTGCCAGACAAACTACGTGGGATACAATCTCTCGAATTTGAAAGACCTAGCTGGACCAGGACCCGTTGAAAAGTACACGGGCTTGAAGAATTCTTGCGGGGGAACAATGAATTTGCCTGTTGATGATGATCATCTTCAAAGCATTAGACCAGTTCCTGCTGCAGCTGTGACCAGTGACGATATGAATATGGATCAGTTGGTTCAGCACGCGGATGTCGGGTCTTCTTCCAACGCCATTTTGCCTGACAATAGCAGTGGAGGACAGTTGTCAGATGCTGTTGCATATTATCAGATGTTGCCGCGCTCAGATCAACCTTTGGTTTCTGAGGAGAAAAGTGCAGACAAGAATATTCATGAACAGTCTCAGGCAACTTTTAGTCCAATGTTTGATTTGCCTAAGTTTAATGTTTGGTCCACTCAACAACTCTTGGAGGCAGGTGGTTTTGGCACCACCGTCGCAGATCAAGTGAAAATTAAAAATAAGGCACAGGTGCTTACTTTACTTTTCAGCTTTGTGTTTGTTGATTTGCATGGACACAAGCACACAGGTCATAGCAGTCAATGCATCTAGAATTTAGATTTAATTGCAGTGAAAACGTTTGAGTGGATTAGAAAATGTCAGTGGAGCATTTGGACACGGGAAAATGTACTCACATTCAAATTTCATAGCTCATTCAATAATATTTTATTATTGCATTTTTCTCCAATGTTAAATTGATAAAAATGGCTTCGAGGGGATTACAGAAAACCCTATTATATATATATTATTTGAATTTATTGATAATCAAAAAGGATAGCTGCAAAAATCTAACAGCATTATATATTGGTTTCTTGTTTCATTTCACAGCATAATGCAGGTCAAGGTATTACAAACTTCAACAATATTTATGGTGGCATGAGTCTCTGGAACAACCTTGTCCCATCTTTTGATCAAGCTCCTAATCCGGCAAGTATCATCATAGCTTTAATTAAAATCTACCTAATTAAATATCTATCTAGCGTACATATTGTAGATTCCTTAGAGAAATTCCCTTTTCTTTTTCAAAAAATTATGCAATGTTCTTGTTGAAAAATCAAGTGTGGGTCTCTAAGAAAAAGAAAGACAATGTCTCACATGGGAACATAATAAATAAAGTGTGCTAGATGTAAATGGGAGTGACCTAACAAACCTATAGTTATAAGATTTTGAATTATGATATGATATCAAACTCACTGTACTCAAACTCACAATTAAATCTAATTAATTTGAACTTTTTAACTACGCTATCAATTCTTTATGAAATTCTTTCTATATGTGTACGAAGGAACATGAAATATCATGTGGCAACATATGAATCTTTAATTAACCACCCTAAACTCTTTAGTATGTATGCGTTGGCACAGAATTATACCGTGATTTTATCTTAGATAACTAAAAAACTCTCCACGTTTTACTAACTTGAAACCTGCGCAAGTCAAAAGATGTGCTTCGTTTTTCCGTTTATGGGATTTAATTATTATTTTAAGGGGTAGAAATGAAATGTCCTAACCCTCCTTCTGGAACCTTTTTAATCATGACCTATTTTTGTAGCAGCAATGCAGCAAAGGTCTGATTTACTCTCACGAATTTGGCATCTCTTCTCAACACAATAAAACAGCACTTTTACAACCCATTGAGGCATGATCTCTTCACTCATCATATTATTTAAAACCCTACCATATCATTCAATTTAGTTCTACAAAGTTATTTTTCCTGTAAAGTTTGAAACATGCAAATATACATATTTATTTTATTTTTATTCTTCTTCTGGACTGATGAATGAAACAGCTGCAAGCTGGTGGTGAAGGTTTATCTAACCCTACAGAATCTTCTCAGCTGAATAAAACCCTTCTGTGTCCAACTGAGGTGTGTTCTCTTCTCTTTATTTTGTCATGTTTGCGTTTTCATCATTTTCTTTAATTAATCAATAATCTTATTTTCGGTAATTTATGGCTGAGATACATCGAATTGATAGAAGTTATTAATCTAATTTTAATTTTGTTGCAGCGGGATGACGATGAATTTCTGCAATATTTACTTGCACCATTTGGAGAGGACCAAACCCTTGAAGGAATCTGAGCACAACAAAACGAAACAACTTCTGTTTGATTCACTAAACAATTGCTGCTATTTGAATGTTGTGCTAGCAGTGAATTTAACTTTATTTGCACGACAAATTACTGTAAAATAATTAGAGCATAGTAATATTACATAGGGAAGGATATATACATATATTATATAAATATATATGCAGTCATGTTATTCTTATATGTTATTATATAGACGTCAATCATGTATATTCCCTTGACTTTTCATTTACACATACTTGACAAATTTGAAAAATGATGTGTTTCTATGATAAGGATTTTTTTAGGAATTGCACAAGGGTGTCACAAAAGCGATACTAAATGAGCTCTGTCCGCGAGTATTTAAGGAGAGTCAGGCGGGAGAATTCACACAGCTGATGCCCTATGAATAGGACTCACACATACGTGACAGGCTATGCCAACTAAAGACGCACGATTACGAGTGTGTGGGCAAGAAAGTGACCTCCCCATCCCCCGTTGGTGTGAGAAGAATTCATGAATTGACTTATATATAATAGATAATTTTTTTAGGCAATTAATTTTTAAAAAATTGGTTGAGCCCATGACCAAAGTACTAAATTGATGCAATGAGCTAAAGACGGGCACACACACACAAATATAGGCATAAATGAGCATTAATTATTTAATAAATATAAAACCGTTTATGGTATATACAAAGTTACTCTAATTAAAAATTGTACGCAAGACTGATGCAATTTAAAACTTGTCCTAATGTCGAAACCTAAATCACATTTTTCTTGATAATGACTAACTCCACGTGTAGTACTAAGATTTTGGTGGGGAAAACGAAAACATTAGAAAACTGATTTAAATTATTTGATTTCTAAGAAAATTGATAAGGACAAGAATATTTGAAGAAAATTATAATGTGAGTAACAAAAACTAATTTTTTCTGAAAAAAAAGAAAGGAAGAAAAGAATATTAGGGGAAGAAAGCTAATTTGGCTAATATATATATATATATATATATATATCTCTCTCTCTCTCTCTCTCTCTCTCTCTCTCTCTCCAAGAGATCATCACCTTCCTTCTCCAAATCATTTTTGTTGTGACAATCAATGGAACAAACTAAGGGTTTGCATTCCATTGATTTTATGAAATTTTGAAGAAAAAATAATTTTTCTTAAATGTAAGCAAAATTTGGCAGAGAATATAAATTGGATACCTACATTTCTTAGTTAAGAGAAAAAAAAATTTCTTAAAAATGCAAGGAAAATTCGGAAGAAAATATTAATTGGCAATCTACATTTCTCCAAATAATTCAGCAACCTTCCCTCTCCACATCTTTTTTAATAATTATTTCTTAAACAATTTTAGGAGTTTATATTTTGTTTATTTTATTATTATTTTCTTTAATATATTTCTTTTCGAATCAAAATTTTGAATTAAATAAAATTTTAATTTTTATATATATTTGTCTATTCTAGAAATTTTTTCAGAAATTATTGAAACAAATATAGTCTTAGAGAGTGTCATTACTAAAAGTCAATAGGAATTGTTCTTCTAATAAAGTTTACGTGGGCTAGGCCCAAGTGAACAAAGCTTAATGAACCCAAATTCTTTCAGGAGAAGAATGATGGTCCGGTCCGACCAGATCCGATCAGAACCAAAATCACGAGCAGTTGCTAAAAGACTATTTAACCCTCCGCCCAGGTACTTGCCCGTACGTAGGCGTAGTTGGCTGACGATTTCATTTCGGAGGAAGATAGCTTCGGCTGCCCTCCGAGCACCAGACACAGTTTGGTTTTCGACATTTCCGAAGGTAAGTTCTTGTCTTTGGAGTTCAACGGTTTCACTTTGAATTAATAATTTTATCTAAATAAATGTTCATCTTTGTCTCCACTCTCCATCCTCATATTTTGCTAGCCTTGGCATTTTCTAGCCATTTATTTTTTTGGTGAAAATTAATGGAGGTGTTATTTTGATTCGTGAATTTTCTCGTTGGGGTTCTGTTTTCTGGTTTATTTTAAATTTAGAATAACAAATTCATCATTAGTTTGGACCATCTTACTTTAAATTATATATATATATATATATATATATATTAGTTGTGGTGAATTTCAAATTAGAATGATAGCTTGCAATTGGACGCAATCTCATATCAAAAATTGATTTTGAGAGATTGGGTGAGATTAATACATGAGGGTAAATAGTAGAAGGTTATTTGTGATTGGATGAATTTAGTGAGATGTTTTTGTAGAAAAATGATATGGTGTTGTTTGATATGATAGGTTGTCATGTATGTTGGCAAGAACTATGATATGGTGTAAGATAAATATAGGCTTTGTTTTGAACCTATCGATCAATGTCAACATTTTCTCTCAAATTTCATATTATCAAACATATCATTTAATAACATTTTTATTCAAATTTAAATTTTAAATTTTTTTCTCTCATATATATAACTAACTAATTATTTTTCAATTATTATGCTTATTCACAATCAACTGAACACACACACACACACACACACACATATATATATATATATATCATACATGTACTTATATTTAATTTTATTTATAATTTAAAATATAATTATTATCCCTATAAATTATTACATAATTCAATTATCGTTATATATTTTATACTTATATTCAAGCAATTATAGTATTCATCCTATTAAAAATCTTTCTTCCAAACATATCACTTATCTCAATATATCTCCTACCTAACATTATATCCAATAAAAACTTCTCTTCCAAACATAGCAATGTTGAAGATTTGATTCATAAGTTGTGGGATGAATTATTTCCATAAAGGTGGCAGCTTGGAGGGTAGGAATATTCAAGTAAGGAAGAAGAATAAAGACTTACCTTAATTTTAAAGATTTAGAAGACAATTTTCTTTATTGTTTGATTTATTTCCTAGCATTAGTTTCTCTTAATTATGGTTGTTGGTAGAAAAGATTATTACCTTTTTAAGGCTAGGTTTTTTGTAGAATACATAGAAAATTGCATAAGGTTTTGGCTATGGGATACAAATCAACCATCCGAGTTCTTTCTCTCTGTTATCCTTAGATCCACTATTACTGGTGCGGTAACATTTAGTTTTGGTATGTTGGGAGATATCATTATTGCTTAACCCAACTCCTACATTGCATTTGTGGGTAAAAGAGTGATTGAACAAACATTGAATTTTTATATAATCAAGATTTAAGCTTTTCTCTCAATTCTCCTATTCATTCAATCAAATTTCCAACTTTGTTTTTCATACTTTTTGCATCAAAAATCCAACATTAGGGTATTAGAGCCACTTGTTTGGGCTTGTGGTAATGACAACTAATGGCAATTCTCTTACCCAACCTTCTATACTCGTATTCAAAGGAAACAATTATGAATTTTAAAGTATCAAAATGAAAACTTTGTTCAAATCTTAAAAGCTATAGGATTTGGTAGAGAATGGATACAATGAATGGAATGATGAGGCACGATTAGAGGAGAACAAGAAGAAAGACAACAAGACGTTGTTTTTATATCCAATAAGCAATTTATGAGTCTAACTTGTTTTATATTTAACTTTACATACTTGTGAGGGTTGTATTTATGGAAAATAAAGTAGAAAACCATTCCCTAAAGGAAAGGCTTGGAGAGCTAAAAAGAACTTGAAGTTGGTAAATACGGACTTGTGTGTACTAATGAGGACTATGTCACTTGGAGATAGCTTTTATTTTCTCCTTTTTATGGATGATTTTTCTAGAATGAGTTGGGTGTATTTCTTGAAGAGAAAACATGAGATCTTTGAGCACTTAAAAACATTTAAAGTCGTGGTAGACAAGCAAAGTGGTGCAGGCATTAAGGTTCAACAATTGGATAGAGAAGGTGAGTTTCTTTTCAAATAATTCTTTTAATTTCTTGATGCTAGTGGTATTAAAGGGAACTTTCTGCACCACATACTCTTGAGCAAAATGAAATATCCGAAAGAAAGAATAGGACGATTGTTGACATGGTAAGGAGTATAATGAAGGCAAATGCTCACCTAATAGCTATTAGGTGGAAGTCATAGCAAATGCCATCTATTTATTGAACATCTCATCAATAAAATCCGTTCAAGATAATACCCTTTATGAAGTATGGAGTGGAAGGAAACTATCGGCAAAACATATCAAAATATTTGGTTGCATAGCATGTGTTTGGCAAAAAGAAAGCAAAAGACACAAATTTGATAAAAAAATCCCAAAAGTGTATCTTTGTAGGCTACTGTAATGAGACAAAAACATATAAGTTGTATGATACTACTAGTGACAAAATAATTGTTAGCAGGAATGTTGTTTTTAATAAAAAAAAACAGATTGAAATTGATAAAAAAGGGGGAGAAAATTCATCCCAAGAAGTTTAAAATGAAGAAAACAATAATGTGTCGTAGGAGGAAGCGTTATTGCAGGAACAAGAATTGCAATCATAAGATAGCCCCCCACAACTGCGAACCTAATTGCAAAATTTTTAGAATGATCCATAGCCGAGCTTGTGACTGCGACAAATAGCCTTGCAATTGTCGAATGAGGTGGCACGATTGCGAGACCAATTGCGGGAATTCTAATATGCTCTACGACTAAACGCACAACCATGCTAGGAGGAGTTGTGACTGTGAATTAAGACTTCGCAAGCGCAAGATGAACAGCAGCAGACTACTTAATTCGATGATTTTGGTAGTGATACCCTTCAAAGGTGATTCAAATGACTCCATGAGATCTATAAGGCTGATGACTTTGTATTTTTGTCCTCCAATCTATCATGCTTTGAAGAAGCAAAAGGCAAGAAAGAAGGGAAGGATGCAATGAAGGAAAAGCCAGCATCCGTTAAAAAGAATACAACTTGAGAGTTGTGTGATCTTCCCCGAGATAAGAACATTATTCGACTCAAATGGATCTTTAAAACCAAATTTTATGCAAATGGAAGTGTACAAAAGTACAATGTTGCAAAAGGTATACTCAACAATAAGGTGTGGATAACATGGAGACATTCTCACATTGTGGTAAGGTTTGAAACTGTAAGACTCTTAATTACACTAGCAGCTCAATTAAGATGGAGTATATATCAATTTAATGTTAAATTTGTATTTTTAAATGATGAATTGAATGAAGAAGTTTATGTTGCTCAACTTGAAGGATTTGTAGTACTTGGTACAGAAGGAAAAGTGTATATGTTGAGGAAGGTATTGTATGGGGTGGAGTAAGCCCCTAGGGTTTGCTATAGTGAAATTGATAGCTATTTTCATCAAAGAGGGTTTGTAAAGAATGAGAATGAGCCCATCTTGTATTTGAAAGGGCATGATGTGATAGATACTATCATAGTATGTTTGTATGTTGATGACATCATTTACATGGGATCAAGACCATTATCGGTGGAGGCATTCGAACAAGACATGATGAAGATATTCGAGATGGACTTGGGATTTTGCACTACTTTCTTAGGCTTGAAATTTTGCAAGTAGAGAATGGAATTTTTATTTGCCAAAGAAAGTATACAACAATTCTTTTGAAGAAGTTCAATTGACAAAGTGCAAAATGCCATCTTCACCAATGGATGTCTATCAAAAGTTGCAAATTGAAGAAGGTTTGGAGAAGGCTAATCCAAGGTAATTTATGAGCTTTGTTATACTTAACTCATACTAGGTCGGATGTTGCCTTTTCGGTAGGAGTTATTTCAAGATTTATGTATCACCCTTCCATGCAACACTTTGGAGGTGCAAAGAGGATTTTAAGATAAATTGTAGGTTCTTTGGACCATGAAATATGGTATTCACATGTTGAGGATCTAAAGTTGATTGGCTTTAGTGATACTAATTTATCAAGTACTTTGCATAAGAGAATAAACACTTCTAGCAATGTGTTTACACTTGGTTTAGGTGTAATCACTTAGAATTCAAAAAAGCAATCAACAATTGCATTGTCAATGAGGGAAGCAGAGTATATGACAGCAACATTGGCAGCCTATCAATGTGTTTGGCTAAGGAAGATGTTGCTTGATTTGCAACAAAAGCAAGAGCAAGGGACCATTATCTTTTGTGATAATAAGTCCACTGTTGCAATGACTAAAAATTCCACATTTCATGGAAGAACAAAGCCTATTGAGTTAAGGTATTGCTTCATTAGAAATTTGGTGAATAAAGGTGAAGTATTGGTAAAGTTTTGCTGAACTCAATTTCAAATAGCAGACATTTTCACTAAGCCATTAGCTTCTGCCATTGGCAAAACCATAAAGCACAAGTTTTTCAAGACATTACTTGAAGTTTATAACTTTGAATCAAGGGAAAGTGTTGAAAATTTGATTCACAACTTGTGGGAGAATTATTTACATAAAAGTGGTAACTTGGAGAGCAACAATATTCAAGCAAGAAATAAACATAAAGACTTACCATAATTCTAGATGTTTAAAAGGTAATTTTCTTTATAGCTTGATTTATTTCCTAACATTAATTTCTCTTAATTATAGTTGTTGGTAGATGGGATTATTACCTAGTAAGGCTAGATTTTTGGTAGTATATATAGGAGATTGCATAAGGTTTTGGCTGTGAGAAACAAATCAGCCGTCCAAGTTCTTTTCTCTTTCCCTTGGAAGAAAAGAATGATTTAAGCTTTTCTCTCAATTCTCCTACTCATTCAATCGAATTTCCAGCTTTGTTTTTCATACTATTTGCATCCAAAATGATATACAATGAGAAAAATACTGAGTGTGCCAAAAAAGTTTTAAGAAAAATTGTACAGAACGGTGGAAATAGACCATTATTTTAGAGAGCACAGTGCCAAGTCTGTTTTGTAATGTGGTAGACGGCTCTGCAATCACATCCATCGTTTTCCAAAGTATTGGTTGTTTTTCATTTGATCATTTTTGATGGAATATTTCTTGAATAAATTTTGCGTAAATGCCCCGCTGGAAGAAGTGGATTTTCTAGAAGGAATTATTTTCTTCCAATTTTGGTACAGTGCAATTCACGAATAAAATATAAATCAATAAGAATAAAAGAGAGTGGGGGCAACAGACTTATTAGACCAATGTCATGGATGATAAACATCATATTTTTTTTATAATCAATAATAATCTAAGCAATACCACTCAAAACATTTGGATTGTTGTAATTGATGCTAATACTGAATTTTGCCCTTTGATAATGTAGGTGTTGTAATATTGAACTCGGGGTAAGAAGAGGTCAATTTTCTTTGGAAATTTTGAGTACAATGCTTCGCAATTTGATCTCAAGAGGCTCTCGGGAGATACGGGAAATGTTGATGGGGTTGGTATGAAATCTGGTAAAACCTAAAGGCCATGAAAGCGTTTGTTGTACAATACTAGTTATGTAGACACTCTTGAAGATCATGTTGGTCTCTTGAATCTCATGCAATTAAGGTTTTCTTGGAAATCCTTGTCATTCATAAAGGGAAATATCCAGCAACTTCTGAGCCGATGCTCTGCCATTTATAGATTTGGGAAACCTTGATGGATTCAATAAAAGTACTCTTATTAGCCAGTAATTTGTTAAATTGATGGAGCTGATATAACTTATATAAATTAGCTTTTCTTAGATTGTAGTATTTTGGATGCCATTAAAAGTAAAAGTGGCAGAAATTAGTTGCTGCTATTTAGGACTTGATTATTTTTGCTAAAGTTACTTAATTATTTAGCCAAATGCACTGTGTTTAGTGGGAATAGCATTATATTTTCTTGCATAAACCACTATCACGCAGTACCTGTGGTGAACAGTGCTCAGTTGGTGGATACGGGTTTTGCTCTAGATGAGTAACTATGGAGGGTAACTAGTTACTTTTTTCACAAGTAATAAATATAGATAACCAACACATTTGATACTAAGTTTAACAATTGTGTCGACTAGCAATAGATTGATGGTGGGGTGTCGCCGATTATGCAAGGTTGTGCACTTTTCCCTCTAATTTTCCCCTTTAGTTGAGTGGGGAAGCATACTGGTTATGTTTTAATTGTTTCCCAGGTGACATCAAGATGTGTTTGAAACAAGAAAGTAGGTTATGTTTGTTTTCTCTCTTGAAAGTGTGTAAAAATAAGAAAAAGAAAAAGATAAAATTTGAAATATATAATGATTGTTTTTAAGTAGTATGAAGTAAAACAACCAAACCAGTTTTGCACACAATACTCAATTACTTCTTTGGCGCAGGATTAAATTGCAATGTCCATACAATTCCTGGCCAATGAGGTTTCTTCTCCATTGCTTTTCCTGGCAGCGACAAGCAATCCCTTATAGTTTCCTAGAAAATCCCTCTGGTCGTGAGACATCCACCTTTGTAAAGTGGTTCCATTTAGCATCACATAGTTAGATGGCCAAGGCCTGTTACTGATTCAAATGGTCAGAGGGTGTTTGGATAAGTTTCAAAACATTTTACAAGTTTCTCAAAAGTGTTTAATAAATTTTTAATCAAAGAGTTTTTAAGCTTCTAAGATAAAATGTTTGGAAGCTTATAAATTTCTTAACACAAGTCTGTTTTTTTTCAACTTATTTTAAAACATCTTATAAGTTATTTTTTTATATAAACTAAAAAAATACACAAATATCTTGAATTACATTACATTAATAATACTCAATTTATTTTTACCGTTGTTACATTAAAAATAATAATTAATTATAATTATAAATTTCTACAAAATTTTGTAAGATGTCTATATCCAAACACTTCATGAATTTATCTTAAAAATAAAATACATGAACTTATAAACTTTAAAAATATTTTATATGTTACATAATTTTATAACCTATTTAAAATAAATTTGGCCGAACACCCTCTCAGTACTTTTTGGATAGGCATGACTGGTGCTTACTAATGCTACCGGTGACATGGTAAATGGTTCACTCATGTATGGACTAATGACATTTCATTGGCTGAGAATAATTTAGAAGGACAATTCTTCATGTTGATTGCAATTTATTAGTTTAATCATAGTGGCAAGTAACGCATGGATGTGGTAGTATATTTTCTATCATCAGGTTCTGCAGTGTCATCAAAGTATGCAATGGACCTCACTGAAGTTCGGAAGTTCCTTTTAATTGGCACCCCAATAAATAATGGGACCCAAGACATATATTTTAGACTCAAGTTTCGTGTATTTCTTTTCTGATATATGAACTTCATACGAAATTTTATGTCTTTCTCACATGCAGCAAGACCTCAGGGCCTGTTCGAATTGAAGGATTTGGAGGAATAAAATAATAAATATTTTATATTTATTTGGATGACAAAGTATTTTAAATTTTTAAGTTTTCATTTTAAATTATAATTTTAGTAAGTAAAGTGAATTTTAAATTCTTCTTATATTAAAATCATTTCAAACACTCTCCCCGAATCTTTTTTTCAATCCAAATTGGGCCTAAAATCTTTTAAAATCCTTTGTTTCTATGTGCAAACTGTTTAATGCATGCTGCCTGCAAAATCCTTTCTGTTCGTTGATGGGTGGAAGGATATTCAAGTTGATTGTTCACAAACGTGGTTCATTTCTTTGAATGGAACATTCATTAGCTAAATGGTCTCTTCTATCACGAAACCGTATATTATACTTGTACCTTGTCTCTTGATTTTATGTGTTAATTAATAATAAATCAAACTCGAACTTGATAGTCGCTCAATTTTGTCGATCACAATTTTGCAGAACTCAAAATCCATCTGAAATTTCTAGTCAACCAACAAACTTGTGTCTAAAAAAATTGTTGAAATTCAAATTTAAATTTCATTAGATTTAAAAACATTCTCGAACCTAAACGAACCCAAGTAAAGTCATTTGATTTATCAACACTCATTGGATTGGTAAGCACAAGTCATGGGGACAGGCGATTAAACTTGGCCAATTAGTCCTTTTTGCTAATAGCGTGAAGTGTGAATGCGATTGCCGTCAAAAGGAATAGGCTTTGCTTTCCAAAGTCTCTAGATGCACTTTGCAAAGTAAAATGTCCCTTCTCCCTTCATTGGCCCACGCCTACTATTATGAACATTCATACGACCATTTATCTACTGCTTAATTTCCTTGTATAATTAATAGTAATTTGTCTGGACTTGAAGCAGTATACTTGAGCTTTTTCAAAGTTTTTTTATTCATCTTTCAAACACACGAAATTTTCTCAAAAACATTAACAATTTGTAATCAGAGGAAATTTACGGATTCCAACTTGTCTATAATGTTTGTTTATCTATATTATATTATTATTATTTCAAAAAATAATTTACACAAATATTGTTATCTACTTTTATTATTTCTATAATTTTTTTAATCTCTTTTTATCTAACTTATATTTTTTCAAATTTTATCATTTTTTAAATTATTTTGATCTGTTATCATTCTTTATTTCAAATATCTTTATCACAATGTGAAATTACATAAATTTTTATTTTTTTTGACTTTTTATATTTGTGTGTGTGTATATATAGAATGTGTAAATTGTGCTAATTTATTTTTATTTTCTTGTTTTTTTTCTAGAAAGATTCTCCCCAGTTAAACCTACCAAACTCCCACGGACAAAAGATTCTGAACTCTATAGATGGTGCATGTTTCCCCATTCTGGCACGTTCATCCAATGAATCTGAACTCGAAACCCAACCAATGTCCGAGGGGACCTCCTAGGATAGATGCTTCTCTGATACACAGGTTCTTCGGACAGTGTTGAGGTACGAGGTTAAGTCTGGTAGTGGTCCATGAAACATACAACACTGGGATGGTGCGAGCAAAGACTGGTCAATTACCGTCAGATGTGGAAGACAGGCTCACAGTGTGCACCAGCGTTTCAAAATCTGACTCAAATCAAATCAAATCAAACGATTGAATCAATTTAACCGCAAATCAATTAAAAAAATGGTCTAAAAAAAACTTAAAAATTAGAATATAAAAAAATCAAGTAAAATTATAATTGAACTACTAAATTAGATAAATCAATTAACGATTGATAAAAATTAAACGGTCTAAATTTGTAAATAAATAGACTTTTAAATCTTAATTTTTTCTTCTTAATTTAATTACCATTTTTTGCTGTAATTTATTTTTAATTTGTTCTCTTTTATAAAGAAAATTTTATGAATAAAATAAATTATCTTTTAAAATATTTAATAATTTTTTATTTAAATAGATATTGACTATATAAGACATTAAAATTCTATTATATTTTGATTAAATATTTTAATAAAATCTATTTTTTTGTATGTATTTTACGTTTATTTTTTAAATTAATATTTATTATTTTTATATTTGTGGTATTTTTTGTGTTAATGCAATAAATTTAACTATTAACAGTAATTAAAAATGCTTAAATTTTGTTCAAGTATCTTTTTCTTAATATTTATTATTTTATGTATTTTTAATATATTAATAAATATTTGTAATATAGATAGTATGTTATCGATTCGACTATAATTAAATTAATAACTTTTAAATTAATAAACATCTTTAATTTGATGATCGGATTTTCAAAACACCATGCGCACCACACTTTTGCCTATCAAAGCCCTGTCCGAGCACGACACCCAACCTAGAATGGCGTAACTCAACAACGGATACGATCTCCAATGCATGCGCGTTGGCAAAGTTCATTATTACGCTTTTTGTATTTTGTTGATTTGGTAGATGGTGGTCTCAAGACCACTATACACAGCACTAATCATGGAGATGTGTCTTCTTTTCTTTCATGATTTCTTTCTTTGTTTTCTCATCCCTGCTGCGACTTTCTTGTCATGGGCACGGAATTGGAAAGAGAAAGGCAACTGTTGTGATCACAGACACGGGACAATATTGGTATTAAATGGTCATTGACAAGTATAAATATTGGTATTAAATGGTCATTGACACGTATAATATTGGTATTAAATTGTCATTGACACGTATTAATGTTAGAATTGAATGCACAGGTGTCTTCTTGTCTTTCATGCTTTTTTTCTTTGTTTTCCCATCACTGCTGCGACTTTCTAGCCCTGTGCTTAGAATTCGAAAGAGAGAGGCTACTGTTGTAATCGTTGACACGTATAAATGTTATTATTAATGCGTGTTAATTAATGCAAAAATGTTAGATATAAAATTAATCCACGCATGATAGAACTTAAAACTTGTTCATACATGTCGACAGTGGACTAGAAAACCTCTTTGGTATGAATATAATGTTGAAGGATTGAAAGTGATGCATGGTGGGGAAAAGGCACAAAGCTGGAATTTTTTTCCTTTCATTTTGAAGCAGCATCATCGAATGGTCATGATGCAGTAGATACTTCCCGTATCGTGATCCGAAGACACGTTTCGATGTGTTAATGTGTGCAATGTACTTTTACGCAGCACACAACAGATTGAATAAATTAACAAAAAAAGAAAAAAAAACTCGGAAAACTACTTATGTATCAGGCCACAATGCAATTAGAGGAAGAAACATTAATATAGTTGCAACCAACGACTGATGCTTTGGAATTTTAAGACATAATAGTGACCAAAATTAATTAAAGTGATAGACCATGAAATAGTAGAAAATAAAATATGAACGTCTTCAAGCATCGAGTGAGGCCTCCTTGGCTTGGCTGAAACATCATAAGATATTTATTTATTCAAGCTTCTCAGAATCGAGTGATTTATTTTCCACTACATGGTGTGTTAAACGAATTAATTGTAACAATTATTTTTGTTATCAGTTGGGAGATTTGTGCCCTTAATTCTGTTTTGGTACCAGTTATCGTGATTAAGTGGTTAACATCATGCCAAAATCTTGACGTGCGTACGACTTTATTCGTGGTAATTCAGTCATTTTCATTATTACAAATGGAAAGATGATGATGGCAATAATTAATTCCAATACATAATTCGAGGTTAGAAAATGTAAATTACGATAGAATTATAAGGTGTCATATTTTTTAGTACCAAATGCAATGCATGCACCCAGCCAATCTTACCCACTGAGTTAAAACATGAAGTGACATCAAATCACAATAATCAATCATCACCATTGATTTACTACTCCAAATCACAACAATTTTGGACTAGTTTTTGGACCAACCCAAGGCTCTCTAGTTTTATAAATTACCCGACATTCTTTAGACACAACCTTCTGTTTTAATGAATTATTCAACAAAAAATTGTCTCTCACTCTCACAGTATGAAAAGATGTAAGATATCTCAGCAAACTTACGAGCTCACACAAGACTTGCTAGATGGAGCTAAGGCTCACCTAGCGGTTCAAAGTTCAGCCTCTCTTTATAGCTTGAAATTCATGATATCTTGCCCGAAAAATACTCCAAATAATCTGCAACGACTCCTAAAAATTAATCACAGATCTTTGCATTGGCATTTGAATGTTGGGAACATGGATAAGACTCCAGAGTTTGGATAACATTGGACACTCGTATAGTTATCAGGTTTATTGCTGCAGCTATTTCCATCTTTTGTAGGTTTCTAGGTGTCCGGCTTCCTCAATAAATTAATTAACACCAATCAACTCACCGTATTTTCTTTTCAAATTTAAATTGAAATTTAATTACCCTTTTTCAAATATCATACTAATTCATTTTTTATTATCAATAGTGCAAACTTACGTATCATTGTTGCACACATCAACACACATATTTAATAATAAAAAAATAATGTTAATTATAATGTAATTTTCGTGTTTTGTATCTAAAAAAATCACGAATGTCACTTTTTATATTTAAACTAAAGTTTGAATAAATTAAATTGAATATATATATTTATATATTATCTATCATAAATCACTGTTATTATATTAATGAATGAATTTTTTATTTAAGTTTTGCACACTCATGGCGTGCACACTATTAGTAGTTATATTTGAGAAAGCAAGTAAATGTAATTCGCCATCTATTCTTTACTCAGGTTTAGCAAAAGCCACTCCCCTCTTTTTAACTTCTGCTCCAATAATCTTGCTCTTCTGTGCATAGATTATATTTGGCATTTTTAATTTATGAAAAATATGATTCAAATGGCCCAACAGAAAACTATTAAAAAGTCATTGTTGCAATATTTGCCAAAGTATATGTTCACACTGCGTTAATTTGAATGCTTATTATATAGAAAAATAAAATAAAATAAAGTAACATCCAACAAGCTGATATGGGTTTTCGGGATGTCTCTGCCCCAAAAAATAATATGTCAAACTAGCTGATATGTACTTAGTCAATTTAAATCTCTTATTATACAATGATGCCATATATACATATATATTATTACAAATCATATTTTTATTCCTCCTTGGTTAGGATTACTTAGGATAGAGATACAGAAAAATCAATCATCACGAGAATTCTTCTCTCTTAGGTTATGTTTGGAACTTATCTTTGAATCTCAAAACAATATTTCAAACTTCAAATTAGGAAACATACAATTCAACAATAATTTTATTTTAATTTTAATTTAAATTTTCTCCTCTTATATATATATAACTAACTAATTATTTTTTAATCATTACACCTATTCACAATTAAATGAATACTTATATGTATACATATATACTCGCATTAATTTATTTTATTTATACCCTATAATATAATCATTATTCTTATAAACTATCATATTATTCAATCATTATTATATATTTTATACATATATTCAAATAAATTATACTACACATCCCATTAAAATATTCTTTCCAAACATACTACTTATCTCAATATAACTCCTACCAAACATCCTATCCAACCAAAACCCCTCTCCCAAACATAGCCTTTGTATCTTAATCATTCAATATTATAAATTGTAGGTATCAATGAGAACAATAGGTAATGTCACACGTCCGGCAACTGAAGATTTCCATTCATACTTAACAGGATTCTAAACCAATAATAATAATAACATGGAGACCTTAATCTACACATTTATAAAACCGAATAATATGAGAAAACAAATGAAGAAGAGAAGGACACACACACATGGATGAATACAACAACATTTTGTCTAACAAGATTTTATTATTAATGTTATTGTTGTTGTTGTTACTATTATTACTTCTATTAATACTGGTTATGTTTGGAACACCACTTCTATTCTTTCAACATCCTATTAAACTTCATATGACTAAACATATTAATCAACAAAATTTTCATTCAAATTCAATTTTTTTCTCTTTTATCTATATAATTAACTAATTAATTCTCAATACACTTATTTACAATTAAATTAATACTTATATATACAGACATATATGCTCACATTTATATCATTTATACTCTAAAAACTAATAAGTGCTTCTATATATTGTCCCATTATCTAATATTCATAACTATATATTTTATATATATATTCAAATTAATTAAAAATTTTAAAATATCAAAATTTTACAATTAAATATTCTATTCATCTCAACACTTCAATCAAACAAATATCATCCCCAACAAAACCCTCTGTTATCAAACATAGCCGCTACGACTATGATCACTGCGCGTCGTCATCATAATTGTTATCACTCTTTAATTAAGCGTGAGACTTTTAGATTAACTATTTTTGTTCATTTAATAAATTTTTCTAAATGCCCCATACTAGATATATATTTGCACTATTTGATATAACTAAACCCTCTTGAGTAACTACGGCTATATTTGTTTTGTTGCACGTTCAAAAAATACACACACCTCAATTATTATACTTTTTAAAATTTATCTTTTTTTCTATTTTATTTTTACATAAATTTCAAAAAAATACACTTCAAAAAACCAAAACAAACATAACTGTATTTAGATACATAACCTAGAAAAAATAAAATACTTATATTTGTTTTTTTTTTTTTCGCTTCTCTCTTTTAGGTTTTCTCTTTTTCAATTCTTTCCAATTAATTTTTATTTAATTTATTAGTCTTACTTTTTTCACTTTACTTTTTTATTTTTCATTAATTTATATAAATTTTTAATCTACTTTAAAGCGTAATAATACTATATTGTCGTTAATAAAATTATGGGACTTTATTATATTTAAAATAGACGGTTTTTAGACCATGTTTGGATCCAAATTTAGATTGATGCAAATTTGGCACAAAAACTTAGAAGTTAAAATATGAGAGAGAGAGAGAGAGAGAGAGAGAGAAGAAAAATAATATTTTGATTTGTGGTAGGTTTGGAAAAAAAATATTTAGATGGATCCAAACATAGGCTTAGATGATAAGTTATAGAATCTAATACACACGCATATAATTCAACAAATTTATATAATAAAATCCCAAATTTATGTGTATGTTAAATTATATTTTGAATTTTATACGCATGTTAATATACACGAACATATGGCATCGCAGTTTGATGTTATTATTATTATTATAATTTAAGGAATCCAATGGAAGGATAAAAAAATTCAAATGGCGTGAAGGAAGTACACTTGTAATAATTAGAGAATCCAATAAGTGTCCAAAATGTCATTCCCTGAAAGGCTGAAATCGTCTCCAAAAACTCCACCATTCCTGATTAATCATTCCTTTTACCTAGTCTGTACGCCAATTAAGCAATGCTTCCTCAAACACTGCCAATCCTTATCATTCTCGCCTTCGAGAAAACGAAAACCCTATTTGAGAATAAGTGAATATTATGTAATTTCAGGATTTGATTCAAGTCTGGTACGGTCCGAGTAATATACACACATTAGTAACAGTAACACACTCAACGCTAGTGCAAAAATTTTTATAACTTATAAAATTTAATCTATTATAACAAATTATAATAAAAATATAATCATTGTAAATGTAAAAGTTTATGTTTTTTTTTAAAAAAAAATAGAACATATAAAAGGAGTGAGTTGAAAGACATAGAAAATATTACAAAAGGTATAAAATTATATCAAAATAAAATAAAAAATTATAAAATATTAAAATAAGGTTCTTGTAATAATTTATAGTCTTAATACGTAAGTATAAAGAGATCCATGAGAGAAATTGCTAAGGCTTGCGATATTCCTAAGATGGCATAAAGAGGAAAAATAAAAGGTATTTTAGAAATTGTATTAAAGGACCAAATATAGTTTTCTCAATTGTAAAATAATATAGATATTAATAACAAATAATAATTAAACTGGATGTCCCCCACTATTATCAACCAACATATATTCAGATTCAAGAATCCCAAAGGGAGTTGGACAAGTGTAAAATTCCCAATACACTTTATAAAGATTTACAGTAGGAGTGATGACTGATGACTCCCACATTTTCCTTTCCCATTTGATTTCTCGCTTCTTTTGTCTGCAGTCTAACAAACAGTCCAAAAATGGGAGCTTTCTGAGTTATAAATGTCAATATGACAGCACAAAAGGCTAGTTGAACGGGAAAGGATGGCCTTCTCTTTGATTTGTCTTCGTAATTGTTTGAACAAGAGAAATTTTTATTTTGTTCTAATCGGCATGTATTTTTCCAAAGTGGTTTGACTATAATTTATTTTGAACATTTTCGTCCTTGATTGGCGGTACCAAAGTCCAGTTTCTAGATATAAATCTCTGGTTTGTAATAATTAAGTATATTATATATATTTCACAAAATTTGGTATTGTTTGATATAAACCCTAAACCCTAATCTTTGCTTGATGAATTTACCAATATATCAAGATTCTGATAATTAATTGATTGATTGATTAATTAATTCTATCTTAAAATCAATGAACGACAAAAAAATTCTATATATATGGACCATAAGCTAAGTATATAATTTGTTATCACATTAATTAACCCTGAATTTCTATATCTTTCATATTTTACTTAAGTTTGTAAAATAAAGATTGTCATGTGTGGCACGTGCAAGTCATCTTCAATTAGGTGACAACATAGTTACTCATGGCGCAAGTCATACGCAACATTGGCTCATAGTGTATTCAAGTACTAGCTCAATGTCATTCTTACATCATGACATTAGATTTTGCTAAGGAGTTCACTCGTACGCTTTTGCTCCAAGCACAGAGTATGCACCATGCACACTTTTGTAATTCTTTTATTATGTTTTATCATTTTAAGGAAACAAAAGATAGAAAATTGCCACTTTGCTTTATATCTTATTCTTGTTTTTCTTTTTTAGTTATTGATCAATTTATTTATTTATTATTTTTTGAGAAACTTTCTTCTTTATTGTTTTCATTCTCTTCTCCAATTCTAGGTAAGATATTTTCCTTTAATTCTTTTTTGTTTTGCATGAAGTTTTTTTTCTGTTAAATTCTAGGTGAGTTTCTTTAGAGATTTACTTTTTTAATGAATAGACATAGACTAATATATTGTTTGTGTTTTTACAAAATTAAAAGTTAAAAAATATTTATGTTTGGTATTTAATTTGTTGTACAAAATTTGTATTTGTTTTGTTTTCAGAGATAGTTAATAATAAAGATTTATTTATTTATTTATATATTTTGTATCACGCTCTAATAAGACGGATTTCATGTCATTCGCCGTGCACTGTGGCCCTATAAGATTTTTATGTCATGAAACGCCACACCCATTCATAACTGGGCTACAGTGTTGTGCAGTTAATGCTGAGGTGAATTTTTCCAGCTGTTGTGAGACTATTGCGGCCATCCTCGTAAAGACTGAATAACGTTTTAAATTAGACTCATAATCTGAAAACCCAGAAAAATGAAATATAGCCAAATCTGCGGAGAAATATGGGAAGTCGAATACCGTATAATGTGTTGACCGCCACTAAAGTCCACGCTATAATAACATTAATTTCCTTGCTAATTAAAGCAGTGAGCCTGCAAGCGAGTCTGTTGTCTTTCGAATTTTCTCTTTGAAATCGATAGGTGGATCTTTAGTGGTTGAGCTTATCGTCCGCTAAAGCAGTTTACTAGACTTTTATTTATGTAAATCTTTGTTCACATTTTGGATGGCTTCGTGACTAGAACAAGTGGAAAAACTAATGTGATCACACAGGTCCACCCACATTAAAGCAGCCCGACACTTGGTCCACTTTCAACTATATAACCAGTATCTAAACACAACCTTAATCCGTCATTATCTGCTTGATACGTTTGCCTGGGAGATAAGATTAAAGGCAGATGACGGAAGTTTCCTTTCATTCTTTTTTGTCCCATGTTGTCTTTAAGCTGTGGCATTGATCGACTCCGAAGACGATGGAATTTAAAAGTTTTGTTGAGCAGGTTTTGATTACTTTATCATATACAGAACCAAAAAAAAAACGTGTGTTCGGAAAAATATCTATAAAGTTGTCAGGCTGCACGGTGCCACATAAGAGACAGATATGCATGTAGTTAAGAAGAGTTAAATATATTTGTTTCAGGATTAGTGTGTTTTTAGCACTATTTGTTACAAGCCTAAATTTGGTAACTGCTCTTAATATGACCCAAAGTGCACAGTTTGACTTACTTCAAGAAAAGAAATAATTTATTGGGATTTTTTAAAAATTATATTTTGGTTTGTCACGCCAATTACTATGTGACGTCACATTGACGTAAAAATTAATGCATGGCAATACGTGCACGTATTTCACCCCTTTTTAACGTAGACATAAAATGGCGAAGGTAAAGAAATGATCACTCTTTTGAATGGTCTAAACTCTAAAGCTATCACGAAATATAATTATTATTAAAACCCCATTTGCAATGTATTTACACTGAATTGGGTCCAAAAATTTCGCGTCCTTACAACTCAGTTGATGTCAAATTAAAATTAATGTTTTCACCAATATTGTATTCAACGTCGCATTTATTACCAAATGTCATAAAAAAATGAAGAAAGTACAAAACTCAGCGGCGTTTAGAGTTTCCAATTTCCAAATTGAACAGACCACATTCAAGTCAACTCCCAAATAATCAACACCGACCTAATTAATTAATTAATCATCGAAAAAAATGTTATTAATCGCAATACAATGGAAATCGACCACTTTGGTCACTTGCTAATAATGGAAGCATGATCTGAGTGGGTTGGAATATATCTTTACTACTAATTAATTTATAACGTTGGTTCATGTTAATAGACAATTATAATTAACTTAGTCATCGATCGATCCCTAAAAACCGCACCTACTACTAAATCAAAGCTTTGATTTTTTTTGTTGGTCAATCCCATAATCGATTATGTCCATGGAGTTGGGTTTTTTCTAGATGTTTGAACCTGCTTTGTTGTCTTAATTAATTAAACTAATTTTCTGTTAATTGAATCGACGTTTATGGTGCTATTTTCCATGCTCTGTTTCGAGAGTATATTCCAAACAATGTAAAAGGAATATATGCATGTCAAGTCACAAAAAATCTAGTCTACGGTGATCAATTAAGTCAAGTAAAGCTTCGGGAAGAATATTTCTACAAGGTTATGCGATCCAAATTAAACCAAAAATGTGTTGGGTCTTAGTTAACAAAAGCTTAAAAATTTTGTGGGTCCCGGGTTCAAATGGACCCAATCCGAGCAAAAGGGTTTGGACCAACCCACTCCAACGTCCGTGAGAGATCAACTGCCGTCCACTTGACCCAATTAGAGCCGCTATTGCATCGTTGACTGGCGCCACTATTGAACTGTACGACTACCACTCATACCCACCCCTCCAAATGAATCACCGACGGTCGTCCCTTTGCTCTATATAAACGCACCTCCAGCCCCACTCTCAAACCCTCTAAAAATCTCCCTCTCTTCTCTCTCTACATCCTTGCGTCACACACACCGAAAAAACAAAAAACAAAAAGAAAAAAACCCACAAAAACATAGACCAGAATGTGCCAACAGACAGCCCCTGCACCGCCCCCCATTGTGAAATGCCATCCATGGGATCAGCAACAAGACCATGGTCATGATGATGATCTCCCCAATGTATCAGAATTCGACATGTTCACTTGTCTAGTTTCCAAAAGCCCAAGGCCCCCTCAGTGCCAACCCACGAAACCCGTCAAGCGTACCACACGTCTCTTTCTTGTCATCCATGAAGCCGTCTCCTTGGCCAAGATAGCGTTCCCCATGATCTTAACGGGTCTGCTGCTGTATTCCCGCTCCATGATCTCCATGCTGTTTCTTGGCCAGTTGGGGGACTTGGCCCTAGCCGGTGGCTCCTTAGCCTTAGGGTTCGCCAACATCACCGGCTACTCAATCCTCTCTGGCTTGGCCATGGGCATGGAACCCATATGCGGACAAGCTTTCGGGGCTAAGAAGTACATGCTGCTTGGCCTGTCTCTGCAGAGAACCGTGCTTTTGCTCGTGTTCACTTCTTTTCCAATATCCCTCCTATGGCTCAACATGAGGAGGATTCTACTCCTCTGTGGCCAAGATGAAGCCATTGCAACACAAGCTCAGGCATATTTAACCTACTCTCTATTTGATTTATTTGCTCAAGCTCTGTTGCATCCACTAAGGATCTATCTCAGAACGCAGTCCATAACTCTTCCTTTAACTCTTTGTGCATCTGTTTCCATTCTTCTCCACATACCAATCAACTATCTTCTCGTTTCTAAGCTTAGTTTAGGCATAAAAGGCATCGCACTAAGTGGGGTTTGGACTAACTTCAACGTCGTAGCTTTATTGATGTTGTATATACTCTTATCTGGAGTGTACAAAAGGACATGGGAAGGTCTGTCAATGGAATGCTTCAAGGGCTGGAAATCCCTTCTAAATTTAGCCATACCAACCTGCATTTCAGTCTGCCTTGAATGGTGGTGGTATGAAATAATGATTTTGCTGTGTGGCCTGCTCTTAAACACCAAAGCAACGGTGGCGTCCATGGGGATATTAATCCAGACCACTTCGTTAATCTACATATTTCCATCTTCTCTAAGCTTTAGCGTTTCAACGAGGGTTGGCAATGAAATAGGAGCCCAACGGCCTGAGAAGGCCAAGTTTGCTGCTATCGTTGGGCTATTAAGCAGCTTCGTGCTGGGCTTCTCTGCCCTGTTTTTCGCAGTTTCAATAAGGAATATTTGGGCAAGCATGTTCACTCGAGATAAGGACATAATAACATTGACGTCCCTTGTCTTGCCCATAATCGGGCTCTGTGAGCTCGGGAACTGCCCGCAAACGACAGGCTGTGGGGTTTTGAGAGGCACGGCCCGGCCTAAAGTGGGAGCAAATATCAACTTGGGATGCTTCTACTTAGTGGGAATGCCGGTGGCCGTGGCCTTGGCCTTCTTCTACAAAATGGATTTTGAGGGGCTGTGGCTCGGGCTTTTGGCAGCGCAAGCTTCGTGTATGCTTACAATGATGGTGGTCTTGCTGCGAACTAATTGGGAATCTGAGGCTCGAAGAGCCGAAGAGCTGACAGGGAGGTATACAATTCTTGATCAAAACAAGGAAGAACAGTCAATTGAAGCTGAAACTAAGGGAGCTTGTTTGTGTTAATTTTTCTTTTAATTTTTTTGGTTATTAGATAGAATATATGGGTATTATTATTATTATTATTTTCTAATTAATGAAATGTCAAAGAGTGGGAGGGAAAGAAAAGAGGTGGTTTAGTACGTTAGTTATGATATTTTTTGGTAGGGGCAAAGGTGAAATTTTACTTGCTTCTTGGTGGGGATGGTGATGATTAAATTTTTTTAATATCAAGAAGGAAGAAGAGTAAAATATTTTCACAGACTTGAAAGTTCAACCATGTATTTGTTTCTTAGTACTCTAATTATTAGTAGGTTGGCATACACACACACACGTACATATTATGCGTGCATACGCAAATAAAATTTGGGTTGTTGGAATTGGAGACTTCTTGCTCGAACAATTACAAGGTTTCGTTAAAAAAATTGAAATAAATGAGTCTAAGCATACATGTGAATCAAATATTTGAAGATTCGATACTTCATGGTTCACAAAAAGCACTTCAGTGAAAATAAAGCCTAAGAAGAAGGAAAAAAATGTATGGATGTATATTTGGAGTAGGGATTATATTTTTGTTTGATTTTAACGTTTCCTTTGGGCTTGAGTATTTAACTAGTGCAGATAGGTCTTCTAACGTAAAAATATTTACTTAATTATTTTTTAAACAGTAAAAAATATATTGAGTAATGTAATCGACTCACTAAGATAACAAAAAAGTATCAATAAAATTGGCAATGGCAATACAAAATTCTCTCTAATAATGTATATTGACAATAATTTATGTTTTGTTGATAGACTGATTTTTACAATTTTTCGGCGTGATAATAATTATGTATAAGTTGTCAATGTGAATAATTTTTGGCATCATAGTAATTATTAATAGTTACAAGTTACAGCATAATTTTCTTTTGTTATAAATTAATTCCTAAAACTTGTTATTGTAACAATACAAAACTTAATTATTGCCATTAAACACGTCTAATGATTGACATTTTTTTACCGCTGCTTGGTATTCTTCGACTAATATTTTGTGATCTAATAATTATCACCCTCCTCAAAAAGAAAATTACTTCAAAAAAATAAATATTAATAAATAATAAATAAAAAACCTGGGTTGTATTTGGAATAGGAGTTTTGGTACGGTGGAAGATGATATTTAGTGTAAATTGTATTAGAATGAGTAATATGTTTAGTTATAAGATTTTAATATTTAAAAATCTTAATTATTTAAATATATATATATATATATATATAATATCTATTATAATGATTAGATGATGTGATAGTATATATAGATAATTATTAGTTTTTAAGGTATAAATATATAAAAAATGTATAGATATAAGTATTGATTTAATTGTAAATACGAACAATGATTAAAGAATAATTAATTAATTATAATGTAAGAGAAGGAAAGTTTAAATTTAAATTTGAAATAAAATTTTATAGAATTGTATGTTTGGAAGGTTAGTTTAATAAAATGTAGGACGGTTGAAAATAGGTTCCAAACATAGCCTTGAAGTTCTAGGAGAGCTCTATTACAATTTATGACGAATAAATTAAATTAAATCAGTTTCCATTAATGTGAAAGCACGTTGGTGCAAGATCCAATTGGGAAATGTTGAAGTTGGCCAATTAAGATCGTATCATGGCAATCGAGATTCGCCTCGTCTTCAAGAAATCTTAACGCATCGATGACTAACGTACAAAAAAATGCCAGCAAATATTAATGCAGAGATCTGTGAAGAGTACTTAGCAGAAAACCTACAAGCCTTGCAATAAAACACGCATATGCATCTATATATATATATATATATTAATTCTGCACTTGATCATCCATGTGAAACTGTAAAAGACCAACTTGCCAAAATTCATGTATGTGCCAACCAGATGAAAGGTTTTTTTTTTCTTTTTTCTTTTTTTTTTTAAATTCTATTTTTCTTAATTAATTTAAACATCTTGATTGAATTCCCATTAGTGTGTTTGAGCTACTCATTGTTTCTTTTTTCTTATTTTTTTTTAGAAACAAATTAATATTAAGCTGTGGTAAGTCAGTAACTAAAATATGATAGAATCCAATCCGTCACTTCAGCACCAGAATTTCAAAAAGATAAATAGCTCATACATATCCTAGTGTATGGTCATTCTCAAAGATGAATAGCTCATACATATGCTAGCGTATGACATTGGCTTACGGCAAATATAAACACGTAGTAGACCCACTTTTTAATCTAGATTATGTGTCCATCGATCTTCTTCGAGTTGCTCACAAAGAATTTCCTTGGAGTACCTTGGTCATGTTTTATTCTAAAAATACAGAATTAAATTCGTTTCTAGAACACATGTATTTGAAGAGACGACTAATACGCACATATGTTGGCGTGGATTGTTTCAAAGTGGATGTTTTCTAGGCCATACAACTGTGAAAGTGATGAGCAATGAACCCGGAATCCACTCGACAACTGGGCCACGGTATCTGGTGAGAATCTACAAAAAATTATTTTTCAAGGATGGCAATAATATACGGTCAGTGATTTCAGGCTGGTTTTAATTGGTTAGATACTTGTTTCAAGGGAACAATATATTTCTTAATTATCAAATCGTACACATCAAATTAGTTTTCTAACAGTTATATTGTGACATGAATCTTATTTTACTTCTCAATGAAATGGTCTTGGGCAGGACAACGTTGAAATTTATAAAGAAATAACATATAATCGACCAAAAATCAAGGGCGTCCTAAGATTTCCGTGTATTGGTTGCGCCTCCAACTAGGAACTAAGAATTCAAATTATCAGCTAATCAAGATAGATTTCGCGCACACCGTTTTACTATTTATCTATACTATATTATTAAATTAATAAAATTTTATAGTCACATGAAATTACATAATTATTTTCATGTTAAATTCTTCTATTTCTTTTATTATTTTCTCTCTCTTCTCTTTAAACTTATTATTTTAATTTATGTTGTATATCAAATTTTCTCTAGTTCCACATTCTTTCTATGTTTCTTTATTTTTTTTATAGCAAACATTTTTGTACTTTTAATTTTTAATTTCTTTTATTTACATTACTTAAAATATTATAACTTTATAGTTTATAAAAATTTACATGCACATAGAGCGTGCTACTTTTATTAATATATGTAAATTAAATACTACTTATAATAAAGGCATGTACTCGCTGAATTCAATTAAATTTTTAGATGTAATAAAACTACCATTAATAGGGATTCGGACCTTAAACAAAATATAAAAATTGTCATCACTAATTTATGCGACAATAGATTATCGCAAGCCGGTGAGAAGTGCCTGATGGAATAAAATAAATAAGAATTCCTGAAAAGTCAATACCTTAATAATTTTGGGATTGAATTATATTAAATCAGCCCCGAAAGGTCATATTCCAGTGACCTTTCATGCCGGCAAGCATCAGCAGAGACAAACTCACATGCTCACGCAAATCAAGTTTTAGTTATGCAATTGTTTGCATACTTATATGGTTATGGAAACTTGTTAACACAAATTCGTTGCCAAAATTGACGCATACCTTAGCAGATCAAATTCTTTGTCTCATTTTCGTTATTTGTTCCTATTTTTCTACCACCATATGGTAGTTATATATTTGTGCAATTGTTACGTCACAAAAAATAATACATGCAATAATTATACATTACTGGATAGAGAGGTACAAAGAAAACATGAAGGCATGATAAAATTTCATAAAATGTGTTGATATACCTAATAATTATACATAACAAAATAACGTTCATTTAAAAAATGGAAAATTATTCCTAAATTGAAGTTCCACACGAGCTTGTTGGTCATAGGTTTATCATTTCATAATTCCTCTTTCATAATGAGTGTGAAAACAATAAATAAATAATATACTTTAACTAATGTAGTAAAAGAAAAGGTATAAATGCGATGTGGGTGCTGGTATGCATTATTTCATTTATTCAATCTCATAAATCACTCATCTCTTCTGCGTATAAAAATAACATTTAATGAAGGAAAACGGATGCTTACTTCAGTGATGACGTGTTATGACCAATTAATTATTCCTTAATTAGGGTTAATCAGTTAAATTGTATTAATCGAGAGGCACTTTCCAACTCATAATCATCATCTATATCTATATCTATGTTGCCTAAGACCCCTAAAAAATACTAATTTTTGTCCTACAATCTAATTATAAAAATACCCTCACTTTTATGCATATTTAATAAATAATTAACCTCCACTGATATAAATAGAATATATATTTACACAACAAATTACATTTTAAATTTTGTGCACACGCATTGAGTGTGCATCTATCACAAGTTTCAATAAAAACATGCCGTTGAATTAATATGTTAAAAGTGATATTTTGAAGTTGCATGTCAATGTCTTGAATTTCCTAATCACTTTCCTCATGAAGTAGCCACAATGTATGTGTTAAAATAAATTTAGCTTTTTGAAATTTAAGCTTCTACTTGTCTCCAAATATGATGAACGATGACAAAATGTAGAAAAAGTAACAACTAAAGGAGTGGTAAGTATAGTGGAACTGTCATCAAGCACTTTAGTTTTGTGATCAATTGAAGGGTAAAAAATCTAGGTAATCAACTTGCCTTTTGATTTTAACTAAATACTACTATTTTTGTAGTCATATGCCGATTTAAATAAAGAATAAATGATAAAAAAAAGAGCAATAATAATATTCAACAATTTTTTCAAACTATTCAACTTGATTTTGATTTGACTAGAAAATATTTGAAATTTAATTGCAATTAAACTTGAGTTTTGAATTTTTTTTCTAACCATGATATTTCATTAAAATTCAAATTCAAATTTGAGTTTAAATTCTACAAAATTGGGTCTGGTCAAATTTGAGTAATTTTCAAATTTAAATTGTTGCTCAATTTTGACTCTTTTACACCAATTAAACTACATGAAGAACGACAATAAGAAAAAATTAAGTACCCATTCAACATTTCGTTGTGCCAAATGGACCTTTGAGATAAACTAAACTTTTTTCAAAATTAAAAAATGACTAATTAGTCCTAATTTAGAACTTTCCAATTTTTCTTTAACATCTTTTATATTAATATAGGCGGCCTAAAGAAACTTTACATAATCTAAATCTTCAGACTGTGATGATTAATTGTATAAAATATAACCATTAGTTAAAAATTCACTAATCAAATTTTCGTCATGTTTAAATATTCATCAGATTATCACTCATTACCCGTTTGTTTGGCCTTAGGGTTTTTCCCCACTGCTTCCATTTTACATCCTTTGCAAGGAACGGTGTTCTCAAATTGTATAGTGCAAACATTTCAACTTCTCAATAATGCCAGAAAACCTATATTCTGATAATTTATTTATTAAGAAAAATAATGATGAATTTACTAGTTTTACTTTCGCAGTTTTAATTTATCATAAAGATTGTAGATGAAAATCAAACTTAATGAATTGAATTGTGGGAAGAACAATTAGAGATTACTTCTGAAAAAACAAAATTGTGCTATATATGGCTACCATGTTGTATATATTTGATAATTATATATGCTTGCTTATTTATAAATTTATTTGGAAGGCATAAATGCTCATCAATTATCAGCATTCTCAATGCATGTGAATCAGTTAAAATATGTGTGTGTGTGTGTGTGTGTGTGTGTGTGCATAGAAATATATAGTGGCATGTAATATTTTTTTCAAGAAAAAAATGCTAAAAAGATTGTTTAGACTATCCTTGAAGATAAAAGGGGCTATAAATGAATACAAGAAGCAGTGTGATTCTCATAAGAAATACTTACATGTGGGATATGGAGAGGTGTTATAATTTAAGCAATTTATTATGCTGACATCTAAGTTTAATTTAATATGTTATTGTGTGTGTAATATTCAGAAATGATAAACATTCCAGAAACAATGTAACTTTCAAGAATTATAATTTTAGAGACAAAACTAAATAAAACTACTAGATGACAGATTTAAAAGAAAATGGAAAACATAGAGCAAAAGAAACTTTTCCAAGAAATTTGAAGCAAGCATTATTGCTGCAATTACAATTGATATTCTCCATCAAAATCTTGAAATAAAATGAGAAAAATATTAGGGCATTGAGGTGGAGATCATAAATATAATTGTTCAAAGCTTTGGGGTATCTAAAGAAAACATGAAAAGTATTATCATTTATATAACTTTCTCGCACTTAAATTAAAATCCATTCTGAAATGGACAAGGCATTGATCAGCAAGTGGATCAAAGACCCTTCGCGTGGCAAATGAACCAAATTACATGGAAAAATACAAATTACAATATTTGTCCAATAAAAGGCACACGAGCTAGCTAGCTATCCCAAATTCATTTTCTCAATAATTATTTGTACTGTAGAACCATGTGCCCTTTAGATGGACCAACCTGTAAACTCACAACGCAACCAGTTTCGTAACCAATAACCAGTTGATTTGACCCAATAAAAAAATTTGGTCCTTAAGCAGCCCTTCCAAGGCCATGACGATGTTAAATGGGGAATGTAGGTTGACCCTCAGTAGACCCCATAAAGCAGTCCCCTAGTACAAATTGAACATTTGCCCCGTTTACTATTTTTCCTTATGCCAATTATTTTTATTCCCATTTGGTTCTGATTATGTACATGACATAAAAAAATTCTTCACACGGTATTGTCACCTACGTGTGTGTGTGTCAAAGTAATGGATGTGTACTGCCACTAGCATTTTTTTGAATGTGAATCTGTGAACAGAGGGATCTGACTAAAGTACATAGATAAGCATAATCTTGTTTCTGTATATTGAAGTGTCTGGTAATTATAGATCGATAGCAAGATCCTGTTGAACTTATCAAACAGGAATTAAGTGTCAAATTCATGTGCCATTTCTTGAATGGCAGCTGCTCCCCCAATACACAAATTTTGTCAAAATTTGAAATACTCTATGTGTTACATGCCTAACTTCAATTAGCAATTTCACGACGTAGATTGCATAATTAAATTCTCAAGGAGTAGCAAATCATTTTTGCACACGTGTCACAACACTTTTAAAACTAATAATAGTTAAAAATTCAGAGCTACAAAGGGGAGGAAGAAGACAATTGGGAGTGAATGACCTCAAGTGAAGCCACTGATCGTTTTTATTATTTTTTTTAAAACATGCTGATGTGTTTGGATTACACACACTAACACGCACATGTGCATATATGTAAAGATATTTTTAGTTCTAAAATACGTAAAGAAAGGACTTATTTCGTACATGTGTGTGCGCACGCGCGCGCTAATTATAGGGAGGACGGGCCTTTAACATCAAATATCGATCCATGTACAGATAAATTCTTCTCATGTATTCAGGAAAGTACATAAATGATTTGGAAGCAATAATTTGCACATCCTTTTCAAGCTATAGGAAAGACGATGGTTTCTTGCAAATATCCCGTAGAAATAATTAAAATCATAATGCTGACTAAGACTTGTTCAAATAGGAATGAGTCTAGGGATAGATTTTCCTCCTAGCCAGCTAGCTTTCTGATGTAATCACATGTATGATGTGGTCTACTTTTTCAGATCAGTCATTCGACACTGCCCTTTCATGTTAAAGTCAAAAGTGTCGGCCCTGGGCTTTAATTACTGAACGAAAAATCCAGACACAAGGATGAATGGAAGCAGCCTGTCAATTATACTTATCTATCACAACAAGCAAACCCTAAATGCACCGTCTCAAAAATGAAAATGGAAAATGAAAAATGAAAAATAATGGGTTGGATGCATCTTTTGGAGGAGACAAGAATGGCTAATGCAATGAATGTGAAATATGTCTGTGGCTTGACGAATTGAATGGCTGTTAATTGAGTGATTGTCGACAACCCGGGGCTTCTGGCTCAGATGAAAAGACAATACAGTTGCCAATTATTCAATCTTGATTCCCTCATCAGTACGCAGCAACGATCGACGTTTGAGTATGATATTTTTTGGGTTTTTCAGTAGTATCAAATTTACATAAAGCTGGTTTGCGGTCAAACGACGGTGGAAAATTAAAATTAAAATTAATGCTTTGATTGAATGGAAAATGTATTTGGTCATTGTTTTTAATAACGTGTTTGATAATTCAAACAAAGCACGGACAGACAGGTGTTTATTGACTGTATGTACAGATTAATGTGTGATCAACAATAGTCTGTTTATTATTTTTTTTTTTTTTGAAAAAAAAAAACTATCTATATAACACAAACACACACAAGAACAGATTATTATTATTATTTCTGTGTTATTTTGGTCAATTCTGCCGAGTTAAAGCTTCATCTTTCAAGGAGAATGAAAGAACCATCAAATATTAATATTCTTGAGTACGCATTTACAAAAATAAAATATTAATCTTGATATGCATGCATGCCTGCACCCAATCTCATCGTCTCATAAAATAAATGAATGAATGAATGAATATATAAAAGCGCTGGCCTCGTGGAAAGAATATTTAAGCATGGATTATTACTAGACATCATATCACTCCTGCGGGGCTTTTAGTAAAGCCGTTTGAATCCGTCTTCGAAAACAAGATCAACTGAAGTCGCCTTAATTGACGAGAAACTTTGTGACATGGAAAGTACTTCAGAAAGAATCAGCCACTCAAACAGGCAGATCATTTGGCGCGCGCGCACACTCCAGTAAAAGTTGCACGCGCAATTTATATATAAATTATAAAGTTATTTTATTTCAAATAATAAAAATAAAAATATTTAGAATGAAAAGTAAAAAAAAAAACATTTAAAATAAAAATAAAGAAAGTTTAAAAAATTTTAAAAAGAAAAATTTTCAGAGAAAATACAAATGAAAATAATACGGTAAAAGGAAGATAAAATAAATAAAATGATAGCAAAATGAAAATAATTTTAAATAAGGATAGTTGTATAATTCGATTTAGTGTAACTAAAAAGTCTGATTAACTTAATAATATACTCTCTCTCTCTCTCTCTCTCTCTCTCTCTCTCTCTACATATATATATATAATATATATATTGTGTTTCTTCTGTGGCGTAAAAGTTTAATTCACTTAAATGTATGAGTACTTATAGGTCATGTCATGCCGTTTTACTATTTAATTGAGTTGTGAGTTATTGCTCAAATTCTAAGTAATTATGTTAGTAATTTATTTACTTTAAAATACATCACAATCTCATTTTCAATAATTTACAAATCTTTTATATTTATTGAAAAGAACAACAGTGGACTTATACAAAAATTCAATTCAATTAAATTATGTTCAACAAAACAATCTCAATAATTTACAAATCATTGATATTTATTGCAAAGAACAACAGTGGACTTATCTAAAAATTAAATTATGTTCAACAAAACAATCTAAAATTATTAATTAATAAGTTAAAAAACGGATATAGATAACGGGCCCATCAAAAAAATAATACTGTTCCCAACTTTGAATCGTCATCTATTCCCAGCCTTAATTTAAAAATTAATTCCCAAAAGTTTTTTGAACGTGATATAAGACGCATATTGTGTGTGTATGTGTAACTTAATGTTGACTAGGTAGTGCTTATCTCCTCCTTTAGTTTTCTTTGATCATCACCCAGCTATATCAATTAGTTTTATGTTACCATATTACAACAAAAACTAAAAACAATGTAGCGACTGTATTTTAATTTAAATCACCTTCAATTCCTGAAACACAGCATAGTAATTGAAAAGACATATTTAAAAAAAAAAAAAAAAAAAAACAGAGAGTGAGAGAGAGCAGAAAAATGCAATGAATTTAAATATTCTATCTTGGTTATGGTCACAATCTGATGCCATGTCCATCCTTGAATAGTATATGACAAATTCAAATTGAATTGACCTCGTGAGTGAGTGACAACTGCCTAACCCCTTTAATTTAGGATTAACATTAAACTATATTCGCACAGTTTTGCACGTAAGCATGCACTTGTCTCGGTGTGAGTCTTGGGTGGAGATAAGCTGGAAATTAGGGTTCTGTCCTAAGAAAAGAAACAGGATAAAAGAACTGGTGAATTGTGATAGATGTCCACTACTACAGCAAATGAACTGTATTGTGTTATGATCACTGAGACATCTTCCATTCTTCCCTCAAGTTTTTTCTTTGGCACACGTATCTGTAACCTTATCCCATCATCAGAAAAAAAATAATAATAATAAATAATTAATGAGCATCTGTTAGTAAAACTGAGACACGTCGACTCAGTCCCGTGATTGTGATGAAAACACGTTTTTGCTTTTGTTCATGACCACGCTTTCTCGGCTGAAGCCATCCACAACTTGATTTAATTCGATTCCACTTTTGAAAAGAACTGGCGAATCTCGTCATTAAATGTTTTTACGCGTGAATGGTACAAGTGAGATGAGTAGTTGTATTTTAGATGTGAATTTTAAATGTCATCTTTTTCGTAAATTTTTACATAATTATTGAATATTGTTAAATATTTTATTATGTTCATACTCCAACAAAAGACATGTGACCACTTATTTAGTGATTAATTGCTCATGTTTTTTGTAACGCCTCATTTGAAGAGAAGACTCATGAAAATGATTACACACAGAGATAGTAGAGACAAGAAAATTAGAAATTTTAATGATTTGGTTCACATTTGAGTAAATAAGATGTGATGCTGTGCTAGCCTAGTTTCATTTAGTTATTTCCTAGCAAATAAGATGATGAGATTATAATGAATTAGTTTACTTTACTTTATGAATTTCTGCTATAATGGAGCAGACTTTCATTTAACTTTATAATAAAAAAACCTAATGGTTTAGGTACTTTGATATGTTAACTGTGGAGTCCGTTGAAATTATTTGAAGATACTATCACATCGCAACTCCTAGTTTGGAAACGTGAGAACAAATCTTTTATTTAATCATAGAGACCAAAACATTGGTCCTCCCTAACTTTCAAGATGGGAGAAGCAAATTTTGAGATTGCAATTTGGAAGTGGAATTAGATATGATGTTGACATTACAAATTGCTCCCATTACTAAGTCAATCACATGCGAATGATCTTTTATTAGACTTTGAATTGACATGCAATAGTCACATTTCTTATAGTCTTCTGCGTAGTATCAAATTCTTGTACAAGTATCTTACAAACTATAACTCGATTTTCATAGCCCAAAAAAACAAAGTATCAATGATTGACACTTCAACTCTAAAATCAATAATAGTTATCATTAGGTTATCCATATAACTTGCAACAAGCGTAACCTTTTTGACATAATATGAAGAACTCAAGTGCAAGCAAGATACATGGATACCTTTTCACAACAAAATGGACTGATTGATTAATTGTTTGGGCCATTGACAAGCTGTAGGGATTGTTTGGACCCACATATGACCATACAAATTAAGCATAGTTCGTTCCTTGATTTCTAATCTCCATCTTGTTTTTTTTTTATTGTTTGTTAAGTCCACAACAATAAACGTTCCACGCAAACGCTTTAACTCAAGTATAATACAGTTGTCACAATATGTAGTAGTTAATTCCTCGTATCTGCCATAAAACCATTAACTATAGGGAAGAATCTATGGTTGCACTTTTTCTTTGTAGGTTGTTTTTGCTCTTAACATTGCATGGAATAATGTCGTTTATTCAACACTAAAAAACAAAGTCACATCTCATAATCCATGAAGATAAGTTCAAAAATTTTTCGACTAGTCTATAAGTGTTAAGAATGACAAAGGATCATAGTTGAATAAATAAATGCTTGTCATGGAGTTGGTGCAGTTGTGCCAATCAATTTACGACAAGTAGATACCCCAAAAGGCCATAGCTCAGCATAATTTTCAGGTTGTTTCTTGGTCAGTTGAGGGACTTGGCCTTGGTCAGCAACGTTTTTAAACCCGGACTGGACCGGCCGGTTCAACCGGTTAAACCGGGAACCAGCCATCTATCCGGTCCAAATGCAATCGAACCGTTTCTTTAATATAATCAGTCAACTATTTCTTCCTTTCTCTCGTCACTCGTCAGTCGTCTCTTGATCTCGTCGTTTGATTCTTCTTCTTCTTCACAACATCGCACTATCAGGATTCAAAGGAATTGGTCTCGACTGCCTCCGTTCTCTTTACGGATGGATAGATAAAAATCACTCCCTCCCAGAGAAGAAGGTCGTAAGAGATCATCTTTTAACGAGATTTCGAATACTAAAAAGAGTTTGAAATAGCTTCACCACAGCACCGTAGAACTGGAGGTCTTTCTTTCGCTCTTTCTTGCATCAATCGTTTTCAGGAATCGCCGGAATCACCAAGCATCATTTTGCCCAGGTAATTTCATTATTTTAGCCCTAACTCTTGCCCAGGTAATTTCAATTGCAGATTCTAAATCAGTACTCAATAGCCAATCGAATAAGTATAAATTTCTGTGTTTGATAAGAGATAAAAAGGTCGAACTCTGAAATAATGCGTAAATGATGCGCAACACTGATAGAGCAATGAGCAATATTAAATCTACTCCTGAGGGTTTTAATATGCTCAGACGAATGTATGAGAATGTTGAAGAACCCTTCCTAAATGCAACAACTATGACAGGTGACAATAGATTTAATTTGGGATCAAATTCGTTTGCAGCTCTCTTGGGAACTCAAGGTCAGGCACTTGGCAGAGAGAACTCGACGAGTTTCGCTACTAGACCTGAAACTATAACTAATTCCCCTGCTCCAAATACGAACCCTCTTCCCAATCCTTGGGCCTCAGTCGGTAGTAAGTCTTGTCTTATATACACTATTTCTTTTATGTTCTTATGTTATTACTGACTATTGACTTTTCTGCAATTTTAGTACAAACAATGCTCACTGGGTTCTTTTGTGTTAATTCTTGTGTGTTTTGTGTTGGGGTATGCTTGGTAGAATGTGTTCTCATGTAATGTTCTTGTTTTGGCTGCTAATTTGACCATTAAACTCCAGTGGCTATATTGGTTAAAGTCTATAGATAAGTTGAATTATGGAATTTTTTTATACTCATCAAGCACTACTGGTAGAGTTAATTTTAATTTTAGATGTTTTAATTGATAATTTTAATTTATATTTTTTTTTATCGTCAAATAATAACTTAACATACATATTTTATTTTATAGTCTGATGGAAGGTACAAGCTCTCATTCTACACCAAATGAGTCTCAATCTATTGGTGATGGAAAAGGACTATCATGTGAGAGTAATCCTAGACAAAAGAGAGATATAGCATGGAGGTATATCTCTGAAACAACGAATGCTGAAGGAAAGAAATTTTTTACTTGTGAGTTTTGCTTGTCTATATTCAAAGGTGGAGGTATTAATCGCATGAAGCAACATTTAGCTGGAGAAAAAGGAAATGTTGTAAGTTGTAAGAAAGTTCCATCAGAAGTTCGACATATGGTCAAAGAATCTTTGAAAGAAAATAGTGAAAAGGCAAAAGTTAGGCAGCGAGGTAATATAGAAATAGATAAATTTGCAGTTGGTGCAAATTTGCATGATGATGGAGATGATGACATTCATGATATTTCACCTCCACCAACTCAACATGTATCACTTCAAGGAAAACATCACAAGGTTGGGCAAGCGACATCATCAAACAAAAGAAAAGCAACACTTGGACTAGAGAGTTTCTTCAAAAGTGGTACTTGTGATCCTTTTCAACCAACTATAAAAGCTTCCTTGCAAAGTAAAGAAAAATGACATGATACTGATATGTCTATTGCATTGTGGTTTTATGATGCATGTATACCTTTAAATGCTTGCAATTCTCCGTATTTTCAAATTGCCATGAGTAAAGTTGCTTCAATGGGTCATGGATACACTGGACCTAGTTATCATGCTTTGCGAGTCGGTCTTCTAAATGATGCTAAAAAACAAGTTGAGCTTATTGTTGATTCTTTTAGGAGTAAGTGGAAAGAAATAGGATGTACAATAATGGGTGATGGATGGAGAGATTCTAGACAAAGGCCATTAGTTAATTTCTTAGTTTATTGTGTCACTGGAATCTTATTTTAAAGTCTGTTGATTTATCTGGAATTGAGGCAAATGCTGAAAATTTGTGCAATTTATTTACGGAAATTATGGAGATAGTTGGCCCAAGGAATGTGGTTTATATTATCACGGATAATGCAAGCAATTATAAGGCAGCTGGTGAATTACTTTCTGAAAGGTATTACACTATTTGTTGGTCACCTTGTGCAGCTCATTGTATTAATTTGATTATGAAAGACATTTTTGAATTGCCTCATGTTGAAGATTTATCTATTATTGCTTCTAGAGTGACACGTTTTATTTATAATCACAAATGGCCTCTCAATTGGTTGAGAAAAAGAGAAGGATGGAAAGAAATTATTCGACCTGGAGATACTCGTTTTGCAACTACTTTTATTGCACTAAAAAGTTTATATGATCATAAAGAGGACTTGCAAGCAATGGTAGTCTCTCCTGATTTCAAGAAATGTTTGAAAATTGATGTTGCAAGACAAGTTAAGCAAATTGTTTTAAGTGAAACATTTTGGAACAATTTAATTATTGTTGTAGGAATTGGAGCTCCACTTCTATGCTTGTTGCGCATTTGTGATTCTGATGAGAAACCGGCTTTGGGTTATGAGTATGAAGGCATGTATAAAGCGAGGAAGCGTATTAAAAAATTGTTTAGGAACAAAAGAAGACTCTATCAGTAGTACATTGATATTATTGATGCAAGATGGGATAAAATGTTGAGAAAAAATTTGCATGCTGCTGCATATTTTTTAAACCCAGCTTTTCAGTATGAGAAATAATCTTTTTGTACAAATTCAGAAGTTGTGAGTGGATTGTTGGACTACATTGATACAAGAGTTGACAGTGGAAAGATTGAAACCTATAATGAAATATCTTTATATCGAGATAGGTTGAAGAATTTTGCTAGACCAACTGCATTAAGCATTTGCAAATCAACTCGCCCTGGCAAGCTTTAAAATATAGAATTATATCTTTTTACACTGTAAGTGCATTACTTTTAATATTCTTATTTAATTTCTTAATAATTTTATCTTGCTAGATGACTGGTGGAAATTGTTTGGAATTGATGCTCCATATTTACAGAAGTTGGCTATTAGAATATTAAGTCAGACATCTTCTTCTTCTGGATGTGAGCGTAATTGGAGTGTTTTTGAACGTATTCACACTAAGAGGAGAAATAGACTAGAGCATCAGAGGTTAAGTGATTTGGTTTATGTACAATATAACTTGCGTTTGCAAAATAGGTAAATACAAGTTTATTATTCATTATGCTTTATTTTAGTATGCCTAATTAACAAATTTGCTGATTCAGTGTTTCCTTCTTTTTTTCTCTTTATATTTGTTTTTGGGTTAAATATGATAAAAGACATTATGACCCTGTGGATTATGAGTGCATAGATAAAATAGAATTTTGAATTGTAGAAGAAAATCCTCCAGGTGAACTCGAGTACGATGATTTAGAAAACATATTTGAAGAAAAATTATCAAAAACTGGAGAAGAGTCTAGCTCACAGCCATCTACAGGTTTAGTTAAAACTATTTGTCTTTCCTTTTTTTTTGGGTAATTTTTATTTATAGTGATTTAATGTTGATTTTTTTTTTTTTTATATTAGGAGAAGAAACAGATACATTTATGATTGAAAACATTGATGTTGAAAATTTTGGTCCTCAATCTACACTTGATGATGATGGTAATGCCGTTGAAGAAGATGATTGGAATTGAATTCAAATTTAATATTGATTGTGTCTATAATTTTGTAATTTGAATAACATTATTGCTTTAATTTCTAAATTTTAGTAATTTGAATGACATTATTGCTTTAATTTTCTATGGATATTCATCACTATATCATGTGTTTGTCAAGTTAGATTGGATGATTTATTTAATGTAGAATGTACTTGTGTTATTATTTTTTATTTTTGAATCAATTACTTTCTGTATGAAAAATTTATACAAAAATATATTATTGTATATGTTAACAGGTATCCACACACACAGAGAATGATATATATGTGTTTATATATATATATATAATTATATTTATAATCCGCGTTAACCGATTTTTTAAATAGATTGAACCGGTCGGACCAGTGACCCAGTGAACCGATAAGCAATCCGGTTCGATCACCGGTCTGGGTTTGAAAACATTGTTGGTCGGTGGCTCCTTAGTTGTTGCGTTCACTAACATTACCGACTACTCCATTCTCTCCGGCTTGGCCATGGGTATGGAACCCATCTGTAGACAAACATTCAGAGTTAAGAAGTACACACTATGCAACTTGTCTTTGTATAGAACTATGCTTTTGCTCGTTTTCACTTCTTTTTCAATATCCGTCTTATGGCTCAACATGAAGAGGATTATACTCTTCTGTGGCCAAGATGAAGCCATTACAACACAAGCCCAAGCATATTTAACCTACTCGCGGCTTGATTTATTTGCTCAAGCTCTATTGCATCCACTAAAGATTTATCTTATTAGAAATTAAGTTTAATTTTCTAGAATTTCTATTAAAAATAAATTAATTTTGTATTGAAAATTATTTTCTCTAAGTTACGTGTATATGAAGATTGAAATAATGTTTAGATACATACAATTGGTGATACACTTAGATAATGTGTGTGTCTATATTCATATGGTTGATGAGTTGACAAGGACAGGTAAAATAGTTAAGTGGTGATTAATTTGAACCATTAGATTCTATTAATAACCACCGTCCATTCTTAATAGAAAACAATATAAATAGAGGAGTCTCGCAAGTTATTTGCAATTTAAGAAAAAGCAGAAAGAAAAATATAGAGTTGAGAGAGTTGTAGAAGAGTGAGTTTATAAAGTTGTGAAATATAAAAATTTTTAAGTGTTTTTCTCTCCACTTTCTCTTCTTACAATTTATTGTTTTTCTGAATTGTTTTGTAAGCTTAACACACAACAAAGTAGTATCAGAGTCTTGTTAAAATAACTGTTGCTAGTGGAGTCCTTCCAATTTCTAAACTCACAAAAGAAAATTATGAAAAATAGAGTATCCAAATGAAGGCCTGTCTTGGTGGACAAATGTATGGGATGCAGTAGAAGAATAATTTCATGTACCAATAGATTTGGCTACCGTAAGTAAGGATGTGAAGAAAGCCGTAAAAGAGGCTAAAATGAATTACCAAAAGGTACTTTCACTTATCCAACTCAGTGTAGATGATTCAATTTTTGAGAAAATTGCCCAAGCAACCACTTCTAAAAAGGCATATGATATCTTTGAAAATGCCTTCAAAGGCATTAACGAGGTAAAAAAGGTCCGACTTCTAGCCTTTCGAGGTGAATTTGAGATTTTGCAAATGAAAGACTCTGAAGAAGTGTTTGAATACATTTCTCGAGTTACAATAGTTGCAAATCAACTTGAAAGATATGGTGAAAAAATGCCCGATGGTCGAGTCGTGGAGAAAATACTTCGATCACTTGATTCAAAGTTTGATCATGTGGTTGTAGTAATTGAAAATTTTAATAACCTTAAGACCACGATTGTTAATGAGCTTATCCGCAAGCTATAAGTCCATGAAGTGAAAATCAAAATGAGAAATAAAGAATCAATTGAACAAGCCCTTCAAGTGAAGATAAACATTAGAGAAAAGAAAGATAATGCTTATCAGAATCAATGTTGATATGATTGTGGGCGAGGATGAGGTTGTGGATGTCGTCAAGGTCGAGAACGAAGAAAAAGTGAAAGCCGTTGAGATCAAAACAAAAATTTTGAGACAAACAAATCTCGATTATCAAAAAATCAAGAAAGATATGGCTACAATAAGCAAAGAACACATGCGTAAGCCTACTTTTTGTTCGAGATTGTGCATGCATTGACCTTCTTTAAGTCGCTCAATACCTAGTGAGAATCCATGCACCAATTGGGATACAATACCTTGTGAGAATCTACTAAAATTCAATTTTTAAGGATGGTAATAATATAATATACGCCTAGTGATTTTAGGCCGGTTTTAATTGGTTTTATACAGGTTTCAAGGGAACAATATATTTCTTAATTATCAAATTGTACATATCAAATTAGTTTTCTAACAATTATATTACGACGTGAATCTTATTTTAATTCTCCTTAATGAAATGGTCAACAAATAATATATGATCAACCAAAGTCAAGGTCATCCTAAGATTTCTGCAAATTTTATTATTTTTAATTTTCTTTGATAATTTAATTAAATAATTTTATTTTCATTATTCAAAATACAATAACTTTATAATTTATAAATAAACCTGCATACGTATAGAGTGTGTGTGACTTTTATTAATATTATATTATTAAATTTATAAGGTTCTATAGTTACATGATATAAAAATACATAATTACCCATGTTAAATTATTTTATTTCTTTTATTATTTTCTCTCTCTTCAATTTAAACTTATCATTTTAATATATATTTTATTCAAATTTTCTCTCATTTCACATTCTTTTAATGTGTCTTCATTTTTTATTGCAGTTTATACTTTTAATTTTTAAATACTATTATTTATATTACTTAAAATATAATAATTTTATAATTCATGAAAAAAAATTAGACGCACACAAAGCGTGTTACTCTTACTAGTATATGTAAAATACTACTTATAATAAAAACACTTACTCGCTGAATTAAATTAAATTTTTAGATGTAATAAAACTACCATTAATAGGGATTCGGACAATAACCAAAATATAAAAATCGTCATCAATAATTTATGCGACAATAGATTATTGAAAGCTGATGAGAAGTGCCTGATGGAATAAAATAAATAAGAATTTCTGACAAGCCAGTACCTTAATAATTAATTTTGACATTAAATTATATTAAATCTGCCCTTCTGAAAGGTCATATTCCAGTGACCTTTCAAGCTGGCAAGCATCAGCCGAAAAAAACTGACTGCAGTACTAGTCCAGAAAATGTAGATCCGGTAGCTACAATCGATGATCTTTTCGATTCGCAATTTGATTACAAATAATTATTCTTACGTAATTTGCCACATGTTTGTGCAAATCAAGTTTTAGTTATGCAATTGTTTTGCATTATTATAAGGTTGTGACCACTTGGGAACAATTGTCGTGTCACAAAAAAAAATACACATGATAATTATAAGTAAAGAGGTACAAAGAAAATAAGAATGCATAATAAAATTTCACAAAATGTGTTAATATACATAATAGTTATATAAAATGACGTTCATTTAAAAAATTGAAAATTATGGCTAAATCAAAGTTCCAAATGAGCTTGTTGGTCATAGGTTTATAATTTTATAATTCCTCTTTTATAACGAGGGGGAAAACAATAAATAAATAATATACTTTAAATAATGTAGTAGAAGAAAAGGCATGCGAGTGCAGATATGCGGCGCCTGATATCTCTCATCGTTGCTTTATTTATTTCATCTATTCAATCTCATAAATCACTCCTCTCTTCTATGTTTATAAAAATTGTAATTCGCGGCAAGGTTGTAGATAATATTGCTATAACTTAGTTTAATTTGGGCGAATATGCATAAATAAATTCACAAGTATATGCACGCACCAATCATAAAATTAAAGTAAGAAACACTTAATTTGTTAATATAGTTTGGAGGCCTTTCCCTAAGCTCGTAGATGACAAACTAGGCTGATTTCACTAGCACAGTTAAAGTACAGTGAAAGATGTGGTGAAGAACTCTCAAACCTCACCACACAAACCCCACACCTTCTGTCAAGGTAGCAAAACAATTGTGACCCAAAAACACCTTTATTTTGTATTTAATCTAACTATTCTCAGGTCCAACTCTCAAATCTCTTGAATGATTTGTGTATCAAATGTTACTTACACTCTCAAAGACTCATAAAGATAAAAATAGCTCTAGTACTCTCACAGTCAGAAGAATGGAGTCTCTCTTTATTGATTTGCACACCTTAGGGTGATATGATATTTATAATTGTAGAGTATATAATCCTAATTCATCCAAATTTCACTATTCCTTGATTAACTCCAAATAGGTTTATGATGTAGGTGAACTTGCAACCAAGGTTATTAAACCCGGACTGAACCCGTCAATTAAACCGGTTCGGCCAAGAAGTGGTCAATTTTCTAGTCCGAGCACTTCTTAAAACCAGACCTCTATTTGACCTACTAAGAATTGGTCAAATCCGATCAGGAACCGGTCAACCCGATCAAAAAACCAGTTTTGTATTTTTATTAATAAAAAATTAAAAAATCTCACTATTTAAAATAAAAAATAGATAAAATATTTTTAATGTTTTATAAAAAATTTTCCCATAAAAAAATTATTTTTATGTATAATTTTCACTAACTAGTTATTATTTTTAGTATTATTTAATTATCTTTTAAATATATATTATGCTAATTAAGTTATTGAAATATTAAATATTGAATCTTACAATCAAATTTTCTCATATTAATTATGTTTTTTTTACCAAATTAAAATTTTCAAAATTTATATTTTTGAATTTGAATTTAATTTAGTTTCTTTCATATTTTTATAATATTTTTTATTTTTATTGAATTATTAAAATTCAATTTTATATATAAAACTTATCATTTAGCATATTAATAAATGGACTTAGATTTATTTTGTCAAATAATTTAATATTATTATGTGTATATACAAAATTATATAAAATATAAAATAATTAATTTTTTTAAAATAGTTGAACTGGTCGAACCAGTGATCCAGTTAGTTATCCGGTTTGATGACCAGTCCAGTTTTAAAAACATTGCTTCAACGCCTTATTTCTAACTTTGCATGAAAGTCTTGTATAAATAAAATGTTATGATTGATTTAAAAATGTCATAGTAGCTTGCTCAAGTCCTGCAATGTAGGTTTATGAATCCAACTAAACTTCAAATATTAAGCATCTTTAGTTGTATTAGATTCTGCGTGGTAGTATTTGTGTATAAATGTGTCAAAATATATATAGCAACAAAAATACATTTGATGTAGGAAAACTGATGCTCACTTCAGTGATGACGTCTTACGACCAATTAATTACTCCTTAATTAGGGTTAATCAATTAAATTGTATTAATCGAGAGGCACTTCCCAACTCATAATCATCATCTATATCTGTATCTTTATCTATATATGTATCTATATCCGCGTCTATATTATCTATACTCTTTATATAATATATTTATAATGCGTGAGAACCCTAAAAAAACTAATTATTAGTCTTACAATTTAATTACAAAAATACCTCCGCTTCTATTTAAATTTAATAGATTAATAACCTCCACTAATATACATAGAATATATATATATATATATATATTTACAAAAAAAATATACACAATGGGTGCACAACTTCCACCAGTTTGAAGAAAACATGTAGGCTGAATTAATATGTTAAAAGTGATATTTTGAAGTTGCATGTCAATGTCTTGAATTTCCAAGTCACTTTCCTCATGAATTAGCCGCAGTGTATATGTTAAATAAATTTAGCTTTTTGATTTTAAGCTTCTACTTGTCTCCATATATGATGAAAGATGATAAAATGAAGAAAAAGTAACAACAACTAAAGGGGTGGCATGTATAGTGGAAGTGTCATCAAGCACTTTATTTTTGTGATCAATTAATGGATAAAAATCTAGAAATCAACTTACCTATAGATTATGACCACTTACTACTGTTTTTTAGTAATATGTCAATTTAACTGAAGAATAAATAAAAGCAGTAGCAATAACAATATTGAATAATTTTTCAAATGATTTGAATTGAGTTTGATTAGACTCGAAAATATTTGAAGTTTAATTAAGGTTAAACTTGAGTTTTGACTTTTTTTTTTTAAACTAAAGTTATTTGACTCAAATTCAAATTTAAGTTTAAATTCTACAAAATTGAGTTCAATTAAGTTTGAGTAGTTTTCAAGTTTAAACTATTATTCAAACTCAACGCATTTACAATAATTGAACAATAACAAGAGCAACAATAAGAAAAAAGTTATAAGTACCTACTCAACATTACATTTTATGCCAAATGGACCTTTGAGATAAACTAAACTTTTTTCAAAATTAAAAAATGACTAATTAGTCCTAATGTGGAGCCGTCCAATTTTTCTTTAACATCTTTTATATTAATATATGCGGCCTAAAGAGACTTTACATAATCTAAATCTTCAAACTGTGATGATTACTTGTATAAAATATAACCGTTAGTTCAAAATTCACTAATCAAATTTACGTCATGTTTAAGTATTCATTAGATTATCACTTATTGTTTGTCCCTATTACTTACATTTTATATCCTTTGCAAGGAACAGTGTTCTAAAATAGTTTAGTGCCAACACTTCAACTCCTCAATAATGCCAAAAAAACTATATGCTGATCATATATTCATTGAGACAAATAATGATAAATTTACTACTTGTAGTCGGGCTTTTATACTTTATCATAAAAATTGTAGATGAAAATCTAAGTTGTGGGAAGAATACTTAGAAATTAATTCTAAGAAACAAAAATTTCGTTATATATGGTTTGCCAATTATAAACGCTTGCTTATTTATAAATTTATTTACAAGGCATAAATGTTCATCAAACATCAGCATTCTCAATACATGTGAACTAGTTAGCATATGTGTGTGTGTGTACATAGAAACATACGTTGGCAAGCAAGATTTTTATGAAAAATACTGTTTAGACTATCCTTGAAGATAACAGGGGCTATAAATGAATACAGGAAGCACTGTGATTCTTCTAATAAATACTCACATGTGTGATATGGAGAGGGGGTTATAATTTAAGCAATTTATTATGCTGACATCTAAGTTTAATTTAATATGGTATTGTGTATGTAATATTCAGAAATTATCAAGATTTCAGAAACAATGTAACTTCCAAGAATTGTAATTTTAGAGACAAAACGAAGAAATGAAACTACCAGATGACGGATTTAAAAGAAAATGGAAAGCAGAGAGCAAAGGAAACTTATCCAAGAAATATGAGGCAAGCATTACTGCCGCAATTAAAGTTGATATTCTCCATCAAAATCCTGAAATAAAATCAGGAAAATATTAGGGCATTCAGGTGGAGATCTTAAGTACTATTGTTCAAAACTTTGGGATATCTAAAGAAAACATAAAAGTATTATGCATTTATATAACTTTCTCACACTTAAATTAAAATCCATTCTGAAATAGACAAGGCAATAATCAGCAAGTGGATCCAAGACCCTTCCTTCACATGGCAAATGACCCGTATCACATGGAAAAAATACAGATTACAGTTTCTTTTTCCAATAATGCCAAAAAGGTACACTAGCTAGGTAGCTAGCTAGCTACCTCAAACTCATTTTCTCAATAATTATTCGAACTGTAGAACCATGTGCCCTTTGGAAGGACCAACCATTTAACTCAAACCCACCTACTTTTGTAACCAATAACCCGTTGATTTGACCCAACAACATAATTGGGTTCTTAAGCAACCCCTGCAAGGCCATGAGCATGTTAAATGGCGAATGTAGGTGGACCCTTAATAGACCCCATAAGGCAGTTCCCAAATACTAATTAAAGTTTTGCCCCATTTAACATTTTTCCTGATGCTAATTATTTTTATTCTCATTTGGTTCTGACTATGTGCATGACTTACAAATATTCTTCACACAGTGTTATCACACACACGTGTGTGTCAGAGTCTTGGATGTGTACTGCCACTAGCATTTTTTGAATATGAATCAATGAATGGTGGGATCTGATTCAAGTATATGGATAAGCATAATCTTTTTTTATTATTATTTTTTCAAAAACATGTTGATGTGTTTGAATCACACACGCATATGCATATATGTAAAGATATTGTTGGTTCTAAAAATGCATTAAAAATAATGGATTATTTCGTATATATATGTGCTAATTATAGGAAGCATTGGCCTTTAACATCAAATATCAATCCACATAAAGATAAATTCTTTTCATACCTACATACATACATACATACATACATACATACATATATATATATATATATATTCATGAAAGTATATAAACGATTGGAAGCAATAATGTGCACATTCTTCAAGCTATAGGAAGATGATAATTTCTTGCAAATAACCCGTAGAAATAACTAAAATCAGTTTCCTGATTAAGACTTTTCAAATTGGGATGAATCTACGGATAGATTTCCCTAATGGCTAGCTAGCATTCTGATGTAATCACATGTATGAGATGATCTACTTTTCCAGATCAATTTTTTGACATTGCCCTTTCATATTAAAGTCAAAAATGTTGGTCCCTGGGCTTTAATTACAGATCAAAAAATCCAAACACAAGGATGAATAGGAGCAGCTTGTCAATTGTACTTATTTATCACAACAGGCAAACCCTAAAGGCAGCCTCAAAAAGGAAAATGGAAAATGGAAAATGGAAAATAATGGCATGGATGCATCCATTGGAGGAGACAAGAATTGGTAATGCAATGAATGTGAAATATATCTGTGGCTTGATGAATTGAATGGCTGTTTATTGAGTGATTGTCAACAACCTGGCTTCTGGATGAGATGAAAAGACAATTCCGTTGCCAATTATTTAATCTTGATTCCCTCATCAGTACGCAGCAGCGATCGACGCTTGAGAATGATATTTTTAGGGTTTTTCTGTAGTATCAAATTCACATGAAGCTGGTTTGCAGTCAAACGACGGTGCAAAATTAAATTAAAATTAATTCTTTGATTGAATTGAGAATATGTTTGGTCATTGTATTTAATAATGTGTTTGATAATTTAAACAAAGCATGGACAGACAGATATGTTTATTGACTACTGCATGTAAAGATTAAAGTGTGATCAACAATAGTCTGCTTATTAATTATTTTTTTTAAAAAAAAACCGTCTATATAATACACACACACACACACACACAAAGGACTCAAATTTAACAATAGTGTTTCATAAATTGATGGCGTCGAAAATTCAAACGTTAGCAGCCTAATATGCTGTGCAGGTTTGAATATTAAGGTACAAAATGGGGAAAATCTTGAATGGATCAGAAAATGTAAGGCTTGAATGGCTGGCTTCATTGACATTCAATAATATTGAAGGGGGCAATCCATGCACGAGGACAGATTATTATTATTATTATTATTTCAGTGTTATTTTGGTCGATTCTGCCGAGTTAAAGCTTCATCTTTCAAAGCGAATGAAAGAACCATCAAATATTAATATTCTTGAGTACGCATATACAAAAATAAAACATTAATCTTGATATGCATGCATGCATGCATGCCTGCACCCAATCTCATCTTCTCATAAAATAAATGAATGAATGAAGGAATATATAAAAGCGCTGGCCTCGTGGACAGAATATTTATGCATGGATTATTACTTGACATCAATCACGCATTGCGGGGCTTTTAGTAAAATTGTTTAAATCCGTCTTTGAAAACAAGATCAGCTGAAGTCCCCTTAATTGACGAGAAACCTTTTGACATGGAAAGTACTTTAGAAAGAATTTAGCCACTCAAACAGGCAGATCATATGGCGCACGCACACACACACACACACCAGTAAAAATTGCACACGTAATTTATATATATATATATATATATTATAAAGTTATTTTATTTTAAATAATAAATATAATAATATTTAGAATGAAAAGTAAAAAAAAAAACGTTTAAAATAAAAAATAAAGTTTTAAAAATTTAAAAGAGAAAAATTTTCTGAGAAAACACAAATAAAAATAATAAGTTAAAAGAAAAGTAAAATAAATAAAATGATAGAAAAATAAAAATAATTTTAAATAAGTATAGATGTATAATTCAATTTTGTGTAACTAAAAAGCCTTATTAACTTAATAATATAGCCTGTGTGTGTTTATTATGTGGCGTAAAATTTTAATTCACTCTTATAGATCATGTCATGCCGTTTTACTATTTAATTGAGCTATATATGAGTTATTGCTTAAATTCTATGTAATTATATGTTAGTAATTTATTTTCTTTATAATACGTTACAATCTCATTTTCGATAATTTACCAGTCATTAATATTTATGGCAAAGAAGAACAGTAGACTTATATAAAAATTGAATTCAATTCAACAAAACAATCTCAATAATTTACAAATCATTGATATTTATAGCGAGGAACAACAGCGGACTCATATAAAAATTAAATCCAATTACATCATGTTCAACAAAACAATCTCAATAATTTACAAATCATTGATATTTATAGTAAGGAACAACAGCAGACTTATATAAAAATTAAATTCAATTAAACTATGCTCAACAAAACAATCAAACATTATTAATAAGTTAAAATAGCGATACAGATAACGGGTCCATCAGAAAAGTAATTCCGTGTCCAACTTGGAATCGTCATCTATTCCTAGCCTTGATTTAAGGATTAATTCCCAAAAGTTTTTTGAACGTGATATACTGTGTGTCTGTGTCTGTGTGCATGTGTACCCTAATGCTGACTAGATAATGCTCATCTCCTCCATCGGTTTTCTTACCATCACACACCTAAACTAATTAGTTTTATGTTACCATATTACAACAAAAAACTACAAACAATGTCTCCATTGTCTTTTAATTTAAATCACCTTGAATTCCTGAAACTCAGCATGGGACAAATCAAAAAAAACAGAGAGAGAGCAGAAAACAAATGCTATGAATTTAAATATTATATATTTCAATCCAAAAACTTCTGTATAATCGAAATCAAGCAATTAATTATTCCAACGAGTGATGCCATGTCCATCCTTGAATAGTATAAAACAAATTCGAATTGAATTGATCTCGTGAGTGAGTGACAACTGCCTAACCCCTTTAATTCAACCAAAAGTCGCATGGTTTTGCCTGTAAGCATGCACTTGTCTAGGTGTGAATCTTGGGAGAAGATTTGCCCGAAATTAGAGTTTTCTTGGTCCTATCCTTGGAAAACAACAGGATAAAGCAACACGTGAATTGGGATTGGTGTCCATTGTCCACTAGTACAGCAAATAAACTGTAGATGAAAGATTAGGTTGTGTTGGGATCACTGAGACATCCATTTCTTAATTCCCACCAGTCTCCATTCTCCCTTCAAATCTTTTCATTGACACACGTATTTGAAACCTTATCCCATCATCATTAGGAAAAAAAAAAACAAAGAATAATTGAATGAGCAGCTGTCTGTAAAACTAAGACACGTCGACTCAGTCCCGTGATTATGATAAACACACGCTTTTGCTTTAAATCATGACCACGCTTTCCAAATTCCACAACTTGATTTAATTTGATTCTACTTTTGAAAACAACTGGCGCATGTCGGCATTAATTAATTTTTTCTGTGTGCTTGCATCAATAATTGATTTTAGAAAATTGTATTAAAATGATACGAAAAGCTTCTGCTTTTAATTACCCTTTTCGGATTTTTAACTGAATTCAGTTTATGTTTATTCATAAATTACCTTTATCAATTCTTTTTTTGTATATATCTCTCAAGCAGTGAGGACTTAAATAATTAATTACAAAGCTGCACAGCAATTTCAAAATTCATTTATCACAAAATAAGAATAGTGGAAATAAATAATTTTAAGAATGTCTTTTCTCCCAGTGGTTTGGATTTGTTAAGAGCCCAAAGGACTGTCCAACTCCATACCCTCAATCTTTATGATTTTGGGCCTCTTTGACAGTATCAAATATTGCTCTATTACTCCACCTAAAGCTAACACAAGGCATGAAGAAATTCAATTGGACTATCTCATGCTTTCATCAATATGGGTCATCAGATTTTGAATCATTTCAAACAATTAACAGATGGGTTCATCAATTGAAAAAGTTTTTGTCCCAACTGACACATGGGCTCATATTTGAAGTGTCCACACTGCCATAGGTCAAAGCTTAATAAAGATGTCAACTAAGCAGGCCTCCAATTTTGGATCATGATCTATTCTGAGTTTTGGCATCTAAAAGAATAGAATTAATGTTTATCATTAAAAACCCATTTTTCTTTTATAATTTTGTTTCCAAGATTATCGTTTACAAGCCATACGCAAATATATATATCTATATATATAAGAAAAACGAGTTTAAATACAATCCATTAATTGAGCAGCTTGTCCCTCTTTAAACACTACATGTTTGCTTCCTCGCATTATATTTTTACATCATGTTTGATTGGTAAAATTTTAGTTAGGAAAATAAAACCACTAAGAACTGAATTTTCCTTGCTATAAATGACGATATTTTGCTCTTTATTATCTGACACTAACCCATCTTTTATTTTTTTGTTTAACCTTTTCCTCACCACAATCTAAAGTACAACCATAGGATCATGTATCTGCTTTTTCTGGCATCTCTAGTACGATTTCTACATTTTTTTGTGATGGATAAATAGTTAGATTAAAATTACGTTCCAATTTCAAAGTCTAAATGCAAACTATTGATTCAACAACATTAAAATATTAAGCACTAATAGAAAAAAATTATACTTTTTTTGAGGGTGTCTAATAATTCTTTCCCCATATGGTTATTCGATATTCGTAGTTATAATTTATCTATTCACGCTACTTGGTTTTGTGTCTTCTTTTTGGCTACTTTCAAAACGCGACTTTTATTTGCTTTAAAAATGTTTTTTTTTTTTTGGTTTTTGTTTGCTTTGCGTGAATCGCAAGTGGAATTTCTTGGGAGTGTCTTTTACGTAAGACAATTGTTTGTTGGAATAAAGTTACCCTTGCTTTACTATGTTATAAAAAATCGTCTTTCTGTGAACAAGAAATTACAAATAATAATGAAACATAAACATATATAAACTTAAAAGCTCAGAACAAAATTTTAAGTACAAACATTGCTTTTTCTTAGTAAGTTGTTCAAACAGAAAATAAGGTCCAACACTTCACAAAAATAAATAAAATAAAATTTGTTGGAAAATCCTTGATATTCAGAGGGACATTAAATGATGTGACAATTTTAACGTAATTGGTCCCCCATTCTATTGATATTCAGTATAATATAATTCAATTGCCTCCCAGTTACCTAAGTATAAGGATATCGAATTCCAGGCAAAGCCACCCCACACCACAAAACACATGCAGACATCCTCAATCGGACCACAATTATTTATTATTTTATTTCTTTTTTTCAATACATAAACGATTTATTAAATCATTCTCCGTAATAAATTTCTAACGTCAGAAATTTATTGTAACAATATTTTATATCCACACATGCGATTCAAGCACAAATTTCTAACATATCACTTTTGGAAGAGTCAACTTTACCAATTTAGCAAAACGATAATGACAATTTATTGATTTCTCTAGAACACTATTTGATATATGTTTACTATTTTATTTTTTATCTCATTTACACTTGATCCTTTCCAACCATAATATTAATCAAGTTATTTGATTCGAACTCAATAAACTCAAAAATATTATTACATCTTATTAAGTTCGAAGTCTAATTTTCAAATTTATTTCAAATTCAATCTCATTATTTAATTAAAATTTGAACATAAGTTCAACTTCTACAAGAGTAAGTTAAATCAAATTTAAATAGTTATCTCAAATTGCTATTAGAACTCAACTTGTTAACAACCTCACTTTAAAATGCAGGTAAATATCAAGGCATTCAGCACCAAGCTTTCCACATCGTCGCAAAGCATAATTTACGGACACAATTATGAAAAAGCTATGCCTAAATGCATAGATAGCACTAAGTGCAACAAATCAATGTCCATTCTTGAAATCTACAACCCCCTCAAGGTTACTAAATATGGTAATTCCTTTGCCCTCAAGGGAAATCACCTCACAAAGTTGCCAGCTTCCCACATCAGGAAAAGTGGAGTCATAGCTTTCTCAGATCCAAAAGAACAAATCCTGTTTCAAAGGTTAGACTAATGCAATGTCCTCATTTATGTACACCCACTTCTAACAGATCTCTCCTTATATCATTTGGGTGGGTTAGTTCATTACAGATATCGCCCTTGGCTAGTTAGTTCATGTTCTCTTTTGTCCTTATGTCCCCTAAATAGGAAGCAAAGTACAAAGATTCAATCATTTTTACTCAATAATTGTTCTTACTAAAGCCTCCCGAGTGCAGAAAAGTTGGATTGACCCACTTTACATAACCATACATTAAGTAGAGAAGCTTTAATTAGATCATTACAAGAACGCTAATTGCCAAATCATAGAATATCTACATGAAAATGTTTGTAATAGGTATGAGCAGCATAGACAATGCAATAAGAAAATAGTCCAACAAGAGGATGTAACAAGAAAAGAAACAATTTAGAAGGTAACATCAAAACTTAATAACAGTAGTCCCATTTATTGCGGAAATGAATGACACATGAAGAAAATGGGATGCTCACAAAACTCTAAATACAGGAAAGAATGGAGAATAGATGCCAAACCAACTCAGGAAACAAATCCAAGATGCACATTCACACTAGCACATATACTTTGTTCCACTGCCTACTCAAAGCAAATCCCATGCAAAACTAGGCTGTGCCCGATGAACTGTGCCTGTTGTTGTGGTGGACGCTGAAGGGGCACCCGGCATTGATGCTGGATTGGAATCGAACGTCTCCCATTGTGTGGTTATGACGACAGAGGAGCCTGAGGCAGAGTGCCTCGATGGTTGCTCTTGTTGCTTTGGTGAATCAATTGATGAGTGCCCGAGTGAATGCCTGGCTTGTTGCTGCTGAACCAGCGATGAGGCGCTCCCGTGTGGTTGGAGGGGCGAGGGGGCATGCCCGTTTGGGTACCTCTGCTGTTGGCGAGATTGAGTGGGCGTCGGCCGCAACGGAACTTGGCCTTCGTTGCTCGTTGGCATCGAGTTCTTGATCTTTAACATATCAAGAGTTTCAACATACTTCTGCACTCTTGTCACCTTCCAAATTTGAACCACAGATGAAATTTTCTCATCAGATTAAAGACAAGATTTTCTTTCTAAATCAAAGTTAGAATCAAATCCCTACCTGCATTTTCCTCTGTAATTTGACATAACCATCAGCAATGATGCCATCCAATTTAAGTGATTCATTCATGAGCAACTCAGTCAGGTTCACCACATCCTTCTCAGCCACTTTCCCACCTTTAGAAATTACAGTTTCGAGTGCAGATACCTAACCAAATCAAGCAGTAAAATAGCATCGACTCACTTCAAGTAATACACCGGACATTTATTGCTTTAAATGTGCAACAGCCTTGAGTCAGAATTCAATAAAATTAAGGTAAGGAATCACCTGTCCAGCAAGCCTATCAACCTCCAAGCTGATCTCAGATATGGTTTTCGCAGCCTTTTCCATCTTAGCATTCTTCCTCATCTCCAAGAAGCGTTTCTCTTGGCTTATTGGGTCCTCCAGAAGCACGACTTTAGACTTGTCCTTCACTCCTGCCGTGTCGAGAAATGCCTTGGAATCCCTCTCTTTATCCTTGTAAAACAGCTTCTGATCCTCGTGGTGCAAACCCGTCGGCCCGGACAACATCTTCTTCAACTCTCCTGTGATTCAATTTCAATATACAAATAATCCAAAAAAAAAAAATGACAGTTAAAAGAATCCCAATGGTGCTTCAAAGAGATGGCTGGAATATTACCGAAGGTTTCCTGTGAGCTGATGCGAATCTCATGATAAATTGACCCGTACTTGACGCGCACGCGGATGGTCGGTGGCGGCACGCGGTTCTGGCCCGAATCCGTACGCTTCTGGACCAGCATTCCGCCGGGCCTAAGCTCCCACTCTTTATCGCTACCTTCACGGCCGCCGCCGGAATCGCCACCATTGGTTTGTGGTGGCACGGAGCTATTATTCGTAGTCCTCATTCGCATCATTTGCGATTCCCGTGTGACGCAAAAAAAACCCTCCCAACCAAATCGACGCCGAAAGACGTACGGTTGAAATTTCGAGAAGGTTTAGAACTCGGCAGATCGAAGCATTGACTCCAAGTTGATCTGGACCGGGGTGAACTCATACATATCCTTATCTCAGAAAACGAGACAAAAATGAGAACCAAACCAAAAACCTCCAAGGTGTTATTACAGACTTCCGAACCTCAGCATTACACGAATACAACGCAGCGGCCACGCGTCCGTACAAGAATCTATGTCTTAATTCTCATACCTGCATCAGTAACTGTTTCTAGTGCCGGGTTGACCGTATAACCTCAATGGATTAATTACCCTTTTGAAGGGAAAAAAATACAAAATAAAAAAGTCAAACCCGTTGATCTGGAACCGTAAAATAAACCGAAGGTCGCCGGAGATGGGCTGCCGGTGGAAGAGAAAATTCCGATCTCTTACAAACAGACCGGAAATGTAGCAAGAATCAGTTCTCGCTGAAATCTGAGAAGAATAGAGTGACGGCGAACCTCGGAACTTCGATTAGCCCAATGAGAATCAGCCGTGAAAAATCAATGGGTGCGGAGAGGGAAATAAAAAAAAAAATCAAATGAACATGGAGTTGAAATTTTTAGTTCTGTCTGCGCTTGGCTGGAGAAAGAAGTCTCCAAGATAGGGAGGAAGAGAGAGAAAGAGAGTAGGAAAATGGGTGATTATGACTAAAGAAAATTGTATGGACAGCGAACAGATCATTGAGCTCACATTATTAATATATATATATATATAGATAGATAGATATATATATACACAAACATATATTTTTAATATTCGTTTTGTAATACATGGGTTTGTCTTTCTGAGTAATAATCAGAGGAAAAAGTAGTCATTATTATTACATTTGGAAGACAACCAAGAAAAGCCGTCAAGGCTTCTGATTGAAGGGTTGAGATTAATTGCTGAAAGGCCAGGATTCAGACACAGCCTGTAACTTCAATTTTCACTTCCAATTTATTCACATTTTAAATATTTTACCCCATTTACTCTCTCATTCGTTCTTTCAGTTCTATTTTGATTCGATGCTTCTGTCAGATGTTTTATTTTGCCCCAGTGGGAATGCTTAGGTGTCCTCTGATCTACGGTAAGGCCATGTGGGCTAGGGTTTAATAGGTGACCTGTGGGTGAAGGAGGGCTGGTTTCGGAATTTCCCAGTAACTTTAATGATTGTGTTGTTGATTATGGAGGCTTGAGTGGGGCCCACAAGAAGGGTGAAGAAACACTAGGGTTATGTTTGCAAGGCACATTTCAATTATAAAATATCACCTCAAATTCTAAACTACAAGACATATTTTTGAACAAAATTTTAATTTAAATTAAAATTTAATTTTTTTTTATATATAATTAAAATTATTTTTCAATCGTTACATATATTTACTATCAAATCAACACACATACATATATTTTATATATACTTATATTTATTTTTATTTATATTTTAAAATATAATCATTATTTCTATATATTACCACATTATTTAATCATTACTATATATTTTATTCATATATTAAAACAAATTATACTATTTATTTAATCAAAATTTTTCTTTCAAAATACATTTTATTTAAATACAACTTTATGAAATATTATCTCAAACAAAAACTCTCTTCCAAGCATAGCCTAAGAGTTTAGGACATACTCTCTGGCTTCTCTTCTCTTGCCTATTTGAAGCCTAAAACTTCGTAAGTGTAATGACTGATAAAAGCCGGTGTCGAATCTTAAATCTTAATTGACAGCACTCGCATGCCTTCACCTGTCATTGGTTCCTCGGTTATTGTTTTTCCTAGTAACCTGGTTATGAGAAACTACTGACGGATTTACTGCGGTCAAAATTAATTGGCTCGTCAGTTTTTCTGGCAAAATAATTCAATATTTGGACGTCCTATTTAATGCATTTTGATGAGGCAAAGTGGCACCCCCTAATTCCCATATCCCTGTCTTTTCATATCCCCGATATTTATTAAGATTTGTCAAATGATTTGGTTAATTATAAAATATGGTAAGTAGAATTATGGCAGAAATGATAACTTGAATGTGAAATGTTTCCCTCTTATTTTTATAACATGATAAATGACATTTCAACATAAATTAATTTAGATTGTATCAAATAATGACAATTAAACCAACTTAGTCATAATTTTCTTTTTTCAAAGTGTTGGTATTATAGCGTGTTTAACGCTTGTACGCAACTTTTGACTGCAGATGTTATCACTGATATGCTTAAAGGATATTATTTATTTTTTTATGAGTAATCTTTCACCAAATTGTTGTAGTTGTTAAAATGAACTTTATATGCGGAAGATTTCCAAAAATATCAAATCATATTAAGAAATATTTGAAATATTATTCTACCTTAATCTAAGGGTTATGTTTATTTACAAAATTTAATGTGTTTATAAACTCTTTCTCAGAAGTTATGTAAAAAAAAAAGAGAGAGAAAAAATTTAAAAAGTATAATGATTTAGTATATTTTTAAAGAATAAAATTGTGAAACAATGTAGCAGACCTTGGTTGTAAATGGAAAGTCAACTTTGTATTATAATATGTAATCGACATAGTATAAAAAATGTGGAGTTTACCGATTCAATTGGATCATGACAAATTTTGGAAATCTTAATTTCATATAAATTTGTTGGAGGAACTTCGAAAAATATTAAAAAAATGAGAAATCAAGAAAACAAGTCTAGAGCGAGTGTTTTGTGTGATTTGTTGAATTCCCAAATGATGATTGTTGATCAATTTGGTGAAGTTTGAGTGCTTTACTTATGTGGATCTAAAAGTATCGTTTATACTCTGTTTCATATTGGAAATTGTTCGTTGTGTAAATAAGCCTTAAAAGAGTTTGAATGAACTTAACTAATTCAACACTTAAATATTGCACAAACTATTTACTAAGTATGTTTCCATACTACAGTATAGATATTTTTCTTAGCACTTAAACTCATATATACCAACTGAAGATGTTTATTTTGAGTGATAAGATAAGATTAGATTATTTTATCTAATTTAACTACATGTTTACTTTAATTAATTAAAATCTTTGATTAAATAATGGCTTGCTATAAAATCACAAAATTATATGATAGCAGTCATGATTAAATAATCAATATGTTGAGAATTAGTTATATATCATTTAAATTACTATTTAATATTATATTATTAACTTAATAATTTCCATATTAATGTTATAATGAAAAAATAAATATAGTCACCTCAAATAATCAACCTTAGTAAATATAATTATAGAGAATTAACTAATATATACAAACTAGTTTACCACTCAAAATAATTTTTAAATGATAATCCATCCTGAACAAGCCCAGAGAGTACTAGTATTGTGGCTTTTTCTTGAGAATAAATCGCCCCATTATTTGCTTTTATGAGTAAAGTGGTGGTTCAACTGCTATGAATTGTTGACGTGGCACCATCCATATTTCCAGGTTGCTTACATCAAATTATAATATTGTTATCTCGAGTTACTTCCATACTAAAACAGACAATTACTTAGTGTAATTTTGATGTGATATAATCATCATACTTGAAATTTATGTGTTATGATTTATGAGTTTAACAGATCACTCTAATTCAGCACACACACGGGCGCGTAATTTTGATATAATCATCATACTTGAATTTTATGTGTTATAATTTATAGAACATATAATTCTAATTCAATGTGAGTTGTGTATATATATAATTCTTGCATCTAAACGTTTGCTCAAAATTTAAAATATTGTCACATTTAAACTTTTATTTTGTCATGTAAATATTTTAAAATATATTTTATATGTATTTCATTTTATAATTTGTTATTCACTAAAAGTCACACAACTGTGTATGTATAAACATCAATATTTTACAATTTTATTATTGCTATAAAAATAAAATTATGTTAATAATGGTATTAGAAATAAATGGTACAAAATGAGAAAAGAATAAGATTAACATAACAGAACATAACATTATTGTTTATTGATAATTTCATGATATAAATGACATTATATAAATATAAAATTATATTGCAAATGTTATAAAAGGATGATAAAGAAATAAGATAGATAAAATAAATGACAAAAAAATTAAGAAATTAAAAAATAAGAAAAAAAATGGAAATAGAAAAGAAAGTAGAATTATGAGGAAAAATAAATTATGTTAACATAGATGGAAAAATAAATCACACAAAATATAAAAAATATAGCACTACTGTAAAAAAAATGATTATTTTTGATGATTTTAATAATAAAAATAGAATCTTATAAAAATTAAAATCATATCTAAAATTTTATGAAAAGAAGGTAAAGAAATGAGTTGAATAAAAATAAAAGATAAAAATAAAATTAATAAAGCAACAAAGAGAGAATAAATAAAAAAAGATAGTGTTGTGATGAAAAATGAAATTATTTTAATAAAGATGGGAGAATAAACAAACGCAAAATGAATAAACATAGGCTAAAATATTATAATAAAATATAAAAGCATTTTTTGATTCATAATTCTAAAATTAAATATAAAATTGTATTTCAAATTTTATAAAAATAATTGATCAAGAAATAAGTTAAAAATGAAATAAAAAGAAAAATAATAAAACAATGAAGAGGAGAAAAATAAAAATACATTTATTAGTTTTTTAATGAAAAATAAAATTATGCTAATAGAAATATGAGAAATAAATGTCACAAACCAAAGTGCAATATAATTAGGTCATTATAATATATAAATATAAATATATCTATATATATAATTATCATTTTTTTGATAATTTTAATAATAAAATTAAAAATTATATTAGAATTTTTATAAAAGGAAGATGAAGAAATAATTATAAAAAAAAAGTAAAAGATCAAAGGAAAATAAATATGCTAGACAAAATATTGTTAATTCAAACGTCTTACAATTAATAACGTTATAACGTAAATAGTGTAAATATATTGAATTTAGAACTCATGGCAAAAGAGAACTAGGAAAGATGGAAATTTATTTTTTTTGTGTAAAATGCAATGTTCTTGTAATGATTTTATACATTCATCTATACATATAATATATATATATATATATATATATTGTTAATATCAAATGTGCATGTCTTGCACTCTTGTCATTATTTTAGTACAAACTTCAATGAATTATGTGCACTAGCATGACAATTAAATATGTATTAAAATTCTGGTATTATTACAAGTGTTCTAATGAATGTTGTGACAAAATCTACTTTGTAAAATGCCAAATGTGTGTTGCTATTTTTACTAGAGTTTTTCTCCCTAAATCATGGTGATATTCAATTGACTTGCCAATTTAAAAAGATAATATTTGATTAAATTGGATAGAGTTGACCTTCTTTGTAGAGGAAAATCTGTCAGTTGACCACATCTCATTTAAGCTAACTAAGAGAAGATTTGTAGAGGATTTTTAAACCATTTCAATTGAATAAAGTTGTTAATCTATCAAAAATCAAAGAAGGAAGCGATTCTCAAATATGTTATATCAAATGTCTCAACATGATTAGCAATATATTCAAATATTTTAAAATATTTAGCCAAATTTCAAAAAGAACTTATTGCCATTTTCAAAGCTAACAAGATGTATGATTTTTAGACAACCATAAAGAAAAATACAAGGATTGATTAGTTGAAAATATAAGTATTACATTGAGAAAAAATATACGCTTTTGAGAGGACTCATTAGTTTAATCAAGCAACTCATGTTTGAGTAAGCATTCTTTGATAATTCAAGGAGGATTTCACTGTCAAATACATTCAAAAAGAAAGATATTGAGAAGGCTGAATGAATTATTGCTCTCCGTCCATCCACAAAACCATCATAGTTATTAAATGAAGAAACATTCACTAGAAGATGAGAAAACTCATGTTCAATACTTGCAATTGTCATGCCCCCAACTTGAGGTTGCGACAACAATGTCAGTGAAAAATTTCAACAAATACCAAAGACAAAATATCGGAGATCAAACTAAGTTGAAAGTATTAAATACTTTAGCAGAAACAAAATAATATAACTATTACATTACAACAAAAATTAAAATATCCTATACTATGACAATGTGGTCTTATGTGTAAGCAAAGCTATCACTATAGTTTTCCTTCCTCACGCCCCTTTACCATTCCCATGCATTCCCTTCCTTACCTAGGTACTCTGCAAAATAGGTTTAAAAATATATGAGTGACTAATCGCTCAATAAATAGTTATTTGCCCTTTTGTTGTTAGGACATAAACATAATAAAATCTATAACGATATTGAAACATTTAGATGAAGAATTTGCAGAAGAGATAACAATTAAAAATTCACATGTAAAATACTATATATTTATCTTACTTATACTATTTTTGGGTATGCTCAAGAACTTAACCAGTTCATATACCATTTTTACTGATCAGGATTTTAGATTTTTATTTCAATTAAAGAGAGTCATACTCTAACCTTTATCCTTAGTTGAATAAGTCATATTATAACTTTTAACACTAATTGGGTGAGATATATCCCAATCTTTAATTCCAATTAAGCGAGTCATAAATCACTTATTTCTTGGTGAGATGATGGAATTAGCTCCTTATACCATCCTAGTTGGTCCCCAAGACATTACATTACAATAGTTCAATGTACACAATCGACATTTCCAAAATGGTTTAAAATACCGTTTATAAGGTATTTGTTCACACCTAAAAATATTTCAAAAGAAAGAATTTTAAACTAAAATATGACAATTTGCGTAAATCATTAGGGATATTTATTAGAAAATATTTTGGGATAAGTTTAGTAAAAAATATAAAATTTCGAATAATCATTTGAAATAAATTTCAATACGAATACAAAATTTTTTAGGAAAAATAACTCATTTTAAAAAAGACAGTTAAAAAAATTTGCATAACCACTTACTTGATTCCCATTCACTAATCTTAACACTCATTGGCTTGGATTTCTTGATTCTTTATTCAGTCAAATATTTTGCATTTAATACTCAATTTATCCAAAATTCTATTCCTTCAAATGCTTACGTGTGTGTTTTACATGCCTTGGGTTATTATCTTTTTAAATTCTCGGTTGTCTATTGAGTAAATTTTTTTATTTGAAAGTTATTTGATTAATATTTCCTATTGAGTAAATTAAGCATCCTTAAGTCTAAATTAGCTTCAAAATCAGATAATTAAGTCTTCACACATGTCAGAATCACATTCTGCTTAGTTTTGCACCTGACTTGTGACCACAAAGAGTAGCTGTGCAAGTTTTAAAACTTCACGCACTTTGTTAATGTGCATTTCCTATTAATTTCTACATATAAGTCATGACTTTAACAATATATACATGCATCAACCCATGTATGACCATCCTTAAATTCATATTTCTTATGCCTACAATATATGTTTTCATACTTCTAAGCGCATGCATGATAAACATAAAAAATCCAACAAAGAATGTACCTCAAATTATTGCGTTTGAAAGTTAGGAAAAATTCCTCTAAGATGTTGGACGGTTGCTATTATTTTGGGGTGGATAATTTTAATTTTCTTCACTTTTTAGCCCTATTTATATTAGGATTTTGGTCAAAAATTCAGAAGGGAATCAAATACTAGTTTCCTAGGGTTTTAGAATTCCCTTTAATCCCTTTTTATTAATTTCCCAGATTTTTATACGATTTTTTTTTTTTTTTTTGGTTTAGTATTCTGTTTTTAGGTCTTCTTAGAGATGACAAACTCTCTTCTAGATAGCTAATTTATTTGGCAAGATTTGGTTACCAAAAGTTAACCATATTCCAACACCTAGGCATATCTCTTAGTTACCTCAAATTTTCCTACAAAAATAAATAGGGAAAATAGTAGAAATTAGTTTATTTATCATTCCAATAATAAAATTTAAGTTGTTAATAATTTCGTATTAATACCCAAAAAATTGAGATATTACAATAATTGCTAAGATAGAATCATGGTCAAGTGAACAAAGAAACCTGCGATCTAGAAGCGTTGGATTACAAACGTATCAAAAGTTGAATCCCAAAGGAGTAAGAGTTAGCGAGTGTATTTGTACTAGTAAAGCAAATTTGTCTTAATAATTACTATAGTATTTGTTAATGAAAATTTTTGAGCACAGGCTCACAAGGATCTTCACATTATTTAAACAAAGTCTTTGGTGTCTCAATTTACTTTTCTACCGTGTATGTGAAATTGTAGTATAAATCGTCAAACCAACTCTGAAAGAGGATGTGAAACGAGCACTTGAGCACTCCACTCTTCTATGTACAATTTAGACCCGTCCTCCTAGCCTCAAATAAATTGTGGAGGTTTCGGATTCCTAACCTTGAAAAGTTACCACTACACTCATCCTTCTATCTTAAATCATCACTCACGTAATTTACTCACAAATTCCATTTTTTGTGTTCGAGATGATGCCATGTAATACATTTTGTCACGTATCTGATATATTCTCTAAAAAAAGAGCTCAAATGGTAATTTTCAAGAACATATACATAAAATAGTGCCCAAACTGTATTGTAACAGTGTGTTCTTGTTGCGACATTTAACATGGGCGTACCCTAAATCCTACAACTTGTATCCCCCATTTCAATTCCATTCACAAACTTCATCGAAAAAAGAATCCATTCACCAAAAAAAATTCTTTAGTCAAGTCAAAATAATTATATGAAAAATGTCATTCTAATTCTGCCAACTTGCAGTTGCTGCCACTTAGTCATGAATTTGACATCAGCTGTTCACCACCCAGGGAGAGCATTGCTGTGCTTTGGGGGCAAATCCGTCAATTCGGCAACGCAACTTTCCAAACACATTTGACGTGGCAGTGGCCCACGCACACATGTCAGTCAACAGTGCCCACAAACTGGTGCCCCCATCTCTCGCTCTACCTCCACCGACACCTTTGACCCGTAAGATTAGCTCACGGGACACGTGGTTGTTTTTTACCTATAGATCGGGAAGCTGTGGGGGGAGATAGCCGCTGCGGGCGTGGTCCGATTGAGACAGTGCCACCCACCTTAAAAAGGTTGGGCGGTCGTTTTGTTGACTGTTTCCAAGTACTAATTATATTGTTTGGGGAATTATTAATTTCTGACCAAAGCCTAACTTTTGATTCCTTTTTTTAATTATTTTTTAAAATTTTTGGGTAAAGATTGTTAGGTTCAGGAGACAGTGTACCTACACCTTTGGATGCGGCAATGGAATTTCAATTAATACTTCGTCTAACAATTCCATGATGATTCTGTACGTGGTACTGATGCTATAATCTTTTACATTTTTCTTGTGTAAGGACATTCCATTGGAGACTTTTATTTTGAAATTCTTGGCCTATACGTTTGGAAGCTTGTGTCCAAGGTGTTTTCAATGAAAACATATTGGAAAGTAGTGTAAGATTTTCTTTTATTCAAATATTTAGAATTTAAGTAAAAATTGTTTGAATGGACAGTAATGATCAAGGGCATTTATTTCAATGATTTATATGTAGTATTGAAGTCGTGTATAAATCGAAAAAGAGCAGAAAATCTAGATGCTTGACTTCCAACGCAATTTGGGTTTTCTTTCTTTTGTTGGCATTTTAATGGGTTTCATATATTTATACTCTCTCTCTCTCTCTCTCTCTCTCTCTCTCTCTCTATATATATATATATATATATTTGTCAGTATCAATTTGTTCACTTATATAGTGTTTCTTAATATTTTATATGTGTTATTACAAATAATGTAATGCTATTATAATTTATAAATTTAAAATTGAGATATAACAAGTAAATATAAATAAATATATGTATGTGTGTGTATATACAAACACACAACACATCAACTCGCTTCTAATAAAAAATCACAATCAAAGCAAACGAATATATATTTAAAAAAACTCTAAAGGATATATCAATCTAGAAGATTAATTTGGTAGAGATTTAGGTGATGAATAATTTTCCTATTTGACAAACCTTCAAACAATTATAACACGACACATATATGAGTAATTTACGTAAATCAAGAAACGGTGACCTATATGACACATGCCTGCTACTGACATGATATTTCCTTCGGCCATGTTTGTCTCCAAACTGGGGAGGGGAAGAAAATTTAAGTGAATTAACTTAGGACGAAAATTATGTTTGAATGCGAGATTTGAACAACGAGATTTGAACAAGTAAGAAAATATTTTATATATATATATATATATATTTAAAATATAATAATAATTGAATGATGTAATAGTATATAAATTTATAAAATAAAAAAAATGAATATGAGTAAATAAAATTATAAAAATATGTATTGATTTAATTGTAAATAAGTATAATAATTAAAATATAATTAGTTAATTATAAAAGTTAAGAAAGAGAGAAATTCGAAATTAAATTTGAATAAAATTTATAAGATAAAATGTTTGCCTGTTTGCATCCAATCACTTACACACCTTTAATTTATAGCTAATCATTATTTTCGATAACGATCTATTTTGATAATTAGAACCTTCACATTTCTTTGTCTTAATAATTCTGATTTTGGCTTTTTGGCATGTATACTTTTCGTCGAAATTAATATTCAGATGGTGAAAATGAAAAGCCAACGTCCATGAATCAAGCGAAAATGAAAATCCAACTATATTTTATAATTAAGTATGACCTACGTTAAGAACCCTTCTGCAAGCTAGCACGTCAATTACAACCAATTTGAAGTTGATTGCTCCAGTAATGTCATTAAGTTAGCAGTATAGATGGCAGAAAAAACATTATAATGTTAATAAGTTTTATAACTCGCATATCTGTACTTCTATATTATGGTTGAATCCCTAATAAGTCTTTTAATTATTTACCTAAAATACCCTTTACAACTAATACATCCTTATAATAACAACCTTTGATTTTTTAATATTTTACCAATTATACCCTCGTGCCTCAATTAAATATATTTAACACTAAGCAACTCATCCTGTTTTCTTTTTAAATTTAACTTGAGAGTCAGTGACATTCATTTTTAATATCATGCTATTTTTAATTATCAAAATACCATGGATATTAGTATTTGTCACTCATTCGTACATATATTATATAATAAAAAATAACGTTAACTATAGTGCAATTTTTGTATCTGTATTTAAAAAAACTCATGATATAAAATTTTTATAATTATAGTAAACTTTGAATAAATTAAATTTAATATTTGTATATTATTTATCTTAATTTACTATTAAAATTCTATTGTATTAATAAATGAATTTTTTTATGTTTGCACTCGTAGAGTGTGCACTGTAGCTCGTTAATGAGTAAGGGGTTACAGGTTTGATTAGTTTCCGGAATAATGGCATTAATGCAAGCATGCTTTTATTATGTTATTGCATATGATATATTTACAATTAATAATATAAGGTGTATTTTTGCTTTACTGATTTGAAATTTGTAGAACAGCACATGATTAGTACCACCTTGAAATAATCTTCAATTGAACAACTCAAAATCTTTTCGAGTTTGAATAGTCTGATCTTGATTAAAAAAATTAAATAAGTATATTCGGAATTTTGGGTTGATTTATTAGATTGATTTTCTAACTATAATAATATTACAGGAGCGTGTCTGTCAGTGTGCATATCAGAAACAGTGAACTTTTATTTTTTAAAAACACGGAGAGAGAGAGAGAGAGAGAGAGAGAGAGAGAGAGGCCATTTCTCTGGGTCCTTTCTGTTTTAAAAATGATAATGAAACATTTGACAAGTTAATTCATTAATTTTTATTTACGTGATCTTTAAATATCAACCAAGTTATATCATCATTGTTCGTTTAATTATAAATTAATATCTCTTAATCCAAAGTCCGACACCTTACACTTTATGTCGGTCAAATGGTCATCCCATACATGCCCTTCCCCCAAAGCACCGCAAGCCATGGCAATGAAGTGGCAAATACGATCTGATAACGTGACTTGAATTTAATATAAAATTGATATGTTTGAATTAAATTTTTGTCAATGAAAGTGAAACTCATTAACTCAAAAAAAAAAAAAAAAATTCAATTTCAAATTACTTATAAGTTAACCGACTTATATTTTGGAAATAATTTAATAAATATTTTTATTAATTATTTTTATTTTGTAATTTTTTTAAGTTATTAATTAAATAATTAAATAATTAAATAAATAAAGTTAAATGTTAAAATAGTAAAAATGTGTAGACTCAAAACTAAATATTATGTTAAATTAAATCTTATGTCTATATTTTTAAACTCCATTTCTCATTTTAAATATTAGAATTCAAAGCGTCGTTCATGCTATACACTCTCAAGCTGCAAGTTCGAAAGCTTTGATTAGATTAACTTATACCATTTTTTCCTCCTTTCTTTTCTCTCTCTCTCTCTCTCTCTCCTCTCTCTCTCTCTCTCTCTCTCTCTCTCTCTCTATATATATATATATATATATTTTGTCAAAATTTAATTCAATAAAATTTAAAATGATAAAAAAAATAGAAACTTTCAAACATCGAGTGCATTTAAAATTATTTTTTTAAAGGAAAAGTAGAACAATAAAAAAAATTATAATATGTAAGAACATATTTTTAATTTTATTTTGTTCAAATTTTTTTTGTCACGAGTTAATGAGTTGTGTTCTCATGGCCAATAAAATTAGTAAATTGAATTCAGATCAAAAAATTGAACAACGAAAATAAGCAGGTTAGGTTCAACTAATTTGACAATGAATGAACTTAGTCTCTGGAATTATAGTAATAGGCTTCTGGTGACAACATTTTTTCCATTTTTTGTCTGCCAAGGTTGCAATTTCATGATTGGCCTTCATTAGTACTCACTTTTGCGCATTCTATTAAGTCAATTGGTGCAAACCTTTTTGTCTATTTCTTTAGGTTTCCAATTTGATCTCCTGAGAAGTGTTTTGAATATTTGAATTGCGACTTTTTTTTTATAATTATTAATATAATCAAGGGCTAAATAATTAAAAGTTGCTCCATTTGATGAAAATGTAGATCTTAACAAACTAATTAAATAACAATGCACGATCTTTATGCTGATCTTTAGATTTAATTAGCAATTAACAAAACCCTAAGTGAAACCAGACATGCAAAGGCTGACACCCACCTTTTGGTGATCTGTCACATGATTAATTGAGTATTGTTCTTTTATACATTGGCATTATCCCCAAGAAATCAATTTCTTAGCACCATAATGGATACTATGCTTAATTTTACATTTTGTTAGACATCATGCGCGATTGAGGCAATTTTTTTGCAAACCAGTGAAATGTGTCTTCAAAGGAATTGACATGCACGTGATCTTGGTATAGATGCTCGTGCACCGATCATCGTAGCCGCTGTCTACTCCTCACTCGTTCTATCCCTATTTTATATTTCTGGTCATCTTTTATCATACAACTCCCCACGTTAAAGTCCCTACCCCATTTTTATCCGCCGCTACGTTTCAAGGGGGTATTTATGGAAGATAATATTTGATTGTGAGTTGTACTGTGATAAATAATATATTTAATTATAAGATTTTTAATATGATGAAAAGTTTGATTTATTATATTTAAATATATATATAATATAGTAATAATTTAATGATATAATAGTATATAAAGATAATAATTAATATTTAAAATATAAATATATGTAAATGTGGGCACGTGTGTTTATATATAGGTATTGATCTATGTATAAAAAAATATAATAATTAAAAAATAATAAATTAATTATATATATAAGAGATGAAACTTTTGAATTTAAATTTATTGAAAAATTTGTTGAGTAATTTGTTTGTTAGTGTAAATTAAAATTTGATAAGATAGGTGGAGATTGAAAAGTGAGTTCCAAACACAACCTTTGTGTTCTGATTATTTGATTTTGATTCTCACTGGTTCTGATAATTAATTGCAATTTTATGACATTATTTTTTAGGTTTGTGACGTGGAGGGGGGGCTCTGGAAATGCTCATAATAAGTGACCTTGCCATGGTCCCTGGAACCATGTCCCAGGCCGCGGTAACTCTTTCGGTTGCATACTGTCATAGAATTCTTGCTGCTTAAAAATTCATTTTTTATTTTTTTATCAACAAGTTAATGTATACCAATTAATGAATCAAAATTCTGCAACAAAACTTATTAATATACTCGTACGAAAACTTACTGGCTGTCCATAGCCAATGCGCTGGTAGTGGTGGACTTCACCAACCTTCAATAATTAAAAGACAATGTCAAACAAGTTAGATGATTAATCTTGCCCACAACCTCTGCAATTCCACGAAATCTTCTATCCTAGCATGTTTTATCCCCATTTTTCCATTTTTCACTGTTGTGTAGTTGTCTTGTATATTATTTGTGTGACATGACAGCCACATAAATATATATTAATCGTTTATTAGTGGAAAAATGGGGATAGGTGAGACAAAGGAGGAAAATCTACGGAGCATTTGATCCGTTTCACAACATAAAAAAACAACTTAGATCGTCTTGCTTAATTTATTATTATCCTAATAACACATGAGGTTACTTAATCAACTCTTTCGATTTTTGAAATAAATCAAATATATTGGGCAACAACAATTGAAATGTAATCTATATACACATGATTAGCGCAGGGTGAAGCTTCCCATCAAAATTATTGCATATATTGTCATAATTATGTACGTATCAATTTAAATCTTTTCAATTACCAATTATTTTGTAGTCCTTGTCATGTTTTATTAGAAGTCATATTCATGGATTTATAATTAATCAGTATAATAATGTCTCAATGTTGAATTGGCTTTAGACTTGTCTGGTGGCACCAACTCTTTCGATTAATGGAATCAAACCCCTTCAACAAGCTGCATTTTCAGCCTCTTTTCACTACAACAATGAGGTGATTGTTGAATCAAGACCTAGTGCACTAGCAGGTCTCCATTTCTTTGTCATAATCTATACTATAATATAATAGTCGTAAAGAAATTTAATTACACAATATGAAATTATTTAAATACTTTTAATTCTTTACATATCACTTTTTTTCTATTCTCGATCTTGCACTTACCTTGTTCACTATTTACTTTTAGTTCATTCTATATTTATTTATTTTTATTCATTCAATTCTTTTATCTATTTTATATTCTATACTACATAGTAAGACAAGATAAATAATTTTGATTGTATAATTTGAAATTAGTATAATTTAATATAACTTTTATTTTCTCTTATATTTTTCATAATTTTCAATTAACTTTGTCTACTTTAAAATTTTCATATGATTTTAATTTTGGATTAATATTGTTTTTTATAATTTATTATAATAAACAAAATAATATGATTTATATAAAAATTTGCACGACTGCGCCATTGTTACTTGTATTACTTAACTTAATACTTGAATGACCTCGATTTATTTCGAAAATCCTAATTTGATAAAAAGAACTAACATAGAAATTGCTGAAAGAGAATTATCATATGTTTATCAATGAAACAATTAGCCATGTTTGGTTTCATATTTAAATAAAATATATATACATAATAATTATTATAGTTTTTGAATTTTATATATTTTTCTATTTTACTTTTACATAATTTTTTTAAAGCATACATTAAAAACGCAGAAAAGAGATGTAAACAAACATGGCCTAAATTTCATTGCACAGCCACGCCAAAATCGTTTCCAAAGGCTACATACAGGGTTCAAAATTTCACACACCGACAGTAGTCATTTTATGAGTGCTGCCGACATTGCACTGACCAGCTATTTATTTACTAGACCTAATTAACTGGGAAGAGGCTTCAAAAGTAGGGAGGGAAAGTTAACAATTATTACACCTTCAATAAAGGAAAAGGTGTCTGAAATTTATTCAAAATGATAAATTACGAGTTACACATCCCAATGAATTTGTGTACTTTTTTTTTTTTGTACTAACACCTTTATTTCCACCATATATCCCACCATACTCCCATATGACCGACGGTATGTTTGTTCGCAAATTGTGATATATATTTTTAAGTATTGTATTTTAAAAATTCTATAATAATAAAAAAATAAAATTTAAAAAATATAATAATTAAGTGCACATTTTGAAAATCTAAAATTTAAAAACAAATATAGCGCAAATATTTTCCCAATAAAATGACCTAAGGTTTAAAAAAGGGTTATCAAAATAAATTTTTCAGGGAAAGAAATTAAAAACAACTCACTCCACCGTGTCAGACGAATCTTCTTTAGAATAACCCTTTTTCAAGAGGGTTATTTTGAGAAGCTCTTTATTTTTATTTTTGTTCATTTTATTATAAATCCCATAGTATTAAACTCATGGGCGCGTGAGAAAAGTTGAGGATTTAAATTCATTATTAAGTGGGTGAGTTAAGAAAAAAAAACTCATAAAAATTCAAAAAAAAAAATGATAAAAGGTCAAAAAGAAAAGGATTGGATCGGTATTTCAGTCCACAGCTTGTCGGCGGAGTCGGAGGCCTAACGTACTTTTTATTTGATGACTGATCTAAAGCAAACCCAACGATTGGTTCAATTTTTATTAAAACTGTGACAGAATTGTTGTTTTCGTCAATTTTCCACTTAGCCCACATAAAAGCTGGACCAGCCTGGAATTCTTGGTCTTCAGAATTTATTTTAAACACTTCAATCTCGGACAAGCTGTCTTCTTACCAGTCTAGAAATGAGCTACACAAAGTTTCAGCTTAGACTCGTACCCTCCCAGGCCCCTACCTCCACTTGAGATTTCGGAGTTTATTTTGGGTACATTTGTAGAATAATTTTTGCAAATTGACAGACATATGTACACCAAAGTGATTTTCGTGTCGAAAATTTTACAACATGGCACAGCAGTTGAACATGTAATTGACAAAGAGATGCTACAAAAAGGTGAAAATAAATCGCAACTCGAACTCCACAACCATTCAATTTTGGTTTTGATTCGACTTGATTTTGTTAAGCTCGAACTCAAATTTAGACTTGAGTCAAGTGTTAAGCACAAGTTTGAAATGAAAAAATTAAGACTGAAGTTCAATTCAACTCAAAACACTTCTGCTTCCAATCAAAGTCAAGTTTCGTAGATTGGCTTATTAATATCCCTATCAACAACTTGCATGCAAATAGTAGCTATTGCATGCACTAGAGGAATTCAATACACTTTCATGGAACAGAATTTTCCCTCGCGAGATGCAGTACAGATGGCAAACATCATCACCAACCTCAATCAGATGTACAACAGAGAAGATATTTCAACGGACAATCTGGTAAGAAGAAATTACTTTGCCCGGTCATCTTTACCATGGCATGTCCACGAATCATTTACCCCATAATTAATGAAACTGCTCATGCACCAGAACTCACTGCTAGTATACCATTTTCAACGTGCCAGGCAAGGGGTCAAGTTCTGGGAGAAGATGGAGTGAGGGTAATCAATTTGGTTCTTCGTGGCCTCCCATCGTGCACAACAGTCTATTTTTCCGGTCCGGGGTTCCTCATGAGAATATAACACTGCAGGTTTATTCTCCATATGATCTTTAATTTTGGACAGGTTTATAGCTTCATATTGCATTCAAAATCTGATTTCTGTTTGAAGGTGTAATTCATTTCTACCCTACAAAATGGCGGGAAAAGATCAGATGGACACCCTAGAGTAGAGAAAATGTCTCTGGTAACAGTTTTCTCAGAGGAAACATTCAACAAGATTTTTCCTCTATAGGGATGATAAGAAACTAGAAAAATACAAAGAAATTCAATAGTCAATCTATAATTTATCAAAATAAAACATTTGGAACCTCAGATATTTCAAGCTATAGTTAACCTCTAAGTATTAGAGTGTCTCAATCTCCCTCATAAACTAATCTCCAAACCATCTGGGGATAAGGTAATGTTCGTTTTCCATTTATCGCTGTTGTAATTGTCTTTATTTTCCTCCTCTTATTTCTCTATACTTTGTGAGGTTAATCAAATTCAGATTGATTTATGTTTTTTCGCAGACAAACACAGTAAATGACCTAAAATTCCAGGTATCACATTTATGTTATAGGGAAAAGCTGATAATAGCAATTGTGTTGGGAAACAAATATGAGTTAGAAAAAGTGGAATCCCACGTTGGTAGAAAAAGAGAAAAATGACTTGTATATAAAGTGGATACTTGACCCATAACTCATAGCATTAAGGTTTTGGGTTAATATACGGTGTCAAGTCCACTTATATACGTGTCTATGTACAGGCTCGTGAACGGTTCTCCCCGATCTTATTGAGCTCCGCTCCAGACCCAACATACGTTGTTCATGGGTGATGCTCCCAATTTGATTGGGCTTCTCTTCTCGCCCAATAAAGTTCAATCAGAATTTGTAATTGGGCCTCCCAACAAATTGAAGGTGGTAAATCTGACAAATAAAGAGTACCAAACAGCTACTTATGCCCAGTCATAAAATGGGAGCTAAATGAAATGATATGAAGAAGGACAAAAAGAAAAAAATAAAAAAGAATAGACAATGAATTAGTGAGATCAATAATCTTCAGTATGCCATAAACACCAGAGCACACCCATGCTTCAGACTATGTCAATATAACTTGTGAGGGGAGAAGTCAGTAAAACCATCTAGCTTTGTGGTGTTTTAAGCTGGAGTTTAAAATGAATAAATAACACAGAACATGCATGCATACACACACACACACACGTACATATATAGCAGAAACCGATAAGAAACTTATAAGAACATTCCATTCCTAATGTTCACATGATTTTTGCTGGGATTACGGCCCAAATCCCAATTGCAGGTTGCACTGTGTGGGTGGTAAGCAAAGTCTCTTGCCTAGGAAGCCTGGAAGCCAAGGCAGATGCTTTATAATTAGTTTTATCTGATCAGCAAGAAGAGGTATTGAAAAGAAGTAATGCAGGATATGGGCGCCGCTTCCGTTTTTTAGACTACCAGGTTATGCAGTAGTACATGTGTAAAAAGTTGCTGGCATCTATGAAAACTAAGGACAAGGATATTCACTGCATCAAGGATAACGAAAAGCCAATAGAGTCAAGATCTGGCTGGGGTACAAGGTTGAGTGAGTTGCTGGCGTTTTGTCAAGTATGGAATCCATGCTGAATTATGAAAGGACATATGGCGGTCAACACGACGCTGCATCACATTTGGTCATGTTAGCATCACTCTAGTAACAATGGTTAATCGAGAAATGGCTACCTATGGTTATGGTAGCACCACTCAAGTAACAGCAATTAATGGAGAATGGCCGAGTGTCCAAGATACTCAAATGGGGCACTAGCTACCATAACAAATTTTTGGCTAATTTTTAAGGAGTAAATCATTCTACTCTACATGGAGTTATCTGGAGAATCATATGGTTTTTAGAAACATGTCTGGTTTTAGGGGAAAAGCCAGTTTAAGAACCTGAGCATTCTACAGTAAGTGAGACACACACAGAGAACTGATGAAATTATTAAGCTTCAGCTTATGAAGAAGAGTTTCTTCTTGTTCAACACTAAACCTTTCTGGTGGATACCTTTGAAGGACAGCTTCTTTCTAATTCAAATGCATTATAACGTTTTCAAATCTTCTTTCTTCCAATATCGGGTATCATAAAATTAACATATTATTCACTTCAGCATCATTTGAAGAGTCCAATAGTGATTTTCAGCGAAGAGAGAATTTTGTCTTCCACAATTTATTATTGCTAATTTCTTATCAAGTATCATGGTTGATCCATGATTATCAAGTTGCATATTCTGATATCCTACTTGATACTAGAAAGGGAGAGCTAAAAATCCTCATCATCCAATTCACCACCTTCCTCGTTTTTTTTTTTTTTAAATCACAACCAACTGAAAGCAGCAAGAAAAATAAACTAGTACCTATAGCCAGTTTCCAGTTGGAAATACATAGTATCCTTCAAGTTGGAGAATCCAATCCTTTGAATCTGCTGTCTAGAACAACTGGTAACATTTTTCTTGATAAATCTTTGGGTGCATCCAAATAGCCACACATGCATAATGCATCTTGAACTGACACGAGCCACAAGCTTTTAAAGAGTTAGAACTCATAGAAGAGACGGGGGCTCGTACAATTCCACGCATGCTTGCGCATGCGCGCACACACACACACACATTACCCCATCATGCATCTTTCAAAGATTTGAACCCTACCCTCATTATTATATGATACATAACAAACTGTTATGGCATCCTATGCTGTTGTATATTTGACATAATGTGAGACAAATTTTGTTGTTGGCCTATTAATTGTTTGGCTTAAATCTCAATACACTAATTGAGAGCATGAGGTGGCAACAAACCACTGATGTCGTGCTTATATTACACAACACGACTTATGTTCCCCAAGCCAAATCTTCCTCCGCGTAGTTGGCAATTTCCTGTAACACAACTGAGATTTGCCCAGCACCTTCTGGGATACTTTTTTGATCAGTTGGTTTAGCCTCCTCTGCATAACCAAGCAATAGCATTATAAGCATTTTTGTGTCCAAAGACCAAATTGCCAGTTCAAAACCAGGCAGCAATATGACAAGTAATTTGTGACTTCTGCTACATATAAGAACTTTAGATTTGAACATGTCTTCCAAAAATACATTATACATCGATGTTCATCTATAAAAGTACTGTATTACAAGCCGTGCTTACACATTAAACTAGTAATAATATGAAATGGCTTATAACAATTCACAACGCAGCTTTTTGGGCATTTGCATTGCACTAAGTTCCCAACCTTCAGCATGCATCATACAACGGCAAATTCAGAATAACTCGTGACAATCTCATAGGAATTGTTTCAGGTATTGCTCTCAGCATTCGAAACTATAATTGAGCTTGCGAAAAAAAAAAACTCTAAACCGTACATAGGTCACCACTTTGTTCCGAAAAACTCAAAGGGAGTAGAAAGATTACCTCGAGAAATTCTCTGAAAAACAGAACAACAGCAGAAATTTGATTATCACTAATGTTCTAGTTAAAGGCGCCATGCGTTTTGTATTTCTTAAATTCTCTTCTTACTTTTACATAATCTTTTAAGAAATACATTTGAAAACATATAAATAAAAAAGACCAAAAAACAAGATGAGCTGCCAAATCCAATTAGACTGTAAGGATTAAAGGATCAACAATTAAGAGTTGAATTATAATATTTCACTGGAAGAAGATGGAAGTATATATATATATATAAATGATCTTTATTATTATTATTTAAAAAAAAAACATGATAGATTTATATTTTATTTCTATTTTTTAAAATGAAAAAATTTTAATATAAAATACATGTGTAATGTACTTTAAATTATTTATATAATACAAATGAAATTTTATATATTATAAAACATTATAATTTGAATTAAGATCCATTTTCAGGAGTGTTTCGATGATGAATGATGTTTGGTGAGAATTATATTGTGACACATGCATGTTTGGAAGGGAGATTTAATTGAATGAATAATATTATTTATTTGAATTTGTTTATTTATAAATGTATAAAATATATATGCTATATTTGTTTTAAATTATAGACTTAAAAAACACACATTCAATAACTTCAAATTTTAAAGTTTATCTATTTCTCTCTTTCTCTCTCTCTCCCTCCCTCTCTCTTACTTTACACAATTTTTGAGACAAATATTTAAAAACACATAAAAAAAATAAAAACAAATAAAGTCGTAATAATGATTGGATGAAGTAGTAGTATGTGAAAATAATTATTAGTTTATAAGGTATAAATATATATAAACATGAGAATATGTATGTATATAAGTATTAATTTAATTATAAATAGGTATAATAATTAAAAAATAATTATATCTATATATATGTATGTATGTATGTATGTATGTATGTATGTATGTAACAGAAGACATGTTATAGATGAATATGTATTGAGCGTTTTTCCCCTCTCAACGAGTTCGCATTAAATCTAATTTTTAAATTTATATATAATGCAGATAAATTAAGTCCAGCCCACTGAAAGGTGCCCCTCTCAACTCCAACGACCTTTCTACACTGAAGATTGCACCACACGCCCCAAAGAATTTGGTTGACACGTCCATGATCTTGTGGTCTGTTTACGGTTACGTACTGTTCTAGCCGGTGACTAACCTTCGACTCCCACTAGCTATATAAATGCTTTTCCGGGGAATGTCGTAAATTCTTATCATTCATTGCCTTAGATTTCTCCCTCGATTTGCAGGTTAGCATAAGCTAATCTTTGTTATTCTCTTGTGTACTCAAATTAGATATCTATAATTTGACGAAATTTTAAATTTTTTGCTGTTTCAAGTGGTTTTTTTTCAAGTAAAAAGCTTTATTATTATTATTATCTTTGCCCCATGTTGGCAACTCAACTGTGAGAGTTGTAAGTTTATGATCATTAATTGTAATTAATGAGGATTTATGATTACGTTGATAAGATACTTAAATATGATTATATTTACTTGAAATTACCCTTTCGTGAGGAAATTTACGTAATTAAAGTAGATTTCAGTTCGGTCGCCTTTTGACATGTGGAGGCCGCGATTGTGTAGGGCCTTTTTTTTTTGGTTAATTTCACTTTTTATGTCTACTAGATTGGTTTTTCACCGTCTGCTCCCCTATTGTCGCTAAAGATTTGTGCTTTATTGTATATGGGTTTAATCTTTGTGGTCGTGAGTTAGGTTGTTTTTTTTGTTAAATTTATTTACGGGTATTATACTGATTTGGAAGTGAATTGCGCAATAAGGGCTTTGTTTCTAGTTGCCCAACTTCTAAAGGTTGGCGATTTGCTGTCCCTATTTTCTTTCATCTCACTGTATGCGCATTAGATTATTTGCTCCACTCAATACTAGTATTTCTGCTTGTTTTAGTCCTCGCTGAATCCAAACGGATAACCTTTTTGGAATATTTTTTCGTATCAACTGGTATGCAAGAAGGTAAGGTGCTGGCCAAAAAGTGGTCATAATTTTTCTGTTGATTATGACTTTGGGGTATTTAGTTCAAAAGATGTGTTTTAAGCTAAGCTTTCATCACTTGGCTCGCTTGAATCTTGCCTTGGCCCCTAACAACTGAAGGGCTGACACTTGTAACAATTTGGATCACTGGTGACTCAAATGGTGCCTTCTCGGATGGTGGGGGGACTTGCACAATCATCGTCCAGTTTAGGTATAGTTTTTCAAGGAGATGGGGAACCCCAGTTTGCAGGAAATAATCAGCTGAGTTCAAATTTTGGGAGTTCTTTGCATTCAATACCTGGACTTGCACAGGCAAGCTCGTTCCGCTTACAGGGGATGCTAGCAATGCAGTCTTAAATGGTGCAGCAAATTCTGGACCTAGCATTGGTGCAAGTTCTTTGGTTACTAATGCTAACTCTGGACTTTCAGGAGGTCCCCATCTGCACCGAAGCACTAGTTTTAATACAGATTCTCATGTATTGCCTGCATTGCCCATGTCATTTATGTCTAATAACTTTAGCATCTCCGGATCTTCTGTCATGGACGGATCCTCTATTGTGCAACAAAGCTCCAATCAAGATCCAGGCGCACAAGCTCAGCAGAGTCAGCAGAATCAGGGAGCTTCAAGTGCCACATCCTTACCTATATTGCGGATGGGGCAAGCCCCACTGCCTGGTGGTCCAAGAGACCCTAATTCTTTCATTCATGACCCGAGGTCCATATCCCATCTACAAAAGAAACCCCGGTTGGATGTCAAACAGGTAGATATTTTACAACAGCAGGTTTTGCAACAGTCATTGCGGAGACAAGATCCTATGCATTTACAGAACCCAAATCCTCAGTTGCAAGCTGTTATCCAGTAACAGAGACTGAGGCAACAACAGCTACGGGAGCAGCAGCTTCTTCAGACTATGGCACGAATGCAGTGAGTTCAGTTATTGAGGCAACAGCAGTCAAGGCTGCTGCTTCCACAGCAGGGACTGCAGCCTGCAACAGGAATAAAGCGGCCCTATGATGGTGGTGTCTGCTCAAGACATCTAATGTAGTACCTGTATCATCAGGGGCAGCGTCCTACCGTGAGTAATCTAATAGTGTCTCACATGATCTCATGGCATGTTTTAGTACGATATTGTATTTTCACTGGATCCACATTGATCATGCAGCTGATATATGTACTTTTGAACACTTTCTGGTGATATCTTATGTACTTATCTTGCTAGGACAATACTATTGCCTATTGGAGAAAATTCATGGTTGAGTATTACTCTCCACGTGCAAAGAAGAGATGTGTCTGTCCTTATATGATAATGTTGAGCATCACTCACTAGGGGTGTTCCCCCAAGCAGCAATGGTAATTGTCCAATTAGTTTACTGAGCGTTTGTACTTTAGACTGGCCATAGATTAATTTACCAAACATGTGTAGTTTTAACTGGATCATTTGGCATGATCTTTTTTCTTATACAGAAGCATTATTATTGTTATTTCCATGAATTCATGTTAATTAATGTGATGTTTGTATCTGTTCATCCATTGGATTTATCCTTAGTTGGCACTTGTCAATGCATAAATTTGTAATTGGTGCTATTGTTGCTTATTTTTTGGCAGAATGCATGGCAGTGTGACATTTGTGGTTCAAAATCTGGAAGGGGATTTGGTGAGACTTGTTTGACATTATATACTGTGAGGCTGGTCTTTTGCTTTTTTAATCAGTTCATTTTCTGATTAGCATTCTACCTGTTGAACTAAGCTGTAGAAAAAAGCTAGGCCTGTCCTCTACTGTTGTTTCTTTAATTTCTACAGATTAATAACTTCTAAAAGAATTGGTTATAGGGGCTAGAGGTCCCGGCCTTCCGTATGCATCGCTGCGTGCCATCTGCCCATTGCATGAGATTCTCTAAGATTGTGGTCTGTATGAGAATTACATGATAGGATGTGATTTGAGTTGAGTGATTGAAAAAATGTAAAAGCATAAAATAGTTCACTTATTTGATTAAAAGCTTCATTTTCGAGTGACTTTTTTCTTCTACTACCCGTTTATTTTTGGAAATTATTGGATTTCTGGATACTTAACTCTTGACTGAAGTACTCTCTCCATGTTGATCAATTATTTTCTATACTGTTTTACTTTTCACTAGTTTTCAAGTATGAAACGTGGCTAATAAATTTTTGGTGCTATCTCATTAAATGAAATAAAAATTTTCCAAAAATTTGAAATCTTCTATTCTCTTACCAGGTTTCTTGTTTTGCTGTGCCTTAATAAATGTTAGTTCTGTCTTCATTTTGTTATGCTAATTATTAACTTGTTAATATTTACATATGGGGGTATTTTTATTTTCAATTCTCATCATATTTAAATTATTTTTTGCTCTTGTTGTAATTTTCTATTACATTTTTAACTACTTTTTAATTGGTAATATATATAGTTTTGAGGGGTCTTAGTTAAACTTCTCTTAATATCCGTATTCTATTTAGCCCCTTTAATTATTTTATATTAACATTTTGATGATGATATGTCATGTACTCATAGAAGGGCTCAATATGTAGCCCTCTTTTGGTTTTATAATGAGCCTAATGTGAATGAGATTTAATTGAGCTCAAGAGTTTGATATGTCATTTTATAAGTTAAAGCTTACCAAACTAAACTTCAGTGAAGTTGAAAAATCAGTAAATGCTAAAGGGTTCAATTTGGTGCTCAAGTAGCTTTAAGCCATTTTTAACTAACAGTGACACTGGGTTCCTTTTGCATCCCCAGGACGAACTTGTGAATATTAGTCACACCTATTTATGTGCTCTGAAAATGTTGTACTCCATTTTTTGGTTCAACAGAGGCCACTTTTTGAACTGCTACGAAGACTCAATGAAATCAAATTTGGTAGTGGTGTTATCGCCGAGCTTCTGTTTCTGGACTTGCCTCGTGAATCTCGATTCCCTTCAGGAGTGATGATGCTGGAGTATGCAAGGGCAGTTCAAGAAAGCATGTATGAACAACTCCGTGTAGTTCGTGAGGGGCAGCTTCGTTTCCTTTTTACACCTGACCTGAAGGTATTCTGTAAAGAATAGTTCAATTGAAAAAACTCATACGTTTTTTTTTTTAAAAAATTCATTTATCTTCTTGTTTGACACTTTCTAACAAACTCATTTAGATATTATCTTGGGAGTTTTGTGTGCGGCATCATGAAGAACTTCCTTGCAGATTGGTTGCACCACAGGTAGACTTGTGCTGAATTGAATTTTCACTGGCTGGGCTCTTCAGTTATATTATTTTGTCTATATGGAGAAATGCATTTGTCAATGATATCATGCTATTTAATATGCATTTCAATTGAATTCATGATTGCACATCAAGATTATAGTTAATCATTCATCATTTGACTTCCTTGTGTAGTTTTCTTGTTGATTTGTTGAATCTCTGATTCATATGTCTAGTTTGCACTGGAACTATCAGTAAGCCTACTTCACACTAAATTTTAGTTAAATGAAATTTCTGTTCTCACTATCCTATCTAACTTTATGTGATGTGGCATAGATGTCTCTTCGCGTTTCTTTCTTTTAAAAGAAAATAATTAAGGTTCCACATTTCTTATCCGCCGTTTAATGTGTGCTATTCATTTCAGAATGGGAAGATACAAAATTTAAGCCCTATGTCTTCACAAGTCTAGGATGTGACTCATGAGCACGATAGTCTAGTTGACACATTTTGAATGCGAAACTGTACTGCAGGTGAATCAATTACTGCAGGTTGCACAAAAATGCTAGAGCACCATATCTGAAAGGGGGCCTGACGGTGTTACTCAACAAGCTATGCAGGCAAACAGTGTAATGTGAGAGAATTTCAATTTTGCTTCTGTCAATTTCCTTTTCCTAGTTCATTATCATTGATGTTTAATGCTAGGTTTGCTTGATGCATTATGCTTTTATTTCATTATCATTAGGGGTTAAAGTTTTACGGGATCTTTCTGTGATTCGGAAAAAGAAAAATGATCATCTGACAATTTCTGATCAACCTAACCTCTGATTCTACTATATTAGGAATCATTTCAGTGCCTCCTCATGCATGTAGGTTAAGTAAGAGTTCAACTCCTTGTAGGTACTGGAAGTCTAGAAGTGACTTCGTTCATTACTGATGTTCCGTTTAGTCACATTTTGATGCTTTACTGGATAATATCATTGTATAAAAAAAATCTAAGAAAATGGTAATGTACTTGATTAGAAGTTTCAAATTTTTTCTCCTGTTGTGAAACATCACGCAAGGCCAATTATTCCAATGTTGGTTCTCAGGTGCAAATGAGATAGAGACTGATTTACAGTCGACTAGCTCCCTTCATTCAGATATGTAATGTTTTTTTAAAATAGTGGCTTGGCTAAAACTATACTGAATCAAAACTCAAGCTGCCCAATCTAAGTTACGCTTGTTGGGGGTGATAGTATCAGTTTTATCCTGTTTTTCTATTATAATTCTCTCATGTCTCTTTTTGCTTAGTGCATAAGCCTAAAACTCAGTGTTTGCTTCTCTTTTGCTTTATATTTTCTCTGGTTCATGCCGAGCTGATCTACTCTTTTTACTTGATTTGAGTATTGCTGTCTATTGACTTGCCATGCCTACAAATTAGTGACTTCAGCTGCTCAACATTTACAAACTAAGTACAGAGATGTCTGGAAGATTGCTCCCACCTGACTTCCCTCTCTCAGCAAGAAAGTGAAAAATTGGCCAAATGGTCAGACTCAGATATTTCAGAAATTAGTTGTATTGTTTGTTATGTGTAGTTTCTTTATGTCTCTTCTTTGAACCAGACATGGTCTTTATATAATCTAGGAACTTTCTAATTTGTCTGTTCTATTTCAGGGCCGTAACAGCTGGACAGTAGCTTGCTAAAAGTTTGGAGTTACTGTCCCTAAATGATTTAGGCTTTTTGAAAAGATATGTGTGGCGCCTACTGGCACGTCTCAAATCATCAGTTGCAGTTTTACAGGTCATTGCCTTTTCCCCAAGGTTTCTTATGATATTTTGTTAATAGATAGCTGAGGTTGTTGGTAGCACGAAAGACCTGACGGACTTCTGAAAAGATCAAAAAGTTGGTCCTATTGGTAATGAATGCCAAACATTCTTCGGTACTCTCTTTTTCATTGTTATTATTATTATTATTATTATTATTATTATTATTATTTTTAAAGAAACAGCCAAAGAATATGGCTAACTGGTTAATGGTTGAAGCACTTGAGAGTTGTGCTGATCCATTTTTGCATTTGAATGTCTAGAACTATGTATTGTTGTTATTATTGGTGGGACCTTGCAATTAGGTGAAGACAATAGAGCTTCATGTTGTGGGCACCATTGTAGTGCTATTGTGATAGTTACATTCCTCTTATACCCAATATACATATTGTAAGCACGCAGAAGAATGTCTGGACGGTTATGTTCAGCTCACTAATTGAATTTTAAATCATCAATTTTGCAGAGGGCTTGAAAAACTTTCCTCGACATGCCTCTGCACCCAAGGTTCAGATGCAAAAGATGCAAGAAATGGAACAGGCGGGTGGTCCTCAGGGTCTGCCAACTGATGGGATCTTGGGCATGATACCCCAATGAACAACCAACAGACGGGTGGCTGAGGAGCTTTGACTGGCTCAGCTCAGGCTGCTCTTGCTTTGAGTAACTCCCAAAAACTTGCTGATGAGACAAAACTCAATGAACTCAACCCACAATCATTCACTTCAGCAAGAGGCACCTAACCCTTTCAATACTTCCAGCCAGACTCCCAACAATTCCAGGGCCTTCAGGTACTTTGCAAGGAAGCTTACAGAATTCACCTGTCAGTGGCTTTTCTAGTAGCCAAGCTTTGCAGCAGCATTCACCGAGCTGGAATGGCGTATTCCAGCAAAATCATTCCCTACCCACACAAAGCAGCCAAGCATTACAACAGCAAATGATCCAGAGATTGCTTCAGGATATGAGCAATAAGAGTAACGGGACAGCAGTTCCTCAGCAGCCCCTTTCTGTACAAAATCGAGGCGGCAATATATCAAGGGATGATAATGGCTTCAGGAGTTCCTCAGAAATTGAAGCATCTGGAAATGGGCCAGGGGCTGTTGCCGGATAGCCTCCAAACAGAAGCAATAGTCTTAAATCTGCATCCAATGTCGAATCTCCCGCTCCAGTTGGCAACATTGGATTCATTGACAAAGCATCAGGTCTGCCACATAATCATCACTTATCTGATGAGTTGATCTCAGATGTTGTCCATTTAACGATGAACTAGACAACAACATGAGTTTCAGCCGGAAGGGGTGATTAACATCATGGTGAGGTTGTGGAATCTGATATGTACTGGTACAGGAAGCTTCAGTTATTATGTCTCTGGATTTTTTCCCCATCTATTCCTGATTTTTTAGCCTCCGGAAGGTTTGCTTCAATTGCATTTGTATTCTTTGAACTTGTGGATTTCCTCCACTGAGTCTTGTAAGTGTACCATATTTATAAGAATTTAAGATCATTTCAATACGGCGTTGGTTCTTGCATCCCCTAGTTCTTATACGAGAGACTGGCTTTCCTTGCATCTCATCCTTGTTATAACCTAGTGGTGTTGTAGACCGAGTAACATGGAAAGATGGAAAAATGGAGACAATGCTGCCAAGTTGTCAGGTTTGAAACTCACCCACAGGTACCCTGAAAATTGTAGTGCTATGTTGTTTTTCAGGTCTTACTTCGTAGGGGCTGAAGGCAGATGTTACACTAATAAATGTTTCACTAGGTGTTGTATATGATTAATCTAGTAATTTTTTATTCATAGATGAATTTGGACAAATTATAATTAAAGGGTGGAGCCATCGAAATACACAGGTTCTCAGCAAGTGATAAATGCGAAAGCCATTTCCTCTTGAGATGTCCATGTATTACAGTTATACATGTACTAATCTCATTCATCATAAAATTTCAAGATTGAACAAAATAAAATTTCAGTGAAATATTTCCAACAATTTGAGCCGGCTGTCTCACATAAGCTCGATCATTCTCATTTTACCGTCTTGAAACAGTATGATTCCCTATCCATCCAGAAAAAACGAAGGTAGGTAAAACGCCAACCAGTTAATAACAATATTGAACAACATTTGGACCTGTCACTCAAACTCTGAATCCAATCGAGGTACTCGTAATAAGGATCATATTCCTCCATCATCAAAGGTCACGGAACTCGTAATCAGAATCAGAATCCGGATCATCGATCATCAAAGGTCCAGCTCCCTGGAATCTGTTAAGGATCATTTGCTCCCATGTCCCTGTCCTTTCACTAGGCCTTTGAAACTGAGACAGGCTACTCGATTCTGATTCCAATACTTCAGCAGGCGACAAATTGAAGAAATTTTCGGGGGCGCACTTCAATGCGCATTTCCCCTTCTCATCAATCATTTCGACATCAAATACAGGAGAGAGTGGTCTACCAACGACTTTAACATGAGTGATACTGCCACACATTGGAAGAACTTTCAGACTATTCTCAGACAGAAAAACATAAAAAAATGAAATGCTAGTTGGCCCAAAAAAGATTATGGTCCCGCACTGACTTGTAGTTTGTAATGCAATCCAAGGTGACATTGGAACAATTTAGGTAAAAAGATTATGAAGAGAGCAAGGATGAGAGCAGCTCACCACACATAATATAATCCATCTGTTTCTTGCGTTTGGACTCTGCCCAACAGCTCCACTTTCAGGATTCCTCCAATGCAAAGAACAGGTTCTGGCAGCTTAAACTTTTGCAAGCAATTCTCCTGTATTCCATCAACGAATTATCTGAGTGTTACCTAATGCATGTCATGCCAGAAGATAAAGGAGAAGAAACTTGATTGAAATATGGTTGCACTTCAAGATGGAAAATTTTAGAAGCACATGGTTGCAAACTTCAATAACATCATACAAGGTTTCTCATCTTAGAACCAGAAGGTCACACAAATATATCCAATCAGAAGAATGTCCGGCGATGTTCTGATGACTTTTATCTATGAATGAATATGGGATAAAGTCCCTGAAGAACAAAGTAATTGTAGATGTCTTCAACAGATTATTTCCAAGAAAACAAAAGAGTCAAAACATAAAGCTTCTGTAATAAACTCACCTGAGCCATTGGAAACTCTGGGGAACAATATGTCCATGTGATGTAGTCATCAATGCAATTTTGAACTACACGAATCCCTTCTCCATCTTCACTTTCTCCCTCCCAAGGAACCTTGGGATGGCCTGTTAGAAACCTTACAGCCTTGGCTGAATATATAGGGAAGTCAAACTGAAAAAATGCTGCTTCAAAGCAATTTTTGGGTCAGAAGGGAGGTGATGTAAAGGATAAAATAGTAAAAACTATAGATGGTCAAGAAATACCTCGAAATGGATGCACATGAACTTCAGTGATCAAACATAGCTGTGAAGCCAATTTATAAATTAATGCCTCTGGAACAGCAGGATTGCTTGTGCCCTTGCTTGACCAATATGATGCCCTGTTGCTGAACCTGTCACTTGGTTCTAGAGTATTCTCGATGCTTTCTTCTGGATAATTGTCCGTACTTGATGCAAAGATAGCACCCAATATGCAATTTTCTCTGTTAAAAGTAGCAAGACTTCTAGTCAAGGACGCATATGCTTTATGTTCCCTCTTCAGACAAGCCCATTCAGCAGAATCATCAATTGCAGTAGGCACCGGTTCAAGTGAGTTTTTAACTTCAATAATACGAGCAAAACTCGAAGCTTCGGGAAACATTCTCAGACAAAGTTTCTTACAAAAGCCATTAGCAATCACTGCATAACAGTCAATTTCAGTATATGAGCATAATATTAATGCTGGAAACTTAGTTCTCGGAGGTTAACATCACATGGAAGGAAAGGAAATAAATGATAAAAACACGCAATTCATCTTACACCTGTACAACTGTCAGTTCAGTGAGGAACAGGATATAAGATGGTAAAAACACATTATCATTTTGCTCCAATTGATTTCACGAATCCTTAGCCCAATTGAATTGTGTTCCTAAAGATATAAATAGGCGGTTTCCTCATGTGCTAGAACACTGTAATCTCATATCATAGCAGCTATCTCTTACCATAGACGCTACTTGCCTAGTTATAGACAATCTCCCCCTTCAGCTCCTTTACCACTTCCTACGGAAGCCTGGAGGGAACTTAAAATTACTCATCACATAGGCCAAAAAGTCATCAAGCTCTCTTAAGAAACAATCACATCATACCAAATTACCAATACTAAACTCACAGGCATTAACGTAACAGAACACACCATATGCAACAGAAGTCCACTTAAATTTTAAAAAAAAATCAAGAAGTTGAATAGAACACACAGAATAGACAATAGAAGAACAGGCAAAAAGGCAATAACTGAGGTTAACAAACTCACCGAACTGGCGCCAAGAACTCGAAACGACACTTGTACGAACCAGATCAGAAGGGTCCTCCAAACACATGAAGATCTTCAGAGACAGGTCCTCTCCAAGCCATTGTATAAAATCCATGCTATCATCCATCATCCTCTACTGTTTCTATCTTCCTTATCCACATTTCATCCAGAAACCATTTATCGCAGCCAAAACTAGCTCACATGGATAAAAAGAAACAAGTCAATATCCACCTCAATTAAACAACCAAACAGAGCACACTCCAAAAGTAAAATTAAATTATAACCAGCAAAAGAATACAATTTGACAAAAATTAATTGAAAATCCAACGAGATCACGCAAAACCAAAGTGGCCCACCAAGACATACCAAAACTTCAAAATCCCTAAGTTGAATTTCACAAGAAGAAACAACAATAAAGATACAGAGATGCAGATTCCACCTTCTACACAATGGATACAAGGCCGGATACAAAACCAGGTGCCAACAGCCTACAGACGACGATGGGAAAATGATAAGATGAAGCACGCAAAAGCAAATGGTCGATTAACTGAATCGCCATTGCATATAGGCGCTTTAAAATGCTCAGTCCCGGATTGTGGTTTCCCCTCTGTCCCATCCAATAAAAGGTTGGCACGTGTCTTAATTAAAAACCTAATCTGCCGAATCAGTCATTAGCCAAGCCGTCCAACTAAATGAACTAAGCCGCCAACCAAGTAAATTAAGCCGATAAAGCCGTCCAACCAAACGACTTAATCCGGTAAAGTCGTCCCACATTCGAAACCGTCTCGGCCAGCGTTCTCTCGCACCACCTTCCTTCATTCATAGTCTTGCACATGTTCTTTGGATTCTTGAGTTGGGTTCGGAGGTTCTGACCACGAATCTCCCCGTTTTCGCGGAATTGATAGCCGATTATTGCAAGAGCTTGAGCGATTTGTGTGTGCAGGATTGAAGTGCCAAACCTGGAGAATTTGAATGTATTTCGTGAATCGATCGAGTTAATGTTTGAGGAAGAAATTCAAAAGAAGCTAGTTGAAATTGGGATTTTGCGAGCTTTTAATATACTTGCGGCATTCATTCTTCGTTCTGAATCCTGTGATGAAAGTCTTTAATTAGGTACTGGAATTAATATCTCTTCCGTATAAAGCATTAGGTGTTGAATATCTGGCCAAGAGGGTTTCGAATGTTGGACGACTTCACCGGATTATTTCATTTGGTTGGACGGCTTTATCGGCTTAATTCACTTGGTTGGACGGCTTGGCTAATGAGTGATTAAGCAGATAAGCTGTATAATTAAGACACGTTCCGGCCTTTTATTGGAGGGGGCGGACACAATCCGGCACGCAGGATTTGAAACTTGCGTAATAGATAAAGATGAGAGATTCGTGTCTTTTTCTAATGTTTTTAGTTTCTTTTTTTTTTATTTTTTCTTATTAGTTCATTTTATAAGTATATAAAATTTATACTTAAAAATTATATTTATTTAATTCAAGAAATTATGGGTAACCATCCCATTCGCTTTTCGGTGCTTGTTTTTCTTAACACAAAAGCAGAAAAGGTCCTGCATAATTAAAAAAAGTTATATAATTTTACTAATATAATGAAATATAATTTGTAATGATTACGTTAACAAAAAAAATTATTTAAAAACTGTAATAGTATAAAACAAGAAAATATGTCAATCATGAAAACATGAGGCCAGAAAAATCAACAATTGAGTTGTAATTAATTTTTTTCCAACAGAATCTGTCTTTCCTTGAGTTGGCTTATAAACTAAGCTAGGCGGGTATTCTTTCTTCATCCAAAATTCTCACATCAAAATCATATTGCGGCATAAATATTATTGATTATGGTTAATAATAACAAATTTTTACACAATTATTATTTCACAATATTATTGATGGTGACAATCTATCATAGAAAACTTCTGTTTAACTTGAAATTACGATTCTCCCATAACACAAATTGACCAATCCAACAAGATCAATCAATTGCCTGCACATTATTAACCAACTCAAATAATTAATCCTAAATAATTAAAACTTTGATTATCTCTATTTTAAAAAACTCAAACTCAATCTAAAGCTTGAATCAAATTTTCTAAAGACACAATTTGCATCCAAACAAAGCCGATTTAATTTTGACACAATTCTTTATTTTATAATAAATATCCACAACTCTTACAAAAACTAAAAATTACAATTGCCCCAATACAAAAATTGACGTGATTTAGGGATCTGTCAAATTTTATTTTAACATTTATTATTTATATTTTTATTTGTTAATGAGTTTTATTAATAATTTGAGTCATACGGACTTTTTAAGTTATGGTCTAATAAAATTTAATATAAACAATATTTTTATTTAGTTAAAACGGAGATTTTGGATATCATGAATTCGAAAGTTATGAAATCACTCAATTTTCTTTGAATTTGAAAACATTCAAATTGATTCAACATGAGCGATCCTTATGTGAATCGTGACGTATAAATTGATTTTCGGCATATTGATTGTGGCCGTCTTATCACGCCATTTATCAGTTTTTAAATTCAATTTTGGTTTCAATATGTTGGGTCGGGCATTTTGATGACCAATTCTCGTTTTTAGAATTCAATTTAAGTTCAATCTATCTTTATTCTTACATTGTTCTTCATCTGATCACGTCAGTTGGTATTAGAGTAAAGTAGTATTGAATTCTAATTCAATACATTTTTCGATTGAGAGAAAAAAAATAAAAAAAGAATTCAAAAAAAATTCAGAATTCAAAAAAAGGAAATAAAAAAAAGAAGAAAAAAAGGATGGCCGAACACCGTCAAGAAACACCGGCCGAATTCATTGTCAAATTAGTCGATTTCTGGCTGATCCTTCCACGACTGGAGTCACCACCGCTAGCCCATCCTATTCCGTCCTATCACGTCGTTTATCAGTTTTTGGTTCAATTTTAATTTCAATACATTGGGTCGGGTATTTTGATGCACGATTCTCATTCTTAAAATCCAATTTGGGTTCAATCTATCTTTATTCTTCCACTGCCCTCCCTCTGATCACGTCAGTTGGTATCAGATTAAAGTAGTTTTGAATCCTAATTCGATACACTTTTATGTTGAGAGAAAAAACAAAAATAAATAAAAAAAGAATTTGAAATAAAAATTCAGAATTCAAAAAAAAAAAGAAAAGAAAAAAGAAAACGGACGGCCAAACGCCATCGAGAAACACCATCTGAATTTGCCGCCAAATTAGTTGATCTTTCCACAATCGGGGCCGCTGCCACTAGCCCATCCTATTCCATCCCATTACGCTGCCGAAGGAGGAGCAATTTGACCAAAAACCCGCTATGACGTGGCGGGCGCCCCCCCCCCCCCCCCAAAACCAAATCGTGCCGCTCCACTAGGTTTCGCCTTTTCGTTGCCTTTGTTGAAGCTCTCCTAAGCCCGGCTGACGTCGGGCCAGCCATCCTTAGCTACCACTACTGCGAAACGTTAGTGGAATCGACACAACCGTATGTCACCACTTGCGAAAACCCTAAGTGGGTTTTTTTTATTAAAAAAAAAAATTTCTGTTAAGCCATGTTTGGGTCAAAAAAGAGTTGGGTTGGGTTAGGCATTAGCTTGGGCAGAAAGAATTTTGAGGTCAGAAGGGTTTTTTTGAAAAATAAAAAAAGGAAAAAGATTGCTGGGCCGTTGCAATTCTAGGCCCATAACAAAAAAAAAAAAAAAGAGGGGGGGAAAGGAGTTTTGGACTTGGGCCAGGCCGTGTAGTTGGACCAGATTACCCTTTGGGTTGGAGGATTAATTGTGGGTCAAAAATTGCAAGGCTTATTGTGTGTTTGGACCTTTAGGTTAGATTATTTATTTCCTTCTTGGGTTGATTATTTTGTTAGACCCAAATAAGGCTTGTTTGGATGGTGGTTTTCTGCCTTGCTAGGCTCTGTTTGGTTCACCTGTTTTTATTGAAAACTAAGGAGTTGTTTAGTTCCTTGGAGAAAAAAAAAATAGTGGAAAAAAATACAAAAAGAGGAGGGCAGAAAAAAGAAATTGGAAAAATTACAAAAAAAAGAGAGCAAAAAAAAAAAAAAAAAAAGAGTGAAAAAATATAAAGAAAAAAAGAGAAACAGGAAATTTATCTGTATTTATTTCTACAAGATGTCGAATAATCATGCATATTACAAGAAACGAATGTTTGACGAAATCTAAAAGTTGTCCTGAGTTGTGGATAAACTGCAAAATTATTTTGCTAGGGACAACTGTATTTTGAGACATGAGAAAACAAGAAATAGACATACACTGTCAAGGCACCATCATGACAAAAATTATAAATCGAATGGAAATGAGTACGTCGAGACATTCAATGTATCGGATTCTTATATTGAAAGTCAATCTTGATTATGTTTTAATTGCTTTCAGCGTGTACATAACATAAGTGAATATCGATATGAGGAAATTGATGCTCATATTACCATTAGTAAAGTTATAGGAGAAAAGAAAAGTCTATCAGTAGAGATGCTATCTTTGATTGAAGTGAAGATTGCAGAGAAAATACTATTGGAGGAAGTACAATATGAAGGTAATGGTAGTCCTAACGACAGATTGGAAATTGATGAAGAGCAGAATGAATAAAAAAAAATAACAGAAGTTTTAGTAGAAATTGACGAGGATAAAGTTGAGAAGGAAGAATTCATAAAAATTAAAGTGGAAGTTGAGGAAAGCCATAAGAATGAAGAACAAGTGAAAGACTAGGAGATAGAATTTCTACAGATTCACGTGTACGTTGATCTATTTGACCATCTAGCAGATGCTCTGTCCATTTGTGTTGTACATGAGTTGAAGATATGTTTAAAAAAAGTTTGTGTATGCACATCTGGGCACAACATTTGTGATATTACATAATTTGTTATGTGATTTGCCAGTAAAATTTTATTGTTGGGTTTATAAAAGGTTGAAGCAAAAATTTAAACAAAATGATAAAGAGTTGAGAGGCTTCCAGATATTTGTATTTAATTTAAGAGGACACAAGCTCGAATTGAGAAAAATTCGCCCTTAAAAAGAGGAGTATGGCGTGATCCAGAAATCCGTCGAATTTTATTTTAACATTTATTATTTGTATTTTTATTTGTTAATGGGCTTTATTAATAATTTGGATATCATAAATTTGAGAGTTATGAAATCACTCAATTTTCTTTGGATTTGAGAACATTCAAATCGATTCAACATGGGTGTTCCTTGTGTGAATTGTAACGTATCAATCGATTTCGACATATTAATTGTGACCGTTCTATTATGTTGTTTATTAGTTTTTAGATTCGATTTTAGTTTCAATACATTGGGTCGGATACTTTGATACACGGTTCGTTTTGGAATCCAATTGGAGTTCAATCTATCTTTATTCTTCCGATGTCCTCTCTTTAATCACGTCAAAAATTAACTTATCCAACATAATTAATCAATTTTGTTCATAAAAAAAAAAAAAACAAGATTAATCAATTACCTGCCCATTATTAACCAATACAAATAATTAATCCTAAATAACTAAGCCCTTCACCAACATCCCCCAAACTGAAACTTTCTTGAACTGAATTCATCATCCTTTTCCCTAATCTTTGCTGGGGATTATGAACACAGAATCCAAGCACAGCCCACCTTTAGTGTGGGTGCAATCAATCTGAATCATTGAAAACTTGATGAGCGTGGGAGTGTTGGAATTCTCAACAACAAAATCCCCCACATGATGGTCCCTCCACCTGCTTTCTTCCAAGAAACACTGGGACACGGCATGCTGGCCGGTTGATGACTCCAGTTGGAACCTGACAGGCTTGATGTCCCAGCCATGGATCTTTTCTGGACCGCAAATGGTTCGTCGGCCGCCTTTCGAGGGTCTGCCCAGCTGCAGGCGGAAGAAGAGGCTGTAAGTTCCGACAGGGAAGTCAAATTCCAGGTTGCCTTCAATTTCCAGCCACCATATTTGCTGGAGATAAGCAATTGTCTGGAATCTGTACAATTTGAATCCAGACAGCATTCAGTAAAAGTATTAGAAAGTAAATTACATGACGGAAATATTTGATACATGAAATCCAGGATTAAGATTAGCGTGTAATGTTACTTGGAAATTGCACAATTTTCTTATATCTTGATTTTTGAGAAATCTATTTTTATTGAGAGCAGATGAGTTGAGGTAGGAGATTGAATTTTAAAAGAAAATTAAAGTTTGAATTCGAGCTTTACTATTTAAAAATGTTTTAATTCTAATCAAATTTGAGTTGAATAAGTTAGTTTGATGAATCATAATCCTGTCTACAAAATATCTGATACATGAAAAAGAGTACAAAATACACGTTGTGGTCCGTGGCGCCTCTCAATTTAATCCCATAACTAGCACAAGCTGTGGACCGTCCCTTTTTTTTTCTTTCTTTTTCTTTTTATCACATCAATGTCAAATCAATTACCAAAAATTAAATTTCCCTTTTTCTAGTGAAATTCGGATATCACTTGATCAGATTAAGCCGTATAATAAAGAAATATTAGAGAAGTGATGCATAAATAATGGGCTGGACAAGAAACTCACTCATTTCATCGCTCATACTGTCGTTCAGACTGTGAGCTATTCAAGAAAATAATCATATCTCAACACTACATCCTAACCTGGATTCGTCAGTTGAGATATGGCTCCAATATCTCCGATCTTCTATGCCCGTAATTTTCAACCCTTTCCATGAAATAGCAACACAGATCCTTCCACTTCTCTTGTCCAGCCAAACTTCCTGCAAGCTTATCAAAAACTAACTTTATCTTACAACTAATACGCACGCATTTGCGAGTCTCCAGTGACAGTGAAATTCTCGATTACCTTTGTGTCTGCTGCAAAGCGGACAGGATTGGTCAGCCGGGCGTAAATCTCCTTCTTACTCAAACCCTTGGAGCATTCATCATCACCGAACTGCTTCTTGACAAGAGTTTGGTGATTTTCAGGCAACTTGGATTCCCACACGACGTCAGACAGGGAAGCCTGGCGAAATGCTTTGCTGACACGTGCCAGTCTGCAAATCTCCGGAGGGTCTAAACGTGAAAGAACCAATGCAGTACAGCTCTCTGGTAGGTCATCAAGTCCAGACTTCGAACGAAGATCAGTACTGGCAGAATTCTGATCAGTGACCAAGCCAGAAAAACCAGTCCCCATACAGCTAAAAGAAAACCAAGAAAGTATTCAAGCTGTTTTCGTCAAAATAGGAATGGATTCGTGGATGAGAAACGGAAAAGTCAGGGCTCAGCGGAGAAGGATGGATCGTCGTGTAATATGTCTGATTTTTATAATGTAACAATCAATATCTCTTTCTCTGTGTGTGTGTGTGTGTAAAGTAAAAGTTGCTCCAAGTCCAACCTGTGGAATCTTGATTTTTGGAGTGATGAAAAAGAGATGAATTTCGGACGCAAGACTTTCGAACAATTCACTATGTACGTCTGCATATGTCTGATTAATAAGTATAAGACAGCATTCGTGGTCTTTTTATATTCACAATTTGTTTTGTATCTGCTTATTGATTTTGTAACATAATGCAAGTATGCTGTTAGGACAAATAATGTATCTGCCAAAATCGGGACATTGAAAATGCTAGTGGGGTTTAAGAAAATGAACCAATATTGCTTTCACGTTGATGAAACCGAAAGGTCCCTCCCCTCCCTCCAATAGTTGAGATCTGTCAAAGATTGTAAATGGCTGTCACACCAAATTCATAAATATCTTATTAAATATTCTCCAAAAGTCGTGCCAAGAATCTAGTGCCAAGCTGTGTAGGCTTTAATTTTGCATTTTTAGCGGTGTCCAGTTAATGCAAACTCACACAATTTATCAATTTTTTGGATTAAGTATGAGTTAAAAAGAAGCTCTAATTTCTTATTTAGAAAAAAATGAGGAACGTGAACTCATGGGTGCGTGACTCATGCATAACGCGAAACCCACTTATTTATGTGTTGTAAGTACATGGATAATTCTCGAAGGGTGTAATTAGAGTTTGAATGTATTAAACTCCCAAGCACTCAACAATTTAACAGGTTACACTAGATTGGTTTGAGTGCATACAGCAAGGTGAGCCCCACTATGTGTGATCAAATGCCTTACAACCAGATCTATGCAAAAATACACTTAATTTATCTCCAATTAATGTTTAAAATTGTGATAAATATATTGAAAAAATAAAAAATTAAATAAATATTAAAATTTTAATATTTATTTTGATTTTATCGTGGTGTATTTGCACCAACATAGCATTTATAAGATCCTTTCACCCGAACTAGCCAAGTATTGCACAAGTCTTAGTTGTTAAGATTAAAAACTGATAAATTTAATATCTTGAATAAATACCAACCCTTTGAGCAAAATGAATTATGAATTTGCTACGTGAAAAATTAAATTACGTAAAATTTTTGCTACATTTTTTTAAATTTTATTTTAGAATGAACAAGAGAAAACGAATAATTTGGTTCCCTAAAGATGGGCAAGCGCATGCTCCTTTTCTATGCACTGAATAATAATATCATATTATCTAATTATATGACATAACGTGGTCAATGACAATATCCTATGACCTAACGCGGTTAATGGCACTTTTATGATAATTATTTCTTATCCATGTGGAAAATTCAGTGGTTGTGATTTTATTCCATTTCCAGGTTCAAAATAGAATTCCACTCGATAGTCAAACTACTATCATTGCTGTATGAACGATGAGGAATCAAATATTCGAATCAACAAGAAATCGAGGACCTTCAAGATTGGAATTTTTATATTTTTATTGGTTAATCTTTTGGATGTTTATTATATTCTTTTCGACAGCATTGAAGACGAAATTACGTAATTGTCAATGTTTCTATTGCACACATGGTCAAATTTTAGATATCTTACTTTCTAATAAATATAAATATAAAATAAAAAGTACGCAAAGTATACGCTTGGATCCAAATTATTACAATTTTCCTTCACTAAAATTTATGATTTCAAACATGTTATACTAGCTATTTGAAAAATTAATAATTTTTATCTTTTAATCTCTCTTTCTCTTACTATTTTTATGTTAAATTCTCGCCACATTTTACATCCGCAAAGCCTTAAAAATTAAGATTTGACAACCAAATGAATCATATTAATTATAATGAAAAATTCCATTTGAAAAAACTTGTTATGTTTTTATGGGCTTTGTTTGGATGAAAATTTTAAATGTAGAAAATTTGAGACGAGAACTTAAAAGAGATACAGAGATAAAAGGTATTATTTTAATGAATAATATATTATATATTTGTAATAATTAATTGTTATAAATGCAAATTTGCATCCGAACATAGCAAATATAGAGTATGGATACGAATATCCTTTCCGGGCTTCAAAAATGTTATAGCATATATCAATAGTTGAAAATATTCATATTTGGTTGTATATTTAGAGCATAACAAATAGTATATATTTACTCTTAGATGTCTGCATACGAAACGCACTCCATGCAATGCCCAATGATTTATAATTTTTAAATTTAATCATTTTTAAATTGCAAGGGTAATTAACTAATAATATAATTATTTGTAATAAGTTTTGACTTGAAAAATAAATACAAATACAGTCGATATACTTGAATTTTGTATTCAATAATTTCAACAGATATTTATGATAAACGTATTAAATACTCATTTTGCGTCCATCTTAAACTATCACAAGAAGCTAATAATGGCTTTACATGAACACACGAAGCAATCATTTTTCATAAATTATTTTACCCAATTAGTTGGTCATGAAATTCTGAGTTACAATAATAAATTGACCATACTACCAGAGAAACACTAATTAAATTGACTTCCTTTAAAATAATTTCTTAGCAAACTCACTTAATTACAAGGTGTAATTCAGCTAGAATAAAAACTACTCTAACAGCTACTTGAATTCATACAATTTCAAGTCAACTACAAGTTTTGAGTCAAACCCAAATTTGAACTCAAAAAAAAAGGAAAGAAAGAAAAGACAAGAAAAATCTTAATTTCAAGCTCACTTAAAGATTCTCAAATCCAATCAAATTTAAAACGAGTAACTTGGTCCATTAACACATTAACAAGGGTTAACACGCAAGCAGCAACATAATACAGACATTCGTTGCTGTTAATTAGCCCTGTAAGACATGGACCATCCATAGTATATAATGGGCACAAATTCTCGAAGATGAATATGTCAACATTTTCACCATTCATAGAACATGATCATACTTGAGCCTCACCGGCTCTTAACTTCAACTAATCCACCTTGTATTATGCACTTATAAGGTTTCATCTGAGATTCTCGGGTCACCAAGTGTCGAATCATGAGGATTCAAGATAACACAATCACTAGGCTACAGGTTATTCTCAAACTGCAAAGAGAGGATGCATTGATACAATAGTTCAATCACAGAGACTACACAACACAAAAGCAAGCACCAACAACATGAGCATGCCAAGGTTTATATAGTTTCATGTCTTGAACATGGTCATGGTAATTGAGAGGCTCAGGATATATACATGCAACGTACTCCATAAACAAAACCAATCCTGAACCTCTATGGCAAGAAAGATTAACATCTCAGTCACCTCCAACTTGTCTTTTCCAGGAGTCTTCCACTATCAATTCATCAACTCCCCAATCTTCGTAGCTACAGATTGCGCAAATAATGAAATAATGTCAGTAAACTAAGAGAAAGAAGTCAGAGACAGTTAAAGAGTCAATAAGGAGGACTTCACCTTCCATCTGGAAGGTAGCGACGAATGGTGAAGGGTATTTTTCTCTCACGAAGCTCCTTCATTGCAATCTGAAATAAAAGATAGAAGACACGCTCAGGGAATCGTGTTCATTGCTTTAAGAAAAATACATGGTGGTGGAGCACACCAGATTGCTATTTCAACATTCAAGAGAATGGTGTTAGACGATTGGCCATCATGCAGTGCAACTTTCGCATAAAAATCAAATGTCAAAATAAAATCTCATACCAACTCTTATAGCACGTGGCATATATTAATTAATCAACCTGCAAAATTTTTTACCCACTACACCTTAGCTCACAAAAACTAACACCGTATCTCAGAAAAAGGTTTAGGCAAGTGGAATTGCAATATTTGAGGCTACAGGAACAGGAAAGGAAGTATGTTAACCATTCACACTAAGCGCAAGCGATCAGATGATCCACACAGCCTTGAGACGCACCAATATTACAGTCAACTAAGTAAGCAACAAGCAAATAAACCCACAGCAACCACTTCATCATTGCTAGTTACGAGGCTATGTTAAAAATTTAAAAGAGGACAACTGAATAAGGAAACCTCATGTAAGCTTTCCCACCGACAACGAACAAAATAAGCACAAAATTTTACCTCCAATGGATCAGTCTCACCCTCCAACTCAACCATCACAGGTGCATTCATGCTGTTCAAATTAAAAACACCTCCATCAATCATAAGCACAAATACCCACCGCAGAACTAACAAAAAACACAATACAGACCTTACTTGCAGAGCCCGCGTGCCCAAAATCCTTGCGCGCTCGTATTTTGTCATGTATTTAGACGTCTTACGAGGTCTTTCAATTGGTTCTTGCTCCTGTTTCTCGTCACCTTCCGCTTCAACTGGGTCAGGAACATCCTCATTATTATTTTCTTCCACCTCTACCCCTTCCTAAAACGATTCCGAAAACCCCAAAAAATAAGGGGAAAAGGAAAATAACAACAATTGCCCCGAGAAAATACAATGAAACCACAATTAGAAAAAAAAAAAAAAACAAACAAACAAAAATCAAGACAGTAAAATCAAGTAAGATTCTCACATCAGGCTCAGGCTCCATTGGCTCATCCTCGTACCTACATTTTGAGGATTCTGTCAATAAAACATTAATCCCTACCAAACCCTACTTCAAAAAAACTAACTTTAAACTATTTTAAGCAAACAAAGAATCGAGGAAAAAGAAAACAAGTATCAGAAAAATAAACGACTCAAACGTACGCTCCGTCCATCTCAAAGTCTTCGTCAGCCATGGCTCTTCGCAGTCCTGTCTCTCTGTCTTCCTCTTCTCGTCTTCCCTGCTATCTGACTATTTGCGAGATGGAGGCAAGTTATTAAATATTCAATTATCTCAATTGGGTTGACCCAAAAGAAAGCCCATTAGAGGACTTGCAATTTTTAGCGTAGTGGCCCATTAAGGTTGCGCCCACATGTACGAGGGTAACGCGGATCGGGGGGCGTGTCAATAATATTTTTATTTTAATTTTATATTGAAGTTAAAATTTAGATTAAAATTTTGTTAAATTGTACGGCTGAAGTCGTGCGACGAAGATGGTTGCAATTCTCTGACCAGAACATAACCTAACATATCCTTGTGTTAAAGCAATAGGGTAATTTGCAGTCAGATTTCAGGAACTTTGGGGCTTTCTTTGTACGTACAAATTGCACTTCAAACAACATTGATTTCCTTAAACTTGCGAACACCACCCCACACACAAACATATATTATCTATCAACATGAGTTTCCCTCGGCTTTGGAATCAAATACAAAGGTTTGTCCTTCTTCAATGCCGTTCCAAACCCACCACTTGTGTCCAGTTCACTTGGGTCCATTCCACTGGGGAGACTCCAGCCCAAGTCATACACCAGAAAGGCCACCACCAGCTGCACTCCTTTGGGAGCCAGGCCAGATCCAGAGCACATTCTTTGTCCAGCCCCGAATGGTATAAACTCAAAATTGGCTCCCTTGAAATCAATTGTAGAGTTGAGAAACCTCTCAGGCTTGAAGATTGTTGCATCATCTCAGTTGTCACTGTCAGTTTGAATTGCCCAGGCATTCTCCAACCCTATGCTGTCTTCCGGGATCGTGTAACCATTCACTCTGCAGGCCTCGATCGCGCAATGGGACACTGGATTGTGTAGCCTCAGTGTTTCCTTTATACGGGACTGGAAATATCGGCAATCAGATAGAAGTGACTCGTTTATTGCATTCCCTTCCTCGGCTTGGTCCACGATTTCATTGCGAACTTTGTGTAAAATTTCTTGGTTTTGGATTGGCTCTGTCATCAGCCAAACTATTGTTGTAGTGGTTGAATCTGTGCCTCCAATTATTAGCTCCTACCCACATACGAAGCACATAAACGAGTTTTTCAGGAATGTGTGCACTTATTGACATAAATGCATGCTAATGATCATCGACTAGCTCAATTCTGTAAAATTTAAACTTAAAGTAGTGAAATTGAGTTTAAAACAATTGTAAAAATTTAAATTTGAACTCAATTAGATTCAAAAATATTTCTGACTCCAATTTACGTGTAATCTAAATTATAAGAGAAAGAAAGTTGGTACCGTCAACTTAGCGCCAATTTGATCGTCGGTAAACGAATTCTCTGTTATGATGTCCAAATAATCTTTCGGCAACTTGGGATAATTATCAACGTGTCTGGCCTTTCTTGCGGTGATAATATCAGCCCATATTAATTTTATTTTGTGATACATACTCCAAGATCTTGCCTTACATCAGAAGTCAACCCGGTTTAAGATTGGAAACAAGCCAGTCAAAGTCAACGCGTAGAATTTTCAGTCAGGTGGTTGAGAACACTGATTACCTTTTCATCATTTTCACCCTCAGCTCCATTGTCGAACAAGTCTCGTGAAGTTAGAATAATAGAGATGATGCTGGTAAAAACCGCCAACACGACGGGCTCAATGTTAACGATTCTTCCTTCCTTATTAGTCCGTAGAAATTTGACCATCTCCGTCACCTTCTTCATCTTAATTCCGGCAGCCGATTCGACGGCCTTAGGGGAAAGGATACAGCTTTGGCCGATGCCTCGCAGGAACTTCCACTTACTGTCGCAGTCTCTGGACATGACCAACAAGCACGCGTTGTCCCAGGCACGTTGTAATAAACCGACGGCAAGAATAGGCCGGAAAAGACTCGGTTGTGGGCTTTACGGATTTCCCTAGCGGCAGCTGGAGATGATGCAACTACCACCAGTTGAGCCCCTGCTCGGAATGAGACGAGAGGGCCATAGATTTTGGCTAGGCCCTTCAGCGTGACGTGAGGATTCTTTAAAAGCTGGGAAAGGTGTCCGTAAGTTGCCACGTATTTGGGCCTGGTGGGAGACCTCGGACGCGGAATAGAGAATGCCTGAAGAAGATCAGAATAAGAGATAACAGAACCAACAAAACCAGCATCATTTTGGCACCACACCTGAGAAAGGAAAAGAAGGGTTGGCATCAAAAGCAAACAAGCGTGAAACTAAACTTGATTGTACTTAGAGATGCTCAGTTTGTGAATATCAAAGACGTTGTAAGACTATCTTTTTGCATGTAGAGAAGAAGACATGAGAACCAGATTTCTCACTGTATTTCCAAGATCTAAGACATGGGAAACAGCACCATATATTTTCTGTGGGAAATAAGAGTAAAGCAACCCCTAAATTCATAGACTGTGCAACTTCAATGCAAGTGAGGTGCAAGACGATTTCTTGCAGGTAGTTGTGGCCCTCATAATTAATTTAATATATATCCTCCTTTTGTTCTGAGGAATTATGGTTAATTTCATGTGATCGTCGGAGCATATACAATATTAATTAGTTGTATATTTTTTATAACGCCGACTGTCTGTAGTGATTAATCCATTGATATGGCAGGGTACATTCCTTGTGCATCGGCGCATGTATATGGATGATGACGTCACTGTTAAGCCAGCATCTCTATATTCTATTATTTAGTATTTTTGATCAATTTGTCCCTTCATTTATACAGTAGAATTAGCGCAGCTTCATACCCTGTAAGTGTTAGTCTGTATCAACTAAACTCAAATTTAAATCTCAATAGATATTTATATGTTTTTCTTTTTTCTAGACGACTTAACTTGGTTGCTAAGTGTGGGCTACTACGTATATATTAAATGATTAATCGAGGTGCAATTAATTTTGTTTAAGAAAGAATTTTGCAGCATTAGAAAAATAGCAACTAGGAAAATGCTATACCGGGCCGGTGGGCAAACGACTGATATGCTCTATTCTAATTTCCCGTAAAGAAAAGGTCAATATTGATAAAGAAATTAAATGGGGAATGCACTTATGTATTGACAACGACGTCTTACAATCTCTAATGCAATTTTCTTTCTTTCTTTTTTCATGTCAACTCAGGATTCGAATTCAAAATAAGATCAAATGAGTTTACGTATGCCAAATCATAGATGACCAACGACTGGAATTCGAACAAATTTGATTAAATCCATCCAATCAAAATACAATTGAATTTTTTTAAATCTAGAATACAATGATTTTTTAAAAAATAATTAATAAAACAAGCAACGTCCATGATTATTATATACTATATTATTTAAAGTTTGATGTTAATTTGATTTCATAATGTAAATAAATACCATCACCCCTTAATCTATGCTATGTAGCTATATCATGCCATTTTATTAAGTATGAAAGGCATATAGTAACTGATTTTTTGTAGGGTGATTTAGGGTTTACATTCACTTTTCTTGACATTTACTAAATTGCAAGTATGCTTCCCATGTTAAATTAATTATCATTACCCTCTAATTTCCAAAAAACATTACAACGGCTGTCTACCACGAGGGCTTCGAGCAAATAAATAAATGAAATACCAAAAATACCCTTCCATCTAACATTTTTTAAGTTTGATCGAATTTGACTAAATTTTATGAATTAAAATACCCTTTGGGTTTTTCAGTATCATTTATATTAGTCCTTAGAACCTACTTGCAATATCATATATATATATATATATATATGAAGGATCTCATTTTAATATATCATACAACTTAATATTTCATCCAATATTATTTCGCTATTATAATATTTTTAATATATTATAAAAAGATTTATGTCAATAAAATAAATATTATAAAATTAATCTAATTATACCTAAAATGTAAATATTTTAATTAACTAGGTTAAAAAATTGAGACAGCTACAAAATTGTATATGACCCTTATTAGTCAAATTCATAAATTAAAGTTATAATCAATGGATATAGTACATGAATTATTTGAATCCCTGAACATACCAATGAAACATACAAATGGAATCGTTTACACAATATAGTATGTGTATTTAAAATTCTTGCGTGCTCTCACATGATTTTTCAAACAAATATATGTTCACATCTCAAATAATAGGCAAATAACTTCTTATTGGGCACTAAGTAGTTCACCATTTTCGAAAACTCCTTACATAAAATACAAGCGAGAACGAGCATATGTGGACTAGTAGAACACTAAGGGAAAGAAGGAATTTTTAGCTATAGCTTCAAGTAAATAAGAATAACCAATGCAATAGAATAACTTTCATTTTCACCTCCGTTGCTACAATATAATAAACTCGTTATTTGGAATAAATATTGTTTTATGGATTGATTGTTCTAATATTTGAATTTTAATATCCATTAACATAACCATCTTGCATATATTGTTATGTCACAATCTTGAGTTAGGGCATGACACATTGTGCTACAATTGCATATTAAAGTTGGTTTGAGGGTTTTGTTAAATAGAGTTCAATTTTTTTGATATATTCATATACGAATTTTGTGATGTAAACCTTCTCTTATCCCCTGAAAAACTGAACTAGCTTTTCTATCAGTCTATCCCCTTCATGTGAGGATACTTGCACTTTCCAAGGAATACACACACACACACATATACCCCACTAAAAGTTAAGTTCACTAATTTCAGTGAACAATAGAAAGTTAATACTAGTCATATAGTTGCAACTTATTCAAATTAATGTCATTAATACATTTAGTTGCAGTAGATACATGCATTGGTGGCACCTGCAAATTCTAAATATGAAGTCATGGATATAGATTAAACATACAAAACCTAACATATTTATTAGATATGCATTAATTTGGCACAAGAATGCGTGGCAGGTTTTTCCTTAATATTTTTGCCCGAATTTTTTTTTCAACTTTCAATCAATACCTACAGTACTAAGTAACGTGGATCAAAAGAAATGTGAGAATATTCCCATAACATTTAATATATCTTGTGAAATTATTTTAAATTGAATAAATTATATACGGAGAAATATACATATATGCATGGTGTGCATAATAAGCTTGGTGCGGAAGAGGAAACAAGATAGCATAAGCTCGCAACTCATAGGGAAAGCCTCTCCTCTATTCTCCGTTTGTACTCAAGAATACTTAAAGTACCATAATCGAAGTAAATATTGTGCTAGAAATCTTTCTATTTATTCTACTGTTCACCTATAAGTTTTCTGTTTGATAAATTGTATATATGTTTCATAACTTATTTACTCTTAGTTTTCTGCTCCGTTATATCATCATCTATGTAATTTTGATATTTAATTATTGAAATAATTTGGAGAGGCAAATTTTGGGGGAAAGGATCACAAAACCAGAAGATTTTATTGACAATAATTAGCCTTTGCTCAAGCTTGTTTAAAACTTGTCAACAACATAATGTGAATGAATAAATATTCATAAATAAGTAATTATTGAGTTCTTTCTCTCATTGATTGAAACTCAAGTAAGCTTATGGCATCAATGAATATCAAAAATGATTGTGACGCAAGGTATAGTTGTGCCTATGATAAATTCAAAAGAAGGGACCTCTCCTACAATTGTGAAAGTATATACCACACTAATATCATCTAAAAAGTTATGTAACCCGTGTGAAGGTCCTAAAATGTTTGAAGAAACAGTTCACAAATGCATTGATTGAAATTTGTGAATGAGCGTACAAATATTGTTATTTATTTTAGCATTTCATGCTTATATTTTGCTAAAAAAAACATTATGTTCCGTTAATTTAGTACATTTTCTTGGCTTGCATTGCATTATAGGTTATAGAGATGTGGAAGACAAGATGGCACTCATGCTAATGTTTCGACAAGTCATGTACTTTACAAAGTTATCATGTGGTTGGATTATCACGTATCAATTTTGTTAACTTGCTTTTGTTGGTATGTATGAGGATTGTGCGGTGCTTGGAAATTGACTTATGATTATCTAGTTTTGAATCATTTATATTATGAATATTTTGAACATGTTCTTTTAGATATGGATTATTACATGATGTAGTTTGATGAATTGAGTGCCATTATATTTTGAATTTTAATTTTTGATTTTCAGGTTAACTTTTATTAATGTTGTATTTTGAAAGTTAATACTTCTATACATTAAGTTTATGATATAGTTTTGCTTTTCTTCTTTATAGTGATTGTGATTATAGTTGGAGTTATTTGTTTTGTTGTTGCTTGCTGGAATTAGGGTTTTGTTTAATTTGCTTGTTGGAGTTGGCGTTATTTTGTTGTTCTTAGTTGGGGTTGGATTATTTAATTGTTGCTGGTTGGAGGGAGATTATTTTTTAAAAAAAAAAATTTATTTGAGTTGAGATCATTTTATGTTGTTGTTGAAGTTGATGTGGGATAATTATTTTGCAACTATTTTTTTTGAAATACTATATTAGAACAAATTATAGTTAATTTTATCTATATAAAAATGATGATACAGGGTTCAGAAAATTCTCTATATTCAATGGCATGTGCATAAAATTTTAAACCATAGTAAAACATTGCAAGGAAATTTATCTATTCGAATTTAAATTTAAGTTGAGATATGGCTTTAAAAACTTAATATTATGGCTACCTATTATGAAGCAATAAAAGTTATAACATATAGTATTTGTAATTCATTTGCCATGACAATTTAGACATGCAAAATACCATAAAATTTGTAGTATTTACAATTTATTTGGTACGATGTAAACACGGCAGTAAAAGCTGAAGATGTAGTAGTAGTTAAAAAGTATTCACTACACAGTTATATCGTAGGTAAACTTTTGTCAAGGCTGTATTTACCATGCCACAAAAATTTAAAGTAAAAATGTAGTAAATATTCTTTTACTGCACATTTTCATCAATTACTACAAATTTCGAAAAGTTCACATGGCAACTTCGCTCTAATAATTATACCTTGATTAGACGAATTTCAATTTTTAATTTCAATTGGTAAAGTCAAATACAACTTTGTTAATTGTCTCAATATTTAACCACGATTGAAAAGGTCAGCTTGTACCTAACTGAAGAATTCAATACTCCTATCATAATTGAGTGAGTTAGAACTTATTTATTTGCACTAATGTTCATTACCAGGTATAAGTAATTTAAACAACTTGTCACATTTCAAAATCCTTTGTCGAAAAGTTCCGTACAAAGTCAATTATGAGTGCATACTCATATCTAGAGTTTTAGAAAGGAATCTTGATTTTTCATAATTAACACAAATTTTTTCAAATATAACAGTTGGAATTTAAAATGTTTAAATCTCTATGTGGAAATTATAGGCACAATAAAATAAATTTTTAAAGACAATTGTAGAAATTTTTTGAATAATCCATTTATTTGGTATTAGTTTTGCTGGTTGAATTGCTCGTTGATAAACAATCCAAGATTCCAATTTAACAAAGTAGTCCTTGTTGAATCTCAATTTGATGAATTGAACATCTTATGTTTATCACAAGTGCACCTTGAAATTCTCGAAACTTTGTTCGATTCTTCCCCACATGGGTTGTGCAAGCTCTTTTGTATTCTTAATGATTTTCATGTTGTCAAGTTTTGTGTGTGTGGGTGAGTGAACAGTGTCTCACAAGGTCCCATGATGAACATTTATAGGCCATGGCGATGGAGAACTTGAAATGAGTGGAAAACTCATAAAAAATTTTTGTCCTGAATTGACCTTCGACATTGTTTGATTGATCTGAATAGCCCAAAGATTAGTCTCAATTACTCTAAATCAATCGACTAGCTGCAATCATCAATGGGGGATTTTAGAATTATGATTGAGCTACATCGAAATTGATCACAACACTTAGATTGATAGGCAAATCAATCCTACTCAATGAAAGGTCAATTAGGAGGCCACTGGAATTACGATTGTGGCCTCATGTGATCAATTCAGGTCGATCGTGCTTGCTAGATCTACTGTGATTGATCCAATGTCAAGCGATTTATCAGAATTTGATTTTTACACCATTTTAGACATTCCAATAATCTATACAATTATTTCTAATGTCATGTTAAATTAAAATACATGTGAATCAACATGCTTATACATATAGCTTAACCCGGCATAGTGAAACACTAAAAAATACAATTTAATAAAGAGATGGTGTGGCGGTGCATTTGCTGTTCCAATACACAACGTCCATGTTATTGTTCCAAGTGTATACCTATAATTCTGACTTCTACATGTTTACTCATGTAAAACTAATAATTTCCACGTAAAGGGCCTATGCACATGTGGCTATAGTTAATTGTATTGAAAACACAAGGTAGGTCTTGGTGTAGGAATTTTATCGCAAGTTTCCTCCTTTGCTTTCTTCACCTTCTAGCCGGCCACGACAAGAGACTTTGGGTGGGAGAGTAAAAAAATTCGAGCAGCTCCCCATGAGGCATGTTTGTATACTAGGGTTCCTCATAAGTGATTAAGGTAAAATTAACCTCCTTTAACTATTGTAACTAATCCCCTACAATATTCGTGCTTCAATCAGCCCCAATGAACCCCTCATGCATTCTTGGCAAGTTTGACATCAAATCCCCTTGTGATTGGCGTGGTTTGTCCAAATAAACTTCATTCCACTATTTCCATAAAATAATTGGCACAATTAAAATAACTAGATACAAAGAACAAACAAATAATTAAAATTTTCTTATTCCTTCTTATAAATAAAAAATAAAAAATCCGGTTATTACAGCACCCCACAATGAACCCCTTCGAAACGGGACCGAGGCTGTGTTGGACGTTTCGACGCCAAATTTAATATGTGACAGCTTTTGACCCTCAACGTTTGATGACAAATCATGATCCCACGTGGGACAAGTGGGTTTTATTCCAACCACCAGATTGGGCATCCATAAATATCAACAAGATCAGTCAGGAGATTTTTCTCTCCGCCCCAATCCCCCAATAAATGATCCAATCACTCTTCTTCTTCTTCTATTAAAAATAACAAGGATTTGAATCCCACGGTGTGTGGGGTTGAAAGTTTATTGTAAATAGTAGTGACTGTTTACCTTGTCTTGAGTGTTTTATGATTAGTCTTGCCACTTCACTTGTAAGATAATTTGTCTCAAACAGTGGACGGGTACATACATGCATTAGATTATCTTGCTGCATCACTTGCTCACGCCATCTCAAAGCCATGATTCAAAAAATTTTTTGAAAAAATTTATCCTTAGTTTAAGACAACATTGAACTCAGACAAGAACACAGAAATTTTCACACCGTAGTTCTTATAATGTCATGACTAGACAAGAATTGTCAAAATCATTGAAGAAAGGGGAATTAAGCGTGCATATTGTGTTCTACGGATTTTGTGTCCTGCACAATCTTGAGAATAAAAAATCAATTTTGAATTAGATATTACACAAATCTTGAGAAAGAAAAAACAATTATTGATTGTGATTTCACTATTCTCAAGAGCAGATCTTGATGTTGCGACAACATTAAACTTGCAATGAAAATACTGAATACGCTTGTCTCTCTAATTTTTGTATCCTATAACAGTACTCATATAAACTCAAAATATTTAAGACAAATATACAAATATGTGTGTGTGTGTGTTGCATCCAATGACTGTGTGCTGCAACCTTGGGTGTCCATCAATAAAACCAATCAAAATCATCAAACCAAACAAGTCCATGCAGTGCTAAGAAAGAACTAATTAACCATCAGGTTCTAAAGCGTAATCACTAGCAACAGAAGTAGATACTAAATACTTTTCAATTTGAATTAAATCACAAGCCAGAAAACTTGCCACCTAATATAATATGATAGTTTGGTGCACCATTAATACACACACACACACACACACACACACACACATATATATATATATATATATGGGGCTGCTCGAAATTTCTTTCTTTTTGGGGAAGAGATAATTTCTTATGTATATATAAAATGACAAGCAGTTCTTACTGGTCATGAGTCATCATGCCCACCATGGCATTGCCACACTACAGTCTTACTACAATAAAATAATATATTGTGCTGCACCACGTAAGATTTTAGATCTACTTTTCTTTATTGATTTCATTTGGAAATCAAATTTCGTTTTCAAGAACTGTCATATCCATGAAGGTTTCTTTAACAAAATAAATTAATAAAATTAAAAAATTTAAATCTCAAACACCTGACTAACGAATGTCAGACGGTATAAAAATTTTGTTTTCCAAACCTTAAAATATTGAATTTTTAATTTTAAATCGAATTAAAATTACAGAAAACTTTTATTGCTACTTACTACAGACAAAAATACCTCAACCACATCAATCAATCTTCTTCTCCGTTATGCTCATTAATAAAATATGGGTGAAATTATTTATAGAAATTATAAAATTATTATTATAAATAATAAAAATAATATAATTCAAAAAATAAAAATAAAGAAAGATGAACAAATTGTGAGAAAAAATTAGAAAAAAAAAATAAAAATAAACTAAAAGAAAAGGGGATATGATGATAGAAAAGAACATTATGTTGAAATAAGGATAAAAGTGTCCTTTTATATTATGCAATTAAAAAGAAATAAATGTATAATTTTATATTATAAAAATTGCAATAAAATATAAAAAAGAGTATAATATACGCTACACACACACACATATATATATATATATCTCTCTCTCATAAAAAAAATGGGACAAGAGTAGGAGTGCTAATAAATTAAACTTGAATAACAACTCAAGCTTAACAATTACTAAAAATTGCTCATTTTAATTCTATAAGATTTGATATAAAGTTAAATTTTGAATTAACTAATATGATTAAGTTTAAAAATTATTTAAATTCAAATTTAAATCCAATTAAATTAAATGTTATCAAATTTAAATTGAATAACTTATTTTATAAGCCTCTCTAGTGACAACAACAGAGTATATAAGGATAGCAGAGTCGAGTGTATAGATCTATTATTAACTTAATAAGTTTTTGTAATTATATAATATAAAATCATGTAATCATTCTTATTTTAATTTTTTTTTCTTTTATCATTGTCATCTCCTCTTTAAATTTATTATTTTAATTTTGCTTTATTTTTAGTATAAATATTTTTATATTTTAATTTTTAAATAATTTTATTTATATTACTTAAAATATAACAGTCTTATAATTTGTAAAAAAATTTGTACACGCGTGCAGTTGGTACATAACTTTTACTTGTATAAAATTACACAAAAAGTGGAAAGAAGGTGTTTTCTCAATAGAAAATTTTTGGACAAAAAGTCTTCTTACCTGTCAATTGTCGTCTGCCTTAGAACTCCGAGGTCCCACTTCCCAGCATCCACGCACCACCACCACCACTCGACCCCGCGTCGGCTCCACCCGCTTCTCACTCGCGTCGGCATCTCCGCACTCCATTAAATGCCCACTTCGCTTCCCATCAAATGCTCTCACCAACAAAATGCTGGAACTCTCTCAAAAACGCATCGACGTTGAGAGTTTGAGACATGGGTAAGACCAGCAAGTGGTTCCGTTCTCTTTTCTTAAGCTCCAAAAAGTCTTCGCCGGATTCTTCTTCTGCGGCGCAGGCGACAGGGAAGAAGAAGGGCAAGTTGGCTCTCTCCAGACCAGCTGATATTAAGTTCAGGAATGAAGACCCTCTGGCCAGCCCCTACGTTGAGGGCCTGGATGCTAACAACCACGCAGTAGCGGTGGCGGCGGCGACGGCGGCGGTGGCTGAGGCGGCTCTTGCTGCGGCCCGGGCGGCGGCTGAAGTTGTTAGGTTGACTAGCGGCGGCGGGAGTGGGAGGAACGCCGCTGCCTACGTTAGCGGTGACAGGAGGCGCTTGGCGGCGGCTGTCACGATTCAGTCAGCTTTCCGAGCCTATTTGGTTAGTAATTTAGCTTATTAGTGTGTAAAAACATCTCTAGTTTTCTTTTTATTTTTCCCATATTAGCGAAGGTATTCAGTTAATGACTCTTAGTGTTGACTGTTGTTTGTTGGCTTGGATTTCTTACATGTGTTTGTTTTTCAACGGCACCCCTTGCAGATAATTCGTCCTGGAACGTGAATTGTAAATGCAGCTTTTTGGTTTTTTGTTTTTTTTCTTATGTTTCCCTTTAATGTACTTTGGGTTTTGCACAATCTATTTTTTCTCTGCATCTGATTTCTATGGCTACGTTTGTTTTCAAATGTTATACTATTTTTCATTACCTGAATCGAATTTCTTAATATACAAGTTTTATTCGTATCCAAATTTAAAATTTTATTATAATTAATTATTATATTCTTTAATAATCAAATTAATTTCATACTTATTTCTTTAATTATATTTATTCTTTTATTGTCATAAAAATCTATATCCCTTCATTTAATTACTTCAAAATATTAAATACATGCATATATTTATAATTTTTCCATTCATCCAAATTTTAGAAACCGAATGCAGAATCAACCAAATTTTCCTCTCTATCTTAATTAGGAAACAAACATTACCCCTGTATTTACGTGTACGATTCTTGATATAAAAATAAAATAAAAATGTGTTAAGACATTAATGAGTTGGTACTTTGGCTGCATATAATACTTTGGCCTTTCTCTTGGTTACATAGGGTACAGACAAATAAATTGCTGATTTTCAAATTTCCAACGTTATTTTAAATGCCTTCGTCTTTCTGGGTTTTGGACGGGATGCATACCTCACTAGTTCCGAGCTCATTAACAGACAACATGTGTCTCTTACTACTAGGTGGTTCTGCAATTTTCATCTGTTGTGAACTCCTCTTTGTCTTCACTCTATTTTGGGGAAATTAATTATTCATGTTCAAAGGTCATTAAACCTGGAGAGGGACGGCTTTGATACCTCACAAGCACTGTGAATTGATTCCCATGTCCTCCATTTGAGGGGTGCTGAAGCAAGTTGCTCTTTAATGATGTTTATGTTAAAAACGGGCATTTTGTAAGACACAAGCCATAATCTGGCAATAAATTTCACCAGTGCTTATCCTTTTTCCTCTTGTGACTTTTGGGTATTTGTCTCTGAAAATTCAGTTGCAGACGTGATAGAATGACTCTTTTCCCCTACCTTTACACCAAACATGACTTTTTTGCTATTGTACCTAACTCAAAAATATTTTTCCACCTTAGTTGTGGGGTTTAGGTAATTAGAAGCCATGCCGTAGGAAATCATTTGCTTAATGACTTGAATATTGGGTTTCTCTCTTTTTTTGACCTCTAGTCTCAATCAATTAATAGTAACATTACAAGTTGACTGTATTGGACTTCAACTGATATAATATGATGGAATTAGTCATAGGATTTTGAAATCAATAGTCACTGCAAAAGCTTCTGATTATTCTAATTCTTGAGAAATGATGTTTGGAATCCTGGCGTGGCCATGGAAGGCCCACTTATCTTGAAATATTCCTGGTGGTGAGATACTTCTTCCCTTTATTGAAACTTTTGGCCATATGTCTTACATATTTTTCTCTAATAATTCGGAAAAAGCTATAATGCTGTTGTTTTTTTAATTGAATCATTAATGTTGTGTTTTGTACTTCTCTTTACTTTATCTTGTTCTGTGCTTTCTTTTTGTTTTAAAAACCAAACTTTTGTGACCATCTAGGTCAGAGGCTTAAGGGCAGCATGTTTGTCATTATGATAAGTAATTATTTTGTCCTCCATACACTGCAGCACTGTGATAATGTGATTTTTGAATTTTTCTCTTTGTTTTCAAAGTCATGTGATGCTGTTTAAATTGTAAAGAAATGTATGATTCTTCATGTATGAATATGGAAAACAGTATTTGATTATTGTTGGTTGTGTTGTAGGCTAGGAGGGCATTAAGGGCACTTAAGGGACTGGTTAGGCTTCAAGCCCTGGTTAGAGGCCACATTGTCAGAAAACAAAGTGCAGATATGCTCCGTCGCATGCAAGCAATGGCTCGAATCCAGGCACGAGCCTCTGCACATCGATCTCATGTAGCTGATCCCTCGAATGCCAACATCAAGTTATCTAAATCCTGTCATCCTGTGAGTATATCTTTGTGTTGATTGAATGAAGCATGAACAGTCATTATTTCGATTTCATCCAAGTCAGTTACCTGAAAAACTCTCTCTGATTGTAAACCTTCTTATAAGTTCGACTTTGTTTCACCTAAAAATACATCCTGCAGCAAACTGGAATAGAGGAAAGCACTGTTGTTACATTTGTAGATATCTGCTTTTAACTGTCTTTCATAGTCTGTCCTCGCATGCACTCACTGCAGGGCGTTGTGAATCTAAGAACCTATGATCGATGCTCAAATGGCACCAAGCATGGTGGATCTGTCCTGAAGGTAACTTAGTTTCCTTATCAACACTAAAATTCAACGCCCCCACTTTTACCTTGTTATGTCTTTGTCAAGATCCATGTCAGAAAGAAAATGGAGACTGAAAATCCAGAAAGGGCATACCGTTCTCTACCATTCCTGCAAATATACATTGATATGTTTGATTTATGAGAACATGGACGGGGTTTGGATTTCTTTCTTGATTGACAACAGAAACACTTTGCCAATGTGGAATTTTATGTAGTCCAACGTCTCTTCTCCATTATTATAAGATGTTAATGAAAATCGGTGAGTATTAAATGTGACTCTTGACAAATGCAGCAATATGATTCAAGTTCACGTAATGGCAATAGTCTCAACAAGGAAAACTCCAGCCAAGCTTCCAGTTGGTTGGATCAATGGATGGACCAATGCCCATGGAACATCGGCCCTGGAGATGATGAGAGAAGTGACAAAATACTTGAAATCGACACATGTAAGCCTCGCCAATCCACCAGGCGAAACGATAGAGCAATTCTTATGTCAGAATATTTTTCAGCATGGAATGATACAGGACAAGAGCATCCAAAGATTGGCATCTTATCAAGACTTTCAGCCAAACTTATGAAGCCAAATCCAAGTACATCTTCCGAGGAGGTGTCATCCATATTATCAACAAAGTTTCCACCAGAAAGAGATCATGGTGCAGTATGGACAGCCGAGAACAGCCCTAGAGTGCAGTCTGCTTTGACTAGACGAACCAGCAATCTCAAAGGGGCATTTACTCCCACGAGAAGTGAGTGCTCTAGAAGCTTGTTTGGCGATTACCTCGGTCACCCCAATTACATGGCCAATACAGAATCATCCCGGGCCAAAGTAAGGTCTCAGAGCGCTCCTCGGCAGAGGATGCAACCGGAGGAACTTGGAATGAGTCACGGCCTTTGGGAACCAGATGCCAGTTCGGAGAAGGGATTCACCCTACCAACCGGCCACAGGAGCAACGCGTATCTGCACTCTGGTCGCTTGAGGAGGCAAGGAACTACACGAGGTGCTGATATAGGCTTTGGCTCCACCTTCGGCCACAGGCATTAGCGACGGGCATGTATGTTGTCATTTGGATTATGTCTGTAAATGTAGATTGACATGCATAACTGGAGTGTGGGATTTTTCTTGTTTCTTAGGTTGGTTTTTGTGGTGTGCTGTTTGTGGGATCAATCAACTGTGTGTAAAACAATTAACGGTGTTAAGTTGAGTTAGCTCAATTTTCAGCCTGTCATCAGAGTTCGTTCATTTCCAACACATTTAAACGGCAGTAAAACTGCATTTGAACAGAGATCATGATCATTACATCTATTATACCTTAATACAGCATGCGGCAATAGTGATGGGATGACGATGAATCTGTTGCTTCAAGAATGACGGTAAATGACCCAATTGGATGCCTTACATGGTTGTTTGGTGAACAACACTCACCCAATCTCATTAATATCTTTTTATTAATAAGAAATGGAGCAGGGATTTACGAAGAGAACGTACATGGGAGCATAAAATCTAGCAGCAAATTAGACGATGGCCAAAAAACATATTATGGAGCTTGAAGTATCAGTCGGGATCATCTGAATCCAGAATGAGATTCACAAGCTGAAGCTTGACGTCAGTGTTAAAATCAATGCTGGATAAGAAAGCGAAAAATTGTTTGTGATATTAATGAAATAATCTATAAAAATAGTACGACACTTGATGCATGTGAATTTTTTTATAACTTATAATATTATTTATTGCCACAAATTATAATAAAATAAAATAGATTTGAAATCAAAGTATATGATAAATATAAACTTATGTATGAAAAGAAAGGAGTGGGAAAGAAAAATAAAAAAATATATTTAAATAAAAGTATTATAATTGTAAGTTGACTTGAAATTTACAGCATACCATAATGTTGCAAATGAGATTCTCCAATGGGTTGAAGTTCACAACACACTTATAATATTGCAATGAGGTTGAGAAAACACACGCAAGCACGCAAACAAATAACAAAATAAAGTGTGAGACACTAAAATTGTTTATGCAATTTAGATGAATATTTTCTACATTTGTGGGGTCTTGCCCAAATTAAACTCTCCAATAAGTTCAAAGATAAAGCGACAATAAATAATCCTCTTCTTTAATTCATTATCCTAACATAACAAAGTCTCTCTACTTGTTAGTAGCACAATCCTAATTGCACACTTGTTTGTTTTTTAACCTAAATTTATTTTAAACTTAACATTCTATTATAATAAATTAATCCTTATAAAGTTTTCACTTACTCACTTACTAAAAAATTAACAGAACAATAAGAAAAACAAGTTCACACAAAGGCTATCGGAATTAAACACTCAAGTTCTCTTAATTTGTTTCTCTCTGTGCTTTTCTATAAAATTATTGACCTTTAGTCTTTATACATTCTAAAAATACATGAATTCCAAGCTAAAATATATACAAAAAAATATGCTACGAATCTCCTAAAGATCATCAAAAAATCTCCCCCATGTGAACAGCATGAACATCAATCAGGACTTTGTTTTTATGTTGTGATATTTTATCTTAAATATACGTTGTCTAACATTCAAAATATCTTCATAATCTACAAATAAGGGCGTTAATCCTCAGGATAAGACATAATATTCTCGAAATACTCCTCAAATATGGCAAGAATAATATTTTTAAAATTTTCCACAAATATGGCATATATATTGATGACATCCCTCGCTACGTTTGTACCATATAAGTACAATCACACCATAATGCTAACAATAATAATTTAACACTGTAAAATAAGGTAATTATATATTTATCCTTAATATATAGTGTAAGATATAAAATAGAAAAATGAACTAAAGAATTTTTAAATTATAAGCTAAAACTAAAAAGTGAATGAAATAAATAACAACAAAAGGCATAAAGTAAATAATATAATAAATTAAAATTAATCCTTATTTAATTACTTGACACTAGCAAAAACTATACACTCTATATATGCACATTTACTAAAAAAATAATTGACTTTATTAATTATAATAAAATATAAAATTATTACATTTTTGAGATTTTTAATAATAAACATAAAATTATTTATAAATTAGAATTATATTAGAATAAGAGAGTGGGAGAGGGGGTAAATAAAAGTAAGAGTAAAGTTGAAACAATCAAATTTTTATTGGAAAAAAATGAAAAAGAAAAGTTAAAAATGAGATTAGAAGAAGAATATAAAATTAAAAATATAATAATTTAATAATTTCATATAAGACTAAAATTAGTTAATATAAGGTGGCATTTGGTTTGCGCATTAGAATCAAATTCAAATTCGAATTCGGAATGTAATCATTCAATCCTATACATATGTGTGTTTTATATAGAACGTATAACATTACTATAATTAATATTTGGTTTGTTGGCTTGGTTAGAATGTGATATGAGACGTTTTCGATTCTAACTGTAACTTGTAAAGTTGAAAAATAAAAAATTGAAAAAAAAACATGCATGTGTAAATTATTTATAATTTTTATATTTTTTAATTATAACATATTATAAAATTTCAATATTTTAAATAATAAAAATGTAAAACCCCAAAATTTTGGGAATTTATAGAACAATATTTGGAGTGGAATTTTGTGGAATTTATGCTAGAATTATTTTTAATTGACAATTTTTTATTTATTTTCATTTGAAATTATTGGAAATTAAGAAAATAAGCATGAGAAGAGAATTTTGAGATTTTTAGATGATAAAATTTTACCGTATGATTTAGCAATTGAGGAAAATTTTCCATGGTTTAGAGGTAAGAAAAAGAGCTGAAAAACCTCCAAAAAATCGGATGAAAATGCCCCAAAAAATCAAAAACTGGAAATTTAACTATAAAGATCTAGAAAGTCGAGAAATTGGATAACATGCAATTCCCAAATAACCTAAGGTATAAATAAGGGTTTTAAAAGGTTGAAACCGCCTTTTAAACCCAATTTTCAAGTCAAAAAAGGGTGACATAGTGCAAAAGGCTATGGTGGACTTCTTGACCTTCAAATGCCTAGTTATAAGGTAATCTTCAAACCGAATTAATTATTTATCAGGCATACACATAGAATCTTTAATTTTACACATTAGACAAGCAAAAACATGAACTTTTAAGTAGTTATACGTGGTTGATGCTTGAGAATGGATTATAGAGCATGTGGTCATGTGTCTAATCGTAAGAAGCGTATTTTGATGTATCATGCGAATAATTGAAATGTATCCTAAAACCTCCAAAATTTGTAAACACGTGTGGATTAAGTGTTACATAAGTTTCAATACATAAAATCATACCTAATGGCCTTAGGAACAAGGGTAGAATCAAGTAATGGGGATTGAAATGAGACGGTGCATGAAAAATCGATCAAACAGTACTCTACGAAAAAACCAACGTACTACCACAATTGTGATACATGGCAGTGTGGGCATGAGATAGCTAGTCGCAATCGCAAGCCTAGGCATAGTCATGAGCTCTAGCATCATGATTGCGAAACTAATTATGGGAATTCTAGCGAGCATGAGCATGAACTGAGGTGTGGTCGGGGTAGTGGATCTCAGAGTCGCGGAACAAGATTGTGGGCACTGGGCAAATTTCACATTTTGAGTAATTTAAATTGAATTTTTCAAATTTGGGACTGAATTAAGCATAAACTTACTGTACAAGATATAATGGGATATTATTAATAGTAATTAAGAAAATTCAAGTAAACACAAATGTGTAGGATGCACATAAAGCATCAACAGGTACGAATTATTAGTTGAATCAATTATTGAATGAGAATTATATATGATTGGTTAGGAAATCAAAAAACTATAACCGAATAAGTTGATATCAAATAGAGTTAAGTAATGAGTAGGTGGTGATACCTTGTCACCTTCATAATTACTTTAAGTAATGAGTAAGTGGTGATTCCTTGGCACCTTCATAACTACTTTTCTAAATTGTTTTACTTTGGCAACTAAATTTTCCTGTTACTTATTTCAAACAAAGTTATGAATGTTTTTCTATTTGCAAAAACATATATTTTATCTGCTGTTTTCTGTAAAGTTGAGAATTGTTTGTTCTTTTCGAAAATCGAATGTGAAATATTTACAACTGAATAGTTTTAAACTGAGCATTTGAAATTCGAATACATGTAATAAGAATACAATGGCCACTCATGTAATGTCAATGAGTGTGAGGAATGAGTACTACCCTACCAATCAAGTGATAGAATAGAACATACTCAATTAAAGTAGAAGCATTAAGACTAACAGTGAGTAAAACTAATACTTGGCCCTATCAATCAGGTAACAGTAGATTAAAATACCTTTAAGTTGATGTTAAAGCCTAAGGGCTATGGTGGCAAAATTGAAGACAGTGTAACACTTTTTAATGAGAAAATATAGACTAAGAACTTGATAAGTAGAAGAACACGTGCATTATAAAGGACTATGAGTTCACTGAAAAATGAGAATAAGTGGACTATGAAAATGATGATATGGAATGATTACTTGTGACCTTTTTTTTTAATGTAATGTGAATGCCTTTTGTTGCTTTTATGCACTTCTCCTAAAAGTGAGTGTTGTATGCAATTTTATATTTTTGCAACTAGTGTTTTCTTGTTCATGTTTACTTTTGAAAATAAACAAGCAGGTGTTATCATTTATTGGACGAATTATCGCTCACCACTATTAACTGATATATTGCAGAGGGAGAGACTAACAACAAACAAACCCAGGGATGATAAAACAAGGAAGGAGACTATATATTTTGCTCTAGTTTAGTTCATTTATATCATTTATGAAAGACATTCGAATGTAATAGATAGGCTCTTTACTTTTTGTTGCATATGAGATTTCGAATGATGTTATGGATATTACATTCCTTCTTGAAAGATTATTAATTTATATTATTGGATTAGTTACTCTATTTACATGATAACTTTGGTAATCACTAAGGTGGTTCACGAATATATCATATCGTAGTATCAGATTTGAAGTGTAACAAAAAATAAAATAATCCAAAATTAATTAATATTAGAAAATAAATATAAATATAAATATGAGTGAAAGAAAATGAAATTATCAATGAAAAATAAATGTACATTAATTAAAAAAGGAGAAAAATAAAAAGAATTGATTAGTCTAAAGCCCTTAAGCATAACATCAATGTTGTTAGAGCCAGACCGACAAGGTTAACTAAGAACTGGCCGACCGGGTTAACTAGGAACTGCCAGCCAATGAGTTTGAATTTTTTTTGTTTTCTATTTTCATTTTTATTTTGAAAGAAGAAGAAAAAAAAATGGAGGAAGAAGAAGTAGAGATGAAGAGAAAAAGGAAAGGAAGGGAAAAAAGAAAATAGTTGAGAGATAGAAAAATGAAAATGAATAATTAGATTGAAATATAACAAAAAAAAAAGAAATTAATTAATTAATTAAAATTAAAATGTATAACAGGAAAAAACATTATACCATAACAATTGTTTAAATAAGTATTTATTATTTTTTTATCTTTGTATATAATTATAAACTTAATTTATAGATAATAAATAAGTAATTAATTAAGAACTAATAAATCAAGTATTATATTTAATTTGTTTGACTTTTAAAAATAATTATTTAATTATATATTTTTTACTCAAATAATAATTATACATTGATTAGTATACAAATTAGTTATGTAATTTAAAAATATTATTAACATATTTTAAATTTTTTTGTATCAAAAAAAATATATATATATATATATAATAAATAATACTAATTAACTAGTTTTTAAATCCAATTAAACTAATTGAATCAGTGAACCAAGATGATGTCCGATTTTATCTCCGATTCGATTCTGAAAATATTGCATAACATAACAGTGTAGATAGTCTAGATAAAAAGAATGTTATAAAGAAAAAAGTAGATAATACATTAAAAAGAGAAAAAATAAAAATAAGTAAATTTACTAATTTTACATTTGAGCAAGTCAAAAATAAAGATCACCTTCAATTATATATAATAGCCAATTAGCACACTCTACGTGTGTGCCAAAAATAAAGACACGGTATATTTAAATGGGATTAATTTAAAAAATCAATTGAAATATCAAAGACAGTTATTATGAAGTTCTTATCCATTATCAAATAGGATAATTAAAGATTATAAAAAAAATTCATATTATGCTAACTAAAATTTTTTATCTAAGAATGGACACTTTATATATATATATATATATATATATAGCATGTGTGTATTACATATTTATTAAACTACTGTTACATAAACGTTTTTAATAAGGTATAGATAATTGGGAATCAAACTTAGTTTTATCTAAAACCCTCCAATTTACTTGCGATTCAGTGAATCTCAAATTTTTAAATATAAATTTCAAATATCAATTTCCGTGAGAATAACCTAAATAACAATCGTGAAATTCACCAGTCATTTTCTATACCAAAACCCTCTTTAACCAACACAATTTAAGGACTTCGCGTTTAATAGTTCAATATAAATATAGGATAGAACGAATATATGCTACGTGCCGTTTTGTTAATGGTAGAAACCACTGTACCTTTAGTTTACTGCCACGTATACTCTTGCTGGATATTTATTGGGCACTCCATGTAAAGATGGTGAGGTTTAGGGTAAGGAATGATGAGCAAAGAATGGACTTTTGTAAAGGGGTTATTAGAGTGGATGTCACCTTTATTGCATGAAAAATTAAAAATGACCAAATTAAGAAGCTGGTTACGTTCAAGTCCTTTCTTTTGCATACTAAAGTTCTTCTTCTTTTAATTATGTTTGGTATCTTGGTCTACATTCTTAAATATAAACTAGTAAAATTAACATACTTTATGTATGTGTAAAATTATTTATAAATAATAAAGTTGTTGTATTTTTAAATAATAAAAAATACTGTTAAAAAATAAAAGTAAGAATGTATTTCAAAAATGAAATAAGAAATTGAAACTAAGAAAATTGAAAAGCAAACATAAATAAAGATAAACTAAAAGAAAATAGACAAATAAATAATAGAAAACAACAAAAGCATTTCAATTAAAAGTAAATGTGTAATTTTATATATACAACTAAAAAACGGTAAATGTGTCATTTTATATTACGCAACCTAGATGAGTTTTAAATACTTAAAATATAGAGATGAAAGATTAAATTAAATTTTGTGTGTGTGTGTGTGTTTCTATTCAGCTTTTGACAAGCCTTGTCCAAACTCCAACGCGATATTCCAAATATGTATGATGGAATCAAAATGATTCCTAATCCAATTTAAGCATTGGATCTCCTCCATGGGTCATGGAAAGAACAAGGTCATGGCACAATGAGTTCTTACTTTAAGTCTTGTGGCAACTGCACAAATCTTTCCACTTGCCACAAATGACCTAAGATGAAGAATCCTAAATTAAAATGAGAGATATAGCAAACCTGACTTTTAGGAAAGACATAATTGATTGCATGCATTGATCTTGATGGTCATGCCACCAGAAGAATTTAAAGAATATAAAGGAGTGTGCATGAGTCATATCGTTCTCTGGACCACATTAATTCTGGTCCTTCAGAACCATTATAACAAATATTTTGCACAATAGGCAAAATCACAAGAAAATAATTTCAAATATAGTTTTGCACATAACAAATAACCATTGCCAGAATAGCTAATCTATTTAGGACATATTCACTCTTAACGACAGGATTAATGTTTATTGGGATAACTAATTGGAAAGATTATTTTGCCACATTTATTGAATGGGATTAATTATCGTTCACTTAGTCAAGTTTATCTCTTATTGTATGCTTTCCTCAATTAGGACATATGATTAGATTTGACAAAATGATTTATCCAATGAATTGAATACGGCCTTAGTCGTGGTGTCGCAGACAGCAATCCATTCGTTCTTCACAATGCCATGGTGGTTACAGCGTATATTCCCTAATTTTTATAGAAAACTGCATACCCATGCAATGGTATAGGAGCAATCAATTGGACAAAAATATCATTAGAAGTCAAATTACCATATATGCATACATAATGCAATCGATGATCCATTGAATTTTATTTAGTATTTGTTATTTTTACTTTTATCTATTAATGGACTTTATTAATAATTTGATCTGAACTTTTTATATTAAAATCTGATAGAATTTAATATAAATAGTTATTTCATTCAGTTAAAACAGAGAGATCTTTAATATTTGAGTTTGAAAATTATGAAGTTATTCAATTTTCTTTAGAAATAAGAATATTCAAATTAATTTAATAGAAGTTATTCTTGTGTGAGTTGTGATATATCAATCGATCTCAGTGTATCGATTGTAGCCGTCCTATCACACCGATTATGAATTTTAGATTCAATTTTGGTTTCATTACGTTAGATCGAACATTTTAAAACCAATTAGTGGGAGGAACCCCCTCAACCAATTGTTGCAGCCTATAGAAAACCTAATCAGGTTTCTAAAAAAAAAAAGAGGTTGGACCAAGCCAAACCATTAGTAGGTTGGGCTAAAGGAGTTTTAGGCCAAAATTAAAAATAAAAGGAAAAAAAACTCGCTGGGTCACATTGTGCTATTAGGTTAGGTCATAATTTTAATGTTTTAGTTATTAGGTTGATTATTTGTTGGACCAAATAAGGCTATGCTTGGCTAATATATTTTGTTGGAAATTAAAGCCTTCTTTGGTTGTTGGGTTTTGGGGTGGAAAAAAAAAAGATAGAAAAAAAAAAGTGGAAAAAGTGTGAAGAAAAAAAGATTGAGAAGAAAAAATAGTAATAGAGAGCAAAAATTGCAAAAAAAAAAAAAAAACCAGAGTTTAAAGAAAAGGTGTGACAACAAAAAGAAAAAGAAAAGAAAGAAAGGAAGAGAAAAACAGAGTTGGAAAAAATTGTAAAGTTAAATAGTACTTTTATCTCATTCTAACTAGTCAGCATACAGGTCAAATTGATAATCTTGATAATACTAAATGTATGTATGAGTCTTTTACTGAAGAATTGAAGATGATGTTCGAGGTAATTCAAAATATATCTAAAATTATGAATAAAATAGATGGTCGATTGAGGAAGATTGAGAAAATTAATAATATTTCTTCCACTTATCCTATATCTAATAGTAATATATTGTGCTTCAACTGTTCCTAAAGAAGACACTTAATTAGTAAGTGTCCAAATGAGGAAGTTGATATTTACATTGATTTCAATTGACTCAGAGTTGTTGGAAAATACTCATCAATAAAAATGTGGCCCTAGAATGAAGAGAGTAAGGACGAGATATAATTCAAAGACACACAGCATGAGGATAATGCCAGTCCTAATGAAGGCTTACAAATTGATGACTAGCAAATTGAACAAAAAGAAATCACAGAAATTATAGTAAAAATTAAGGAAAATAAAGTTGAGAAGGAAGAACTCAGAAAAATAGAAGTGGAAGTTGATGACGAACACAGAAATGAAGAACAAGTAAAATAATGGAAAATTGAACTTCTACAGAATTATGTGTATGTTGATCTGTTTAACTATCTAGAAAATTATTTGCGTGTTTGTGTTACACAATAGTTGAAGATTTTTCTAATTACAGAGGCTACTTGTGCATATTTGGATAAGTCGTCGATGATTTTCCATATTCTTTTATGTGGTTCCCTACTAATATTTATATGTTGAACTTATGATAAGATGAAATAGAAGTTTTAGCAAGATGCTGAAGAGTTAAGAAGTTTTCAAAATTTTGAGTTTGATCGAGGAGGACAAAAGTTCAAATTGAAGACAATTCGCCCTCAAAAGAAGGGGTATGACGCGATACAGAGATCTATCAAATTTTATTTAATATTTGTTATTTTATTTTTATATATTAATAGACTTTATTAATAATTTGAGCCATATGGACTTTTTAGATTGTAGTCTGATAGGATTTAGTATAAATAATTATTGCATTCAATTGAAACAAAAAGATCTTTCATATTTAAGTTTGGGAATTATGGAATTACTCAATTTTTTCTGAAAATGAAAATATTCAAATCGATTCAACAAGAATGATTCTTGTGTGAGTTGTAATATATTAATCGATTTGGACGTATCAATTATGACTGTCCTATCACTACAATTATCAATTTTGAGTTCAATTTTAGTTTCATATATTGAATCGAGTATTTTAATTCACGGTTAGCATTTTTGAAATTCAAAATTGGGTTTGAGTAATTTTTATTCTTCCGTTTCCGTTGACCTTTCTCTAATCACATCAATACACACACACACACACCACGCACTTTAAAACCATATATACATACATACATGTGTGTGTGTGTGTGTGTGTAACTAATAGACCGGAATATGATAAACCCCAACCAGACTTCCTTTCGCTGGCAACGGTCCGGTCGACGCTAGGTGTGTGTTGAGTGGTTGTAGGCACCCTACCTCAAGTATGAAATCAAAGATTCAAACCTCACTCATCCCACGAGTAGGCAAGTGTGGTGGTTTAAAACAAAAAAATGCCGCATTCAAAACATGGCATAGCAAAGGGAGACAAGTTTCGGCTATGTTTGTTTTCTAATTTTAAAGCTCGACAACATGTATTTAATTATTAAACTTTTTAAAATTTTATTTATTTCCTTTTTTTACTTTTATAAAATTATCGAGACCAAAATACTTAAAATATATACTAAAATTTAAAAACAAACATAGCCTTTATTTTATTTTTTGTTAATCTTCATCATATGACACCATTAACTAACTATGATATACTACTAATTAATTGACTCAAAATGAACATAAGTAGAATTTTATATTTCATTATAATTAATATTAATTAGTATAATTAAAAATAAAAAAGAATTGTGAATTGAGATATTTGATTAACGATAATTGATAACAAATTAAAAATAAAAATACATGAATGCATATACATTAAATATAATAAAAATAAATTATAATAAAATATAAAATATTGCAAATGTACATTAAGATTCTGTTTATATATATTTTTTAAATTGTTATTAATTATAATTGGTTATATCTATTATTTAAGTTTTAGAACAAATTTCAACTTTCTGTCATTGTCTTATAATTTAACAAATAATAGGTATAATTTATAAAAATAAAAAACAGACTTTTATATTTAAAATTTTGTTTAAGTATAATTAATAAAAAATTAAAAATAAAAAATGCATGAATACATACTAATAATTTATAATAACACTGTAGACATAATAAAAATAAAGTATAATAAAATATAAAATATTGCAATGTATATTAAAATTTTATTCATTTTATTATTTTTAAATCATTTTATCAAATCTAAGAATATGTTATGATTAAGGAAATTTGTAACATAGTTTTAAATTTTATACACTCATTTTTATTATTCAAATTATCAGAAAAAAAGTTTAATATTTTAGTAGGATACTAATTTCATAAAAATTTTAATTTATTTAACTTTTTATTTTGAATTTCTTACCAATTATAGTTAATCAACTATCTCAAGTCATAATTATTTTTTAAAATTGTACGAGAGAATATTAATTATAATAAAATATAAAATACTTCACGTGTTCATTAAAATTTTGTTTGTTTTATTATTTCTAAATCATTATTAATTGTAATTAATTAACTAATAGCGTGTTATAGTTAATTAATAGTGTAATATGATGAAGAATTAATGAAAAAATGCGACACCCCAATCCTCCCGTAGGTGTCCCTTTGGGGAAATTTTAAATTTAAATTTAAATTATTAATAATATTATAATAAAAATATTATTTTATACTTATAACAATTAATTAATTAGTTTAATGTAGTAAAAAATGAGTTTCAATTTTTGTATCATTTAAAATGAAAATTTTTATATTTTTTTATTGTAATTAACTTAGATTTCATATTTTTTATTGTAAAAATATTAATTTGTTTAGAAAGTGCATATTTTTTCACAACTAAAATGTATATTTATTTAACATTAATTCAATTTATAATATTTTTTTCTTTTAATTCTAAGTAGGGTGGTCAAATTATTAAATTAGTAAACTAATTTTTAAATTAGCCAAACTTAAAAATATATATAAATTTGAATTACTTAATATTTAACTTATCTAATTTTAATTTATAATTTAATTTTGTTGAAATAATGTAGACTATATTTGTTTTCAAATTTTGAACTAATTTAAATTTATAATTTAATTTAGTTAAAATAATATAGGCTATATTTGTTTTCAAATTTTAGATTCTAAAAACATACACTTAAATATTATACTTTTTAAATTTTATTACTTTCTCTCTCTATCTATCGTACTCTTACACAATTTTCGAAATACAAATACTAAAATTTCAAAACAAATACAGCCATATATTTTAATTAAATAATCTATATATTTGTATGTATATAATAAATATAATTATATATATTATTTAATTAATACTGAGGTTGGGGAGGGGAGGTTCTCCCATTTCCGTCCATTTAAAGACAGAGGGAAATAAAATCTCTTTCACCCCTACCTCGCCGGACTCCGGGACTCGCCCCAATTCTTCCCGCACGCCGCGGTTGTCCGCTCTATTGCCAGGCCATTCCCGCCGGGTGGTGTCCATCATTTTGTTGAACTGGAGTTGTCAAGATTGGCAGCGCGAACCTTTTTCGATAATTTAATATTCTGTTGGGTTAGTGTATAAGGTTGATTGATACTTTAATTGTCGTTTAAGGCTGGGAATTTTTACTCAATATAATATTTTTGATAGAAATTATATTAAAATAAATAATAAATTTAAAAGAGTTGTTTTAATAAGATAAATAATATAATTAATCTGAATATGTATATAAAATATATAATAATAATTAAATAATGTAATAATTTATAAAAATAATAATCATATTATAGGATATAAATAAAAATAAATATAAATATGCATGTAACATACACACATATATAAGTATTAATTTGATTGTAAATAAGTATAATAATTAAAAAATAATTAGTTAGTTATATATATAAAAAAGAAAAAATTTAAATTTAAATTTAAATAAAAATATTATTAAATAATATATTTTATAATGTAAAAATTTAAAAAATATTTTGAAATTGAGAGCGTGTTCCAGACATAACCTAAAAGAGTACATAACTTGGACTATGTTTGTTTATATTCTTGGTATTTCAAGTGGTGAGGCGCTCTAGTTAATAAAACGTGTTAATATTATTTAATTATTATATAATATTATAAATATAAATATGTGAACACAAACGAACTAAAAAGTTATACTAAATTATTATTACGAAAGTAGGATTTTTTGTTTGCACAAAATTTATACACACAAATATTTTATTTAGACTAGCCTGGGTATGAAATAATTATTATGGATTGAGTCATCTTTCATTTTACGTGTATGGGATGAATTGCTATATTTACAAAATCAAGTAAATCGATATTTCATGTGTCGATGTATTGCCGTTTATATATTAAAATATACTAATAACTTTTGTGCACTTTATGCACGCATTGAAAATATTAAGATATAAATCATTATCAATATATATTTAAACTTTTTTATCGTGTAAAAATTTTTAAAAATATTTCATATGTGTTTTTTTTGTAAATTATATTCTAATGAAAATCACATGCTTATGTATGCATAATATAATATCATTTTATTATTGAAATAAAAATAAAATTACGTTAACAAAAGTAAGAAAAATAAACGATATGAAGTGGAAAAAAAAAAAGAATAACAATATCTTAATAAAATAAGAAACTTTTATTCTGGATAATTTGAATAATAAAAATGATTGTATAAAAATTAAGGCTATGCCACACTCTTTATAAAAAAGAAGGTACGAAAATAAGCTGGAAATAAAATAAAAGATAAAAGAAGATAAATAAACTAATGAAGAGTAGAAAATAAAAAGAAATAAAGATATTTTTGTAATTTAACATGGTGGACCAAAAAATTTATTCTAAAAGTTGTGTGCTTAATAATTTATGAGTAAATTTATACTCTCTATGCGTGCACATATATTTATAAATAATAAAATTATTTTATTTTAAATAGTAAAAAAATTATTTAAAACTAAAATTATAAAAATATTTAACATAAGAAAATAAAGAATAATTAAAATTTTGAAATCAAAGACAAAGAAAGAAAAGGGTAAGCATAAAAAAATTTTAAAAAATCAATTGTTTAGTTTCACATTATATTACAAAATGTATTGTTTTGCTTCACTATCAAAAAATACACATATTTTAATCATTATATTTTTTTTTATTTTTACATAGTTTTTAAAAAATATATATTTACAAACATATACTAAAAAATCAAAACAATTATACTATAAATTAGATTAAAGTATAAAAAATATTTAAAACAGAAACAGAAGATCAAGGGAACTTGAAAAGAAAAAAAAATGAAAGAAAACAAAACTAAAACAACAAGTTAAAAGAAAAGGGAGAAAAGGGATATTAAAACGAACGAATTGAAAGTAAGAATAGTCCTCTAATTTTATATTGTGTAAGGAAAAGGTTTTATTACTTAATTATAACATATAAATATTCTTTTATTAAGAATGAGACTGCTAGAGTAACATAATTTATGAGGCTAAAAGTTGAATTACAAAATTAGCCTCCGCTTTATAATGTAATACAAAAATAAAAGGAGTAATTAGTAAAGCACAATAAAAACTATCAGATATTTAAGAACACTTCTGTTCATCAAAACTCTGAGATATTTAAGAACACTCCTCTTCTAACTATTCATTTTAATTATTATTTTTCTGAATGACATTTTAATTAGTTCTTGAAAATGAAAAATGGTTTCGCGACAGACGCGATAATAATAAAATCGCCATCAAAGTAAGACATGAAAAATAATGAAGATGGGTGGTATTCCATCGGAAAATAAAATTGTTTTTATTTTTATCATTTCATTATTATCACTGAAGATTTTATAATATTATCATATGCACTCAATTTATATTATTCTATTTATTGTGCACCAATCATTGCATTTGCCCAACATGTTGGAACAGTATTGATTACGAATAAATTAAAAGATTCTCAAAAATGATCATACACAAGACCACACAATTTTTTTAAAATGTAGGAGATTCTTAAACTAATTGTTTTTGTTTTATAATATATTGACTAAAGTAGTCTTTATATTTAATTCAATTTTGTTATCTTCTTTCTATTTCATTTTTCTCCGCAAATTTTCATTAATTATTTTTTCTTTTGACACTTTATTATATCAACTTTAATGTAACACACACGAACGCACACACATATTCTTCTTTCAATTTTGTTATTTATTTTTTAAATCATTTATTTTCTTTATTAATTTAAAATTATTAGATAATGAAAGAATTTAAAATATATTTATATAAGACTAGTTGATATTAAAAATATATCTAAAATGTTTATGGAAGTGTGCACCAATAGTAATAATCTAATAATTGTCAAGTTCGTCCCCCACCCAAAAAATAGGAAAACTAATATCAAATTGTAATAATTGAATTCATCAAGTGAAATCCACGCACCACACCAGGAGCGTGGCGACTGCATCGCCAACACAGCACACGTTCATCTTGCAATAGTGGATCCCCCACCACGAAATCCTATTAACACTATCTGTTCGCTGTTTTACCCCCTATGTTACTGCGCGCTATTCCCCCCTTGTTTTTTAAACCATTTCCCGTGTTTCTAAGGATTATGCTGTATCTCGAATCCAATCCCTTTCTCCTGTTCTTTGATTTTCCCCAAAAAATGATTTTTTTAATTCTCCAACTGGGGTATCGGTTTCTCCAACAGAGTGAATCTTGAAAAGGGCCCTCTGGAAAAAAAATATACTAAGAGCGAAGAAAAAGAAATAATTCCTTGACTATTGGTTTGCCACTGGAGTCACTGTAAGTCAGCTCTCAGCCCTGCAAAGAACCGTTTTTACAAATTTTTTTATTGCACATAAATTAATAACTTCGAGGAATAAGAGTTCTACAAATCTAAGTATTTGTATTTATCTGAGTTTCTTTTTCCGTTTTTGTTTAACATCCAATGCGTTAGTCGCACTCAGGAGGCGTATCATTGGACTTTGGTGTGGGAATTGCTGTTTACATTAGGTGAAATCGGCAAGGGGCTTGTCTTATTATGCGTCGTTTATTGCCATTCTTGTCCATCACTAAAATTCCATTCGATGATTTAGGAATCAAGAAATTGCCAAAAAGCTAAAAGAAGTGCAGTACTTTAGAAGAAAGAGGGAAAAGGTTTGAGTGTGAACATGCCCTTTTTGTCTGATAGAAAGAATGTGCCCTTTTGTGTGAACCTCTTTTTATTTTAGTCTAAAAGCTCTTTTTTCCGCTTTGTCTGGGCTTATGATAGTCAACCCATATCTTTGATTTTTTTAGCAGAGAAACTTCTAGGGTTTTTGAATAGCGGTCTGGGGATGGATGGGCGGATGGTTGCGACTCGTTGGAGCGTAGTAACGAAGCTTGGTTGTCATTTACCAACCCCGTTTGGTTGATCTTAAATTTTCTGTGGTTTTGGTTGGTGAAATAGTTTCACCACCTTATTTTGAGCATCCAAATTCTTGAAGGCAAATAGGACCAGTGAATGCTTGTACCGCGAGGAGTTACGCGGCTAGGCCTTTGCGTGGGCTATAATTACTTTTTATTAGTCCATAAATTTCTGCGTAGAGAAGGGCTTGCGGGGGCGAGGAGAAAGGCGAAACCTCGAGAAAGAGAACGCCATTTGACATCTCTACCTAGAGGGTTTGTAGGAAAAGGAAGGTTCGGTTTTGAGCCATTTGTTGGGAGGCTAAAAGGTGTTGCTATCATTCTCATTTCGTTCTGTCCACTCTCTTAGATGAGCTTTGGGGCTTTCAGTAGTAAGAGTGCTGGCGATTTTAGCGACCCTAGTGGTGGAGGAAAAATGATGGCTGATGGTTTGTGTTCGTACAACATACTGTCAAGTGGTGCCATGCCTATGTCTCAGACTGTGCAAATGGTGCATTCATCTCCTTCGCAACCTTTATTCAACTCTTCGCCTCTCTCTCTTGCCCTTGTATGCTCTCTCTTTTTCTCTTGTTCATCCCTTCTATGCCTCTCTCTCTCTCTCTCTCTCTCTCTCTCTTATCTGCTATTTGTCGTTTTCCGTTTGAAGGTGTTGATATAATTTATTGTTGTTTGTTATTGTGGCTGGAATAACAATTTCTGGGGTTTTGTGAAGCAGCCCAAGGCGGAGAATCTTGGGGAGATGAGCTTGATAGGGGAAAGTTATGATAGCGGCTTGCTTGGAAGGACAAGGGAGGATGAGTTTGATAGCAGGTCTGGCAGTGACAACTTTGAAGCTGCATCAGGGGATAATCTGAACAACCCCGAAAATAAATCATCCAAAACGAAAAAATACCATAGGCACACTGCATTCCAAATTCAAGAGCTTGAAGCGTAAGATTTGCTCTTTCCTCTCCTCTCTCGGTATTTGTGATTTTGTTGATTTTAGTAATACCATTTTTTTCAAATGAAAAAAAAATATTGTTAATTGCCGAGTGTCCACATTCATTTAGTTCTTTCAAGGAGAATCCGCATCCTGATGAAAAAGCAAGACTAGAACTTGGTAAGAGACTAGGCTTGGATGGCAGGCAGGTCAAGTTTTGGTTTCAGAATAGAAGAACCCAAATGAAGGTAATTTCCTTGTATATGGTGCGCATTTGGGCGAATTTCCCTTTTGTGTTTAATATTTAATATTGCTTGACCAATTACTATACTCATTCAACTGTGATGTTTAGACCCAACTAGAGCGCCATGAAAATTCAATTTTAAAACAAGAAAATGAAAAGCTCCGCAATGAGAACATTGCCATGAAGGAAGCCATGAGAAATCCGATATGTGAGAATTGTGGTAGCCCAGCCATTCTTGGAGAAGTACCTATAGAGCAGCACCATCTTATGACTGAGAATGCCAGGCTGAAGGACGAACTCAATCGACTAGGCATCCTAGCAAGCAAATTCTTGAGTAGGGATGATGGTTCTGTCACCCCAACGATGAGCAACTCAAAATTGAATTTTGAAGTAGGAAGACATGGATTTGGTGGTTTGAACTCTATGGATCTTGTGTTGCCGTTGGGACTTGACTTTGGCAACAGGGGGTCAAGTGCTTTTCCTGGAATGCCACAAAATGGACCTGCCATGGGCACGGTGAATGTCGATGCTCCTTTTGACAAGTCTTTGTTTCTTGAGCTTGCAATGGTTGCAATGGATGAGCTGATAAAGTTAACCCAGCTCGATAGGCCTCTTTGGTTTCAAAGCATGGAAGGAAATGGACAATCCTTGAATCTTGAAGAGTATACAAAGACATTTCACCCTTGCATTGGTGTGAAGCCCAGTCATTTCGTAACCGAAGCGACAAGAGCTACCAGTACTGTAATGATCAACAGCATGGCGCTTGTGGAAACATTGATGGATGTGGTAATTTCTTCAATTTTTATAATCCATGTTTTGTTATACATTCTAATTCATCTTCTTGTCAATAATGCCATTAGTGAAATCAGTTTTTATTACTCTGGCATTACTTCTCAAATACTTAAAAACTGGGCAAAAGTTTGGATTTCCATCCCCTTTTAATATGTTCTATGTTATACTCCGTGGATTCTCATATACTCTCAATGTGCAGAATCAGTGGACAGAAATGTTTCCGTGGAACATTGGGAGAGCGGCAACTCTTGATGGGATCTCCCCCGGAATGGCTGGAAACAGAAATGGCACACTGCGACTGGTATTTTAGCCTTACTCCTTCACCACTCCTTCAACACGCGAAACTAATGCAAAAAGAAAAACTGAAGTTACTTTGTCAAATTTGTTCGCCAGATGCAAGCTGAGTTCCAATTTCTTTCACCTATGGTCCCTGTCCGCCAAATGAAGTTCATTCGCTTCTGCAAGCAGTATGGAGAGGACATGTGGGCTGTGGTTGATGTGTCTGTGGACACCTTGTTCCATGGTATTGAAGGAAACACTTCTGTGAGCTGTAGGAGGCTCCCCTCGGGTTGCGTTGTGCAAGAGATGCAGAATGGCTGTTCAAAGGTAATTGGGACAGTGAAATGTTAGAAGAGTTTATTCATGTTTGAATGTTACCTTAACCAACTTGCCGTTAGGTCAGGCTGGATCAGAGATTGGGCTTTTTATTATTATTTAATTACAGAACTTTGACTATTGGAGCCAAACCATCTTGACTTTAGTTTGACTCTGGTTATTTTTAGGCAATCTTGATGCTTCTTTACTCATGAGACTTCTAATTTTAAACTGACAACAAATATTTTAGCAGCCAGCGCTTTAGTTGTCTGTTTCCAGTTTGGATATTAATATATTGACAGCATCTGAAAGAAAATTTTTCTGGACAACCTAGATATCTGCAACCTTTCTTCACTATAGTGGCTTTGGAACTATAATTTTTTTTGGTAAGGTTAAAGATACGATGCTTCTATTCTACTCCTCCCCCCCCCCCCCCTCTCTCTCTCTCATTGTGTGTGTGTGTGTGTGTGTTTCTGTGTGTGACGCAGACATGCAAACAACCACATGAATATTGTATATCATCCATGAGGTTTTGATTTATATACGGAGATAGCAAGTTGACGAACCTTGGGTATCTCCCTTTTGAAACTTTTATATCTCCGTAGATATCATGCCATAAGGTTTTGATTTAAAAGATGAATTTCAGGTGACCTGGGTTGAGCACACGGAATATGACGAGAATACCATCCATCATTTATGCCGGCCATTACTCAAGTCTGGAGTGGCATTTGGTGCACAAAAATGGCTTGCCAATCTACAAAGGCAGTGCGAACTTTTTGCTGTCATCATGTCTTCAATGGCCTCCAGCGGAGATCATCCTGGTGCGACATTTATATGGTTATTTAATTGTGTAAACAAATGATAATGGATGCTCATACTTTTCTGTGTTTTCCAGCACTTCCTCCAAGTGGTAAAAAGAGTATCGTACAGCTGGCACAACGCATGACTCGGAGCTTCTGCACCGGTGTTTGTGCCACCGCACACAAGTGGGAAGTGGTCCAAAATGCTGACACCACCAAATTGATGATGCGGAAGAGCATTGGCAATTCTGGAGAGCCGCCCGGTGTCATCTTGAGTGCGACGACTACAGTTTGGATGCCCGTATCACCCCAGCATCTGCTTGATTTCCTACAGAATGAGAAGACCAGGGAGCATTGGGACGTGTTATCTCAAGACGGTCCCATGCAACAAGTGTTGCGCATAGCCAAGGGCCAAGATCACGGTGACAACATCTGTCTTCTTCGCACAAATGTGAGTGGTCGTGCAATTTGTACGTTTTGGGGCGTTCATTGAAAAGCGAGCTACAGTAACATTAACTTATCGGATCTCATGTGGCTCATCTGTGCTGAATTTCTTTTCAACTTGCAGGTTACATCTACCAACGCAAATCAGAGAAGCATGCTGATCTTGCAAGATACAAGCTCGGATGCCTCGGGATCACTTGTTGTTCATGCAGCAGTTGATGCGGCAGGCATCAATGTGGTCACGAGTGGTGGCGATTCTTCCAGCGTGGCTATCTTGCCTTCCGGATTTGCAATCGTCCCGGATTGTTTCCCTGATTCCAGCAGACCCGATGACTGTAGTGAAGGCCGTCTGCAGGGAGGCAGCAGCGGCTCGTTGCTGACCGTAGGGTTCCAAATATTGGTCAGCAGCCTGCCTGCAGCCAAGCTAACGATGGAGTCGGTGGATACCGTGAAGTCCCTCATTGCTCGGACGCTGGGGGGGATCAAAGCTGGCCTTCAGTGCAATTGAAGCACCGTTCTTGGTAAATCTACTACGAATGAGGTTGTCGATACCAGAGAAATCAGGAGTTACGAGGGTTGGCTGAAGATGGCATTCTTTTTGTCAGGGATTCGAGTCAAGAACGAACCTTTTGGTTAAAGGGGAAAAGCCCTAACGAAGGTTCAGGTAAATGCATGCTGCTTTTGATTGGCCCCAAATCAAGGGTTTGTGGTTCGGGTATTGACTCAAATGACCTGCGGTACAAGGTCGTGTCGTTGTATTTAACTGTGTTGTCTCGAAAGCCGTGTTCTGCTGGCTGTTCCTTTGTGATTTAAACTACTCTTTGGGTATAAAGTATTGATGGCTGGCTGGCAACTTTACTGGATTTTTGGTAAATTATTGTGCTCTCATTGTGGTGCTTTGAGTTGATTTTGGGTCTGTGTCTTGTGTATTCTAACAATTTTCTCACTGATAATAATGACATACGCAAAAACTTTTATAACTTATAAAATTTTATTTATGTAATAAATGGTAATAAAAAATAAAATAATTCTGAAAATTAAAATATATGAAATTTTCAAAAAAATAATATATATATATATATATGTGTGTGTGTGATATGAGTGAATTGAATGATACAGTAATTTTAAAAGAAAAATGTATAAAAGTATATAAAAATTTAATGAAAAATAAAGAATATCACAAGATATTAAAATCAGGGTGTTGTAATAATTTAATAATATGCAATGAAAATTAGGCCTTTAATTTTAATAAGTTAATAGGGTTCATTCTATGCATGTGTAAAATTAGTTATACATTATAAACTTATTGTATATTAAAAATAAAAATTATTAAAATTTAAATATAAAAATATTTAAAATAAGAAAATAATAAAGATAAAAAAGATTACAAGTGAGAAAATTTCAGAAAACACTAATATAAATGATATGTGACAAGAAAATAGGAAAATAAAAAGTAATTAAAAAAACTTATGTAATTTAAAATGTGCAATTAAAAAGTCACTTTTATAATATAAGTATCCATACATAGTATAGAATAAAGATTGCAATGGGGCGGGGGACAATCCTGCGTTGTCCCTCACCTCGCTCTCAAATATCTATTCTTGCCTCTATCCCATCCATCGTGCCGATTCTTATTGGTGCTCCATTGGGACAAAGGAGAAAAAGAGATTTTGTTTTAAAACAAATATTTTAAAATATAAAAATTTAATTATGTTTACTTCTATAAAAAATTAATAGACACAATATTTTACTGGTAAATATAATATATTTGTTATATTAGTATGATTTAATTTCTTTGTAAACTATTAACCACACAAAAGGATATCTTTAGGTGTGAATATCACATTAAAACAAAAGAAGCAACAAAATATAATATGTTTCTAAACTATTAAATAAACTCGACAACAATTATATACAAATATCATATACACATAGAGTGAAAGCGTATATGCAGTCAATATATAATAAAAAAAAATTAGTTATTTTATCCTCATATTCAATTCAAAATAGATAAATATGGAAACAAACCCAATATATTGAATTTATTTACAAATAAAATTGAAGAAACAAAATGACAAGGTAATGGGAATTATGAATAACTATTAAAATTTTTCTCAAATTAGTATTAGAAAAATCAAGAAAAATAAACAATAAAAAATAGAATTGAAAAGAGAAAATAATAATAAATTTGATTTTGTCATATTCTGTAATTTTTTATTGTGAAAAAACATATTAATTTTTGAGAGAAAATGTATATTTCATCACAATTAAAATGAATATTCTATCTCAATTAATTTTATTAAAGCTCTTTATTTTAATTTTCATGAAGTAAGCAAACTAATAATCTAATTGAAAATTTTCCAAATTAACTATATAAAAAATATTTAAAAATTAATTATAAAATATTAAATGTAACTAATTACAAATTAAACAATTAATTATAACCAAAATAATGTGTGTGTGTGTGTGTGTGTGTATTAAAGTAGGGGCTGAGGCGGGGGTAAGCTTCGTTATATATATATATATCAAAGCCAGTTTTGGGCCTAATGTCCAAAAGAAAAAACGAAGAAAAAAGCCAGTTTTGGGCCGATTGCTAGAGTCCATAAATCATGCAATCTTTAATAATTATACAAAAAATTAACTTTAATAGATAGCTCTTTCATTTCATAGTACACTACTGATAATTAGGCATCCTAAATAAACATATACATCACGAATTCATATATTTGGATGTAGACCTGACAAGTTGCTGGCCTCCTAATTCATTTCTGACACGCCATCTTTATTTTTGTTTAGTCGGATAATTGTATTATTTTTGTTTGGGTGAGTGAATCAATCATTCATCATATCTGTTATTATATTGTATTCTGTTTGGTTGATTTGCTTTGGTGTAGCTGTTGCTGAACGTTTTGGTCTTGCAAGAACACTGATATAAACCCAAAAAATTAATCCAAACCATGTTGTTAACTGAACCAACAATTCATCAAAAAAATTTAATTAGACAAATACTTGGGTTATGTTTGAAAGAGTGTTTTATCGGAGATGATATTTGATTAAAGTTATGGTGAGATAAGTAGTATGTTTAAAATAAAAGTTTTAATAAGATAAATAGTGTTGTTAATTTAAATTTACTATTCATATATATAATATAATATAACAATGATGGGATGATGCAATGTATATAGGAATAATGATTAATTTTTATAATTTAAATGCATATAAATTTAAGTGTATGTGTATATATAAAACTATTTATTTGATTATGAATAAATATAAAAATCAGAAAATAATTAGTTAACTATACGTCAGAGAGAAAAAATTTAAATTAAAATTTAAATAAAAAAAATTAAACAAAAAGTATTTTTAATAGTTTCAATAGATTGTGTTAAACTAAAAAATGGGGTTCCAAATATAGGCTTGATGCTTTGCCTGCCTGGCGAAATGTTTATTAGCTAATAATACAATTAATCTATGTACGAAAGATGTTATTGTATATTATTAACTTTTATTAAATGCATGGACGAATTCGACTTTGATTGCCCATCAATTCCAACAGTTGAATCATCACCGAGACTTGATTGACATTAGTCTCATACGTACCTCAGTCACTCGATATGATTTTTATTCTGTTTGGTAATTAAATGTACAATGATAACGACTCTTTCATAATATAAAAATCCATGAAATATTTAATAGGTATGGATTTCTAATCGAATATAGATTCTTGGTCTCGATACAAACGTGTAAGGGACTGCAATTTTGTCTTAGAATATTCAAATTAAGATGTGCTAGTGGCACACTGCAATTTTATGTATAAATTATCAAGTTGTTATTTTTTAAATAATAGATATAAAATTATTCAAAAAGTATAAAAAATGTTTCTAATTAAAAAATAATAAATCAAAAAAAATTTGAAAAGAGTGAAAATTGATAGAAAAATACAAATAGAAATAATACGTTAAAAGGAAAAGATAAAAAAACAAAAGAATGTAAATAGTGATAATTGTGTAATTTTATTTTTAAACTAATATAGCACAAATATAAGTTAAAAGTAGAAAAAAAATAACATAATAAAGGAAGATAAAGAAGTTATGGAAAGACAGAAAATTTGATAGTAAATACATATAAGAGTAATTAGTTAGTGAAAAAGAAAAACAAAGAAAAGATAAAAATGTAAAAGAATTTAAAATAAAAAGTATTTGAGTAATTTTATTTTAAGCAATAAAAATAACTTATTAAAATAATAATATGGTATAAATTTATAATTTTATATTTTTTCAATAATCTAATTTGAAAGTGTGAGTTTAATTTTAAATTTTGATTGGAACTATAAAATTAGAGTAAAGTCCAACTAAATTAAAAAAAACCAACACAATTAAATTAGAGAGAATTGGAGAGAGCCAAAGAGAACCGAAACCTAGTCGAGTCCAACTAAATTGGATAGTTGTCTATAGGTTTGTGTTAGAGCATATATATATATATATATATAAAAGTGAAAGTGATGCTATATTTCAATCAAAAATTTTGAATTACTAGTTTTGAGCCATACATCTAATCATATGCGCCTTGTTTTCTTTTATGCCATACCTAATTTAAATAATAAGATAAAAGTTCTTTAAAATTTTGTTATCATAATTAATGTATGGGCTTATCGTTTTAATTATTTTTCATGTATTTTGTCATATATAGTCGGACTTCTATTATCAAAATAAACATGTAATAAATGTTAATAAATAATTTATCCCTCGTAGCCTTATTCTTCTAATTTGTGATAATCATGCTCTTAAATTCCCAAAACAAAAAAAGAGAGAAATAAAAAAGGGAATGAGAAGAAAGATACACTTTAGTGCCATCTCATATTTCTGTGCATGCATAAATCATATTTTCTTTCTTTTTTTAATGCAAATCCATGCTCGTGCTTTCGTTGGCTTTCTGCCCACTTGCCTTAATTCACTACCCTTCTTTCTATTGTATTATTGTTTCTTTCCTACACTAATATGGTTGTCGAATAAGAAAAATAAATTATTTGGTGAAGTCTTTGAATTTTCTCTGACGCAGAGCAGCTGCAGAGACGACAGGCCCCTCAAAAATCTCTGACCATCTAATAATTCCTTACATAAAATCTATGTGGTGTTGTCGTGCAGTCGTGAATGCCCAACACAATTGTATTAATTGTCGTCTAATTTGACATCTCGTTAAGGTTATGTTTGGAAGCATCTTCCAACTTCAAAATATTATCTCAAACTTTATATTATATCAAATATATTATTCAACAACATTTCTCTTTTAATTCAAACACAAAATTTCCCTCTTTCATAATATATCACATTTTTTTAGGACTTCATCACATTTTTTTTATTAAGTTTTGGCCAACGCATTAATGTTTTGAAAAGTTTGAGACTACGTAAATTAACTTTAAAAAGAGAGTCAAACATACATGTATACTTGTACTAAATCATCGCTGTGAGATCACAGTGTACACACGAAAGGTGTATGCAAGTTTAAACATGGAGGATATGAAGGCCCGAAACATCAATTTTGAGAAGGTAAGGGCCCTACACTAGTTTATGTGTAAGCCATTGATCTCTTTATGATATTGGTACTCTAAGAATAAGAATAGGTTGAACTAAAATAGTAATTTCTAATGCAGCTCAAAAATACGATACGAAATTAATATAAAATTATTGAACTTGTGTTGAATTTTCGGGAGTGTTTGCCAAAATTGGGCTAGTCTTTATAAACTCAAAAAAAAAAAAAAAAAAATTCAGGCAGAATTTAGGCTAGCTCAGATTGGTCCACTTGACGGTCACTAATTTAAAATAATTTAATAAATATAAAATATTTGAATTAAATTTATTTTTTTTTTTCTAATCTCCTTAACTCACTCGTAGAGTAGTAAATCCTAATCTTCTAATAGTTACGATTGCTCACCCCTTTCAATTTGCAATTTCTTTCAACGATAAATAGCAACCATAAGCCGCCAGCCACAGTATTGTGGTCCAGTATTTCAAATCAATAAAGGGCTTAGATTTCTACATTTTTCTTTAGTGTTCAAATACGAGGCCAACATTGACAGCCTACCGACTTTCATCGTTGAAACGTCACCGTTGAAATAATAGAGCTCCTCTCTATTTATCGATATATATCTACCTATCTCTTCTCCTTTAATTTCTTACAATCTGACCAGTTAATTTCAAATAACGTATAATAATTATAGGTTTAAGCGTAGGTGAAAACGTACTCATGTCTAACCCAATTGCTAATCCGCTGACATGGACCCAGTTGGCACCCTAGGCTGAAAGCATGATGAGTGGAAGCTCATAAATAAATAAATAAATAAATAAAATTAAATGGAGGGATAATGGAGGCAGTTGAGGGTCTGACTGTCATCAAGGGGACCCACTTTCTGTAATAATAAATCTTACCCCATTTTCTTCTCTCTGTTTTGTCCCCCTTCTAATCCTTCATTATTCATTTATGCCCGTACCAGTTCAACTACAGTTATTCAAGATATAAATCAATTATTAAAATTTGTTTTCATTGGCATTTTAGTTCCACCAATCATATTCTCAATCAATTTCAATACCCATTTCATCTCTAAGGATTAATTAACTAGTAATAAAGATGAAACTGCAGGTGATTGTATTAACATCTTTTGAGTCCTAGCCTAGTCCGTACGTGGCTCGTCTGGCACCTGCAGTCCATTAACTAATTATTAAACTCAAATCAATCACTCCATTTTAAATTTCCCACAATTAAAAATAATTTTCACTTTTAGATTTTATTTATTTATTTATCTTGAGTTGAACAAGTCAATTACACTGTTAAGCTGAAGATGTCAACCAGTAGCAGTCCAGTGATGAATCAATAATCATTTTACTGATAAATTATGAAGTTCGTAACTTAATGGTTTGTTCTCCAACATTTTTAATTTGAATTATTGAATTTGAATGCCATTGAAAACGTGCTGAACCTGTGAATTGCAAAAATAAAAATAATAATAATTTATAAATGCTAAATGTTAATAATAATCAATTACTATATCAACCCATAGAATTCAAATTCCCAATATCATCTCAATTTTTTAATTTGAATTTGAGTTAATATAGCAGCTTCAATTTTGTGCTTCTTTTCTAAAATATGTATTATTAAGAATGATGACGCATTTGATGCGTGACATTATTTTATACAAATTGTAGTATTCCATTTATTGTTACGGATTAACAAAAATAAAATTGATCTAAAATTAAAGTGTAAGAAAAGTTCAAAAATAAAAAGAGTTAATTGAGAGATATGAAGATTTATATAAGAAAAATATAAAACTATGTCAATAAAGAATGAAAGAAGATAAAAAAAAATTAAATAAGGACATTACAGTATTTTAACACTGTATAACTAAAACTATGTCTTTGACCTTAATATTAAAAAAAATTAAAAATCAAAATAAAATATAGGATAAATTAAAATTATTAAGTAAATGAAATAAATTAAAATTGAGAGACAAAAGTAAAAACACAATATAAAAAGAAATAAAAGAATATAAATAATTACGGATTGTGCACTCAAATTTCTTTTCCTTAATATAAATCAAAAGTATAAAAAATATTTAAAATAGAAAATAATGAAAGATTGAAATAGTTTAAAAAAGAGAGAAATTTTGAGAAAAATGATAAAAAATATTAGAAGAAAAGAAAGAGATAAAATAGTGGTAACAGTAAAAAATTAAAATAAAAGTAGTTACATAATTTTATACTGTACAAACAAAAAATCTTATTTTTTCAATAAAATAGTATATAAAAATAATGCAATATGGATAATCATTAATAAGGTGGATTTTTGATAATATTATTACTATAACCATAAAGAAAGGCAGATTTCGATGGATCAAAAGAGAAAAGGGGGCTAATTTTTTTTATCTTTTACTTCCATATTACCATTATCAATCTCTACCAACCAAGTTGCTTGTGATACAATACAAATCAAGACCCCCTTTTTTAAAAAAGAATATAATAAGCCACAAGACAGACAAAAGCCAATAATCTGCATGAGATATCAAAGCAAGCAAATGTTAGATGACAAACGTATTTAAATTTCATTAATAAAATAAAATAAAACCTCAAGGCTATGTTTGGATGCTTATTGTCCATTACCTTCTTCCCATCTAAATCTACACTTTAAAACATCATACCCGACAAAATAACCAATTTTTTTCATCTCTTTATTTCTCTTATTTTTACAATATTTTTAAACTTTCAACTTTTCGCATCAAGTTTTCCTCTCCGGCATAATTTGTAACCAAACAAAGCCCAAGAATAGATGCATTAAAATTTTCAGTACATATAATATAGAGACGAAACAGCACAGGCAAAAAAGTTGCCTAGAAATGGCATCCAAACTCCTCTTTTCTGTCTCGACTTTGCTTTCTCAAAGCAAGGCCTCTTTGGGTTCTTGACAACAATACCAAACAGCTGATGAAAAAAATATGCTGCAAAATGGACTTTCAAGAAAGTAGTTTATGAAGAGCTTTCAACAATTTCCACACATTTGGTGGCCGTGTCTGAAAATCGTTTTTCCTCCTCAAATCTTGTGTATCTTTTTGGTTTCATTAGATAAATGTTGAATCTTTAAACTGGTGAAGTAAAATCTCAGTATAATCGAGAAAATCTTCCATTTTCCGGTCGAAAGGTCATCTTTTTTCCATTTTCTTCCAAGTCTGTTAAAAATTTTGTTTAACGGCGTTTGACCTAATTATCATTTTTTTTTCGCCCCTTCTCTAACGTATGCAAAACGGGCAGATTTCTCATCTCACTTTCAATAATCCCGTAAGCAGATGCCTAATTATCTATAAAGATTTAGACCGAGAAAGAAACTAAAGCTTCGCAAATCTGTTTGGCTGGAGGGTGCAAGAAATTGAAAAAAGAAAGGGTCAAGAATGGGGAATTCCTTTGGGTGCTCTGCCTCCGGGGAGAGATTGGTATCAGCTGCAAGAGATGGAGATTTTATAGAGGCGAAGATGCTGTTGGATTGCAATCCATGTCTTGCGAAGTACTCAACTTTTGGTGGCTCAAACTCTCCTCTTCATTTTGCAGCTGCTAAGGGCCACAATGAGGTAAAGTTAAAAACCAAGTTTTATGATTTACATTTTTGTTTTCTTGAAAAGGCGAGAAATGCTTTTCCTTTGTCTGACAATTTATTGTGTTCGTGGTTTTTATCCCCGATTTGAGGGCTTTTATTTTGCACTGATTTGTGGAAGTTTGGAGTTTTAGATTGTGGCGTTGTTGCTAGAGAATGGAGCTGATGTAAATTCAAGAAATTATTGTGGACAGGTACAAGAAATTTTTCAATGTTTCTTCTGTGATTTTGAAGTTTATATCTTCTGGGGAGTATTACTTGATTGTGATTTGTGACATATGTGCGTTTGATCTCTTTTTTCTGAAGAAATGATAGACAGCATGAAAGTCCAATGTTCATGATTCGCAAATTTAATGGAAGATCAACTGAGTTGTGATTTTGATTTTTAATGGATTCTAAGATTGAATTATTGGGAAATATTTCCTTTTTTGAGCGGATCAGCATCGATTGATCTTCGTTAAATTGAAGTCTGAAAATTTTGTGTAATTACTTACGCAGACGGCATTGATGCAAGCGTGTCGGTATGGGCACTGGGAAGTGGTTCAGACTCTTCTTCTTTTCAGATGCAACGTGAGTTTTTTACTTTCAACACCTTTTCTCCTTTGGTCTTTTTCTCCCTTTTGGATGATACGAAAACTTTGCTTAGAATGTATTGCAGATACAATTTAATGGGTTGCAGGTTCAGATGTTATTTCCCTCTTTTTGTCTGATTAAATTTGGGTAATTATCATATGAGTAATTAATGTTAAATTGTCTTTTGAGAGCCCTGTTCTGTGTGCCTTTCAGGTTACTAGAGCAGATTATCTTAGTGGGAGGACTGCTCTCCATTTTGCAGCTGTCCATGGACATGTGCGATGCGTGAGATTAGTGGTTGCTGATTTTGTTCCAAGTGCTCCATATGAATCTCTAAATGCTCAAACAATAAAAGATAGAAGTGATGGTTCTCATTCTAAAACCAGGTATGGAAAGAGGTTTGTAGTTTTTTGGAATATTTTCTAACCTTCCTGCTTGTTAAAGTCATGTAAGGTTCCATGGTCAGAGTGAAGCATGAGCATTTTCTCTTAGTTTGCCTTTTCTAGTTTGGATAGATTTGAAATGAGGGTCAGACCTGCATAAGTTGAATCACATAAACAAATTGAAATTTCAGAAAACAAGTAGCATGTTTGAAGTTGCTGATAGAGAATCTTCATGTTTAGGATTGGTTTTATTTGTTGGAGGAGAAAGATGAGTAGAACATGTCAGAATAAAGAACATAATGGAAGTGAGTGTGATTTTAAGGATTTGAAAATCTTGTTGACAGAAAATCTTTGTTCTGGTCTTTTGTCTTTCTGATCAGGATTTTATTTGTAGTGATAAGAGAGGTTTTAAATAAATTATGGCCTGTTCTACCCTTACGTATAACTGAACTTACAAAATTTTGAAGATTTTTTACCGAAACTTTGGTTTGATCAGGTTGTCTCCATGATGGTAACTTTCATTCAATTATAATTAGCTAAAAGCGTAATCTCTTTAACTGTTGTCGATCATACATGTTCCTTCTTCCACTGCAGTGCTCTGTCCAAGCTTGTAAACAAGGCTGCTGATGGCGGAATTACTGCTCTTCATATGGCTGCCTTGAATGGATATTTTGACTGTGTGCAGCTCCTACTTGACCTTCAGGCAAATGTATCTGCCGTCACTTTCCGTTATGGAACTTCAATGGATTTGATAGGTTTGTGTTTACTTTATTGTGGATAATACATCTTCATGGTAACCTCTTTATTTGAATTACATTGGGTTCATATGTGTAGGGCCTGGAAGCACTCCTCTGCATTATGCTGCTTGTGGAGGAAATTTGAAATGCTGCCAGGTGATGGTTATTTTATGTTCATGAGCTTTTAGATTTCACCAAGAGACTATCAGGGAAATTACTTGCTCATAGCCTCTTGGTGCTTTGATTGCCCATAATTTATGATTCTGACACTTTCTGCTTCTGCAGATCCTTCTTGCAAGAGGTGCTAGTCGTCTGTCATTAAACTGCAACGGGTAATGCTGTATAAATATGTTTCTTTTAAACTTTGGTTATATAACTGTGCTTGTGCTAAACATGGTGAATGTGTGCATTGCTTCAGCTGGCTTCCGCTTGATGTTGCAAGGATGTGGGGACACCATTGGCTTGAGCCCCTGCTGGAACCTAATTCTGATTCGCCAGTTCTGACATTTCCACCTTCAAATTATTTATCATTGCCGCTCATGAGTGTGCTAAATATAGCAAGGTAAGATTCAGTAATTATTTACTGCAGCCTTAACACCTAACTTCGATTTAATAAACCATTTTCACTTATTTTAAGTTTAGTATATTTTAAGCTTTAGTTGAATATGGATTGACAAAGATGGATTGATTGTGAAATTATTCTTGTCCTATTATGCATTTTAGTGGTTATTTTTCTTTCTTTTAGTCAAGTATCAATTATTAGCATTGAAAATTCTGGGTGCTTGCTTTAGGGACTGTGGGTTGCAATTCTCATCTAGTGCTTCTGATGATGCTGATATTTGTGCTGTTTGCTTGGAGAGAGCATGCACTGTAGCTGCTGAAGGTGTGCTGTCTTTTCCCTGTGAATATTCTTTCTGTGCCTAGTGTTCTTTTTTCCTCGTCATGTACATATGCAAATTTGTTCATTCTTGTTAATTCATTAACTGTTTTTGCACCCCTTAATGATAACATAACATCAAAGCCTTTAGCATTGACTTAAATATGATTAAATTTGAACAGTTGTTATTTTTTTACGCCATTAGGTTCTAAGGACAATAAGTACAATATAAACCTACCTCATTGATTGGAAGAATTTGCTTATGTATCAAGTAGTTGTGGCTTTCTTTGTTTTTAAATTTTGGTGCGTGTTTTTAGGTGTTTTTGTTTCAAAATTTGTGTAAAAGTAAAAAAGAGAGGTAAAATTTAAAAGTGTAATAATTGAGTATGTGTCTTTAGGTCCTTTTTGGGTCCATAATTCAAAAACGAACATAGCTTGTGTTTTCACTGTATGCTGACTGGATGAAGAACAGACCAGTACTCGTCAGCATCTAAGCTGCTGAGCTGCAACAATGGGGTTGGCTATTTGATTAGCTTCAAGGATCTCAAAAAGCACTTCTATTGTAGTTTTTACAGCAATGACTTCACAGAGGAATATAAATATAAACATTAACTAGTTGACATATTGTTGTCTGTGAGCTCTAATTTTTCCTTAACTCCGATTCTTAATCTTAAGATCTCTCCCATGTATTGGATGGCTCCTTATGATTTGAGGAAGATTTGGAATTTGAACAACTTTTCCATGCCTCTAGGTTGTTAAATTTCGATTTACATTCTGTTTCAAATTTTCAGTCCTGGTCCACCTTTGTGCAATACAAATATTTTCTGTGTTGACAAACAAACTTTGTCATTCTTTTCACTAGCCTGAGACTGATTTGTTAAAAACATGCATATATAGATGTTGATGTTTGTGCTTTGATGCGGTGGCAAAGGTATTTGATTTTCGTAGTTATGCAACTCCAGAAAATACCAAAATCTTGATTCTCTTGCACTAATGTTCAAGTGCTTGTCGACAACTTTCAGGGTGTTCGCATGAACTCTGTGTCAGATGCGCTCTGTATCTTTGCTCAACCAGCCACATTCCTTCAGAATCATCGATACCAACTGGTTCCATCCCTTGCCCTCTTTGTCGACACGGGATTACGTCTTTTACTAAATTGCCTGGTTCTTCAACAAAGGAAATCAAATTACCATTATCATTTGGCCTATGTACACCATGTGTGCTTCACCCCAGAGAACTAGATATATCTGAAACTGTATGTTCACCAGGGACGAGAAAGAAACGTGTGGATTCTGTTTCATCAGATATTCTTTGTCCGGTCACTTGTAGTCCTTTCCCTTCTGTTGCTATCCCCTTGTGCACCTGCAATGAAGGGCCTTGTCCCAATTTTGATTCCGGAGAAAGTGATCCTCAGGAAGAGTCTCCTCATCGGTCACAATCCGTATCAAGCGAGCAGGAAATAGGGGAAGGAATGAGATTGGAGAAGACCACCTGTTCAAGTATGTTTTGGGGTAGAAGAAGCTGCAGCAGGGAGCATCAGTGCAACGCAGAAATTAATGCATGAGTGACTTTGTGGAAGGTTCAATGCTCACTTTTCTGGGCATGATATCGAACCTAGCTAGTTGCATTTTAGGCTTTGCTATTCTAGTATCAGTGTGTTGCGGAAATGGATTTAGATGATTCTGTTTCTCCTCCTGAGAGTCAATCTACAACGGTTGCAGCTGGTTGACAACTTCTTGATCTACTTCAGGGAGTTTTAGAGAAGTGAATGAGCTTTGTAAAAATCTGTATGGCAAAGAGATGATTGTTTATAGCAGCACACCAACTGTTGGAACCTTTTGTTCACTGTAATTGATTGGTTTTTATGATGAAGGAAAAGTATTGTACACAAAATCATGTATGAGTCAATGTGGAATAATCTTGTGTCTGCTTCTCTGAATTGTGGGATATTCTGTTTGTGATTCTTGTGAAGGTGAGTTCAAGAAGATGACTGTTAGTTTCCTCTCTGAAATTTCCACTGTATGGGGTTTAATGTAATTACAAATAGTGGAGGACAAGCAGAGAATTATACTAATTAGAAGCGAACACTTTGATTAGATTTAAGCAAACTGCGACAGCAGTTGTCCTCATTGCAACAGCCTGATGTCAGGGGACCACAAGACAATCGAAGATCAAATATCCAGCAAAACACCCTTATTGAAAGGTCAGAAACTACAAGGATTGTGGGACCCCTGCAGTTTCCAAAACCTAGTGAAAGGTTCTATCAAGAAAGCGCCTGAACAACAATCCAACAGAATACAAAACTGTACTATCCAGTACAGAGAACATGCTACTAAACAACTAATTCATGCAAAAAGCCTCATATGAAACATTATTGATTATGCTTGTGAAGGCTTCGGTCTTCTCCTGCAGGCAGTCTCTCTTTGTGCATTGAAGTACACTGCAGCCACAGGCAATCCAAGGCCATTCTCTTCTGCAAACCTCCTAGTATTGAATTGATCCCTTGAAGCAGGTGGCTTCACAGTATGCCTTGCCTTGTGCTTGAACAAAACATGCACGTATCAGTGGACGCCGATGACCGGTCTTGGAGGCTCATAGCTCACAATTTCTCTCCCTGGTTCAGGTAATGTATTGTCAATCAATTATACTCTCTATCTTATGAAGCCCTTTTCACCTTGAAGCAACCATGAGTGTAAATATATCTTGGCTTATTAGAAAACTTACCAAAAGATGCATCAGCGGTGCCTGGAATGTCTGTAACTATCCGCCAAACCAAATCAGATCACATAATTCATGTTTATAAAGGTTGACTATGGACAAAAGATGTAACAAGTAAACATGTAAACAATATTCTTAGTTAGACATGTAAGTCGATGATACAAACCAGTGGAGATGTTCCCTCAATTATGGATCACTGGGGCCTGGAACATCAGGATCAGTCATCACCTTCAGAAACATGCAAAGATAAGAAAGAAGTCACAAGTCACGTGCATGCACACACAGAGAAAGAGAGGAATGCTGCTATAGATCATGGGACTTAATGACTACAAGAGTATAAGCTTCCCTCATGTCTGCTCCACCTATGTCGACTCGTGGTTTAGCTGTAATGGCAGCAGGCATGAGCTAATGGCCGTTAGCAACCTGTTTGTTGCTATTGTAGGCAACACTCAGCTTGACATAGGGAATGAAGTTGTCCCCAACTTCTCCTATAACTCTGCCTACAGACAGTGGCTCTACTAGCGTCGACATTCTTCAGACAATCTTTGCAAATAATTATTGAGTCTTGTCTCTCTTATGTGTGTGTATGAGACTGATTGCAGGCACCCTCAAGGGTTTTATAGAGAGATGATGGAAGAGGGCATGGAAGGCTTGGATTTCAAGATTCTGGAGAATCTCCGCATGCAATAAAAAGTTGTACGTCTGCAGAAAAAAAGTATTCGAAAGAACTCCGCAACTGGGATATCTCCTTCAGTTGGGAAAGCTGATTAAACAGTTAAAAGTGAATGAAGCATTACAAGTAGTTTCTTTAGCGACTTAATTGCTGAAAAAAATTCATGTTAATGTGCCCATAAATCGAAGCATTAAATGCAAAAATATCAAATGTGCGACTAATTTACTAGACCCTCTTGATAGGCTACCGTTATCCAGGGGTATAAGGGGCATTTACCTCCTTGAGAATCCCCAATACAACAAAAAGATGTGTCCTCTTGTTGAAAAGGCAGATGACAAAACCACACATTACCCATTTACTTTGGAACATTTCAAGTTGTTTGGGTCAAGTATGAATTGGAGGAGGTTTTCAACTCACATTGAAAAAATATGAGAAAGATTAGTTATATATAAGTGTAAGTTAGTGGATAATTGTTTTCAATTTGGTAGGACTCAACTTTAGGCTGGACAAATTTTTATACATAGATGATACCCTTGATTTCGTTTTATTTCACCACTTGACCCAACTATTCAACTGGAGATTGAAGTTGGATCAGCGCACACCTAACAACTAGTATCAAAGCCCAGTGATAGTTCAATTTGAGATAAATATGAAGATAATACTCCATTAATCCCATGGAAGGTTCATATGAACGATGGACATAAAAGAGTGATTATTGATTCATAGAAAACTCAAATCACATAAAAGGTCTACAAATTTGATAGGTAACGTTGGAAACACTCTTTTCGAGACAATGAGATATTCAAAAGTTTTCAATTAAGGAAAAGACTTAACTTCAGAGAATGTTGGGATCAAGTATCATTTAAAAGATAGTTCTAACTTCAGAGAATGTTGGGATCAAGTATCATTTAAAAGATAGTTCTAACTTCAGAGAATGTTGGGATCAAGTATCATTTAAAAGATGATTCTTCTCCAACATTAGAGAAATATGGGAAAGATAAATTGTATATAAATAGATATATAATTCATTACTCGTAACTTTAAAATTTTGAGTAAATATACATTGTTAATCTCACCTATATACACACTCATGCACAACCTATGGATAGTTATTACCCTATTTGGTAGGGTTCAGTTCCAACTCTGGATAGTTGAGTTCAACAAACCCAACAAATTATTGTCAACGAATGACGTTGTTCATTCTGCATGAATTATGATGACTTATGATTGCTGTCCTTTTTTCTCCAGCTTCGTGTTAGAATTGCTACTTTGTCATATTATCCAATTAGAACTCCAATTCTCAAACACACACACCGTCACAGGATAATTGGCTGAGTGAGAATATAGAATATAACTTTTGCACTTCAATATAATATCTTGATCAAACGGGAATTCAGCTTTTGAGGTGCTTCTCTAATTAGAATACACATGAAAGGAGGAAAAATATCTTTATCACCAAAGTTAGGACACGTCTAAGTTAACTCAATTAAAAGGGATCAGAGAAGTGCTATCATTTCTGAGGATGCTTTGCGAGAGATGGCATGAGAATGCAGTTTGTGGAAATGCTTTGATCATGTGGTTGTCAATATTCAATAATGTGCTGTCCTCTTATGAAGCATGTAGTAACTAAGCTATTCTATCAAAGTAATTTGATGTTCTAATGGACCCTTACTTTGAGTTTCACTTTATATCTTCTCCATGTCTCTTCAGAAGAGCCCTTCTTGTCACTGTAAAAATGGTCACCTCCTACATGTGATGGGGGGTAAATTGTAATTACCCAATGATTGTAAACAAACCTTTTTTTGTCTAAATATTATGAGTTTCACTGGCAATTCATGAGATTGACTAACACGTCTCGGAGTAATTTAATCATCTACTTCAAGATGGTATCCAAATATTGGACATTGCTATGAAGGGCAAATAAATGGCAGTCATGTGTACAATAGAAGAGGTTCCATTTGTATAGTTGTATTGTTGTGAATGCAAGTTAAATGATACATTGTAAGGGATTCAAATACTAGAAAGTGCAGCATTTGTTGCAGTGTCAGAATCAAATGGTGGTTTGGGGGCTCCTCTGCTCCACACCTGTGGTTTCACAAGTAGTGGATGGACCCCATCAACAAAAATTAATAACCATTAAAACTTGTACACTGACTATGTTTGAGGAGTAGTTTTTGTTGAATATAATATTTAATAATAATTGTTTTGAGATATATAATATATTTTGGAAGAATATTTTAATGAGATGAATAATATAATTTATTTAAATATATATATATATAATATATATAATAATGATTAAATGATGTGATAATTTATAAAAATAGTAATTATGTTATAACGTGTAAATAAAAATAACTGCTAGTATATATATGATATATATATATATATTGATTTGAATGTAAATAGGTGTAATGATTAAAAAATAATTAGTTTGTTATATATATGAGAGAGAAAAATTTTAAATTTGAATTTATATGAAAATATTATTAAATGATGCTTGATAGTGTGAAATATAAAAAGATATTTTGGAGTAGACAAATGGCTTCCAAACATAACCTCTATGTGTCTACAAAAATTATTTATAAATTATAAAATTATTTATTTTATATAATAAAAATAAAATATTTAAATTAAGAAATTTAAAAGTAAAAAAAATTTTAAAATATAACATAAATAAAAAAATAAGTTAAAAAAAGTGAGACATAGAAGAATAAAAATTGAGAATATACATTACTATTATTATTATTATTATTATTATTATTATTATTATTATTCAAATTTTGTAGAACTTAAATGGAGTTCATTATTTAATTATATTTGTGTTGGAGCTTTCTTGGTTTTATATATTTGTTTGACTTGACACAAAATTCCGTGCGACAGTTCAAACGGTAACATGATATAATTATGTATTCGGATCATAAGAAATAATAATTGAAAGTAATAAAACTGAAATGACATACACTAATCCTGAATCTTGTTATGATATGTTGAGACAACCATAACAACAATTGTCGACAGAGGGAATCTGCGTATGGATATGGACAATTGTCGTCTTATCGAATGAGACTTAACATCACAACAAAACACCTTAGCGTTGAGTTCATGAAAATTATGAGTTTTAGCTATAAAAATTTAAAAATAATATTAAAAAAATAAAAGAGAAAAAAGATAATGTTGATGCATAGTTTGCTTAAAGTGCCTGATATTTGACGAGGTGAAAATTATGAATAAAAGGAATCCAAAAATATGGCCAAAGTCGCGTCCTAGTGTTATGCCTATTAATTCTATTTTTGTCTTATGAAAAGTACAAATACATTCTAAATATTATATTTATTAAAAGTAATTTTCCCTCTCTCTTCTCTTCTCGTAAGTGAAAATTGTGTGATTTATGTATGAAATTAAAGAGAGGTAAAATAATTATTTTCAAAAGTTAGTGCATTTGGCTTGTATATTTATCTACGAGATCAAAACAATCCAAAATGGGCAGCCAAACATAGCATTGCTTTTTTATGTCCTAAGCCATCTAATTGAAGACGTACATATGACACATAAATATCCCTAAAAAGTGAAAACAAGGATTGTTTTTTTTTAGCATTCACAATAAAAACAAGTGGAGGCATAGGCTTCCAACATATTGACACGTCCAAAAGCTGGAAAAATGAAAATGATATGGATTGCATTTTCCATGTCATATTTCTAAATAAATTCCACCTCCAATATTCTCCCTTACGTTGCCAACCCATTTCCCTCTTTTCATTCAATTTGCCATCTGCACCCATCACCTTCGATAAAAACCTAGATTCATTGTATGACTTGAGATGCGATGTGATAAATTGAATTGAAATTACACTATGATTGATGAAAAATGGGCAACTTTATTAAGGTTGGTTTGTGGTAGCTACCATGGAAAATCTTTGTTAAATAGAAGGTTGTCGAGTGGAAGAGAAGGGCCAGAAGTGGTTGTAAAGTAATTAACCAAAAAGCAAAGAAATAAATCTTCTTGTAAGGGGTCATGAAGAAGTTGGAGGGAGTAAACAGATGTGGTTGGCTGTTACTGAGATTTCAAACCATCTAAATTAATGAAGTGTCTAAATTAGATGGTTTGAAATCTCAATAATGAAATTTAATGTGATGAGATTTCAAACCATCTCTCTCTCTCTCTCTCTCTAGATGAAAAAAAAAAAAAAAAATCAATGGCAGCATATTTGTTTTCAACAAAATAAAGAAAGATAAACAAAACCAACTGCTACTAGACTTAGCCCATTTCATTAAAACTCACATGCGAGTGATTGAATTTAAAAGCACAAACAATTTCCAGGCCCAATGGAAAAGAAAAATTAAAGAAAATCATTTTTAAATAAAATTATTTTGACGGGATATTTCTATTAACTCTTTTAGTTACTGTTTTTCCAAGGCAGCAATATTCAAAATGCTTATTTTTTTTAATTAAAATTTAATTGAAATTAGAGGGAAATTAAAGAAGATAGCAACAGATGGCAATCCCAACCCCTTCGCACAGCCCAGTGGTTAACATTTAACTCATAAATGCCTATATATAATTATTATACATCTAAACAGTCACATCCAAATTCAAAACCCTCTTCCTGTTCTCCATTTGGTATTTGTTTTCAGAGTATCACTCAAACTTTTAGCACTTCCACTATTTGTAAATATTTGTTTAATTTAAATCTACGTCCATCCAAATTATTTCTTTTAAATATATTATATATCAAAATATCACATTTTTCTTTTTTTTTTCTCTTATTTTAATACTATTTTTAATTAGTTAAAGCTTTTCTTTTGTGTACAGTGGTGGTGAACAAGAGCATGAAAATGGACCCCCTTCTATACCACTATTTCATAGATATAAATATATGAATATCTAATATAATATAAATAAGAAACAAAAAAAAACCATTTTATTTAATTAATAATGGGCATTTTTTGTTTTTCATTTATTCTCTACCAAAAGGCACAATTATCTTAAATTTTCCTTCCTTCTTTTTCTCTTACCTTTTAAATAATTTTAAAAAATATATATCAAAAATTTGAAAACAAACATAACTTTCATTATTACATATTTTAAATTATATATATTTTTATTCTTACACAATTTTTATAAAGATACATTTAAAAGCATAACTCATAATTTCAGTGCGGGTAGAAATGAATAACATAAAATAAAATAAAATTATCACTTACATAGAATATTTGTTTGTTTGTTTCCTCTTCAGAAACAGCTGAAATCTGGCCCATGCTATTTCTGTTTCAGTGGCTGGCTTGTCCCATCAAATCTTAACAAGCCAGCTACGCCTTGCGACAATGACAATATCTACCCTTTTTCCTACCATATGACCTTTTAAAGATTTTAATCTAATATAATTATTAATTAGATACTAATAATGACTGCACGCTCAATTTTTCATAAAATTAATTAACTTTATTTATTATAATAAAATATGAAATTATTATAGTTTTAGGAATTCAAATAATAAGAATAAAATTATTTTTAAATTAAAATTATATAAAAAAAATAGAGAAAAAATTAATTTTTTATTAAGAGAAAAAAAAGTTAAAAGTAAAATTAAAAAGAGAGAAAAAACATAGAGAAAATAAGGATATCAGAGTAATTTAACATTGAAAACGTAGGGTTAGTTTATATAAACCCTTGCATTAAATAACACCGTAATGATACAAGGGTAATAGTGTAAATATACAGGTTGCAGGAAAGATGGGCTCCAAATAATAATAATATGGTATGTTATTAGCACTTTAGACAAAAATCCTTTCTCCAAATTTTAATATTTTAGAAGCAAGATTTTTCCTTTTCCTAATCCGACAAGAACATTGAAAATTGAAGACGTCTTAAAAAAATAATACCTATGTTTTTCTTCTTCTTCTTCTTCTTTTCTTTTATACAAGGAAACCACGTTGAAAGGTGTTAAACATTAACATGTTACAAAATAGACTTGTTTGTGTAAGGATATAAACAGAGTTGTTGTCATACATAATAATACCCTTTGTCCATTAATTTGATGTGTTGTTATTATGATGCAGATGAACTATAAAATCAGGCATTTAAAACTTTTGGCTAGATTAATTGTTGGTAGATTTGCAATTTACAAATAACAACAACATATATTTTGGTATTCAACGGGAATCAACAACACTTCATTAATACTTCAAAAGTTTTCCACTTCATATTGAAAAAAACAATATACTCAAGGTGGACAATACAATTTAGGCACCAAAAATTTTCAAAAATTAGCAACTTATAGACTCGTATTGAAAAAACTGCACTTAGCCTCTCCATCAATCATCTTTCATCCTTTTTTGATGCAAAACTTTGTGCAATTTCCCTAGGGCACTACAGTCAAAATGAACCAGAAGAATCGTTATGAAAACTGGAAGACTGATAAGCTATATAGGGAGGAGCAGCAGCCACAGGAGAGTGACTGACCAAGTGCTTTCCTGAACAGGGGGCTCCCACCAAGAGCCGAAACGACGCCGTCTCTCCACGTTCAACCTCCCCCTTCATGAAAATATTAATAATAACAACGATAACAATAAAGATTTCGAATTTTGTACCATCGCCGGTCGCCATCCTCTTGATATGTTCCCAACAAACTGTGTACGTCCCTCCTTCCCTCTCTCCCCGTTCTTAAGTCTCGACACTGCTTTCGATTTTCACAAAAAGCCTCTCCACATTACTCGGTCAGATATGCATTGCGAGTGCACCACTCTCTGAAAAACTTCACCCAACGAAGATTTCGTTTGCAAACTAATCTTGGCGGAACAAAAATGGCGATTAGGTTGGTGCGTTGCTTTGTCGTTGTGTTTCAACTGAGCTGCTTCTACGCAAACGCCGTTTTGGGGCAGAATCTTGGAAGCCCCGACAGGAAGAGTCTGCTGTCGTTCAAGAACTCCCTCCAGAACCCCGAAGTTCTCGTCTCGTGGAATCCTTCCACTCCACACTGCAACTGGACTGGCGTGTATTGCAAAGAGGATAACCGAGTCACATCACTCGTTTTGTCGACTCACACTCTCACGAACCAACTCAGGGGTTCACTCTCCGCTTCGCTCTTCTCTCTCACTAGCCTCGTTGTTCTCGACCTTTCTTCGAATCAGCTGAACGGCAATATTTCTCCAGAAATAGCTTCACTCGACAGGCTCACAGTCTTGGACTTGGGTCATAATAGTTTGGCGGGTGAGTTACCGAGCCAACTTGGCCAGTTGGCTCGTCTGCGGGCGCTCAGACTCGGGCCTAATTCCTTCACTGGAAAAATCCCTCCAGAGCTGGGAAACTTGGTAAAGCTCGAAACTTTTGACCTTTCGGGCAATTCTCTCCCCGGTAATATCCCACCCGAGCTGGGAAACTTGACGCAGCTTCAGGTTTTGGCTCTCGGGAATAATTTGCTCACGGGCTCTTTGCCTTCCAATCTCTTCACGAAGCTTCAATCTTTGTCTGTATTTGACGTTTCGAACAACTCACTTTCCGGAACAATATCGGCGGAAATAGGAAAACTCGCATCCCTAACCGAGCTTTACCTCGGAGACAACCATTTTTCCGGACAGTTGCCACCGGAGATTGGCCAGCTGTCAAATCTTCAAATTCTCTCTACGCCTTCTTGTTTGTTCAATGGCCCTTTACCTGACTCGTTCTCTAACCTGAAATCTCTGATCCAACTTGACCTTTCTTACAACCCACTACAGTGTTCAATCCCAAAAATCATAGGAGAGATGCATAATTTGACTCTATTGAATCTTGCTTATGCTGAGCTCAATGGCAGTATACCATCCGAGATTGGGAAATGCAGTAACTTGAAAGTATTGCTGCTTTCGTTCAACTCTCTTTCCGGAGTTTTACCTAACGAGCTTTCTCAGTTGCCTTTGATATCATTTTCTGCCGAGAAGAATCAGCTCTCAGGTCCGTTGCCTTCTTGGATTGGACAATGGACTCAAGTTGATTCGATATCGCTCTCAAACAATCGGTTTTCTGGAAGAATTCCGCCAGAGATTGGGAATTGTTCAATGCTGAGTCACATTAGATTAGGCAGTAATTTGCTTACCGGTGAGATTCCTATAGAGTTGTGTAATGCTGCCTTGCTGGCAGAGGTCGAGCTTGAGCATAATTTTCTCTCGGGGAGTATTGAAGAAACTTTTGTCAAGTGTAGAAATTTAACCCTGCTGGCTTTGCCAGGCAATCAGATTGTTGGTTCTATTCCAGATTACTTCTCTGAACTCCCTTTATTGGAACTTGAACTGGATTTCAACAACTTTACGGGTTCTATTCCGGTGAGCCTTTGGAGTTCATTAAGTTTGCTGGAGTTTACAGCTGCAAACAATCACCTGGAGGGCTCTCTTCCTGTTGAGATTGGCGATGCTGCTTCACTGGAGAGCATAGTTCTTCGTGGTAATCGTATTGCTGGTCGAATTCCCAAAGAGATTGGGAAGTTGAATTTTCTCTCTGTGTTGGATTTGAACTCCAATTTTTGTGAAGGGGATATACCAGTTGAGCTTGGGAACTGCACTGCATTGTCAACATTGGATTTGGGCAACAACCGGCTTAATGGTTCAATTCCAGAAGTGCTTGCTGATTTGCCACAGTTGCAATGCCTGGTTCTTTCACACAACAATCTGTCTGGGAAGATTCCCTCCAACGTTTCCAAGTATTTCCAGCAGGTTTCTGCCATTCCTTACTCTAGCTATCTCCAGCATCACGGAGTCTATGACCTTTCGTACAACAGATTGAGTGGCATGATCCCTGAAGAACTCAGTAGCTGTGTGGCTGTGGTGTATCTTTTGCTCAATAACAATTTGCTTTCTGGGGATATACCAAGGTCCTTGGCACTCTTACCAAATCTCACAACTTTAGATCTGTCCGAGAACTTTATCACAGGTGGTGTTCCTAGCGAGTTTGGTAATTCAGTTAGGTTGCAGGGATTGTATCTTGGGAATAACCAGCTTACCGGTATAATTCCTGAAGGCCTTGGTCCGTTAACTGCCCTGGTGAAACTTAATTTGTCTTTTAATATGTTGTCTGGTTCGATTCCTCCTAGTTTCGGTAACCTGAATGAGCTGACTCATTTGGACTTGAGTTCCAATATACTAACTGGTGAGCTTCCTGCAGCTCTGTCAGGAATGGTGAATCTGGTTGGCTTTTACATTCAGCAGAATAGGCTCTCAGGCCACATAGATGGACTATTCAAGGATTCGATAGTTTGGAGAATTAAAATCGTGAATTTTAGCCGAAATTCCTTTGTTGGTGACTTGCCAAGATCACTGGGCAATATGTCCTATTTGACAGTCTTGGATCTTCATGGAAATGGTTTCACCGGGGAAGTTCCATCCGAGCTCGGTACTCTTGCTCAGCTCGTGCACCTTGATGTCTCCGGGAACAGGCTTGATGGAGAGATTCCTCATGAAGTTTGTGGCCTTACCAATCTTTTATACTTGAATCTCGCAGAAAACGAGCTGCAGGGCCCGGTTCCGAGCAATGGAGCTTGCAAGAACCTGACAAAAGCTTCACTAGCTGGTAACAAGGACTTGTGTGGTGAAATTGTCGGAGTAAACTGCCCTTTAAAGGACTTTGGCAGAAAGTCACCTCTGCTGAATGTCTGGATACTCTCATCGGTTGTGGTGGGAACCGTTTTGGTAATTGTTATCATTGTGCTAAGGATTTGGGCTTACAAAAGCAGCAGAAATGATTCCACAGACAGTGAGGACAGCAAGTCGAATAGCTCAGATGATCAGAAACTCTATTTCTTTGGTAGCAGATCAAAGGAATCACTAAGCATTAACATTGCTATGTTCGAGCAGCCTCTCCTCAAGCTGACATTGGTCGATATACTTGATGCCACCAACAATTTTTGCAAGGAAAACGTTATTGGGGACGGTGGCTTTGGAACAGTGTACAAAGCCACTTTGCCTGATGGGAAGATTGTCGCGGTGAAGAAGCTGAGTCAAGCCAAAACGCAGGGTCAACGTGAGTTCTTAGCTGAGATGGAGACTCTAGGCAAAGTGAAGCATCAAAATATTGTTCCCTTGCTTGGCTACTGCTCTTATGGGGAGGAGAAGCTGCTCGTGTACGAGTACATGGCCAATGGCAGCCTGGATCACTGGCTGAGAAACTGCAGTGGAGACCTTGATGTCTTGGTCTGGGCCAAGCGATTCAACATTGCTCTTGGTGCTGCACGTGGCCTTGCTTTCCTGCATCATGGGTTTATTCCCCACATAATCCACCGCGACATCAAGGCCAGCAATATTCTGCTGAACGAAGAGTTTGAGCCAAAGGTGGCTGACTTTGGACTAGCAAGATTGATCAGTGCCTGTGAGACTCATGTGAGCACTGATATTGCCGGCACTTTTGGTTACATACCACCCGAATATGGACAGAGCTGGAAATCCACAACCAGGGGTGATGTCTACAGTTTTGGTGTGATTCTGCTCGAGTTGTTGACTGGTAAGGAGCCAACAGGGCCTGAATTCAAAGACCCCGAAGGCGGCAACTTGGTTGGATGGGCGTTCTTTAAGATCAAGAACGGTCAGGCAGTGGATGTGCTTGATCCTGTGATTCTTGATGCAGATTCAAGGCAGATGATGCTTCAGACCTTGCAGATTGCTGTGATATGCCTGTCCGAGAACCCGGACAGCAGGCCTACTATGCTCGATGTTCTGAAATTCTTGAAAGGGATCAAAGATGAGTAGGGGGGGTTCAGACATTCTTGATGGGAGGTGTCCGTTCAAGCAAATATATCCATTGTATTGTTTGCAACTGAAGAAATTGCAGTGGCGATACTATGTATTCACTTAATTTGTTGTTCCTGTCGGACTGCTGCAATGCTATATTTAACCTGAAGTTATCTTTTAGATGATGATCATATTGCATAATCCGTCTCTTTTGGCACATCATTCTGTCAAATTCTAGGGCTTCGGGGAGAGAATGAACTAATGATGAAGGAGTTTTGGCACATCATTCAGTCATAATCTTGGGTTTGCATATCCAATCTAATCTACATGTGGACCTAGAAGGAGTTTGGTTGAACTTATTTTTTATAACTCACAACATTTTGTAAAGCTTACAAATTTATAAATTTTATTTTAAAAATAAATTAATAAAATATTTAATAAAATTATTTTATAAATTTTTATTGAGATTTATAACTGTAATTGGTTATAATTATTTTAGTTTAATAATAATGAAAATAAATTAAATTTTGTTAATGAAATGTAATTTAAAAATATTTATATTATTTTTAATATATAAAATAAAGTAACTTATTATATATTCAAAGTAAATTGGCAACAGCTACTTTATTTTTAAAAAATTTATAAATTTTAAATATTTTATTTTTAAAATTTATAAGTTCACACAAACATTATATTAATGTAATTTTTACAAATGTACTTTGAAATAATCTTAAAGCCAAAGCAATAGATATGAAACAAGCTCCAAAATTTTGATTTTGAATTAAATATGATGTAAATTTATCACGTGATTAAAAAAATACTGCAACAAAATAAAAATTATAAAAACTAAGTAAAATTTAATTGTAAAATACTAACAGCTTCTACAAAATACGGATGCCCATTTCCACAGCGTCAATTGTTTTTGAAAAATAGTTATTTTGTTCAACATTGTGCATTTATTGTACAATATTTATATTTAAAAATCTAATATGAATCAATCATTAGTATATAAAATAAAATAAAAATAAAAAAAACTTATCTAAACTTAATATTATTATTTTACAATTATCTAACGCGCGTCGCTCCCTTTCTACTGCTGGATAATAAAATCGAATCTGAAAGTCCAATGTCTGCATTAATGGACCCTATTGCTTTACAGCTTTTCAAAGATTCGATCAGCAGTCGACTGCCACGTTTTTATTCCATTTGGTAAGAGAGGGGCCTGTATTAATTTAAATTGAATCTACGACAAATTAATATTAAAATAAAATTTTTGGTGAGTGGTCGATAAAAGTTGATTAACATAGTCATACACATAAAATGAGACGTGTGTGAGTGGCTAGAATTAGCCAAGGAAGGAGACCACTCTGTGAGGATCTGATAGCATCAATGGTTAGAGCCTCGATAATGTAATGTTCTCATCTTCAGATTTTTAGACCCATTTATATAAGCGAATAATTATCTATGTTGATCGTCTTATAAAAATGATTAATCATGTTTTGATTTGTATAAGTCGATGAGAAGACAGGCAACGTTGTTAAATTCTAACACATGACAGCAACGCACAATTATTATATATATATGCTGCGGGTCAGTCCTTTTCTCAAGAGGTAGACTCATAAATCAAACGCGAAATGTCCCGTTGTCGTCAAAATATGACAACGTTGATAGATTAATTTTTAAAATATAAACTTATACATGTATGTTGATTATGTATATATAAATATTACTTTAATTATAAATAAATGTAACTATTAAATTTGTATACATATGCAAGAGGAATAATAATTTAAATTTAAAATTTAAATAAAAATTTTATAAAATTTAGTGTTGAAATTGAGTGTATGTAAAATAGAAGATAAAAAATTGTCAAAAAGACTGGTCTAATTAATCAGGCGCCTCAAAAGTTGAAACGCGTTTAAGTTCTTATTAAGGTTGTAATTAAAGTCGAAAGTTCACGGAAAATTTTACCATCTCAAGCGGTCAATCGTGGCAGGCCACACAGTTCAAAGCATCTAAAAACTATTCTAGCATTAATTTATTGATAGCAAATATATTGCCACCAATTATTTTGGATGCAATTTTTGTACGGGAGAAAAATTGTGCAGAAATCAAATAATAACATGAAAGTGAGAGAATAAATTTTTAAAAATTATTGAAAAGAATAATATATTTAAAAGTGTGAATTCTGTTAAGATAAAATTAGTAACAAATAAACATCCAAATATAACCTATGGTTATGTTTTGGAGAAAAGGTTTTGTTAGAAGTTAAATTGTAATGATTAATACATTTGAAAATATTTTTTAACAAAATAAATATTATAATTTATCTAAATATAAATTAAATTTATATATAAATAATTAGATTACGTAATACTAAAATAATAATTATATTTAATATATAAATAATAATGGCTATGTTTGTTTTCAGAATTTGAAACTTAATTCAATTATTTTATTTTTTTAATTTTATCACTTTTTTTTTTATATTTTTACACAATTTTTAAAATAAAAATAATTAAAATTACTCAAATTTTGAAAACAAATACAATTAATAAATATGAATGTATATATGACACATATATTAATTTAATTATCAATAAATATTTTAATTAAAAAATAATTAATTAATTATACATATAAATATAAAAAATTAAATTTAAATTTAAATAAAAATTTTGTTGAATAATTTGAAATTGAAGATGACATTTTAGAATTGGAAATTTGAATTCCAAACACATGCAACTTTTCTCACACTTCATCAAATTTTATTTGTGATTTGATTAAATAAAAAGATACAAGAAATATTTCATAGCCCCCCAACCAGACTGATAGCAAATTGGCCACGAACACGCTATTCACATAGCTGAGGAACCAATTACGTGCCCAACGAACGAAACATAAGACAAAATGCTTCACCAGTCACACATATTCGCACTTCCAACCATTTAACATTAAAATAAAATTCGTAAAAATAAAATAGAAAAAAAAATACTAAGAACCTTCCTTGAAAGGGTCCTTTTGCAAAGGGTTATCGAGACACGTGTCACTGTTTCGCACGTGCTCTTCTTGTCCACTAAGACACTCGACCTTTCTGGCTTCTACACGGGTCTAGTAATCATTATTCTCTCGGACCCAATCGTCTACGTTAATCCCCACACGAGGTACGCCAATGGCAGACCCTACGATTTGCAGAATTGCTACGTGTCGGCCACGACGACGCTTGATCATCACCCTCGTTATCCTGATCCATCGGCTCAGATTTAATCTCTCCTCCCGGCTGCTGCAGCTGCAAATCCATCTCACGCTCCGCCGAACAGCCTTCGTCTTTCCGGCCGCGTTTCAGACATATGGGCACTCCGAACAACCTCGCGCTTATGTCCTCCGCCGATCTAATATTGCTTTCCTCGCCATTCGCGGCCAATGCAACGGCGGTTTGCATTTCTTCGCAGAATCTCGTCATCGGAAGTAGGTCCAACGGCTTCACGGCATTTTCCGCGAAATGCAATTTGCAGCTATGCAGTTGGTGATCGTCGCTGCAGAAGTTTTTGTTGTTACTCACGTAATTTGACACTAAAGCGTAGATGTTGTTGCATAAACTTTTCATCTGGTTCAGCTCCTTGTTGAGCTGCACGTTTTCTTTTCTCAGCCTCTCGTTTTCTCCAATCAGCTCCACCGTGCTGCCACAGAACTCGCGAACGACGACTGGGGAATTGGAGGAAGACAGTACTTGCTCTTCGCCGGAGTGCGATGGCGACACCATCATGGGCGCCACGGCTGGACTCGCTTGCACCGCTACGGCTGCAGAAGAATTCGCTGCCGTGGCCGGTGATTGAGGCGCCGCATTTTTCCGGCGCTGGATATCGCACAAAAGCTTTTTCTCGCCTCTCCTAAAGCATTCGTTCGAAAATTCCCAACGATCAGGCACGACCTTCCTAAAGCCCTAAAATTTCATAAAACCAACACAATCAATAACCGGAAGCACGAAACTTTGGCACAAATTACATGGATTGGCTACGGAAGCTTACGTAGGTGTTAAGCTGTCGAACGAAACTGGAGAAGTTATTGTGCTTGAAAAACTTGGGCAGCAAATCTCTGGCAAACTCCGTCGGATTCCAAACGATGAAAGCAGATCCGTCTTCATTCCACGAGATGACGTCATCGATGTCAGGGTCGTCTACAAGCTGGTAAGTCTTGGTCAAGAACGGCGTCGGCAGAGACCTCGGCGATTCGCCATCCGTCGATTCGCCCCCACCGCTCCGACTCACCGGTGGCGGAGCCATGTAGCTCCTCACCTACACCGAACGAAAAAACTCCTCAATTTCTACAAACCAAAACGTCAGAAAGACGAAAGAGAAATTAGAGAATTACAAAGAGCAAAGTTATCCTTACAAACGTTAATTCAGTTGAAGAATTCCCGTAGAGATCTAACCGAGAGAAAGGGAGAGCGCGCGAGCGAGTATAGGAATTCTAGAAGGTTCGGCTAACTAATAAATACGGGTAGAGGGAAAGAGAGAGTAAAAGAGGAAACTTGTGGGGTGATGAGGAAAACATGGGGGGAAAGAGAACGAAAGTGGAAGGGAAGGAAAGAACGAGAAGTTTCGGAGTACGTGGCGGTTGTTTATTGGATGGAGGCACACAGTTCGATTAATCTGGACTCCTGAGGAGTTGCTTTAAGAACCGTGTTGACAATTCTTAAAAACGTGTGTTGCTCGTCCACCATGGAGTGGGACTTTGTGGGCTGATTTTTCGGAGTAGGAATTATGTGGAGAACTTATCCATTTTTCTAATTCGATATTTGACTAAATGAATGGAAGACATGTAAGACTACATTTGGAATTCAATTTGGATTTTATCAGTATGAAAGTCTTCATATTCAAGGTTTCGCACTAGGATAAGGGGGACGAAATTTTATTTATTTACGTCATTTTTTTCGCCTTCAGTGATTATGTGAACCAGATTTTTATAAGTAGAACCTTAGATTTGGTTTGTTAAAATCAAATTTTAAATTGACTGCAGCCATTTCAATTTCGATTTTAATTATTTGTTTGACTGAATTTATATTATAATGTGCGTTCTACATTGCATTCCTCTAAGGTAATGCCACCTATTGGCAAGATTGCTGTTTATAATACTTGTTTCTTTTATTGTATATGTTCGTTTTTTTTTGGGTATAATATAAACGTTATAATACTTTGTGTTCAGAATATACGGTTCTAACATTATATTTGATATATAACACATAGTTTTATCCAAAAAATTGCAGTGTTCCTCTTGAAAAAAAATCAAATCCAAGTTCCAAATATAATCTTAATTAATATTTCTCTGGCTTTTTGCTCAAAAAAAATATTTAGTCGACCCGTAAGTCGAAGTTTATGAGTCAAATTCCAGCAAGTCAAGTTATCAACACAGGAGATATTCATAAATTATAATTATAAATTGTTGTTATCCATCAAAATGTTTGAGTTCTGACAAATTTCTAATGAAATATCAGGCCATATAATTAGTAAATTTGTTTTACTACCAGTATATGTATTAAGGAAGCTTCCATCGTATGTGTTAAATCTATACTACATTATTAGAAGTTCGAGATCAATTTAATTATACTTTGTGAATTTATAATATTATCTTTATTAATAAATTTATGCCTTTACTCTTCAATTAAAATGACCAAATATACTTAAATATAATTACTAGTGTACCATTACTTTCTTTATACTATATATTTATATTTATACCATTATTGAAATAAGGATTTTTAATTGCATATTGTAAAGTTAAACGACTATCCTTAGTTATTTTTATTTTTTGTATATTTTTTTATCATTTCTTTTGACTTATTATTTTAATTTTTTGCTTCTGAACTTTCTCTCTTTCAAATTCTTTTTGTCTTTCTTTATTTTCTTATTTTACTTTTCTTTGTACTTTTAATCTATATCCATACTATATTATTATAGAATTAAGGCTTATTTGTTGCATATAATAAAATTATACAACTGTTCTTAAATTTTATTTTTTAAAAATTTATATCCTTTTTTACTTTTTTTCTTTTAGCTCATGATTTTTATTTATTTTTTCTCTCAAATTTTTATCTCTATTTAAATTCTTTTTATTTTATCTTATTTTAATATTTTATAAATAAAATTGCACACATATAAAGTGTTCCATATTTACTTAGTATGGAATTGAAATTTTTAAAATTTAAGTAGAAGATATCACAAACTAAAAACTAGATACAGTAAACTCAAAGGAATTTAAAATTGTGAACAGTGAAAGTACTTTGTGAATATTTATAGAGAGTATTTTGTCAAGAAAATAAGTACCTTTGAAATTCTATATTTCTCATAACATTATCTTTTATTTTACTAATAAAAACTCAACCCCTTTAGTTTATTCAAGCATTTACACTAAATCAATACCCACTTAAATCCTTTATTTGAACTTGACTTTTCATTCCATTATAAGCACAAATTCCAGTCAAACATACACTCTTTTCCCTAATTGCATTTATGAATAGTTATAAATTTCCAAATCAAATTCACCAAAGAAATTGCCGTCATCAACAACCACTGCACTGAAATCCCAGAACTAAAACGTGAAGTAATTAAGAGTAAGAGTTGTGGTGACAGCTATAAATAGGGGAATGGTTTAGGCTATGGCCACTGGCGAGCAATAGGACCAAAACAGTGAATATCCTATTGAGGGAGACACGGGAAGCATATTAAAGAGTGGGTACTGTGGAAGAGAACAATAATTCAATCGGTAACAAAAATCAATTTCCCATTTTTTTTAAGAAGAAAATCTCCAACAGTTCCCCCAAAAAAATCTACTTAACCATTGGCACCAAATGCTTGCCATTGAAAACTTATCAAGGCTTTTGAGAAGAACAGATCTTTCAAAATTCCCATCTTGTTGATTTTTCTTCACTGGATCCATTCTAGATAGTACTAGATAACATTGACTGCTCATATCCTAGAAGGGGTGTGGAGTCTGGACCATCAAAGTCTTCTTGTGGTCGATATTCTCATCCAAATCATGGTCCCTCCCGACATTTGTAATCCAAAATCTCATGGATAGAGCTACAAATGTCCCACAGCTTATCCTCTGGGAAGAAAGATCCATTTGCTGTCCAGACACAAGGAAAATGACTTGTGTAGTTCCTCCAAGAAATAATCAGTACATGTGGGAGTCTTGACTTCCAACAGTTTTATCCCTGTTCTGCTGGTGTATTGGTCTTAAGTCTTCCACTCCACTGTTCATCTTTGGATTCTTCTCCACACTCGAGTGAAAGTTGAGTTCCTATGGAAGATCACTACTTAAAAAGATTGAAAGGGGTTTCACTATTTTACATTTTTAAGGCTTTATATAACACGTTAACAATATATGTTCGGATTTAATTTTGCAACTATTTAAATCATTTTTGCCAATCATACTCCAAATAAAGGTATCACTTCTTATCTCTTTTTCTCTCGTATTTTTATACTATTTCAAGTCTTTTATCTTTAAAAAATTGGATACAAACGAAGGCAGTGTCATGCAATGATAAGAAGTATTCAGTGCCGGAAAGATTAAAAAAGGTGTTGAGAGTGTGAGTGATGCCAACCAATGTTGTGAGATCCCATGGCGGAGCTTAATTAAATTGGAGCATTTTTTATGGGCATATGTATTTATGAATTTAATGCTATATCTCCATTTTGAACCTTGAAATTGTGGCTAAATGACTCATTAGTAATGGATTTAGTAGACTCTAATCATAAATACGATGTATCGTGGAGGCTGATTGGGCCATGTGTCTTACTCTCACTTTCATACTTTTTCTTTGTTTTTTATTTTAATTTTAATTTTTGTCTCTTTCTTCCCCTTTAATTTATTTCTTACTAGTTTCTTTTTATTTTTTTATCTTTTGTTTTTCTAAATATACATAGTTATTATTATTTAGAGTATATTTTTCAACTTTATTTTTCAAAACATTTTTAGAAATTAAATTATGAAAGGATATGTATACACGAATTTATTTAGGGTGTGATATTGGTGAAAATATCAAAATTTTGAAATTATTTATATTTTTAAAAATTAAAATAATAGCTCAATGTAACTAAATATATTGTATTTTATTTTTTTTATATGTCAAAATTTATAAAAAGATAATTATCAAACAAAATTATTTTCTTATGTTTCAAGCAAAATGTCTTAAAACAAAAAAGTAAAATAATTTAAAAAATGAAAAGAGAAAGAAGAGAAGCCAAGTTATTGTTAGAGGGAAAAATGAAAAATTATATTAAAAGTATAAAAAAAAAGTGGGACATATAGTTTAATTAACTTTTACAAGTGTACTACACTCATGCCTAGGTTAACTGTATCTTATGAATAGTAATGAAATCGGATAACCAGGAGCACCCTTCCACAAGGGTACAAGAGAGGGTGGGGCGAAGAGTTGGGGTGAGTGTGGCTGTGGGGGGATTCATCTCCACTTTTTATCGTGCCCCCCTTTAAGTGGAGTGGGGTGGGGGAGGGGGATTTTTTTCCTAAACCCTCAAAATTTATCTCTTTAAAAATTCTTTTCAATAGTTGTTTGTTTTTATGTTTTTAAATATTGTCATACTTTTAATATTAAATAATTTTTTTATTATTTAAAATATAATAATTTGATAATTTATAAATAATGTTGCACATACAAAAATTGTGCAAATTTATTTATTAGTTAGAATAAATTGTAAATTAGCATTTACTTATGTGTAATATTTACTCATTTATTTTTATATTATTTTTTACGTGACTAATTTGAAAACTAAGTCAATTTAAATATGGTTTAATTGTTATGTTACAAAAAGTTATTTGTTTGTATCTTTTAATAGTTTTTACGTTGACTACAAAAGGTGTTTGCAAATTTATTGGCTATGCTTGTTTTATTTTTTTTACTTAAAAAACACACACTTTAATTATTAATTTTTTTAAATTTTATTTTTATCTTTTTATTACTTTTATATACTTTTCAAAATAAATATATTTAAAAAGACATATTATAATCATTATTTTTTTGGGGTGAGAATAAATATTTGGTGATTGGGTGGGGGAAGGGGGGGGGGTGCTATTCCTACGAGGCATGCATCTATTTATATATAAATTATTTTTTATATATCTTTTAATGCGAGAGAACAATTTACAATAACTCATACACCTACTCTTCTTTGACCAAGAATTTTTGACTATGTCACATGGTCTTACAAGAGTATTTTTGAAATCTCGCATGCCTATTAATTTTGCGAGCATGCCGTGAAATTAACTAAAAAAGCACACTTTAATACTTATTAATTTTGTGGACTTTTTACAGATTTTCAGCTTTTCATGTCTACACTAAGATCAGCTCCTTATTTGTTTCAAGCCAAACCATATACATGGGCAACAACTTGTTGGCTTCAAGAGAAGTCCATCCAAACTAAGAAAAACTAGGCATAGGTTTGGACACGAACATGTGTATTCATAAGTTTGACATGATATTTTAATCCAAATCCCTTAACTTATGGTTATTGAGTCATGTATTCATATATATACAATTTAATTTCTTCGTAATTTTTTTTTTATAATAACTCAAGTCAAGCTTGATCCCAACATAATGGCCATGAAGAGGGGCATTCTCAAGAACAAAACATATGAAAATGCGAATAAGTTTCGAACTTGTAAGTACACAGCCTTGTAACATATGAAAATGCGAATAAGTTACGAACTTGTAAGTACACATCCAACAAGGCTGTGTAAGTGTAATCCTCAATGCTATATGAAGGAAGCCCACGCACACTATGGAAGTATGGGTCACGAAGTGAGCAAGACAAAACTTGTTATTGCCATATTCATCATTTGAGCTCGTTTGTTTCACACCCAAACGCAGAAAGATTTTTTTTTTTTTTTTGGGTATTTTTTTCATTGAAAAAACATTTTTTTGGATTTTTACATATAAGCATCATATCAAGCAGAAGTTTTATATCTAGACAAAGATTTAAAAAAACTCGAACTCCATATTGATGATCCAGGATAAATTGATGCATGCGTTAAAATAAATCTATAATTTAAATCTCACAAGGAAAATAAAATAATATTATGATATATTGTCCTGGAATTTTAAAGGTTAATTAAATTGGCAAAAACCTTTCTGTAGAAATGGGTTCGAATTATTTAAGTTTATTGTCTCTCTAACAAGTTAAATTTCAGATATATTATTTTAATGACTTTTATTGAGCTCAAATCAAGCCAACTTTGTATCCAAATCAAGTTTATTCAAGTTTATTGCCAACCCTAAATGTGCGATTGTGCTACTCATTATTTTGTTACATATATAGTGGAAGAAGCAATATATCTTTTTTTAAAAAAAATTTTTTTTGGATCAGTAGTGGAAGACATGGTGCTTGCATATCATGATCATGATGTCAGCATAAGAATCAATGCTTAAAGTGTTCATTTTGACTCGCTTTTAAACTAATATCTGTGAGGTTTTTTTTTTTAAAATCTTTTCCTCGCCAAAGCTTTATTTTTATTAATTTTATTATATTTTATGTGGTATCACTTTTACTCCCACAGCTATATGCATGATGATATCATTTGATTTGTTCCCTCAACCTTTTAAAAATTAATTTATTTGAACTTTTAAAAATAATTAAATTGCTGAAATTGGAATAATTGAAAGTTTCAATTCAATGTTTAGGTTTTAATATTTTGAAGAAATGAGTTATAATTAGGCCAATCATAAAATGAGGTAAGTCCATGTTGTCTTTGACTAATATTTCAAAATTAACTTTTATTTATTATTAGACTGCTCCAACTCAATTCATAGCTTGTAAATTGAAGAAAAACAATTGGAAGGATTTTTTTTTGGGTTATAAACTACGACCCAAAACAACCAAAATAATGTACGAATTAATTATAAGAATCTTATATGCTACCAAAAACAAACTATTTCTATAAGACCAACTTATTAAAACTAAGGATGCTCTGAATAATGTTTTTTTAATATCTTAACAAGCTCATTCCTTTTCAACCACCATCTATAATTTTCCAAAAATATTATTCTGAAAATAGGGTTTCGGTCGTGTCAATAGATGGATCACACAGGGGAATCTTATCCCATTTTATTATTATTATTATTATTATTGTTATTATTATTATTATTGATTCGTCGTTTTGCCTTTTTCCCCAAACGATGGCTTATAAATTGGCAGCTTAATAAGGAAAGTCCCAGTTTTCAGAAAGTGGGCGTCTTTTGTGTTACAAGGTCAAGACAAACCCCATTTGAACTTTTAACTAAAATGTTTAAACATGACCTTAGTTTTTTTTTTTTAATTAATTTTGGTAATTAATGTAAATCAATCATAAAGTATAGTGTATGAATGTTATTTGCTTTTCTATTGCTCTTGACATCGATTAATGAATTTGAAATAATTGAATGCATTACCTATTTTTGCGATCAACATCAAGAATTATGGATTAAAGATAGCTCTAAATAATATACTCAGAATTAAAGCATAAAAATAAAACAAATAGATACTGAAATTACAAGGTTTAGCCAAATAGCATATGTCCACCGGTCCACGTGAGATGTCCAAATAGATTGTCATGTAAACAACTATACTTAATTTATTATTAGTTTTTCCTTTATGAAAACAGCCAAGGCAGTAAGGTTAGCTCGTGAAAATACCAGTGGTAAATTAGAAAAGAATATTATATTTTTTGGTAAACTAAATAATTGATGGTTTTGCTCATTTGCTTTTCTCTGTTATCTAAATTGTATCATTTACAAAATTTATAAGACACTTGGTATAAATTCCACACAACATCGGGTTTTTCAGTCACGAATGCAGTGTTTTGTTTGGAGAATGCTAAAACTAATTATGTCAAATTTATGACAAAAGGCTAACGCGGTTTTAGAAATAATAATCTTTTTTCAAATTCTATTTTCACTTACACTTGAATACAATTTATTATCTTAGAAGTAGTTTAATTTTTTCCTTGCTTTGATTTATAAATTACTGGCCATAATTGGTTAATATTCAACTGTTATATTTAATAACTTTTAACATTTATATCCTTATCTTACAAATATAGTTTGCTAAAGATAAGCTATACTAAAATCACTTTCCTGATTAAACACTTTATCAACTAAAATAATTTTGTCTGGATAACATCAATGATCACCATCTCGCTTTTTTAAAAGGGTCACAGATATTTCTTTTCTTTTTTGGGGTTAATAAAAGAATAATAAAAAAAAAGTGTACGAATTTTTTGCGTGTTGTGAGGAAAAATTATTCAACTTGTCAGACACATCACAACAAAATATCTTTCTATAATTAATCTATCTCAGATATTTTCACCTTCCACCTTCCTTTTCCCATACTCGCACCACTGAGTATGTCCCCAACACGCGCTCCTTCTTCGATGATTTTCTAATTTTTCATCATTTGACTCAGTTTGGATATTTTGAATGTTGCAATTTAATTTTGTGAAAAGACTAAATAGAAAAATTAGTTCTCAGTCTCTTTTGTGGTTTAAAAATAAAATTTTATACTAACATTTAATTACATTAATTGGATAAGAGTTTAAAAAATATTTTAAAAGAATAATTTACCATACTTATTGAATTAAATATATTATTCAGTATTTTATTTATTATGTATCAAATTTTTATTCTACCATAAATTTTTTACTTTAAAAGAAACTTATAATTAACTTAAATATAACATATCGAATTCAACCATTAAAAGTGAATATATTCAAATAAGTTTAAAAAATATAGATGATAGATATTATGAGAGGTATAAACTATAATTTTTTTTATAAATGTATATTTAAATGAAGTTGTTACTAAACCTCATAATATCACTCACAATATTTACTCAAAGGAGTGCATTAAATGAATTAATATAATTGAACTATTTTATCATAGTTGCTAATTGGATTATTCATCTCATATTAATTAATATCAAGTTTAAGTTTTATTATAAATTTTTATTATTTAAAGTAAATATTTAATTAATTTAAATTAATTAATCTATCAAATCTTATCATTGCAAGCAAGGCTGGTATCATAAAAATCAAAAGAAAGTGGTCCATGCATGCACGCGTCAATCGGTGAGAGGGAGTACCCAAAAACAAAACTCTCACACAGAAGATGAACACTTTTGGGAGAGTCGATGTCAGCGCCCAAACAGCCACCTCAGAGTCGCACTATAAAACCTAAGGGCCCTAATAGCCACCTTAAAGTCGCTCCAATATTCAGATATCTTCCTAATTAGTAATTCCGCCAAAGAAAAGTCCGCCCTCCACACCACCCGCCGACGGCGCCGATGGCCGGAAATGCCAAGAAGGCTAAAAGGGGTGGGTCAAACTGGCATTGGACAAACGAGAGGCACTTGCATTTCTTGAACTCTGTGGAGGCTTCTTTCGTCCAATCCATGTTCGCAACCCACACTGGTCCTTCCACTCCTCCTCTCGACCGTTACTTACCCGACTCCGAGGAATCAACCCTGGATTTGGCCAAGGAAAGACGAACAAGACACTCAGCCTCAGGTAAAGTTAAGGGAAGCAAAAAAGAGATACCATTTATTATTTATCTAACGACTGTGAATGGTTAAGAGAATAAGTAAGGGTTTTAAGCAGTCTGAAGGCAGTGTTCTGAGGTTGGATGAGTTTGAAGATCGCAGTCGGGCAATGAGATTGAAACTAGCGTGGCTAAGACATTTAGTTGTATTTTTGTGCGAAAGATGAACTGATTATCAACTTGTCATCTCAAATTAGAAGATGCTTTGGAGGGCAAATAATTATACCTAAGTAATAAGTTGATTTCTCAAGGACAAGGATGGCATGGATCTTTTTCTTCGCTTACATCTAAATACGATATCCAAGATCTTCTAGTGGTAATTAGGGAAAGGATCTTTTGTTTTCCTTATTCCTAAAGAAATATGTGAAGAAAAAATCATACATGGAATATGCCTTCCACAAACCTGGGGATGAAATCTAGTGTTTTGGTTTTTCTTTTTTCCTTTTTAAATTTATTGGATCATTTTACGATTAATTTATTTATTTTTATTTCGATGAAATATATACGAAAGTTCGTAGATATTGTAGGGTCAAATGGGAGAAGGATGGACAAAAGGACCAGACTTCTGTCATCCCAAAAATCTTCACAAGATCAGGTTTGTCTCACTGCACACACATTTCCTTTTCATCCGTCACGTGCTGTAAAATGGGAGGGATAAGATCCATTTTTGAACTTTCGCATTTTTTATGTCTCCACCTCACTGAAATATTGAAAAATAAAGCTGGGAAGGGCAAAATATCAACACAAGCAAGTTTGATTCATGCCAATGGCTGGGGACGATATTAATTGCAATAATGACTATTAGGTTTATTGTATTGTGTTGGTAATGATCTTTATTATTAAGCAGTTGGGAAAATTTACCTTGCATGTTTCAGGTGGTCCCACAATTTGAGAACAAGAGAGAGGATAAAGATGATAAGGGCTATCTTGATATCTCCCACGGAAAAGCCCATTAAGAACAAGATTATGGTTTTCTTTAATTAGTGTGTTAATTGTGGGAGTAATTAGTTTTTATCTATTGTTTTGGTGGGTCTTTTTTGGTTTCTTGCTGCTTGTCTCCTTGGGGGTTCAGTTTGATAATATCTTGGAAAGACTTGTCTTCACATCTCGTCTATCTCTATCCCAACTCATCTCTAATGTATGTTTGTGCGTGTGCGTGTGTGACCTTAGTAAAAATTTTTAATGAAAATTAATTACTAACGTGGAAGAGTTGGAGTTAAAAGCATAAATATATTCAGTTATTGCTTATCAACTACTTGATTTGTAACGTATATATTAATGACAATTTTATTCATCTTAGTGGATGGTAACTAATTTTGACCATGTCACTTTAAACTTTTGTCGTAGGATTTAAAATTCTTTGCAGATAAGTTCATGCAGTGGGCAAACTGTAATATTTATATGCATCTATGTGGTAAGGACGGATTAAGTCATTGGAAAAGTTTAAGGATATGTTTGGATTTAATTTTTCAACAATTTTCATCCCACCAAAATACACAAATTTCAAATACATAATTTATTTAAATATTTCTTCGCATTTTTACTTTTGCATTATTTTTAAACCTTTACATCTGAAAGTGCCACCAAAATACACAAATTTCAAGTACATTATTCATTTAAATATTTATGAACACTTTTACTTATGCAGTATTTGTAAACTTTTACATCTACAAGTACACTCAATTTTCCTCTCAGAAAAGGTCGCGTCCAAACGTAAACCTAAGCAGCAGACGAGTGTATACAAGATTGTTTCTCTCTTAATTCATGATGCGATGAATTTTTAATTCAATTACGTAATAAATCACCATATTCACTTATTCAAAAAATAAAATAAAATAAAATAAAAGAATAGAGTAACAACATAAACAGCAATTGGAAAAAATAGGGTATGTCACTTTTTGCTTGAATATACGTTCTTAGATCAGATTAACTTACACAGTCACCAGCTAAGCTCTGAACAAAGCAAACGAAACAAATGTAGATTAATTAATTGGTTTTTTAAGGTTTAGGGTTTGTTTAGATTTATCTTTTTATTTAAGTATTATTTAGTCAAAATTTTTAATTAAAATTTATTTAAAGATCTTTTTTATTTTTTATTTTTAAAAGATCACACAACGTTAATTTCAGAACGCTAAATATCTAATTATCGACAAATAATTTTATGAGTAAAACCAAATATTCAAATTTTAAGTTCTTTTTTATTGCCTGAAGGGAGTTGTAGATTAATTTTATGGATGAGACGATTTTGTATTCACGAATTTTGAATGAACAATATTTTGAATGAAATAAGAAATTTAATTTTAATTGTAAAATGTTTAACAAAACAATATGTAGTTACTGCATTTTAAAAAGTTAAAGAATTTGCTTTCAAATGCATTATTTTTTTATTAATAAATAATAGCATGGCTTCTATATATTGCACGTTGAACCTTCTAGTTTAAAATATTTCCTTTTCCTATTCGTCTGGAAATTAGTTTTAAAACTAAATAATACTGTTTGCTGTCTCTAACCCACTAATATAATATTGGCATTTCCAAAATGAAAGATTAAATTAAAGTTTATTGATTTTAATGACCGAAGGGAATAATAAAATATATGTATACATACATAGATACACACACACACACACATACCTACATATATACGTATGATAAAAATACATGCCAATTGATAAAAAATTAGTTTTTGAAATATATAAATGTCTCAAAAATAAGTAAAAGATTTAAATTATGTTCCCTAAAATTCAAGACGTAAACAATTTTTTTTATATATCATAACTTCTGTGGCATAATATAACTTAGATGTGCTGACATTACAAGGCATAACGCTAAATTGTTGCAACCAAGCTAACAACAAATAAACTACGTGTGTTGTATCAAGAACTCGAAAGATGGGAGCTAGCAATAGTTAACTTTTCATCTCTAATGGAATTTTATGTGATTCTTGTAGATATTTATATACTTTGGAGATTATATGGATAAGATTGATTTGAATAAAAAAAAAGGCAAAATCAAAATAATTTCAATCCAAAATGTGAAGTGGCTGAGTATGGAAATGAGTTCCCAGACAATAAAAGAAAAGTCAAGTCTGTTACAGTAAATAAATTTGACAAAATTACCGACGATAGAAGAAATCATGGAATTGATATGACTTTCACATTTAATGAACACAGTTTTTACTCGTTAAAAAAGTTTATTACAGTATTGATGAAAAGAAACCAATGTCTTTTATAATTGAAAACACAATTGCATCAATAAATATTGATCGATAATACTTTGAGTGAAGTTGAAATGAGTTTAAAAGTTAAATTTTGGTTTCAATCTTTATCTTGTTTCTTCAAAAAGGAAATTATGTCATATTTTGTATCGGATGCCTTATTATTTTTTTAAAGGGGGGAGGGGAGGGATATTATAATTATATTATCGGATTTATGCTAATTTATTATATCAAAAATTGCAACGTGATTGAAAGAAACAACAATGTTAAAGTAGGATGTTGAAAGCTTGAAAAGGAGTCGATTTTTACAAAGGTAAACAGGCATCCGCACATGCGAGACCAAAGCCCAAAACCTATAATTCATCAACTTGGGATTCTCAAATTTATCATCACTCGTTCCATAGCTGGTTATTTATATATAATCCAATTAATTTGCCAAAATAAATAAATAAATAAATAAATACAATCCGCTAAGATTTTAAAATTTTACAGAAAGTTACACGACAATTGTTTCAGGTTTTCAAAAATAAGAATACATACTTTAATAAATACAATGTCTTTCTTTTACCAAATTTTTAAATAAATACACTTGAAAATTAACAACACACTTGCTGAGGGCCTTCCTTCCATCCCTATGAAATGTTGGGCCTTGAGCTTGGTACCAAATATTAATATTTAATTTCATCACCCAATGTCTTGACAAAGTCAAAATTTGGCAACAATTGAGATACCTTATACAATGAAAACATTAAAGGAACGTAAACCATAGTTCATTGGACAAGAGAGCTATAGTGAAGCCATAGAACGTCAAATAACAAAACCACTAACCCCTGAATAAGAACTGAATAAATATTAAATAAATATAACTAATAAATAATGACAACAATTTTGAATATAGTTCACCCTTCAATGGGTTATGTCCATAGATTAAGCTTTAAAATTGTTGTATTGTTAAATAGATCTTCAATGGAGAAACGCCTTGGGCAGACCGTTAATTATGAACACTATCATTATCAAAATCCAATGAAGTGAGAACATCTCAACCTCCCATTTCTAGCTAATCAACATCATTTTCAACTTGTCTCTATCCATTATTGGAGGAATTGACTGCAAGCCTGCTAAATTGCCGTTTAATTTAAAAGTACTTCTTTTAGATTTCTCAATGTTCTTAATAATTTAATCTTTCACAAACATAGCATCACAACTTCTAATGAGTCTTTTTTTGATTGGATTATAAAATCTGTAACCACACTGATCTTGACCATAGTCAATAAACATGCACTGCTGCATCTTAGCATCAAGCTTTGTCTTGTCTTTTAGTACATATACATAAGCTTTGCATCCAAACACTTGTAAATGCTCATAAGAAACATCCTTTTCTGGCCACACTCCTAGCAATTCAACACATTAACTATCATAATTGCCTCACTCCAAAAAACCATAGACAACTTTATATGTGAGAGTAGACATCTAATTCTCTCTATCAAAATTCTATTCATCTTCTTAGCTAATCTATTTAATTGTGGTGTCTTCAAAGGTGTTTGATCCCAAATTCCATGTTATTTACAATAAGAATGAAAAGATTCAATGCACTCACCACCATTGTTAGTTTAGATACACTTCACCTTCTTATTTGTCTGTCACTCCATCAAAGTTAAGAATGGCTCGAAGACATCTAACACCTAATCCTTAGGCTTTAGAAGTTAGGCTCACATTTTTCAAGAATGATTATCAATGATAATCACAAAGTATTGAGCACCTCCAAATATTAATATTTGTTACCAAATCAGGGCCTAACAACTAATATCAGAGCCCTAATTTCTAATTGAGAGCCATGGAAGTGAGAACAAGCAAAATAATCAACTTGTATGGCACAAATTACCACACATAGTGGAGTAAAATAAAAGACTTATTATATGTGATGAAAATACATTTATCAGTGCTTTATGCTTTTAAACTTGATAAAGGTTTTTCAACAGCTAATGAAAGCTCATCAAATGACCAATGCTGGTGTCTAGAGGGAAAAAGAGCATGAAATTATACCGTATACAGACCAAGCTTTCCTAAGATGCATTGAGTGCAGAGGAGAATAACAATGCCATCAAATTATGACACAAATGGTTAGGTTATATGAGTGAGAAAAGTACGACCTGTTTGATGATAGGCTTATAGTTGATTACTCCAACAATGACATGGAGACAAGCTAGAGATAGTGTTGATGATTAGCCAAAGATGACCCATATTATAAGATTCTAATGATGATAGTATTCATAATCAACAACCAAAGGGTTTTCTAATGATAAAAAGATCTAATAGAATCTGATAATACTCTACTAAATATCCTAAAGATTAGTATGTATTATAGATTGATGGGAGATGACCAAGAAGTTTTGGTAGATGACCACAAAAAAGTTATGCAAAAATTTCTTGTATAAAAATGAAGTTACCAAAGGGTAAGATAGCTTTAATGAATAAGTAGATGTTCAAATAAGATGAACATAGTTTCTAACTATAGTTTAAAGCTAAGAAAATTGTCAAGAGATTTGGTCATAGGAATCGAATGGACCTTGACAAGATTTTCTCACCATTGGTGAAAATAACATCTAATTATAAAATATCTAAGAGTTAACAACAACATAGATGTGTGCCCTATTGGTCAAGAAGAAGAGATTCGTTATAAGTCCCTATAATGTGGGCCACACATTAATTAAACAAAAAAACAAAAAATGTGGCAAGAGCAGGTGATCTCCTATAACTATCAATGAAGAAAGACTTCAACTTCCACCTTTGATCAATAGATGAAAGAACCTCTACTTATATATAGAAAAGCTAAAGTCATTTGCAAACATAAGGTAAGGCAACAGGCAATGAATAGAGAAAGAGAAATGCGAAGTTTTGCAATAATGACATGATATCATTTTGGTGTGTTGAGAAATTGTTAGAGTAGAGAAGAGATAAAATAATTGTGACAATTTTTTTTATAAGTAACAAAATAGTGAGAATTTGTTTGGAATGTTTTTGGAAAACACTTAAGTGCCATTATTTTGATTTTAACTCATTTTTTATGCTACTTTTAGAAGGTTTTTACAAAAATCCATCTGTTATACTTCTACTAATTTAGTAGTAAAATAATTTTGAAGTTTATTCTATATAGTAGCCCATTGAAGGGTGAGCTATGTTAAAATTATCGTGCCATTATTTATTGATTGTATTTATTCACTATTTATTTATTTCTTATTTGATAGTCAGTGGCTCTTTTGTCAGTCAGATTGTGACTTTTATACTCAACAAAATGTGGCTTACTTATTTATGATGTTTCCACACTATAACTATAATTGACGGTGATGAGATTGAATATTGATATTTGTTGTCAAGCCACAGGCCCAACAACTAGTATCAGTCGGGTAAAAGAGCCACAAGTTGTCAGACAAATTAATAACAGTGTCGGGATAAAAAGCCACTGACCACCAGGCAGCAAATAAATAAATAATAAATAAATACGAATAATAAATAATAACAATATTAATGTAGTTCACCTTTCAATAGATTACGTTCTTTGAAATTATTCTACTACTAAATAAGTAAAACTACAAGAGAAAATTTTTATTAGAAATCTCCTAGAGGCAACACAAAGGAGTTAAAATAAAAAATAGTAGCACTCAAATTTTTTGTAAAAACACCCCAAACAATCATCACTATTTTGTCACTCACAAAAAAACTCCCACAATTTTCTTTTATTTCCCCTATTAGCAATTTTCCAATACACAACAATAACATCGCATTATTATTACAAAGTCTCACATTTCTCCAATTTGCTTTGCCTTTTGCTTTGTCGATCTCTGCAAATGACTTAAGCCTCCACACACACACACACACACACATATAATAAGAAGCTCTTTCATTCATTAATCAAAATTGAAAGTCAAAGTTCTCCTCCATTAGTAGCTATGGGTGACTACCTATCCTTGCCACATCATTCTCTCTCTCTCTCTTTTTCGATTTCTTTTTCGATTTAATTAATATGTGGACCTTACCGAACGAACCCACAACATGAAATGGCCAAAAGGGAAGCATGTAATCTCAAAGACATGACAACGAATGGATCATCAAAGGATGGGAAGCTTCAGTGACACTATTTATTAGACAAGCAAGCAAAGTGGAGAGCTTTGTTTGGACAAAAATTTTGAAGACAGAAAATTTCATACGAAAATATAGGAACAGTATAAAAGTAAAAGGAAGAAATAATATATGATATTTTTGGAAGAATTAATTTTGAAAGATGTTTTGGACTAATATGCCGAATTCATCTCCTTTCCCAAAATGCACTGATGGTAAGCAGAAAATGACAAGAATACCAAAGTCAACCATTTTGCTATCGGACCAGTCGTCAAACAATCAAATATCCAAACTCAGAAATGTGGTCTTATTAGAATTTGAGTTACTCTATTTTCAGATTTTAGACTTTAAAAACACACATTCAACTATTATACTTTTTAAATTTTATCATTTTCTCTTACTTTTACACATTTCAAAACAAAACACCTAAAAACACACAATAAAATTTGAAAACAAACGTTATATAGTGTGCCATCTTATCTTTTAGTTAACCTAAATACTTTAACCAGGATCGGGGCAGGCATGTGATTCCCAGTCAAAGCCAAGTGCATTTTAGGCATTTGACTTTGTAAACTGAAAAATTGAGGTAAAATGATTGTGAGAGCAAACAAGTGAAGGCAACAACACATACGACCACCTCTGAGTGGAGCTCTGGTTGACTCACCACTACGCAACACACACAAGTTATATTTTCTTTTCTGATTCTCATTCCATGTCCCAAATTTTCGTCTATTCTTATCTCAATGCCGCATAATTATGTAAACTTGGAATCTTATGCAGGCCGGGGAAAAATGAAAGTGTAAACTGGCAGGTAAATGCTATGGAAAGAAGTGAGAAAGTTGGAATGCTGAGGCTTCGTTCTGGATCTAGTGGTGTTTGGACAAGATTATATGCATACAACTATACCTTTCTTATAAATCCGTACCTAAATCTAGAGTCAATTTGGTTGCCACGTCATTTGTATCAGCATATTATTTGAAATAACAAAGTTGAAATTCCCTATCAATGCTAGCCTTTTCACCTTGTCCAATTAACATGGAATATTTTCGAGTTATACTTCGGATACCAAATGATGAACATAGCTGCATTGAATGAAGCCCTTCAGAAAATAAAGGATATAATGAATAAACATGCGTTGTTATTTTCAATGATACTTCATGGATTGTTTCGGGCCATCGACCATTGGCTTCCCAGTTCCCCCAACTCACAGCCATCGGGACTTCTAACTGGGAGCACAGACTTTTTCCTTGACAGCAGGTTGAGGTCCTGCAAAGAAACAAACCATGAGTCCATGAATGCACTTCTGCAAGTCCATGTTGAGTCTAATGTGTCACAAACGCCAATCCTATAATCAGATATAAGAATGCAAGCAAGTCAAAACCAGAATGCAATAAGACCATTTTCAAAAAGCCGTGCCATTACAACATCCCAAATCAAACACAAATAAATAAAATCACTTGAATCCCTTTGCAAAATACTTCTGAGTCGTGAATTCGATTGATTGATGCCATACATGTTAAATCAACCTCATATCAACAATCAACCGATCTGGGATTTCCGGACATCCGGACATCGCATTCATCAGCAAATTCCAATGTATACGAGACTAACAGCATAGTAAGGATAAATGATGATCCAAATATAAGGCAAGTAATATCTTGATTGATAAGTGGCAGGAAATGCTTAGATGTGTCCTTACTAGATATAAGAGCTTTAGGCCTGGTCTTGAATAAAATCTTGTGGCGAATAATCCCAACCACATCCAACTCCACCCTCGTAGAGTCTGCAATGCCTGCAATCTGCTCTTCTTCGTTCGGGAGTTTAATCTTCTTCAACACTAAAATTGGTTTCTTCAGACTCACTTTTGCCCCTGTCAACTCATGGTACCCAACTGTAAATGTGTAACTTTCCTGAAAACCAAAAACGGAAAAAAAAATAAAATATGGACAACACTAAATGTGTAGACTTTTCACCAAGTTCTTTTCGAGAGGAAGGAAATTGCAACAATTGGAGACAATCCATTAACGGCATTACAGTGAATATGCGAGCACCTGAGAAGAAGGGCGGCAAAGAACGCCGATCTGGAGGTTTTGAAGGCGGTTCCGAACCGAGGGTTGGGCTTCGATTATCCCTTGAAGTTCCACAATTGCCCATTCTGGGCAGGTGCCTTCTCCACAACTGCACTTCACCTGGATTCGCATTCCTTTGTGGTGTTTCCAATTTTATGAAATCGGGATCAGGATTTCATTAGATTCTTCTTATTGTGTTTATAATAATTTACGAAATTAGGGTTTTGATAACTGCGAGAGTCAAGGCGGCCAAAATTGTTTCTCGCGGGTGGATTTGGCGGCAAAGGCAAAAAAGAGGACGAGGCCACTTCCCACAGTGTTAATACGCGCTCGTTTAAGCAGATATAGTACTATTTATAAGTTTAAAACCTACTCTGTGCATATAAAATTTATAACATAAATTATCACATGAACACTGATATTTCGTTTACATGATATAAATATCTTGAATCATAATGCATATATATATATATATATATATAATTTTATAATTTATCATTTAGAAGAACTTATTCTTTGTTTGTGTATATATCTATACTATTAATAATACGTAAAATTCTTAAAAAAAAACTAACTTTTAATCTCTCAATTTAATTACAAAAATATTCAGACTTCTTGATAACATTCACTAATATAAATAGAACACACACACACACACACACACACATATTTACATAATAAATTATACTTTAAATTTTATATACACACACATTTGGTGTGCTTATATTGCTATTACACACACACACACACACACACACACATAAGAGCTATTATTCTAGACAATAAATATGTATATCTGATTATCCCAGATCCCGTTATAGATGTGTTTATAAATATATTATTCGGGATTTATACAGCATTAGCTCAACCAGTTTACTTAATTTTGATTTTATAATCTGCACCCAGAATTCAAGCATCAATGTTAAAATAGTAAACACTAATTTTGGATGGTATTTGGTGTAGTCATTACGTGCATGTGAGAACAGATAATAAGGCATGACCCATGCTAGTAGTGATATAACCATTCAAATTTTTGTCCAAAATTTATGACACAGTACAGCCTTACAATTGCTATAAATGTATTGGGGGTCAGGGTCAGAGAAACAGAAGCTGAAGGCTCAAAACAAATTGAGTGACACAAAATATTCAATAATTTTCTTTGCTTGTCATGGCAAATGGAAAATAAGGATAAATGGCTTGGAAGGGGTGAGAAAGGAAGGAAAAAAGGAACATAAGAATATATACATGATACGGTAAAAGAAGACTACCAATAACTTAGAATATTTGCAGTACTTGAGAGTACAATAAGGTGCTGCAGCAAGACACAAGGTGAGGATAGAGCATTATGTTGGTACACTCTTGCATGCATCAAATTTCACCTACATTCATATATCACAAAGATTTTCCTAACAGAAGCTCCCCACTCTGATCTGCATTGCCTTGGTGAAGGCTGGCACTAACAAAGTTCTGTGAGCCTCTCACACCTTGTGGCCTCACATGTAAGGCCCCCTTACAGGATCAGATTGGCTTTTAAATGAAGTGGAAATGTCATCTAACCTGAACTTTGGTAATGTTCGGCTGTTATGTCCACTGGCCGCTGGTAAGCTGAGAGGTTGCTGCTGGAGTGTAATCTGAGCTTGGGAAGCAGGCATTTCAGCGGTTAGAGTCTTCACAGCAAATTCGAAACAAGGATCAGCCCAGATGTTGACGGAAGCCAACGATGAAGAAGGCGAAGCCAGAGGAGACAGAGAAGTGTCACCAACTTTGCTCACATCTTCAATGGGAATTGCACCAGTGAGAGTTTTGATTGCAAATTCAATGCATGGATCCATCAATAGATCATTCAAAGAAGAGTCCAGAGGCTCTTCGTGCATTTCGCATTCCCGCAAGTGAACACCAACACCTTTGTGCTCTTCAAGAGAAGAACAATTACCATGATGAATGGACTTTTTCTGATTATCGTCGTCCGGATTTTCTGTTGTGCATTTCGAAGAACGCTCATTGAATCCTGCAAATTCACTCTTAGCATCAATCTCGGGGTGACCTGCCAGTCCAGCTTCGCTGATATTTTTAGGGCTATTAATGTCTGCCTCACCCGATAATCTACTAGCATCGGCTCCCACCTTTTCACCTATATTTACTTCCAATGACGGATGAACTTCCACGCAAGCAAGTCTTTTCGAAGTTCTATGAGGTAAGTCGCTGGTCCGTTTTCTTCTTGAATTTTTTCTCTTATTTTGGCTACCTTGATTTCCATTCTGTCGATCTCCTGTAGAATTGTTTTCCTTCTCCCTTACTTCCAAACAATTGGTCATATTAACATTTTTCTCTTCGGCACATTCTGAGCCTGCCAGACACACCAAACTGGTTGCTTGGGGAGTTGAAAGCTAAGTTTTATGCAAATTGCATCAGTGGATATCTTACACACCTGATTGTAAGGATTGATCTTCAGCCAAACTGTCCTGTAGTTTACGGTCAGCCAATCTCTTACTCTGTCTTCTTCCACCACCATATCGCTCCTTTTCATTTACTTGTGCTAGCTTATTCAGAAGGCTCCCAGCTACAGAATAATTTTCACTGTCTCTTTGCTCTGCAACATCGATCCCTTCAGCAGTATCTGCTTTTTTAGGTGCAGCCACTTTTGAGCCTGCAATTGCAATGCACATCACCAGTATTATTATCCACCACTTCACCAGAACATATATGACAATTTGAACTTTTATATAGCCAGATTGTGATATTCATGTCAAGAATGGCAGGACAAATATTTCTCCAAAACCTCTGATGAGAAAGTACTCCCTATACAACAAACAGAAGGAAAATTTCGATGTAATCACATCCATAGACTAGTGGAGATACAGTGGACATTCGATAAAAGCTGCAATCTTGGAGCTTTACACAGGATAAGCATGCCCCAGGATTGAAACACATTGTTTTTGATTAACAAGGGGGACATCCTATAGCACCTAATTTGAGTGTCTGATCCGGTGATCCCTATCTATACATTTATCTACTTTGCTGTCAGCCAATATCTTAGTTTCGCTTGTTCTATTTGCTTGTTGCTTCACTTTCTTCACCAAATGGCTAACCAAAGTCATATTTGTGTTGTTTGTTGAGGCAAATTTTAAGTCAGTTAGCAAGTTTCGTCCTCGGATGCAAGAAAAGATTGAAATTTAGAAGAATGTAAATCTATCCTCGTATGTAAATTATATATGAACAACTACTAAATGCCCATATGCATCTCTATTATTGAATGGCAAAAGTATGGAGGACAGGCAAAAGATAGTTGTTTTCCAGCTCTTCAAAAAAAAAAAAAAAAATCCATCTGTCAGAGGCACCCAAACAGCCTGGAGTAGCAACGAGGAGAAATGCAAAATCATAGCATTCTCACAGGTGAAAATGATATTTTCAGTGCATCTAAGTACGGCGACTGATCAATCTGCAATCCTGGAGCTTTAAATAGACAAGCATCATGTTCGGGTGTTGGGATATAATGCACAAGGATAGGTTCAATACCTGACTTTATGGTTTCAAGCCCAGATAAACTTTTATCTGCTTTCCGGTCAATCAATCTCTGTCCCTTAGCTTCAGCAGACGGCTGGGATGAAACAAACAAGCAAGTTCAAAACATGAACCTAGAGAATGAAATGAATCCCAGTGTAAAAAAAATTACAGCATAAAATGCATAGAAGCATTTATCGATGCAGGAAGCACAAGTACAAAGAACTCTAGCTTAATTTCCAACCCATGTTCGATTTTAAAGCACTTATAGAACACATTCATTTTTCAATGCCTGAAAATGGAGAAATTAGGATTGACAGACTGACTCGTAGCAGTCCTCTGAGTCAATGATTCCTTGTGTTGTCATTCACCAAAGTTTTAAGGTTAGCCAACTAGTCATATTAAAAAGCATAATTCGATAGGAACATTGACTAAAGCAAAGGAGCCTACTTTACTAAAGAAGAAATAGAGAGAAAAAAAAAAGAAAAGTAAAATATGACAAGACTACTAACAGATTGAGGATGATCACCCAACTCCATGTCATCTTGCTGGACTTGGCCTTTCCTGAATCCTTAGATTCAAGGTAGCCAAAAACTTCTTGCATAGAGCAGAAGTGAAGTCCACAGACGGGATCAATGTAATACTGCAAGAATCAAAGACAAAACCAAATACATGGACATTCCAGAGAGAGTTCAGGAGACTAGGCAAAAAAAACTGACTTTTGAGCCAAATGCAGAATGCGATCATTATGCAGGAAAAGCAAACGGCAAAAGAAGCAGTTATAGAAGACCAGTAATATGTAAGACATCTGGATGCACTTCAACATACTAAAAGTTAGGATGAAAAAGGTAATTAACGAATCAAGTACCGCGTCTCTCCAGATCTTGCCACCCTTCTCGTCAATTTTTATTTCCCTTATCCATCCTGGAGGTAAATTTTCTTCTACGGTCTTCATGCTGTCCATCTACAACATTGTAACAATCAGAAACTACTTAAGCTGTTGGAAATAATATTGTAAGAAATATCTAAGAGACATAGGCCTCTATAATGTCAGACTACTGTGGGTCTGCCATATTTTAGATGGGTCCCACATTTGAAAAACCACAATGAAAGATGTAAATTTAGTATCCTTCCGGTTGGATTGGTCCAAGATGAAATAGCAGAAATGAAGTCGAGTTCTGATTCCAACAAGAATTTGTAGCAGTATTCTGGCTGGTGTTTACCGCACTCAGATCGTTGGGTTTTTGATTATTTCCAGAACTTTGAGATAACGAAGCACCTCTGGCTTTGAGTTCAATTTGAGACCACTAGAGGGATTGACATAATACTAGAGCAAATAAGAAAATAATAATGATCAGAAAGAGAAACTAGACATCACTTAAACCAGTAAAACTAGAAGGATGAAAGATCTGCTGGAACCATTTATCTTAAGAAAGTTTATCAACATTTAGATTTTTCTAATGCATGATAAAGCAACTCATTATGGTGCCAAATTTCAAGGTATCCCCATCTAGAATGTAAAGTTAAAATATCAAACAAAATAGGGAATCCCACACAAAACAAGAAAAGAAGTAGATATACTTATTTCTGTAACTTCAGAAATTATCAAGAACACCATGCACCTTCAACAGTCTACCAAAGTTCCAGAAAATCCATTTCTTTCCCCTATGCTACAATAATTTGTTTTTTTTCCCTTTCGTGCCTTTCATTCTACCCAAGCCACACAAAGTAAGGCAAGCTGACTTAGATGATGGATGTCTACTCCCCGACCCATGTAATCATCGAATGGGAAAAAATCCTTTTCCAGAAGACAATACTTAGATTCTCAAAAATGCAGTTGGTATAGGTTAATGTTTAACTTACAAACTCATCCAACAAGAGATCCCCTTTTCAAGGCCAGTTAAAAATTTGATCATTGAAATAACTTCATCTTGATTAGATTGGAAGATACTGCAACACTAGAGAGAAAAACTTTAACATACTCTGCAATAAGAACCAAAATGAGCTTACAACATTGTCTAAGTATTTATTCTGATGAAATATATACACCATGTGTGGCTGTTCAAATGATTTCTCTTTTCCATGCAACCAACTTAATCCTTCAAACGCTGATATTTTATTGATTAAGGGAGTAGGGCATATAATCACAGAAGCATGCATGCAAGTATAGTTCATTTGGACACTAGTGCACTGTATGCATGACAAATCTTCAAATGATACTCCACGGGAAAAAAACGGAGACATGGAATTCTACGCCACTGAGTTAGAGTTGCAAGCTTTGTAATACATACTCTCTTGTCGTGCTATTCAAGACAAGGAGAAAACAACACACACACATATGCAATTATAACACAAGTAGGAACATTAGATAAAAGCTTTTCAAGAGAATTGTAAGACAAATGAGTGATACTTATATTCTTGTTCAGAAGATGGCATAGTTTCAGTATTTGCGTCCAAAACCTCCTTTGCAAAAACCAATTAGGACATTCCAAAACTTGGGTAATTCACAGTTACAATGAATAACTGCTGGCCAAAATAGTTCAGGAAAACTACTTCATTGGTCTAATCAAGAATTGATATCAGAAAAACAATATATATATATATATATAATTGTTATATATATAGATATATTATATTTTTTTTTCTACTAGGTGGTCAGATGAAGTAATTCTCACATTTCTGTCAACATGAATTAAAATTAAACTCAAAATGAATAAGATTTCTTTGATTTTGGCTGTCAAAGCAAGTTACTTGGTGCCACTTCATTTTTCACTCTACAGAACTCCAGAAACAATAAACAAAACCCCAATAATGCAGACTTGGATAATTATCCATAACCTCAATTATCTGTTTCAATTTTCCATAACCTCGTTTTCTCTTACTAGTTTTTCCCTTCCCCACTTAAGTAAATAAAGCTCAGAGCTACAGAACAGTTCGTTACTTAGAAAAGCATCTCTAGCCCACCTCTTACCCTTCCCCACAAAGACTAAATTTTGATCCATAACAGACATGAAAGCAGAAGTCTTTGCAAGCATGCAGACAACAGTGCAAACAGAAGTATACAGATCGCCAATCACCCATAAATGCTTCACACATAATAGCCATAAGACTATAAAATCTCAAAAAAACAGAGAACTTACAGAGTAGACAAACTGCAAAACTAGAGTAGTTATAACAAACTTACCTTGTCTTTCCTTCCACAACTTCGAACTTTCACACTAACTTTCCAACCCACAGGCAACCAGTCCGGGCTTTGACAACCCATGTCCAGAAATATTTAATTTGGCACTAATCTAATGCCAGAAATAACGAAAACTCTATTTAAACCAAAAAGAAAAATAATAATGATAAAGAAGAAGAAGAAAGGACATACAATCACCACCTAAACCCAAGCTATAGTCCCATCCTTGGACATTTTTCCGCTCTCCGTTAAAATTCCATTTCACCGCAAATTCGGTGGGAGAAGCTTGCAGCTCTTCCCTCAGAAGAGTAAAGCAAGAAAGGGTCAATAAAAAAATGCGTTAATGGAGAGGGGCTAAAGTAGGGTGGGGAGAATCGGACAAAACTGCAGTGACAACCACGTGTTGCCAAACTTTCTGTTTGCATTTGGAGGAAAACCCCAAATCTTGTGCGAGATGATTGCACAAAATCTAGTAATATTAAGCAGTACGTTTCCGCTCCAAACCCAACCCACTCCACACCCGAACCCCAAAATAAGAAAATGGAAAAAGTACGTTTCAAGATTTTATTAGCCCTTTTTGGTTTCTTCTTTTCTTAGGATTTTTGTTTTTATCCTCCCTGACCTGATCCCCCATGTGGCATCACCGTGTTTGTGATAACGGGCTGAGCTAGACTGGAATTCCCACCCACACTTCAGCCCCAAAATTAAGGGAGAAAGCGTCAGCGCGCAATACTTCCGTGAATGGGTTCACCAGGACAAGAAGAAAAAAGAATTTTAATAGGAAAACGCCAGCAGCAAGGTGCTCAGCTGCATTACAAGTTTAACCATTGGGAGTTTGTTTAATATATCACTGGTCCATGAAAAAAGATGCTCTTTCCACAACTTCAGACCGAGCCCATTAATGGAACTTACTTATTGAGAAGTCCACTTTTTTTATCTGCAGCCAAGTTTCTTTTTCTTCATTCTCTATTGTGTGCACTCATGCAGGTGAGGGATTGATTTAGAAAGCCCCGACCTTTGGATTGATTCGATCGCGGTTGTTGATATATATGGTGGGTTCTACAGGTGACCCACCAATATATGCCACTGATCTGGAAACTAATATTGGAAAGAAATAAACAACTGACTAATTTTTACTCAAAACAATTACATAAGAATGTTACATTTAGTTTTTGCTGCCCTAGATTTGAATATTGGAAGATAAACAACAACCAGGGATTATTTTTCTCCTAAAGCTTAGAAACTCTGATATATGTTTTTTGACAAAGTTGATTGGTATAGTGGAATTTCAAACTGTGATTCTGTGACATGAACTTAATTCTCAAGGAAGGACTTTTCCATATCTGTAACAAAACCTGGATTCACTTCAGCTTTGCCAAATCAGTTATGCAGGGGATTTGGGCCACCAGGAACGAGCCTCCTTGACACTGTACGCATTTTCTTGGCCTTGTTTTCATTCCATCCACTGTAGTGAGGAACTATGGAGAAGTGCCGGAGAAAAGCGGAATCGAATTTAGCTCTTATTCTTGCTTCATTGGCAGCATGATTGATGTTCTTGCAACTGGACACATACACCTGTAATATGATGGTTACAGATATGATCAACATGAATGAGGTTGTTTGAATTCTCATAGCTGAATGAACTTGAAAAGAAAATCTTGTACTGATGATGTTTGAGAGATTAATAGCTAATGGTGTTTTGTGAATGATTGGTGTGGTGGGAGCTTCAGAATTTATTTATAATGAATTAATGAATGGCGTTGCTGGATTATCAGCAAAAGTCATTCACAAGATTAGAAGCTTCTACGTGTGACGTTTTATTTTAAGTATTTCAAGAAAGATGTTTCACGTTGCGAAGTCAGATTGATGTTGCTAGATTGATCAGTTGACTTCATGTTTTTTATTCAATGGATCATTGAATCATTTCATAAATTTGATGGGGCATAAGTATTCTGACTTGAGCCAGGGATAAAAAACCAGTTGAAGGCTGTCTTTAATATTATACTGAATTTCCTGTGAATTTTCTTCTCACAAGGCTGTTTGGATCTTGCAAACGAAGATCAGCCAACCACAATTAGGGGAATGAAAGGTGTGTAGATTTAAAAGACACTCAGAACAGAATTATTGATCATATCCAAGGTTTTTTCTTTATGTTGGTCAACTCTTGAACGGGATGTCATCTTGCCAGCTACTTGATTATAATTTGACATAGTAACAGCGCAATCTGGGAAGAGCAAATTGTCATTGGGTGAATAAAGAAAGCACAAACACTCTTGCTAGGCTGCTTTATTCTACGATACATATTGAGTAATTAACTAGATATATGTCTATTGCTAGTTCTAATTGCCTGACTGCCTTAATAAGAATGGAAAGGAATTCCCATAAATAGATTACAGCAAGCATTTTCGGGACTCGAATGCTTTTAATCATGGAGTAGGCTAATTTCACCGGGGAGAATCCAGCAGTCTAAAATACCGCAAAAAAGAATTCAAACTAATATAATTCTCACTTCTGATCCACTCTAGTACTAACTATGGTACTTAATATCAAATCATATGTCCTTTGCCTTGAGCTGAAGTTTGTTTTATGTTCCAAGACCTTTTCATTCAGAGAAAATCTTGGATTCCTGTCTCTGAATCAGTTGTGGAGAGGATTAGGTCCTCCAGGAACGAGCCTTCGGGCAACAACATACGGTTTCTTGAGCTTGTTTCCCTCCAAATCTGCAAAACGAGGAACTGCAGAAAAGTTGAAAAAGGAATAGACTCTGTCTCTTATTTGCAATTCGGATTCTTCACTCTCAGGGCTGCTGATGTGCCTGCAAATGGATTCATGAACCGGTACCAGGAGAATGAAGAATATGACAAACAATTGGGAAGTAGTTAAAATTCTCATATCTAAATTAATGATGGAAAGAAAAATCTATAGCAGAATGCTTTTTGAAAGGAAAAAACGAAGGATTTTATTATAGATGGTAGGTGCTGTCGGGTTGGAAATCTGTATATAATGCAACGGGAATCCTGTTAGTTCTGGAGCAAAAGTCAGAAGCAAACAAGAACAAGAAACCTGCTTGATTGGATATCTCAAGTAACCATATCAAGTGTTCAGATAATTTAAGAAAAAGATTTCGTGTCTCGATGATTCAAGGCAATTCACATAAACAAATGGTTAACATTTTGTTTCTTCTGATGATCAATCACTCTTGACTTTCTTCACAAAATGTTTTCTATACGGTGACGTTTTCTGGAGGCAAAATGGCTTGAAATGTAATGTATGTTATTCAGATATTATTCATTTTTTCCAGTCCAGGGTTCATCCACAAAGGATTGAAACCAGCTGCTGACCAGCAAGAAATGCTGCAGGCCAACTGATGGTATCTTTAAGGCTTATGCATAGAATCTGTCCATTGACACAATCACTCAAAAAAATTACTTATAAAAGCAAATTATGGAACTGCTATACGTTGTATACTCTCAACATACAAGCCTTTTATTGCCTTCGGTATTTTGTGGTCCGAATGCAAGCCAAGAGACGAAACAATATTGCAAGATTGGCCGACCATTCTCAAAATGTCGTGGTTGGATGGTTGTCTGTGCTAAGAAACTAAGCTCAATGGCTTTCAAATATCCGTAGTTATACCTGCAGATTAGCATGCCTTCTTGGAGCCAATTGTGCCATAACATAAGAGTAAATTCAAAACATGCATAGGCTCTTCAATGCCTGTCAGCAAGGATTACGTGTAGAAATCAGTGGAAATTTTAGTATCTTCTCCTCCTACTGTCTCTTATCTTTATATTATGTTGATGGGGCCAAAGGAATCCAGTTTTTCGGGAATATACAAATTATACCTTCAAAATGAACGCAACTCATTGCCAAATTTCATTTATTCTTGTCTACTTCTAGGAGCAGCAATGGGAATCTTTCTTGCCGCATGAGGTATTTATCCCTCTTTGGCTTGTATTCTCATCTATTACTTGGCAAGCACAAGGCCTCAAACCAAGATTTGGCGAATATGGCTTCAGAATTGAACTTATAATCCATTACATCTTTAAGAGGCCGATGAAATCACTAAAGGCAAAGGAGCACTGGGATGTCAACAAAAAACGGGCAAGTGGGAAATGAGGGAAAGACAACATGAAAAAACTACCGTAATCCCTAACTCAATAAACTTCAAGTCATTATTCAATACATTGATGTATAACAAGGCAAATAAGGCAGCCAGCAGCTCAGCGTAATTTGCAACCCACAGCCCTTTTGGGAAAATTACTCCTTTTTCTCGGCATCAACAGCAGTTGTTGTTTCCTCTATCTTCTTTGCAGCAGTCTCCGATGGCCCATCTTCAGCCGGCATTGCAACATCATCATTGGCAGCTTCTGTTGTGTTAGCAGCATCACTTCCAGCAGCCTCACTTACTCTTACAGTGGCCTTGACAGTTCCAACTTTTACATATTTGCTCATGAATCTGTACTCCCAATCTTGTAAAGCTTCAAGCTCAAACACACCGAGGCCAGTAAGATCACCATTCAGATCTTTGTCTTCAAAGGACATCTTTGCAAGAGCTCTACTGGCATCCTTTCCAGCAAACAATGCATAAGGTCCACCAGGTCCATAAAACATCCTGCATACAACAAATGAGTTTCAATTACAGCAATATCTACCCTGAGGTAAGACAGCATCATTCAGAATTCCACAAATATATTCAAAATTTTAACTTTGACTTATCCAGCAAGAGTACATAACAGCCAATGAAAGCAAATATATTCTGGAAGGCATCCAAAGCCTTCTTTCTCTATGCAACAATCACATATGCACACATTATTCTGAAATCAGAAACCACAAAAGCACCAACAAGCAATGAAACCCTCATCAAAACTCCAATTGTATATGACCAATACAACAAGCAAAAAGGTCCAAGCTTTACCCTACACAAAACCTCCTATCCCCAAAATTCATATTCCAGACCACTGAATTTCGTCACAGCCATCAAACAGCAACAATAGTTCAAGAAAAGACAGACAGAGATACCACAAAGATAGATACTTTTATACCTGCTTTGCGAGACGTCATAGATCTGGCCCTTGATGGCCATAAGCAAGGGCTTCTTCGGATCAGAGCCATCATACTGTTTCAACTCCTCTTCGGTGATCTCACCAACCTGAATAGGAGGAGGCAGAGGCTGCGTCTGCTCCCCAAACTCTCCGGAACTGTGCTCCATCTGGCCATCACCAGAACCAAACAAATTGGACACCATGTAATAAAGTGCGAGGCCTACAGCAATAGCTGTGAAGAAAGTAGCCGGAGACAGCCCTGTATATACAGTGATGGACTCTTTTAACGTCTCCCACAATTGGAGGGCCATTGTTTGGGCGGTTGAAAGGATTGCTGGCTAGAGGAAGATGGAAATATGGGTCGAGGGACATAAACAAGGAAGAGTAGGAGCTAAGAGGTTGGAGTTTTCTGGAGCTGTGCCGAGTGGCAAGTTGTGTTTTTAATCTAACCTCGATATGAACGTTGTCTCAACTCTCATGGGATTTTTCCAGTTTTCACCTTACCTTTATGGACTGTTTGAGCAGTGATACTTCAAATTTTGACCTCGAACGGGATCTTTTTCTTCGTTGGAAGCCAGTTTTTGCTGGTTGTCTTGTCATGGTTGATGTGCTGTTTTTTTTCCAAGTAGTGTGGCTATCTGTATGCCATACTATTACAACTACAGGTTTCTTCTTAAACGGTAAAATGTGTAATTTTGAAAATATTTTTATTAAAAAGTCAAACTTATATTAAAGTTGTAAAACCGAATAAAATAATAATTACTGCATTCCAACATTTGGTCACTTTAATATTTCTCTGTTTATTCTTTCCTCAAATTCTCTCTCTACTTTTCAAATTTTCTATTGTTTTTAATTTTCCTCAAATCAATTTACCACTCATAAAAGTTCTTCTTTCTTCTTCTCTAATCTTCTTTTTCAATTTCACCACTGTTACCTTTCCATTTATCTTAAATCTAAAATTATAGAATTTTGATTTGATAAAGAAAGGATTTATCATAATTCGGTAAATTTCATTCTATTCACATTTTTTATTAAAATTTAAATATATAATCATTACTTTTATATTAACGCGTATGTTGTATATTTTATATTCTAATTATTTTGCATATAGGGCAATTGTCAATGTCCAAAATAAACTAATAACAAAAATTTCCGCACAATTATTTTTATTTTTATTTATTAATTCTAGAAGCGTTAAACACCCTTATGATGAGTAGGTAACTTGTTTCTTTTTTAAAAGATTCATGAAATGGGTAATTTGCTGATTATATTTCACACATATTTTCTTCAATATTTCCTTTCGGAGCGATATTTCCAACTGGCAATAAATAATAAAACCAAACAAATTAGAAGCTTTCCTTCTCAAATTATTCATTTTTAATTTCATACAATGTTAACAAAATTAAAAAGGGAACAACCACTCCTGTGATTCATAATCTATAGATTTTGTACTAACCCTTTACCTCATGTTTCCAATCCTACACTTTTTTATTGTCCATAAAACGCCAATACTACTTCAAGTGCTATTTTGGTGTCTTCCGTGGGTTGGGAAACACATGAGCCTCGCAAGGAACAAAAGACAATGGTTTTTATTAAGCAAGTGGTTCGTTTCACAATATTAAACAATATTTGCATGGTGTTACAACACCCTGAAAATAACATATTTAATAATAAAATAAAAGATGTAACACAGATTAATGAAGTCTCCTTTGCTTGCTTGGCCCACAAAATCCAAGTTGGATCAAAAGCCCAAATTCACCAAAACCAGTCGATCCACAAGCCCTTAATGGGGCCCAAAGTGAGTAGCCCGAAATCAGAGACATAACCCAAGTCAAAACCGAGCATAAGTTCTGCAAGTCTAAAAGATCAAGAAGCACTTACACATGATTGAAAACAATTAGGCTGAAATAGGATGATGTGTCCATCTCTAAAAAATAGTTTTGTGAGACTTGAGGGCGTTGGAAGATGCGATTTTGGGAAAATTTTTCTCAAACATGGTTTACCATACCTTTGACTGTTCAAACAATTACAACCTTAGTTATTTTGAAAACAAATATGACATGTTATGAAATTAAGCACTCCATTTATATTTTGAGGGAGGGCCAATAGAGGCAAATGGGCTTATTGACCATCAAAAGTTTAAAACCAACCTTATTAAGCGTCACAACTTGATTTCAATATTGCTGCTTTTAAATTTTGCAAGAGAGAGAGAGAGAGAGAGAGAGAGTTGGTACTTGCAGTGACTTCCTAATTTGACAATTTTATCTATTAATTCTTGAGACGTGTCAAAGACACTAAACAAAAGAGGTGCAAATGTATTGGCATTTTAGCGTTGCTCGTTTTCCTTCAATTAGATTATTAGAAGCAAATGATATTACAATGGAAATAATCGATCACCACAACCCAAGAATTATAAATTGGCTTTGTTTGTGTTTAAATACGGTGCGTTGTTTTAAGTATTTTTATTTTAAAAATTATATAAAAATAATAAAAAAGAAGTAAAATTTTAAAAATATAATGGTTAAATGTATATTTTTAATTCCAAAATTGCAAAACAATCGTAGCCATTGTTTTGCAGGTTTACACTCCTTTTTTTTTTTTGCCAAAGTTTTGTCATCCAATTTTTTAAAATATTTTTATTTAACAAAATTTTCATCACAAAACACACTAAAACCATTCTTTTTAATTTTAAAATTTTATTTTATTTTATAAAAACACATTTAAAAATACAGGCCAAAAAAATTAAAGCAAATCTCACAAAAACTTCCCCCCTATAGTCTGATCGAATGACGAGAAGACTTGAAATGCTTTTACCCGAAAAAAAAAAAAAAAGAAGCTTTTACCCAATAAAAAAAAAAAAAAGAAGTTTTTACCCAATAAAAAAAGGGGAAATTCCAGTTTTGCGTTTTCAAGTTCCTTCCGTTATTTCAGACGCCCCTACTTTTCAAATTCAATCTTGGTTCAGTAGGTTTTGCACAAAATTTCAAAAATATTGAAAGCGGAGGAAGATGGGAGTGAAGAACCTTTGGGATATCTTGGAATCCTGCAAGAAAACTCTACCTCTTCACCATCTCCAGTGAGTCAGTTCAGTATTGAATTTTCTTGTGCCAAAACCCGTTATTGTGCGGTAGTTTTCTCTAAACTTGAAATTTTGGTGTTTCTTTTTTCTTTTTCTTTTTTGGGATGGACGATTATCGACAAGGAATAAGAGGGTGTGTGTGGATTTGTCATGTTGGATGGTTCAACTTCAAAATGTGAATAAATCGCACTGTCCAATGAAAGACAAGCTTTATTTGAAGGGTCTGTTCCACCGCCTCCGAGCCCTCATTGCTCTGAATTGCAGCCTCATCTTCGTTACTGGTATTCTATACCCTTTCTTTTTTTATATTATCGAAGTTCTCCAATCTTAAATTTGTCAACAAGTGTGTATCTGCATGTGTGTGTGTGTGTGTGTGTGTGAGAGAGAGAGAGAGAGAGAGAGAGAGAGAGAGAGAGAGAGAGAGAGAGGTACCAAGTCTTGGTTTAGTTTATGCTCGCGGTATTTGGGACTATGATATGGAACTGTTGGACACTGTTTCGGTGACTTACAAACTCCGTATTGGTGGTCTAGATGGCTCAATTCCGGCTATAAAGTTGTCTACATATAGGCGCCGCTTAAATGCTGGAAATGAGGTGAGGTTTGCACTCACGCCTCTTGATGGTCCTTTCTGCAGCTTTGGTTTCTTCATTCTAACGTACTCCTTTGCATAATGCAGCCTATTGTAGATGCTGGAAATCCTCATAATGCATCTTCAGTTAAAAGAAATATGGGATCTGAATTTTCGTGCATGATAAAAGAAGCCAAAATGTTGGGTGTGGCCCTTGGGATACCTTGCTTAGATGGGTAACTTATTTGGCCGTGTTCAATTTTCCTTATAAATCTCACACGTTGAAGTAGGAGGAGAAAATGAAAAACATTTAGCATTCTTCACACTTGGCACCAATGAGGTGTGGTGTTGTGTGATCGTGTGTGTTCTCTTTTTTTTGTTTTTTCTCTTTTTTATTTTTGAACTGTGCTTTTGCCATATGATTATTGAGTAATAACAGCACGCCCCTTCAAATTCAATATGGAAAAATTATATTAAAAGAGTAGTTGATGTATTAAACTCAGGAATCCAATGCCCTTACCAATCTAAGATGCTGTTTGCTTGAATGAACTGAGATAGCTTGAGCTTTCAAGAGTGATCAGAATATCACTCTTCTATTGGAAAAAAAATGTACTTGGAAATAATGTTTTAAAATTTGTCATGTTGTATATGTTATGAGAATGGAAAGCTCTTGTCTGGAGCAGTGACAGATTAACTAGTTTGCTTCTGGCACCCACCATAAACTAACCAATAATTTGTGGAAATTTTTTCATCATTATTTTACTTCATTGTTGCTGTGGTTTGTGTTGGTTGAATTTGATTTCAGTTCTCCTTGTCTGGAAAAATTTACCTTTTGTTAAAATATGAAATGACAAAACAGATGTCCCAGTATATTAGCCTATAAGATTACTACAAGCAGTCCAAGAAGGAACCTTGACTGTTTATAGCACACTTGTCTCTTACAATTTTACATTTGCAACTCTCGTCCAAAAGTTAAACTCAGAATGTACATTTCAAATTGTAGATAGCAAACAAAGTTATTCTAACTTATGCAATTCCTGATTGCCCAAAACTTATGCAGGATTGAGGAGGCTGAAGCTCAATGCGCATTGCTAAACTCAGAATCATTATGTGTATGCTTCATGTACTTATTTCTCCTAATTCTTTAAATCTGAGACTTTGAACGTTGAATTTCTTTTAGTTGTCCCTGAATAATATCTTCTGACTGTGTTTGAATACATTGATTCATTATTATTGCCTACTAGGACGCATGATTGACTCCACAATCTCATTTCTGTTGTAATAATTATGACCACCAGGATGGATGTTTCACATCAGATTCTGATGCCTTCTTGTTTGGTGCTAGAACAGTTTATAGAGATATTTGTCTTGGTGAGTTTATGAAGTTTTCGCCTTTGAGTAATTTGATTATATACTTATGCTGATGTTGTTTTTCCTATGATAAGGAGAAGGTGGTTATGTTGTTTGCTATGAAATGGATGATATTGAGAGAAAACTTGGGTTTGGAAGGAATTCCCTGGTAATTTTCTCTAACTTTTGACGTAAACAATGAATTTCGTTTTACAAATTAGCCCATTTATGCTTGTTATTCAATGTTTTCTTACTGTTTCCACAACAAGGGAAAAAGTGAATCATGGAGGGTAAATTTTTATCTGTGCTTTAGTTACATACTGTGTCACTTCATTAGTTGGTGACAAGTTGGAGCATGTGGATAAAATGGCTGCATGAACTGTAGAACTGGAGCCAAAGTACATAAGTTTTTCCCCGCTGCAGGGAATGGCCTGAGAAACCTTGTTATCATCATAATCCTATAATTAGAAATGTTTAACGGATACTCCTGAATGTTGCTGAGTGATTCACATTTTCCTTTACATGTTTAGTGTCTGAATTATGCAGGTGGAATGAGAGTGCAAGTATTAAGATGTGTATCTCGACAGTTAACATTTTATGAGCTTTTGGATCTTATCTCCTGCAGATTACTCTTGCTGTACTTCTTGGCAGTGATTATACCCAAGGAGTTCGTGGTTTTGGGCCGGTAAGACTAAGAATTGTCTGCTTATTATTTGGTTTCTTATTATTTCTAATCCTTTCTGATCTTCTCTTCAACCCTCTATGTAGCATTATTTATGTCTTTTGATGTAGGAGTCAGCTTGTCAGATTGTGAAATCTAGTGGTGACTCAACTATTCTTCAGTGGTTTGCATCAGAGGGCTTGTCAATTGCAAGGAAGCAAAAATACTCAAAAAAGAAGGGCCAAAGTTTGACATCTAAAGATAAAGAGAATTGTCCTGATCATGAGAAGGATTTTAATGGTGAGTTGATCGAGGCCAATATTCATCATTTAACTTGTATTTTTGCATAACTTGCCATTTTTATCAACTTCCCTGAGTAAGTGTAGATCTTTATGCTAAAATGTCATGCAGAACGCATTGATATTTTGTATGACTTAATTTTGATCTGTCCTCTGTTATCTGCTTTTGAAATCCATCTTGTTGGGAAAGTGTGGATGGGCTTAGATTATAAAAAATGAATACGAGGACTAGAAATGCTGCTGGATTCCAATTTGTTGCTATAATTTACTACATTATCTTGGTATGCGTACATCCACTATTATACGTCTTGTCTAGTTTCAAGAATAATGCAATAGCAATCAGTGATTGCCATGATGTGATTCTATAAATGCTCAATAGCCCACAAAGGAATGACAAAAATAAATTTGCCTTGTAACTTTAATTTTATTACTGTATAGGAAGTAAGCGTGACTTATCAATGAACAATCAATTCTCCCAAGTGATCAATGCATACTTGAGACCGAAGTGCCATTCAGCCGACTCTGATGTTGTGCATAGGTATAATTCACTCAAAATTGTGTTGCCACTAGCTCACAAATTCCTATACAAATGGTAGTATGAATGTTTCTTTTCTGAAAATTTCTCACAGTTTCTGGCTTCTGAACATGGGTCTATTTCTAATTTTGAACAAGATCTGAGATCCTTTCTTTCTTTTTTTTTTTCTCTCATTTCATCTGTTTATATAGGGTTCTTGCTCTCTATCCATTCAGTCGATGCCAACTGCATCAGATTTGTGCTCAATTTTTTGAATGGCCTCCTGAAAAGATAGGTAGGAGTTTACAGATTGTGCACCCTTGTGACTTAATTATATGAGATGCTTGTATCAGTGTATTCATTTACTGCATATATCGTTCACATGTTTGCATTGGTGTAATTATGTATTACAATTGTTCACATGCTTACATTGGTGTGTTCTTACTAACAAATTCATGAAATACATGCAACAGTCATAGACTATGAACAAATGCTTGCTGGTTATTTTGGGCATCAATGCATACACATAATGCTTATGCCATTTTTAAGTTGAATATGGCTAATCAAGAATATGTGGTATTGGTTTTAGATCCCCTAGTTTTTGAGAAGTTTTGTGAATTGACATTTTTCATGATGAAATATGCCTGCTTTTAATGCAGTATGGTGAAACTAGTGCTCAAAATTTGAATAGATGTGAAGTTGCATCCAAGTAGGACTTTACCCTTTTTTGAAATCAAAACCATCTCCAGTGATGGGAAAAATCATTTGGAGATCCTCTTGTGCGTGTTATCTCTCCCCATTTTTGAAAAATTATGTATATTCTTGGCTTAGATGAGTACATCCTTCCGAAGATTGCTGAAAGAAACTTGAGGCGATTTGCTTACCTTTGTTGTGCTTCATCAGATTTAGGAGTCCATCTGCCAGTTAATGAGGTATGAGCTACTAGTCTCTTTAACTGTATTTTAAGCTTATGCAGGTCTGTATTTGTTGTGGATAAGGGTTTTTGGCATAGACTTGTAGTGGCAGAGCATTCGCTTGCACATCCTAGGAGCACTTGGGCTTACAATTATGTGCAAGTTTCTAACCTGATCCAGTGTTAGACCAAGTCTTTCACGTAGTTCAAAAGTAAATATGGTTCAAATTGTGGTTGTCTGCATGCAATCAAAATTCAGACTATGCAGCTTAATCTGAATCTAGTTAAAATTTAAAAATTGTAAATGATTTTCTGTGGTGGCAGGTTAGCCCATGGGCTTAGATGGATTTGAAGATCCAAATTCTCTTTATTTATTCATTTAATTTTATGCCTTAAAGGCATGTTTTATTGACGATGCAACATTATTCTCTTTTGTAAACATCACGATACATATATTTTCTTTTGAATTTTCAACACGTAACCTGTAATATATTGAAAATTTTGCTTATTAGCACAGATGCCAGTGAAGTGCCCTATATCTAGCATTATCAAGCAAAGAAAAATCCAGGGAAGAGACTACTTTGAGGTGTCTTGGGAAGACATGGATGGCCTCAAAACCTCCTCTGTACCAGCTGATCTTGTTGAGAGGTATGAATTTGTTTGGCACTTTCCCCTATATTGGAAACATAATACCAGCTGTTGCTATAGGATTTCAAAGTGTTTCGGCTAGTGCTATGAGCAATGTAGTATTTCTTTGCTGTAAATAATGATAAATGTAGTATTACACAAGGAAGCAATGACCGAGGGGCAGCAGATTAGCTCACTTCTTAAGATCAAGTGATCAACTTTCAGCTGCCATCTGTTACATACTAAAATTCTCTGCCATAGCCAAGTTTCCAGTTCCTAGCTGTAGAATTGTCATTGCACTATTAGAAAAGAAAAATTTCTATCAATGTTATGGTTTGTGCTAGATGTGGAGAAAAGTGAATTATGGTAGAATGTAACAGAATGGAATAATATATAACATTATTACAGAAGTTTTAGCTTGCAAGTCTTGTTTTTTGATCTTGTGAATTGTGCAGTTGCTAGAATGCCTTCATGCGCTGAAATTCCTATTTCATGAGTTACAATTTTTCTGTCTTTCTCCATTTCTTTTAGTGCTTGCCCTGAAAAGATTCTGGAATACCGGCAAAGAAAAGCTCAGAAACAGAAACCCACTCTTAGACCAAGGCTGAAGAAAGCAGATAAAAAGGTAGACATGAAAGAAATTGACAAAAGACTCCAGGAACTGCTGCTCGACATTGAACAAGAGAGCATCATGACAAATAATACCGTTGATTTAGGAGGATTTGAACCAAAGAAGATCCCTACTGTCAACCATGTTGATCTCGGTGACCAAAGGATGCCAGAAAACAGTCGCCCGGAAGGCGAAGAGCACAACAATAAAGGAAGCTCCATTTCAGGTTATTGTTCCACTGCTTCTCGATCGTCGGAAACAGAAAAAATCATTGATCTTATTAGTCCGCCACCACGAGTACGCGTCCAGGAGGTTTCAAAATGTCAACAGACAAGGTGTATTGACGTGATTGAGTTGAGCGATACTGACAATGATGTGTCACCTGAACATGCAAGAAAAGCGAGGGAGCTGAGAATGTTCGTGGCCAGTATCAGGGATGAAATCTCTTAACTGGCGGTAGAAATTTATGCATTCGTTCAAGTTGTCTTGATCAAGAAAGTTGCCTTTGTTGTACACTTAAATTATATTATTCGTATGTGTTGAGTTGTAAAATTAACCCTCGTGAAATTGGTGAATGTGTTCTGGTCCAAATTATGTCCCTGCTGAGAAATAGATGTCTTTCCCCTTGTAATGTTGTGCACCAACAGTTTTAACACAGTTATTCAGACCCTCTGTAGCTTGAGAATCTGTCCACTGTCTTGCCAAATATTTTGAAGCTGTATGGTTACCGACGGGGATCAAGCTGGTATGGTGTATGTCTGGCTGCACGTGCCAGAGTCTAAAGGCTTTTCTAGAGTCTGTCCGGCGTGGCCTGGCGTGACATGTACTGAAGCATGATGCAACGTAGCAAAGTCTGTAAATAATATCTGTATTGTTATTAATTTTTTTTAAAAAATATAATAAGGACAAATTTTACATGTTAAATAATATTTATTAAAAATTTTTAACTTACTATTTTTAGAAATAAAACAAGTTACAATTAATGTCCAATTATTAAGTTTTTAACAAATTAAGAATTTTAGCAACAAAAAATTTAAGACTGTAATTTCTAACGATAAAAGTTTGGAGAATTTTATCAACATTTGGTCAATCGATTTGTAAAATTTCAAAATATAGGCAATGCTTAATTACTTAAGTTGAAGAAAATTTTAATTTCCAGCAATAACTAATTATAATTCATGAAAATTTTAAAATTTCAATCATGGTCATGCTATTTAAGAAACAAAGGAGAAGAAAAGAAAGAAAAAGAAGAGATGAAAATGGACAAAAGAAGAAGGGTAAAAATGTAAAAAAGAAAAGAACAATAAAAAAAGACATAAAAGAAAAGAGAAAAGAAAAAAGAATAACTTATACCCAAATTATTCTGAAATCATCGAAAATATGTCAAAAGAAAGGTCAAACTATTTCAAAATTCGTTTGAAACAAATAATAAAAACTTAACACCACTCGAAATTACAGGACAAAAGAAAGCAACTACGTGAATGGCATCATAGATGTGTCATATTCATGGTGAAGGTGGTCATGATTTCTGGTAATGGGGCCACAACTATGCCATTTGGCGTGCATGCGATTTTGTGACATCGACAACTGTGTGCAGGACATTACAGAAAATCATGAAGTGTTTATGAAAATGTGAAAGGAAAAGGAAAAGAAGTAAATGGGAAAAAGTTAAACTATTGTGATGTGACCTCGGGAAAGCCAATGGACGAGCATACAGCTTGCAATTGAAGATGTACGGCCAAAAGGGGCACTACTGGTCGAAAAACAGCGTCTTTGCCGAGATCATGGGTGTTTTTAAATTATGAGTTTTAAAATTATTATTATTTTTAAATTTTATTTTTTATATAATTTTTAAAATAAAAATACATACAAAAATTTTGAAAACAAACAAAATCGTGCGCCTATCGACTTTTTGTGGCCGCGCCTGATGTTATGACATGTCCGGTTGGGAATAGATGAGGATGGCGACCATAACCACCGTTGAAAGCCTTGAACGCATGAATGCTAGAATTTCGAACAGATTTATTTTATTCAATATCTTTTTGAGTTTTTGGCTTCACATGTGCTTTGGCTCATTCGAATTCAAAGATTAAATATTATAAATACTTTTTCATGTCCCTTGCAAGAAAGTTGTTAATATGGTGAGTGATCTTAGTAAAAGTTCTTTCAATTAGTTGCTAGAATTTGTTGGGTGCAATTCCAATTGAGTATTAGTGACAATATTTTGTCACTAAAATATTAGCCTCTAGTGACAAAAAAATATGCGTGGCTAAAAGATGAGTTGTAGTGACGCCTTTAGTTGTAACTAAACAGATGTGTTTTCTTGATGATTTACTATATTGTCACTAACTGTAAATTTACATTTAGTGACAATATAGTGACAACACTTATTATCATCATTACATAATTATAATGACAATACACACGCGCGCGCATAGAGTGACTACAAACATTATAACTAAAAGTCAAAATTCTTGTAGTGAAGCAAAGCTCTCAGTCTCTTCATCTCTACCAACATATGAACACCATATGTGTATTCTATTAATGCATATGCATATACAACTCGCATACTATACCATGAGTTAACACATGACAATTTCATTTTGGTCTAAACACAGAGGATAGAGTTCTCTGAAATTCATCAATAGTTTCACACCCCATATGGTATGAAGTCATGTTATCAAAATAATTATTCGATCGGCTAACTATAAGCATTTACAAATATTTGAAATAAAGTATAAATGTTAACTTGTTATGTACGTGTGTTGTGATCTTTGAAAATAAATTAATTAATCATTCATGATATATTGGACATATATTTAGATCAAAAAATATGTCAATAATGCAAATTTGATGTCTCTGTCAACTTGGCATTTCAATTATGGATAGAGATATTATTATTTTGACTACTAAGACATGGTGCTTGCCTCTGCACAGTTGTCTTGATTCAGCACTTAATATAATAAACCAGTAACCTCGTGCTTGTGAGCTTGGGAGTGTCATTATAGAGGAGTAAATATCGTCACAATAATCTCTTATTATAATTAATTAATAAGAGCAAGATTTCATAAGAGACTTTTGTAGGGGCTTATTAGTTGACAAGGATTGGTGCGCGGCCCCTTGTTCAGGACAAGGGTATTGTAACAACCTTTTTCCATACACGCGACATCGACACTCGTTGGCACACATGAAACCACAAATTTAACCTAATCTAAGAATCGAAACAGCACCAGTATCATAAATGCAACAATTAAATAGCAAGGAAGGCGATCCATTATCTGATCTTTTGAAAAGCAAAACAGGCCCCACGTACCAATTTTTTCAGGACAGCTAACAAATGAAATTAAATTCTGAAATTTTTATAATGCAAATTTATGAATTGGATACATAGCCGTTAATGGATTTGGGTATTAAGGTGCAAAAGCTTCCTAACGCTATGTCACACTGTGCTAAGTGTGGGACGTGGCTTATTAAAGCATAATGCAAAATGATATAAGTAAATGAAACATTTTCATGCTATAAATAATTTTTGAAAAGAAAAAAAAAATGAAATGCAAACAAATTCTACATAATTAATAACAAATGTAAATATTTTTAATTTCTAATTTTTTGGAATACGCAAATAAGATATTAGTCTCCATTTATAAAAGGAGAAAAATAAACAAATAAGCATATGCTATTACCCAATAGATTTTCAAATTTTATGAAATTTTATATATTTTGACATTAGTGATATTCAATCAAGTAATAAGAAATTGCAAAAAAAAAAAAACAAAAAAAAAAAAACAGAGGGAAACTTATCAGGAAAAAAAAAGGGGGGGAAAAATGAAAACCCTAAAGATTATTTTACCGAGAGTTAGAGAAAATATTGGAAAATAATAAGAAAGAAACTTGCAAACAAATAAACAAATAAATAAGATACAAACTTACCAATAAAAAAAGGCAAACAGGAGATATATTTTTAGTTCCTTGTTTCCTTGAAAATATGTGCCTCAATGAAATCCAAAGCCATGCCATAAGTATGACATTTTGTACTTTGATGCCGCACTATGAACAACTATGACTAGAGTGACATAACACGCTATAGGACTTTTAAAAACCCAAGTCATCCGCAAAATAATTAGTGTTGATACTCCATATACCGAGTTTGCTTGAATAATTCAATTACAACTTTACTAAAATTTAATTCGGTTTCTATGGTGTTACTGAACAAACGGGTCGATCGATGAAGTTTGAAATTCAAGATATATTGAATGTTGATTGAAAACTTCAATTTCAAGAAAATTATTGCAGCATAGAACATAATTTATCATTCCATTATCTGTGGGGACAAAAGGCATTGCTCAGACCACGTAACACTGTGGGAGCCAACAATCTGTGTCCACGAACCTTTAGCTTACCGAATTGAGGCACAGAAGCAACCACCACTTCCCTTTGTCCATCTTCCACTTGTACAATAATACTATCATGAAGTGGCCTCCACTAATAAATCTTAAGGCTATGTTTGGTTCCCTACTTTCTACAATTCTCACCATTCAAAAATCTTACCAATTAAATATTTTACTTTACAGATTTTTTTCAAATTCAAATTCATCACACTTTCTTACTTTTTTTTTTTATAATTAATTAATCATTTCTCAATCATTATAACTATTTTCAATCAATTCAACACCTATCTATATAATTTTTCTACTTATATTTATATATATTAATACTCTATAAACCTATATACAATCATATTATTCAAATATTATTACATATTAATATATATAATTTTTACAACTTAACACCAAATATAATTTTTATCTTCACTCAAATTACTCAAAAATTTCTCTCCATCCTAATTAAGAAACAAACATAGCCTAAAAAGACTGACTCTGCATCTTCAAGCGTCCACAACGATAGCCACCTCTCCCCCGACCACTGCAAAATACCCATATAGACCCTACGTTGGAAAGTTGATCAGGGCTTTGAAACTTTTTCTATTTGCAGAAGATAGGCATGCATTAATTAACATTACCTTTCTAATATGAATTTAACATATACACATGGGAAGGAGATATATAATGCATATTCCACCTGTAGGTTTGTCATGTTTCTTTCAATCGGTATTTCCATCATTTTTCCTATTTTTTTCCCCTGATTTGTCGTTGTGTGAGTGGTGTAACATGTTCCAAACAAAGGGTTGGAAAATGGTCTTCCATTCTTATTGGAGAGAACATCAAAACAAAGATTTTTGGCTAAAGTACAATTGTTTAATTACATCTGCATCAATATAAAGTTATGCCTATAATATGTAATAGCAAAAAGAATTATACACAACTAATTGTATATATAAGTGTAGAAGTATAGATGTAACATTTCAACTAATATTATAAGCTAGGGATTTACAAGCACAAAGTATTGAAATTTTCTTAATTTTGACACTTGAATTATATTTTAGAGATCATTCTTTCAAACAAAGTTACAATAATTCAAATTTAGATTAAAAATAATGGCTTGTTTATTTTCAAATTTTAATGTATATTTTTAAGTGTTTTTATATTGAAAACTGTGTAGAAGTAAGAGAGAAGAAAAAATAAAATTTAAAAAGTATAATAATTGAGTAAACGTTTTTTGAGTCCGTGATTTGAAAACAAACATAGCCAATTTCATTTCAAGTCTAATTTCATATGAAATTCTTAAAAGTTTTAAAACGAATCAAAACAAAAGAGTATTTTTCCTGCCAATTTACACAGCCCTAAAAGGTGAAATTTCATTATTTTATGTCGTCTGCTCATTCTTCACTTGTTCAGCAAAACTATTCCATATATATATGTATACAGATATACATGTGTGTGTGTGTGTGTGTGTGTGTGTGTGTTTGTCTGTGAGACACAGGGAGAGAGAGGAGTAGTGACCCGGAAAGCGGGCATTATGGTCATTATGTATCCAAAATTTCATGCCCACTTGAGATTGAGAAAGTAAACAGGGCATTTAAGAAGGCGGAAACAACTACCTATAAAAAAATCAGCTTTAAACGTGGATAAAGTATACCAAATTATGTTCCATGGAAGCCTTTCATTGGTTGCAAACCACGCGCAAGAGCTTGCAGTTCAGTCCTCATCCGCCACCACACAACCTTTAAAGTCGAGTCGATCGGTTCATATGAGTGGGAAATGAAAAACTTCTCATCCCACTTTCCTCCACAGCGCCAGAGCTCCGCACCATTAATCCCAGGTCAAATACAAGAAGGAGAAGAGAGACAAGATAAAAACCAGCAACGAGCCCTTAACGATGAGCAAGAAGAGAAAGCTAGGTGCGAGTGGGATTTCACCCTTTCTACCGTGATCTCATCCTCCGCCGTTGGCGCGAACATTTCTGACGCCATTGGAGTGGTCGAGTTCGACCAAGAAGATAGACTTCTAGCCACTGGTGGGATCGCTAGAAAAATACGAATTTACACCTTAGGAAAATTACTCAAATCCCGTGAAAACGGCGAGAGGGGGGTTACAGCACGTCTCGACCACGCAGCTGCATCCGAATTTTATATGTGCGCCCCGGCCAAGCTCAGCAGCCTTAAATGGAAACCAGGGTCGGGTTCCCTGGTCATCGGGTCGGGAGACTACGACGGGGTGGTGATGGAGTACGATCTCGAGAAACGGGTGCCCGTTTTCGAGCGCGATGAGCATGGCGGCCGACGCATCTGGAGCATTGATTACTCGCATTGCGATCCAAACCTGGGAGCCTCCGGCTCGGACGACGGCACCATGCAAATGTGGGACCCGCGCTGCGACGGCGGAGGATGTCTGGCTTCTGTCCGACCAAACAGGTCCGCCTGCAGCCCAGTTTGCTGCGTGGAGTTCAACGCGTTCGGCGGACCACTCGTAGCCGTCGGATGCGCTGACCGGAGAATATACGGTTACGATGTCCGCAGACTGGTCAGCCCGGTCTTCGTCCTGGACGGGCACCAAAAGGCTGTGACGTACGCAAGATTTCTTGATCTACAAACAATAGTCTCTTCGTCCATTGACGAGTGCTTAATGAAGTGGAACACAGAGGATCGGAGGCTGATCAGAACCTACAGAGGACACGTCAACAGTAGGAGATTTGTAGGGCTGTCGGTGTGGAGAAATGGTGGGTTGTTGAGCTGTGGTTCGGAAAACAATAAAGTTTTCGTGTATGATAAGAGATGGGGCCAGCCCATTTGGGTTGGCGATTGCGAACAGGCAGCTCAGCCGCGTGGTGGCGAACCGGGTTTCGTCAGCGCCGTCTGCTGGAGGCGGACCGGAGAGGAGCGGTGCATGCTGGTGGCGGGTGGATCGGATGGTGTACTGCAAGTGTTTGAGGGCGAAAGCAAGCCATGCTCATAATTTGTGATAAATGGCAGGTTTAATATATATTTAAACACTTGATTTGGTATATAGTTAGCTTCAAGATATTTGAGAACATACTCGATGGATTAATTTACTTTATTTTTCTTGATTTGTGGCAAAAACTAAAGTTGAAGAAAAGACAAAATAATACAGGAAATTTAAGAGGAATTACATGCTGTTAATTTTGTTTATTTTTTTTCCTGTTAGTTTATGTATTGATGAGTGTATTAACTGACAAATTTCATAATACTGACCAATACTCGCAGCATATTATTTTCATTTTGCTGCACTTTTTGGGGTATGATTTTGTTTATGGCTTCACAGTTCCGTCCTTGATGACACTCTCCTTCAGTTAATCTTCATTACCAACGAAAAAAATGATATTATTCTTTTTAAATCCTATGTTGGTGGATCAACATTAAGATTGCTACGTACTTCTACTACATAACTCATTTATATTCGCTTTATTTTTTATTCTTCATTCTCTTCTGTTTTCAATTCTTTTAACCATTGAGTTTCTATGTAATGGTTAATTGTTCGTGAAATATTTAGATCACGAGGAGCGGAATTTTCCCAAAAAAATATAGACAGCGAATCAAGGGTTTTCATGGGTTTCTGTTCATTTTGTCATGCCTCCAATCCAAATGCAATATAACAGTACCCTTGAAATAATTACTTCAAGAATACCAACACCCATCATCAGACTTTCATAGCATTTTTAGCCTATAAAAATAATTGACATCCTAAATAAGATATTTATTACATTTTCGCAACAGAACAAAAGTAATTTAATTACATCACTTTAGCATAATACTAAAGTTGTCAGCTGATAAAGCATAATTTATGATCTCAATCTCTCTCTACTCCTTAATGATTTACCAACCCAATTATACTCATCTCCCATGAAGTCATCTATAAAAATAGGTTCGAAATCTTGGTAAGCCTATCTTTTTAAAATGTGAGCATAAAAACAATTCCTTTACAAAATTGATTTGCAAGAAAATTTTCAAATCCATAGTAATCCTTTTATAGTGAAACAGTCCAAACATTTATTATAACGTGTGTTTACATTGCTCATGAGTTTTGGACATCTTCTACATTATTTCTACTGAACAAGACATTAATTTATAACTCTAGCTAAGGATGGTCATGTCTAGCCTTATCAACTGTCTTAATCTTTAATTCTAATTGAAAAGATTCTGTATTTAATCTTTAACCTCTATTGTAAGTATTATGTATTTAATCTTTAATCCCGATTGAAAAGGTCATGTGGCTCGAACTATAATTTTGATTGAAAGGGTCACATGTAACTTATCAGCTATTTTGATTTTTAATCTCGATTAAAAGGGTTAGCTTAATTTTAGGTGAAGGGCCTAACATTTTTATCTTAATTAAGAGGGTCATAAATTGTTCATCTACGCTAGTGTTCATTACCAGAACATAGCAATCTTTTTGAATTTTGTCTTATGCAAAACATTCAATTGGGATTGTCCATGCAAAATAGATATTTATGTTACATTTACGATAAAAGTTATGAATTTCGTATTTAAAAGCAAGTAGAGCAATTTTTGATAAAATAGTCAAATTTTTGCAAATAATGGAGATGTAACATTTTATATCACTATACATCACAGTAAAAGTGTACTAGCTCAGTACAATAAATTTTGGTAAAGTAGTTGTAGAAATTTACAAGAAAACTCACTTACATAGTAAAAATTTCATTTATGGAGTAACAATAATTTTCAAAAGACAATTGTAAAATTTACAAGACAGATCCACTTATCTAGTGTTAATACTCCTGATTTGGTTGTTCACTAGTTATGGGTCTTTAAGTTATTATTCAATCAAAATAATCTTCATTTAATTCCTAATTTAATTAAATTAACTTCCTATAAGTCTCTTCAATGCAACATAAATCTTTGAATCATGAAGGTGATTTCTCCTTATTAGGATTCATACTAGCTCTTCTTTGACCTAACTAATTTCCCAATTTGTTAGGTTTTTCATCCTTGATTTGTGTAATCAATGGTTTCTAGATGTTCTAGATGAATATTTGTGGGTGTACAGTAGTTGAAAACTCTAAATCAATGAAAATCGTGAACACTATGTTTTGGATCAACCGTGGGCTAAGTTGGATCAATTAAGCCGAGTCTGAATTGATTTGGTCACAACAAATCGATTGGCCATCCATTGGATTGTCCTAGATGGCTTCTAGATTTATGAACTAGAGACCTTGCAATCGTTCATTGTCGATTCAACCCATAGATCACATAGGATTAATTGCACTATGCGCAGGTGATCGATTCAAGAAACACTACATCCATGATCGTTTGGCTTTGCGATTGATCTTGGTCGATTGCTCACCCCTGGACCAACTGTGATCGAGGTCGAGGTTTAGTTGGTCAATTTGGAAGCTATTGCTTTTACGATTGTAGCCTTCTGCAATCCATCCCTGTAGGTTGCCTTGTCTAGATCGACAAGGATTAATCTAGGTTCCATCCGATCATCCTGGACATCTAAAACTTTCAATTTTATCCATTTTGTAATAAATTCTTTGGTCCAAATCTATGTTTAGGGTCATCATGTAGGTGAATGTCCACATTATTCATGATTATACCAAACTTAATGAGGTGTTGAATACCATTAAATATGGTTAAACATGCGAATTCATACAACCCGTCTACATGTGTGCATATATTCTTGTGTTTCTACTTGTTTACCTCTCCGAAATCAACATCTACACGTGAAAATGTGTTTGATTGCACCTACGAGCTCGAATCTCAACTTTCTATCTACATAGAATTGAAATAACAAACTCGATCTAGTGACGTACTTAGGTGTTGAAGTTGGAATGGTTCCTCTCTTCTTCTCCTTTCTTAGCACCCCGTTTTCATCAAGTTTTGGGGTGGAAATCTTTGTTTCCTTCCTCTCTCTCCCGGCGCTATTATTCTTTTTTCACCATTTATATTTTTATATGCTTTTAATTTTTGAATAAATTTTACTTTTATTTTTAAAAAAATATAAATTTTATAATTCATCAAATTTAATTAAATGATAAATAATTTCACACGCGTTAGTTGCAACATTCACTAATTATTTATATGGGTGTTATAATCCCACGTGGCAAATTAGTGCAATTACCCTAATATGAGTAGAAAGCCAAAACAATCCAGACCCTAATTTATTCTTCTTCAACAATATGTGAATTCATTAGTAAGACATCCACGACAAGTAACAAATACAAATCATTTCTGGAGGTCCGTCACAAAAAGAATAGAGTCCCAAAAGAATTTATTATCTATGTTAATTTATATTATTTAGATGCATGTTTTAATACGTCTTCTATCAATATATATATATATATATATATATAAATCTGTTCATTAATTCCCTGTAGCAACCAATCAATAGGTCCAACAGAATATTTAATTTGATGCAAGGCCAACCAGGAGCAAACGTGGTAATTCCAGGGTCACAATCTATTTGGATGTATAACCCACAGCAATTGGTATGTCTTTAATTAGCCAGTTCTGCCACAATTATGCATGTTATTAAGCCAACAAATGGGTAACTCAAAAGTAATCTTAACATTCCAGCTTGTGGGGTACTATTGGCTCATTTATTGCGATCTTCGTGTATTTATTTATTTATTTATTTAAGGCTGAAAATATAGAAAAAAATATATATCTATAAAGGAGATAAAGAGAAAAAAATTATTTTAACCAATAATATATTTGGATTAGCGTATATTGATAGAATGTCAAATACAATATTATTTATCCAATTATGTCATGCAGATAATTAAAACTAAATTTCAATTCAAATATATTGCTGCACAAACTCGCAATATACACTATTGTACTTGTCAATATATGCCATATGAAATGGAGGCTGATTACGATTAAGAGATAAAAAAAGTTCATGCAATACTTTTTTTACCTAATTCCAATTCTTACATTTGCAATTTTTAAATATATAAATTTAAGAGTTCACATAGAGTGTGCCAAAATTATTAGTGTATCATTAGGTATTTTCATTGAATATATTTAAAACGATTAGATTTAAGGGTTAAATTCCTCGCTAGCCAAAGAAGATAGTTTTTGAATTTATAACTAGGGATTTAATTTGATGTAAAAACGTTAAACAATACATAGACTAAACAATTAATTGCAATTCCAGATAAAAAAATATCTATATTATCATAGAATTGGATAGGGTGAAATTGGTCTTTTAATTGAATTCCTAAAACACTCCTCCAATTATAATTAGTTTTCAACCACTCTCCATTTAAAAATTTTGCTATTAACACCTTTTTTCATTAACTTAATTTCACGTTTTATTTTATTTTAATTTGTTCCTATCTTTATTTTTTATATTTTAATTTTTATAGCACGTGCATGAATGTGCCTAAATTGTTAATGTTAAGATTCTGAACTTAATTTAATTGCATAATATAAATTTACACTATTACTTTTAATTAATGTTATTTATCTATATTATTAAGTGCACCAGATTTATAATAACCAACTTTTTTGTATTTAATGTCAAATTATCAAATTATTCTTACTTTATTTTATTTTTCTTTTCTTTCTTGAATATTATTGTTTAACTGTTTTTTCTATTATCTCATTAAAATTTTGATTTTTCTTTTTCTTTGCTCTCAACTCTAATTTGTTCTCTCTCTCATCTCTAATTTATTCTCTCTCTCTCTCTCTCTCACTCTCATGAAATTTTTAAATGGTTTTAATTTAATAAATATTTAATCTTTTTTTCATATTCTAAAGATATAATAACTCTAATTTTTATCATAATTAATAAGCATAATTAAATTTTTTAATATAAATGCACACCGAGTAACTACCCAATTTTTGATTTATTTCATCTATACAAAGCTCCCTTCAATTCAGTTTCACTACTGTGGCTCTTCTCCCGATTCTTCAAATTTGACCTAAACTCGCATTCAAAGCTGTAATGCGATATCCGCCATCGCCAGTTAGCATACAGTATGCTCCTCCTTGGCGTCATATTATTTCCCTCCCTTCCTCCCTCGCTCCCGCTCGCCCATTTCTGAATTCTGCAGGCTAGAAGAAAACTCGCAGACTCATCTGCCACAATCCAAGAAAGGTAACCGGAGAATATAACCCGAAAAAGAGAGAAGGAGAGAAATGGCAGCATCACCGGTGGCGAATACGTACCCTCTTTCAAACTACACTTACGACTGCACCAAAGAGCCCAAAAGGAGGAAAGATAACTCCTCTGCCGATCACTATGCCCGCATGAGAGTCAAGTGTGTGCCACATGTCGTATAGTTTCTGTTTAATAATTTTAATTACAGTTTGATTTGTAACTTGACCTCAAGAAAAGTGCTTCGTTCTGGGGCTCTTTCTTTCCGTCATTCTTTCCTTCTTTGTTTTTCGTTATTTCTGATGCTTATTTGGGCTTCTGAGTTGCAGCTACAACAAGGGCGGCCGGAGGATCACCGTTGAGGGGATTTTAGTGGTAAACATTTTTGTTCTCCCCTCAGCTTCGCAATTGTTCATATATTTTCGACATTACCCTGATGCTTTTCTTGAAAAAAAAAAAAGAAACAAGAATTGAGAGAGGCCTTTTCTTTTCTTGGAACTGTTTCCGTTATACTCACATGCATGCGTTCATTTTTTGTTACATTCAATTACGGTTCATGAATTATGACTTCTAAACTGAGATAATTTGTTGCAATTAATTAAGTCCAATTTTATGGAGCCAAAGTGTAAACTTGTGTTAATTTGCTCTCTTCATGGTCAATCTGAAAGTAAATAGGTACACGAGCATAATCATCCCCACGTTCTTCTTTTCAAAATTGGAAACGCATTCTATAGACTTCCAGGAGGCAAGTTGACACCTGGAGTTGATGGTATGACGATATTTTCATTTCGTTTTTTTTTATCCTGACATTGATATTCAGTGAATTAAGTACACTTTTTTTATGCTTTGCTCATAATGGATTTGATTGGTTGGACTCATCTTAGTTCTCAATTATTATTTCTGAATAAAACTTCACAGAAATTGAGGGCTTGAAAAGGAAACTCTCTAGCCAACTTGGTGGTTATTCACCTTTCCTAGTACAGCCAGATTGGCAGGTAATGTAGGAGGAATTATTGATAATTTTATGTAGAGAAATTTAATCAAAATTTAGTATGAAAATGTCACACAACATAACATCGGCTGAAGGGAAATCAAGACCATCCAATTTGAGGTTCTCAAAGTCGTAATTACAAACCCTATTAGTGTGGCCAACTCATACATACTTTGATAGGAAATAAAGTTGAATTGCTACCTAATTGCTTCTTGATATCATGTTCTGCCTTATTACATGAGACTCAAAATTTCATTATGCAGATAGGTGAGTGTGTGGCAGTGTGGTGGAGGCCAAACTTTGAAAGATATGTGTACCCTTACTGCCCACCACACATAACAAAGCCTAAGGTAGGATCAATCTCCAACCTTATATCATTATCCAACGTCGAATGGCTCCTAACAATAGGTTTTTGGTGATGCAGGAGTGTGTGGAAGCTTTCCTTGTTCATTTGCCTGAGCGGGCGTATTTTGTTGTGCCAAGGAACTTCCAGCTTCTTGCAGTTCCATTTTTCGAACTTTATGACAATGTGCAGGTGAGGTATGATTCGGTAATTTGCATGGTAACTCTGAAATAGTATTATCTTTATCGGAAGTAATTCAAGACTAAAGTTCCATTCAAAATCTATTTCTTCAGCATTAATTTGTTAGTGTTTCATCTTAGCTTTGTTATCTATACCTATATTAATACTATAATTATTAAGTTTATAAGACATTTTTGTTTTGTAAAGACAAATTACACAGTTACTCTATTTTAAAATACTTTCCATTTTCTAATCATTTTACTTCTCACTTTTCTTTTAATATATCATTTTTATCTGTATTTTTTCTAACATTTTTCTCTTTTCAATTCTTTCAGAATTTTCTTTATTTTCTTATTTTAAATATTTTGTATTCTTTTAACTTTAGATATTTTTATTTTTAATGTTCAAAGTACAGTAACTTTATAATTTATAAAAAAAAAAAAAAACAAACAGAGTGTGTGACTTTAGTGGTATTATATTATTAAGAGTTTGGATCTATCATGGTTGTATCCTGTGAGAAATTATCCTTAATTAGTAAGTTACTATCCTTAGTTAAAAAGACTAACCAGATTCAAATAAAATTTCAAATATACTATTACTTTTTTTTATACTATATTATTGTTGAAATTAGACTTGTTTCATTACACAATGTAAAATTACACGATGATCCTTATTTTAAATTCTTTTATTTTTCTATCATTTTCTTTATTCATTTCTTTTAAGCTTCTTGTTTTCATATGTGTTCTCTATCAAATTTTCATTCTCTTGCTCATTATTCGTTTTCTCATTGTAAATATTACCATGCCATTGATTCTAAATAATTGCATATCTATTATATAAACTGCAATTATTTTATAATTTATAAATAAATCTGTATACGCATAGAGTGTGCAATTCTACTTGATTATCTTATAAATCTCTTTAATTTGTTTTATGTCAGAGATTTGGAGCTGTTATATCTTCCATCCCCCTGCACCTATCCAGGTTTCGTTTCAACATGATCCAACCATAGATTCATTGGAGACTCTGTAGAATAACTCAGATGCAAGATTGACTGTAATTGATGATTTTGAATTTAGTAGCATTAGCTGTAGTTTTCTTCAGTGACTTGGATGCGATCTTAGCATTCATTAAGCTCAGGTCCTATTCTGTCCTTTTTCTGTTTTCCAACTGTCTGTTTTAGAAACAATGCTGTCATGTAAATTTTGTTCAGTGTAATTCATGAATGTTTGATAAACACACAAAAAAATAAAAATAAAAATGTTAGACTCTACCTGACCCTAATTCAATGGCCTTAGTTACATTACATTAATTAAAGTTTATATAAAATAGGTGTATCTTTAATTGCTACAAAAATTCTGTATACTAATAAATTAATTTTTATTTGATTATTAGACTTGTGCCGGGCTTTACTTAACTTCCATGACTACAAGCAATAAGGGCAGAGGAGTAAGTGTGGGCATTTGAGAGTAGGAGAACCACCCTTTTTTTCCTCTCTATTTAGAATAGATATTGAATGTAAAAAATTTAATCTGATATGTTAATTTTTTTTAATTTTTTTGCCAATTTGTGTCTAGTGTGAGAGTTTTTGATCTCCTAATTAACTAGGAGTTTTAGAAGTTTGTGTGAATTGTTAGAATTAATAGTTCATTTGAGTAAAACTTCTATCATATTGTATGGTGGGTATATAAACTATTTCTTAATAAAAAAAAAAATTAGATCAAAAAATGGTTGAGGGAGATGGTTGTAGTAATTTATTGTGATGAATCTTGTTCATCTTAGTTATGCTTAATTTTTTTTTTATATCATCTCATGTAAGATAATTTTATAGATATTTCTGCCTTGTATACCTTTGATTGTAAATTATATGACATACCAATTTTATTAGAAAAGACAATACTACTTTTTGATTTGAGAAAATAAAGACTTAAACTCTGAGTGGATGACACATTAATTTTATAAATATGCATTTCCAATTCTTTCTCCAAGATTTATGAATATTCTATACATTCTAAAAAAATTCTTTATATATTTTTTCAACTATTTTTCACTTGTATTAAAATTCAAAAATCTTTATTTTTTTTCAAAATTTGAAAATTTTATGTATCACTAACCCAAAATTTTAAAATGATATCAGCAATAGTCAATGTTTGTTAGACTACAAATCGTTGTATCCAAACACATTTTTTCTAACTTTTTTTTTTTTCAAAAATGAGTTTCTAGGATTGAGCGTCGCTCCAATCATACCCTTACTTTTACACTGAGATATTCCCAAAAAATTTTAGATTGTGAGTTTGGAATCAAACAAATCTAAGATCTTCAGATTCTTATTTGGGCATTGGCTATTATTCTATATATGGAAAGTATATCTTCAGAGCATTTCATATTTTGATGGTGCAGTTTTTTTTAAAAGCTTTTTAATGTCGAAAATGATTATACAAAATATTTCCTCTTATAGTTTAATGTTTTCAAAATCGTTGGCAAGCAAGAAACTTCACTTCATCTTTTTTTCCCTTTTTTGGTATCTTTTTGCTTATAAAACTGTCTTCAATCAAATCATAAAACCGTTAAATAATAAAAAAAAATTTTTAAAAATGGAGATATAAAATATTCTTCTCTAATGGGTCTGGTTCAAGATATTTTTCCCTAAAGCAAGACCATCACCTAAAACGTAAAAAGTAATTAGTGTCAAATTGACAGTCTGAATTCCAGTATTTGAACTAATTATGCACTGTAATTCTAACAAGTCTCACGACGTTAGTCTCATCAAGATCGACTTTGGTAGATTAGGTCTTTGTTTATTTAATTATGGATTTAATTTTCATTTGTAAAATAAAAGAAATGGAGTCGACACCTATTAGATGAAGTTGAGTGCTTGACTGAAGCAAAACTGATAAAAATATTAATTACTTAATGTGTGTGTGTGTGTGTGTGTGTGTGTTAAAGATGATGATGACCATTGGGAGATGAAATCAATTGTCCACGAATGCCTTTTCAAGGTGCACTGCACTTGCAGTCTTTATATTGCCGTGGATAAAATAAAAACAATTATTGATTGAAAAGCACATTGGGAACTCAAATAAGGACACGACACGATGTGCTATGTCAAGGAAACCTCAGATTCAGCGTCCTTCAAAGGGTCTTTTTTTTTCTTTTTCTCACAATTTATCCTATTTTAAAAAATATTTTTATTTTGAAATTATTTCTCAAATGAATCCAATTTCGTGGGAGTAGATCAGGGAATTACAATTTTTTTTTAAAAAAATTCATTTTCATGATTTAAATTCACGTAAATGTTGTAATGCTATCTCTTTCATCTATTCTCTATTTGTGTGTGTGTTGAAATATGCAAACAAATTTAATTTATCATGTAATAAGAAATATACAAATAAATATAATTTATCATCGATATAATAAATATTTATGTTAGATAAATTTAATTGAAATTATTACATAATTTTTTTTATCAATTATTTCATTAAAGCATAATACCTGTGGATAATAAATTAATAATTATTTAGATGTTTGATATAAAAATTAAAATTGTTGAGAAAAATAGAATTAATCACTGTATGATCATAAAAAAATTTTATATGCAAGTGACTTCATTATTTTTTTAAATATATTTATACAATTTTTGATATAAATACATTTTATCATTTGTTATGCTTGTCATTTTTATGTTTGTTTGTGTATTTTTTTTAAAATATAGTTTTGCAAATATTATTTAACACTGTTCTTTGTTTTTAAGCAACCTAGTAATTATGTTTATAATTTACAAACTATATCATTTTTATCAAACTAACCCAATTTCAAAGTATTTCAAAATATTAAAAAATAAACTTGTCCCAGAGCTATTCCAAAATATGGGATTGTTCTAAGACGGCTATTTCAACAGACCTACACATCTATCCCAAAGTTGTCTCAAATCCAATTTTCGCAAATGACTTATCCAAAACATGCTAAAGCCATTCTGGTTTTGCGATGGCTTTGACATGATATGTTCATCTTGATGCAAGGCCCATCCTTAAGCTGTGCTAATTTAATTTTAAAAAACAAATGATAAAGTCATTCTAAGTCTAAGATGGCTTTGGGATGATTATGACTTTTGGTGTAAAAGGCCGTCTCAAATCTATATCAGAATGTATTATAAAATATAATCTTTAAAATTGTCCCAACGTTGTCCCAAATTTAGGATGATTTTAGGATGAAGTTTCTATTGTTTTGGAATATCCATTCCAAAGTCATGTCAAATATAATTTTGAAATTGTAAAAGTTCTACCGTGCTAAAGTTGTACTAGATTGTAGCACAATTTCTAACCGCCCCAAATTGCAAAATATAACTAAACAATCTCTAACATTTATAACATTTGAGTAACATTTGAAATTGGAGATATCTCATACACCCAATGCAGGAAAGATATCATTTGCAAGTTAAAGGGATGGATTTATGATAGCATGACTTGTATTATTAATTTTATTCATATTTTATAAGACATATACCTTATATATGTTCTATCTTTTTGTTATAAATTTATATCCCTTTTTTGTGCAATTTTTTTCTTTGAATGAATGTGAAAGACGACTGCTTCATTTTTTGTGAGATATGTGTTAGTTTTGATTTCCATGCGTTACTATTTTCAACCAATTAATGTAATGAAGTATTTTGTGGTTCTTTTTGTATAATTCTATAGTTTAATGGAAGAAATATACCATGGTTGTCATTGCAATTACATACTTAATAAATTGTGGTTGACATTTGGCTTCTAATTGCTGTTTAAGAGAGATATATATTAAATTGTAATCAGAAGACACACGATATATATATGCGTAGATTAATATTGAAATAGAATTACGTATTATGAATTAAATTAATGTCGTGACATAAATATAAAGTGGATGGTTTGTTAGTCACCAAAGTGGCTTAATTATTCAATTGTTTTGTCATGTCTTGAGTGGTTATCTGTCCATAAGAGGTTAATACCCATTATTGAATTTATATGGACATATGATGTTTCTTTGTTATTAGAATTTTAGGATTTACCTAAAGGTAAATTAATATTCTATGACTAATAAACATAATGGAAGGAAACTATGTTTGCTTGTCAAATATATTTGTGTACCCAAAGATACTAATTATATTTGATGAGTTTTGTTTGATTGCCTAATAAAGTTTTGAAGCATTAAACTTATTATTACATATTATTGAGTTTACCCAAGGGAAACTTACAATATATTTTAATTGTTTGAATCCGATAATTTATTGAGCATTTATGTATTTGTATATGTCTCTTTGCATTCGCAGGCTTTTTTTGTTATTATGTTTAATGGTTTGAACTTCTTTGAATGGTGCGAGCAAGTCTATTTCCATTTAGGTGTTGTGGATCTTGACTTGGTAGTTGGCACTATTGAAAGAAAAACCTATTGCCATTACAAACATGAATAACAAGATTGATAAATCAAACTATAGAGTATGGGAAAGGTCTAACAAATTATGCCTTAATTTCATGTGAAAAACTATTGCCAACAACATTAAAATCATTATTTCACAAATTGAAAGTGCCAAAGAATTGTTCAAGCCAGTGGAAGAGCATTTTCATTCTGTGAACAAGTTTCTCACTAACACACTAATGGCTGAGCTCACGATCATAAAGTATGATGGATTGCGAAGTATACAACAACACATGCTTGAAATGACTAATATTGCAACAAAATTAAAGACCTTGTTATGATAGTTGATTACTCTTTTTTAGCGCAATTCATTTTGAATTCATTGCCTCTTAAGTATGGACCTTTTCAAAATAATTACAACTTTATAAAGGACAAATAGAATGTAAATGAATAGTCCAATATGCTCACTCATGGGGAAATGAGGTTAAGAAAGCAAGGAGCTCATTCGGTTAACCTTGTTGGTCTAGGAGCTTGTAAGGTTTACAAGCCATAAGGCAAGAAATTTAAGAAAAAAGGCACTTACTAAAGTGTTGTATGTTGTTGCTAATGCTAAAGGGAAGGAACTAAAGGTAGATGAGTGTTATTTTGTAAACAAAAGGAACATTATCGATATTAGTTATTACCTAAATCTAATACAAATTCTTTATGTACCTTTAATTTCTCGAAACTTAATTTGTGTTTCAAAACTTGGTGTTGATGGGTTTTTTTTTTTAAAGTTTGGACACATTTGCTTCAATTTATTTAAACAAAATTTCATTATTGGTTCTAAAATTCTTATGGATGGTTTATATAAATTAAAACTTGATGTGAATTTTTCTAAATCCCTATTTTCTGTTTATTATACCATTGGAACTAAGCATAGCACTGTGAATGACAATTCTGCTTGCTCATGGCAAAACACTTGGGTCATGTATTCAAGAAAAGGTTGAAGAGATTGGTAAAGAATGAAATTCTTCCAAATTTGGATTTTACCAATCTTGCCATATGAATGAATTGCATTAAGGGAAAGCAAATTAAACATAGTAAGAAAGGTGCCACGAGAAGTACTTAGTTCCTCAAAATTATACACACCAATATATGTGGGCGTTTTGATACTCCATCCATAAGCATGGTCTTCAGAATCAGTCCAGCCCGGTCGATTCAACCAGTTCAACCTGGAACCGGCCAGGAGTCTGAGCCGGTAATAATGCAAAAATTGCTGTGCATGTGACTCGTTTTGAACTGGTTGAAATCGGTGATGTGGTTAAACCGATTTCAACTAGTTCTTTTCTTTAAAATTTTTTTTTTAAGAAAAGGGAAAAAATTGAACCCATATTTCCAAACAAAGCCCTTAGTCTCTTAGAATTTTTTTTCCAAATAATGCTCTCAATTACACTTACGCCTCATGCACTGCACGAGTTTTCCCAAGTAGGTCTTACCGTCTCAGTCTTTATGACTTCATGCATCAACATCGGTGCTTCTATATTCGAACTTAAATTTATATATTAGAACTCGAATTTATGTCTTAAAAGTTATGTATTTGTCGTACTAAATATTTTATATTATGTGAAACTTACTTTTATTTTATAATTTTTTGTTAAATAATTTTATGTAAAAAAAACACAGACTTGAATATATAAATTTATGTGTGTGTATATACATGTATATATATCTATATAGAATATATTATGGTACGGGTCAATCAATTTTCTAAAAATGGTTGTACCAGTCGAACTAGTGACCCAATAAGTTGACCAGTTCAGTCACCAGTCCAGTTTTGAAAAAATTGTCCATAAGTGGAGAAAAATATTTCATCACCTTTAATAAAAAATCTCAAGTTATAAATACCCTGGCAGTATTTGGAATAAAAGTTGAAAGGCAACTAGATAGAAATGTAAAAATTGTAAGATTTGTTAGAGGTGGTGTATTATGGAAATTAAACGAGTCTGGACAATGTCCAAGTTCATTTGCAAAGTTTCTCGAAAAACATGACACGTGTGCACAATATACTATGCTAGGCACAACAAAATGGTATGTCAGAAAGGTGTAATAGGACATTAATTGATATAATTAGGAGTATAATAAGTAATCCCTCATTACCAAAAACTTTTTGGATGCATGCACTTAAAATTATCGTGTATCTGCTAAATATGAGTCCAAAGGCGGTTCCAAAAACTCTTTTTGAGTTTTGAATTGGAAGGAAACTTAATTTGAGGCACCTGCATGTTTAGGGTTACCAAATAGAAGAATGAATTTATAATCCACAAGAAAAAAAATTAGATTCTCAAACCGTGAATGGTTGCTTTATTAGAGAAATCTAAAGGTTATTGGTTTTATCATTCAAATTATAGTCTAAGAATTGTTGAAACAGCTAATAGCAAATTTATTGAAAATTAGGAAGTTAGTGGGAGTGTTGAAAAACATATTGGAAGGACCAAGTGATATTTGGCAACATTTGCATGAAACAACACCTTAAGAAGAAACTAACTTACTACCATCTGACATAAATGAATCATATGAAATAACTTTAAATAAATCGATAAGGATAAGCAAATCAGCTATTGCTAATAATTATGTGGTTTATTTGAAAGAGTTAGAATTTGATTGTGACATTTATAATAATCCTATTTCGTTTTCACAAGTCAATAGAAAGTGATGAGTCTGAGAAATAGATTAATATCATGAAAGATGGGTTAAACTCAATGGCACGTAATAATGTCTAAGAACTTGTTGAATAGCCAAAAGGCTTTAAATGAGTTAGGTTTACATGGGTCTTTAAGACTAGACACAACTTAAATGAGAATATTGAACAATATAAACCTAAACTTTTTGCTAGGAACTATATTCAAAAGGACAATATTGATTATAAAGAAACAATTTTACCTGTCTAAAAAACAAGACTCATTAAGAATAATTATAGCATTAGTAGCTCAGTATAATTTAGAATTACATCAAATAAATGTGAAAATCATCTTTTTGAATGGAGATCTGAGAACGAAGTTTATATGGATCAACCTATAAAAATTTTTCTATAGAAGGAAAGGTCACATGGTGTGTAAAGTTAAGAAATCAATATATGGACTCAAACAAGCTTTCTGACAATGATATATTAAGTTTAATGATGCCATAACATCTTTTGGTTTTAAGGAAAATGTTGTTGATTGGTGTAATTTTACCGAAAGATCAATGAGAGTAAGTTTGTATTTCTAGTTTTATATATTGATGATTTTTGACTTGCTGCTAATGATTTTGGTATGCTGTATGAGACTAAAAATTTTCTCTTTAAAAATTTTGAAATGAAAGATATGGAATCGACATCCTATGTGATAAAAATTTCAATATTGCGAGATAGATCATAAAGACAAATAGAATTGTCTTAGAAATAATATATTCATAGAATTCTTGAGAGATTCAATATGAATAAATGTTTAGCAGGAGTTGTCTCTATACAAAAGGGAGACAAATTTAGTTTAATGCAATGGTCAAAGACTGATGTGGAACGAAAGAAAATGGAATCTATTCCATATGCATCTATTGCTGGCAATTTGATTTACTAGCTTGGATTCAAATTTGTTGGATGCATTGACAGTAGAAAGTTAATGTTTAGTTATTTGTTCCTATTAGCAGAATGTATAATTTTCATGAAAAAGTGCTAAACAATCTGTCATTGCTCATCCACCATGCAACCAGAATTTGTAGCGTGCTTTGGGGTGACAATTCATGCATTATGACTGTAGAACATTATTTTAGGGCTTGGGGTTGTCAACACCATTAGTAAGTTATTGAAAATCTATTATGATAATTCTGCAGCAATTTTCTTCTCCAAGAATGACCAGCACTCTAAAGGTGCTAAACATATGGAGTAGAAATATTTTATCGTAAAGGAAGAATTTTAAAAATGAAGAGTGTGCATTGAACATATTATGACGGATCTCATGATTACAAATCCTTTAACTAAAGGCTTATAATCAAAGACATTTAAAGAGCATGTTCAAAGAATGGGTCTTGGTTGTATTGATGATTGTTATTGATAATGTTCTGATATTCTTGAACTCAATTATGAGTTATTGACATTTTGGCAAATTTTTTTGTTCTTTATAATTGTATACACATTATTGTTGTTGAGTAAGAAATTAATAGTCCATGGGACATTGATGACATTTATATATCACTTATGATATCTAACTTGACAAATTAATAGTGTAGTGGTATATGAAAGGAAATATGCAATTTTGTGGTGTATGACCACTATAACCTATGAGGTTGCAAAGAGATTTGGCTTGTGCACTTAATGGTTACATGATTAAAACAAAGATTTGAAATATCAGACCAAGTGGGAAAATGTAAAATTGTGTCCCATATTGTGGACACATATTAAGACATGATATAAAATATGGAGATATTCCATATAATTAAAAAATCTCACTTGATCAATATTTCTTATTTAATAGTGAAATAAATCTCAACTGTTAATTTTGGTGTTTGATGGATGTACCAAATTGAAGTTGTAGATATATAAGTTGGTTCTCTTTCCATCTATTAGGATTACGAAAAACACTTTTCATCAAATTCTTTGTAACATAAAGAAACATTTAGAGAGAGAAATTAATTTATTTAAATATGATGCTTTTCAATTCTTTAAAATCATGTTGTCTTTTGTATTAGGTATATAATATTACATTCAATTAATTTGTGAAATTATTTATTTAAGGTCCTAAATTTTTATGAATGCTTTATATCATGTAAAATTAAACTTTACAAAATTTTATTTAAACTAAGCACTTCTATTATATTTTTTTTGAATATATGGTTTCAAAATATTTATATTATTAAAGATTAAATTTGATACTTTTTTATGATATATATCTGATTAAGTTCTGAATTGTAGCTAGCTTACTTGTGTGTGTATATTATATATTTATCATATATTCTATTAATGTTATAAATAAAATAATATATTATATATGTTGGTGATATATATTTTTATATATTTAATTTTTTATGTTTATGTGATTTATCTGTATTCATAATTTCACAATTTTTTTTAATTATGTAGTTTTTTTAATCTACACTATGCTTTTTGGTTGAATGAAGTAAAATTACACAATATTCTTTATTTTAATCAATAACCCTTAACTTGGATTCTTTTATTTTTTTCTCTTCATTTATATTTTTCTAACTTATTTTTTTCATTTCTGTTTTATATCTTTTTAAATTATTTTGATCTTTCTTATTTTCTTGTTTTAAATTCTTTTATAATTTTATTTTATACATATACTATATCTTAAGCAAATGAAGAAACCTAGTTACACGACTTGTAATTAATTAAATATTCTTAATTCTTTTCATATTATCTTTTCTCTCTTATCTCCTAATTTTTATTTATTTCATCCATTTACAAATTTTAATTTATTCTATTTTCTCTATCTTTCTTCATTCTTTCTTAATGTAATCTATATATTTTCTCTTATAAATTTATTCGTATCTTTCTATTCACTCTTTTGATCTTTCTTTTATTTTTTTTAAAAAATTACCATATACTGTTCATTTTAGATCAATTTTATTTTTATTAATTTCTTACAACAAATAAAATATAATTTATAAAAAATTTGTACACTTGCTAGTAATATATAACAATGTCATATAAATCTTATAGAGGCAATATATAATAAAATCAATTTAATATTATAAAATATAATCTCTTCTCATTGTGTTGAGAATAGGTAAAGCATTGAGGGGACTAACTATTCCTTATTTTAAAAAGTAGAAATTACCAAAAGAATACATTATATAAACAATATGAATAAATTAAAAAGGATATTGAAATAATTATTTTGTTTCCAACCGATTTCACGCATGTTTGCAATAATCATTAGTGAATAAAAACAAATCTTCCCATTTCAAGGAGAGGGCTTCCATTGTATTTTTACCCAACATCCATCCCCACAACACTAAGATTTCATAACTAGTTGGATATCTAAGTTAGAAAACAGAAACAAGACAGCTAAGTTTACTCCTAATTCTCTTTACTGGTCAATGCGTTGTGAAATTCTACCTACTGCTTCAATTAACAAACTCTAGTACCGTTAATTAATATTAAAAATCAATAAAGAATGACGACTACATAAAGTCGTGTTATTCGTTGAGATTAATTAAAACGCACTTGTCCCGTAACTGTCACTCTCCAATCAGCACCGTAGAAAATGACGATAGATTTAAGGTAATAATTACACTTAATTAATTCAATTATTATTGTAATAGTGTTTAGTCATCCACATCCTTTTCCATTCATTTTCCCCCGAGAGGTCGTCGGTTGATTTATTTATTTATTTATTTTATAATGAAATAAGAAAAGCCTATGGTGATATTTTCTTGAATCAATTGGAACTAAAGGAGAAAGAAGACCGACAATATTAAAAATATTGTGTTTTTAACGTCAATTTTAAATTTAGGGAACATTAAGTTCATATCAGTTTTATAATGAAGACACGCTGTCCTAATAATTAATATATTTAAGGTCATGGAATAAATATTGATTGAGAGAGAAAACAAATTATTATATAATTCAATAAAAGACTTGACTTTTGTAATTAAATAATAATAATAATAATTAATAAGGACATATTTTGAGCCAAAGAAATAATAATTAATCGACTAGAAACAAGAATCTTTATATATATATATTAATAATATAAATGTCGGAGAACAGCCTAATTAAATACTCCAATAAAGACCATTTCACCGCTTTTTAATGTACATACATTCAAACATACATACGTAGAGATATATATAAAGAAATTTGTTTATTTTTGAATCAATTTGCCATCAGTTTTTGTTATGGTAAATGGCATTTCTTTAACCCGAATTATTTATTTTGACGGATGGCGAGGGGTTTTTTTTTTTTTTTTTTTTTTTTTTTTTTTTTGTTTTTTTATCGCCTTAAATGTAAGGGATGGGGAAACACATCTGAACTCCATACATTGCATAATTAAAAAATATATATTAATTTTATATTTAATTAATTTGATAATTACTCATTTAAACTATTATTTTGACTAATCTAATAAAAATTTAAAAACTCTATTAAAAGAATTAATTTTGATTAATTATACATTTCACATCCAAATTAATATTTTTTCTTATAATAAAAATTATAAAATCAAATTCATTGAAAAAAAATACATAGAATTTTCATTTTAGTTGTGTAGACAACTTGTTACAATTTAATAGAATTCAATTTCTTATATTTTTGTTGTGGAGACAACTCGTTTATTTTGTTGTTTACTTCTTATTTCTATTTTAATGTGAATTTTTATGGTAAAATTGAATTTTCTTTCTACCCACTAATGGAGACGAAGCAAGGGGTGAGGGCGAGTGTGAGATGAGAATGAACAGCGATGTGATAGTGAGAGAAGTTGTTTGGCAAAGAGGTGGGAGATAGGGGAGGCATCTTCATCCCTACCCTACTCTGCCCCGTTATCATTCCTATTTACATTAGACATGTTGTTTCCAAAGATATAACTTGTATGCAGTAATGAATTAACTTGTTTGTAATTTTTTATAAATTTTTATAATTCCTCAAATTTTCATTAAATTATTTAATAGATTAATTGATTTCTTACAACTCATATATCAATTCCTTGAATATGTTGAGGTAAATTGATGAAACATAACTCCTCTTCAATATTGTCACTGAAAAAAGGCGAAAAAAGGACTCTATTAAATTTGAGGGAATGGGTGACATCTACCCCTCTTTAGATCAAGAGCAAAATGCAATAGAATTGCAAGATACTAAGTATTATGCAAGAACTTACGAGTTTCAAATTCCTGCAGTGCCATCAAAAAGGTCCAAAAGACAGAATTTACAAGATTATAATTGCTTAAGAAAAGGTCAAAACAAGAAGTTAGTATTTGCTAAAAGTAACCCCTCAAGATTTTATTTAATTTTCCATTTTACGAATAATTAATATACATGCACATCTCATCCTTAATTTTCAATAATGTTAAATTTAATTAAGTGCCATGCGCCGGCAATCCCGATCATTATCTCATTTCTACTAGAAAATCGGCGACATATCTTGGAGAGAAGGTATATGTTCCAAAATAATATAATTATAAACATAAAAGCATCAAGCTTGAGTTGAGTGTCTTGAGCCTTATTTAATTGAGCTAGCACGTTAATGCAGAAATAAATAATGGGAGAATAATAAAGATTTGTTAAATAACTTTTGCCAGAAGTAATGTATTAGTATTAAAAGACTTAGTACGATATGTTGAAATTTTAGGCGATCGCAAATACGATTAAATTTTGAATAAATTATTAAGGTCGTACAAAGGGACAAATCAAGAATGTCACATGTTGGATTTCTTTATTCTTTTTGCACAAATTATGTCATGCCACGAGGATGTGTTTGGGTTTGACATAAATACCCCCAACTAATCAATCTCATTAGTCAAACTTGTACACAGCAGATCAAATAAACAACAAAAATGTGAACATGCCAATCATTTTTCTGGTTTCGAATATTCTAACACAAGTAACAGTGCTGTCGTGCGAAAAAGCTGATTAACGCATGCATATGGCTTTACTTTGTCAAGCTAAAGAAGTGACCAAACAAATAGATGAGTTGTTTTTTATTTAAAGAAGAGAACGCCAATCATATTATAATATACACAATTATTATACACTAATGCGAGATTGTGATTAGCTATTAAGGTATGGTGAAGGAGTTGGTGTGTCTAAAGGGGAGAGAGAATGTGCCTGTTGTTTGTGGGGCTGATTAAAGAAACCATACATTCAGAACACATTTGCTAGAGGATTGCAGAAACAAATTTCTTTATGGGCTGGAGAAGTTTTACAAGTTCACTATCATTGTTTAAACATTCGAGAGTTTAAACTGTCTGTGATTTGCTCGGCACTCTATTTTTCGAAAAACGCATCTTGTGTATTATTTGCTCAAAAAATGTGATTCATTTTCTTAGTTCTTTATAAAAATTCACAAGAAAATTTTTACAGTATTTATGCCCTAGACTATACTTTCCATTGTTTTTTAGATCCTAGCCGGTGGCCTAATGATCGTAAGGTTAGACCAAATGACATCCGGGTTATCCTACAAAAGCACCATCTTAAGTTTTTTTCTTTTTTATCCCCTCAAAATTCATCAAATCACTCAAACCTTTTACTATTTACTTTATAAGTGAAATATCACTCAATCTCTCAAAATTAATTATTAGAATATGACATCCCATCCAATGATTTGCGATCATTATCTCTTCTCATCCACCTTTTTATGTAGCTGAGGACTGCGGAGTTTGCATGCAAATGATGTCTTGCTTAAGGGTACTCCTTCGGAATGCTCTAGAATGGGGACGTAGCTGTATAATTACTAGTTAACAAATTCATTTCATGAACAATTCTACCGTCATCACGAAGGTAGCTGTAGGGTGGGCTATGGAGATATATCCCATAAATGTTGAAACAAGTTAAAAAAAGATTAATCAGTAGGAATTGCGATGCTCTATAATCATCAATAGGCCTTAGAGATAGAAGCAAAGGACAACGATTCCTGTCAAGTAATTGTTAAGGCTTAAGCATGCCTAATGACACAAATACAAACAAAGAGAGGAGACTATACTTGGTCTTGGTAAAAATTCTCCAAGGGACAACTGGACTCTATTCCAAAAGCCAATGAAGATTGGCAATGATTAAAAAAATTAATAAATTCATGGTTTTGTGTACTGTTGCATCTTGCATCTAAATTCTTTATCCCAGAAATTGGTAGTCAATGTCAACTCTTTTTTCCCTCTAACCAAGAACATGTCCGACAACTCCTCCCTTTAAATTCCTAAGGCCCCACAATCCTATCTTCATCCCAAAGTTTCCTTTTGTCCGCACCTTCCCCCTTTCTTGAGCACATTACCGTGCATCACAATCTCATCAATCTTAAAATATAACCAGGAAAACAAACACATACTTACTGTTGAACTCTAAGTTGTCTGAGAATGGGTTGCAAGCCATTAGATAAGCCAAAGCAGAAGCACAAGAAAGGTTTGTGGTCTCCGGATGAAGACCAGAAGCTCAGAAGCCACATCATGAAGTACGGTCATGGCTGCTGGAGCTCTGTTCCTGTCAACGCCGGTAAGTTTATGAGCTTGTTGTCCCTTTGAAATACAAGGCTTTCCAGAAAATACATAATCAAAATAACTTGTACATTCGTTCATTTTCTTGTTCGTACATTCATCTATTTTCATTTCATTGATTGATGACAACCATTTCTATTGCCATCACGCCGAGATATCTATTAACAACAGAAGCAATAGTTTGTAAAAAACAGATGTCATAATTTTACAAATGGAGGTAGAGTACTAAACTTAGATGACTTTTACATTCATAATTCTTGCAGTTTTTACTTTCACATCCTAAGCATGTAAGGTGAAAAGTTTACGGCTTGATATCATTTTCTGACACAGTAATACCATTTGGATGACAGCAGGTAATTTCATGAGCCAAAAGTTACCCCATGACTTTGAATAGGCATTGGTGCCAAATGCCAGTAACGCAATAAGTCTATTAATAAAACTTCAGCACGAATGAAATGTTTGCGTAATGATGCCTCGACAGCTCATGATTCAGATTCCTTATGCCTCAACTGTATTTTATGTCAAGTATGATGTCTGCTAAGCAACTGGGATTGATTGTACCAGTTTAATATCCTATTTTATGGACTAGATAAAAACATGATCATGGTTGACTTCAAGTCATCCCATCATCTCATCTCCTTGCTTGGCAGGTTTACAAAGGAATGGTAAGAGCTGCAGACTAAGGTGGATTAATTATCTACGGCCAGGATTGAAGCGAGGGGCATTTAGCTTTGAAGAGGAGGAGACAATGTTAAAGCTTCATCAAACATTAGGCAACAAGTAAGAAAAGAATCTAAGTTCTGCAAAACATCAATTGAGATTTTAAAATCCTTTTGCTATAGACTTACCAGGCTTCTTGCTTCAGACAAATTCAATTAAAAATAATAATAAATAACATTTGTTCTCTCCCTTTCAGGTGGTCTCAGATAGCACATCATTTACCAGGCAGAACTGATAACGAGATAAAAAACTACTGGCATTCTCATCTAAAGAAAACAGTGTCGAAGAGGGCTGAAACTGAAGCTCAGGTGAAAAATGCATGCACGAACGGGCAAATTCAAGGATCAGAACTATCGCCTTCTTCCCTCAACGCAACTCCCCAAACTATCTTTGGATCTTTTAAGAACATGGACGCATTTGAGTCTGTGCCCCAACTGATAGAACAATCAAAAGGAATTCAAAAATGCAACTTACTACCGAAAGTTGTTTTTGCTGAGTGGCTCTCTTTAGACCAGTTTCAAGACTCGAGTTACGGCAGCGGTGTAGATTTCAAGTGTAGTCTTGACAGTAATTCGAATTCTGAAGATTCTCTGGTTCATGATCCACTGCTCTATGAAGGGACCTTTGGCAGTGAAGTGCACCCAAAGTCCGGCGGCGGTTCTGTTGATGATATACTTCAATCTGCATTCAAGTTTGAGGATCAAATGCCAGAGATTGGTATGGATGATTACTTTTCAGGTGAATTCAACATCAACTGTGATGACATGTATATATGATGAAGGGCGAAGAATGTTAGTTGAGCAACTTCATGGAGAAAACACTCTTTATTGCACTGAATGTCAGAATCAGTAAGAGTTATATCAAATTGTATTCAGCAATTAGTGGTTGTTGTCCAAATGAATTTGCTTCTGAGACACTTCTTTCATCTCAGCCCTCTGAACGCTAAAGGGTTTTTCTGCAATAAATTCACAAATAAAAGATGTTATTCGATGCAAATCATTTCCTATTTTCAACCCAAGTTTATCATAACAAGCGAATATAATTCATCAAGGGAAACCAGTCTCTCCTTTTCGGCGTCCAATTTTTTTCTTAAATAGCGGCAGCAAAGTATAAATTGTAGGAGATTTGGCACTCTGGACACAGCAGCAACAACTAACAAGATCATGATCTCTATTTTTCTTCCCTAATATTTCTAGAATAATGCAGCAATATCCAGCTCAAAAATCACTAATTTTAAACATTCCGGAAGCATTCGAAATACATACATGAAGGCCTTTTTTTTTTCTGCATATCACTAGAAGTCTAGAACTACCTTTCAATGTCCTGAGCATTATCTCCAGATGTGAAGTGGACTGTCTCATATCTCTTCACTGGTTTCCAATAAACTCAAACTAGAGATGAGCCTAGAGCAGAAAAATCAATTTGTGGGCCCAAATACTAAAGGGATCATTTTTAATCCACATTCAATAATAACATATATAGAAAATAAGCACTTCGCATATTTCTGATTTCCAAAATCTTTGCACTAACTATGAAACATATCTTTTGTGCACTGTTCTAAAGACAAATTTATGTTGAATTTTTGATCCGAGCCTTAGACGATCGCAATAGTTAAAATTGCAATTGTTAGGTTAGGTTGTCATTCCCAAAATTGCAAGGTGAGAACTTTGACCATTAGTTGCAAAAGGAACAAAAAATACGTGAGGAGATTTTAACATATTATCTTTCTCAACTAATACAATGACAAAAAGAATTTACATTGGAGAAACACCAGAAGCCCACGGAAGTTGATACACTACGCTGCGGCCAGGTGGCAATTAGGCGAGGTCATGATTGGTAGGTCAGCTTCATACACGAAATGCTAGATTAGTCATCGATTCAAAGCCAACCTATTTAATCTTGTAGTTCAGTAAGTTCGATCGAAATTTTGATCCCAACTACCAAATTCTTAATCTGAATTTATTAATTTTATATTAAATTTGAATCATATTTTTCGAAAAGCCATCCTTAGAGCTTGCCTAGTGTCATATATTACGTATGCTTAGCAATAGTAGCCGAAAAGCAATTAGAATCATACGGTAATTTTAATCAAAGAGAGGGCTTTTTATTAGTAATAATTTTAAATCAGAAAATATAAACTTGCCTCTTTGTTGTTTTTTTTCTTGATACATTCCCCAAAAGTAGGAATGATGATATAAATAAAGATTGCTAATTGGCACATTCCTCGACAATAGTGATTGTTTTGTGACGTCGGGGAATTTTCAGAGTAGAAACAAAAATAGGGATGGCTAATCGCTGACACTCGTCTTGTGAAAGAAGAAATGGAATATGAGTTGAGGGAATAATTTTCCTTCGGCTTTAAAGCGGGGTGGCGGGGGAACTTACCCTCACCTAACCCCCCTTTGCATAGGTTAATATATATATATATATATAGAAAGAAGTGTATGTATATTGTTTTATATATAGTAAATTATAATATTACAATTAATTATACGTAACATTTTGTAATTAATTTAAAAATTAATCAATTGAATTAGTAGTTTGTTCATTCTGTGAAAATTAAAATAAAAAATTTCAAAAGAATTATTTATGATGATATGTATATTTTAATTTAATAAAATATAAATTTTTGTCACCAAAATTAATATGTTTCTTTATAATAAAAAATTATAAAGTAAGACAAAACTAAATTCATCATAATACTCTTTCTTCAAATCTAATTTTTACCTGATTTTCTTGATTTTTGTAATATATTAATTGGATAAATGTTTTAGTTTATTCCTAATTTATATAACTTAAAACAATTAATGATTTATCATTCTATTTCTTTTTTTTTATGGTAAATAGACTTAATACACTCATTTTTTTTTTACATTCATGATTTTTTAAATTGAATATATAAAATGAATACAAGTTGTTCATTTGTTTTATAATCGAGGGTGGTGAAAGATTTTTAACCACAGGGCGGGCAAGGTGAAGCATCTCCCAATGTACAATGATATTATGTGCAATATTAATTGTTGACATTTAACATGAATTCTTCAATGCGCACAATGACATAAAAAAAAATATTAAATATTAAATAAAATTTGACTAACGTCATTATGTGCAATATTAATTGTTGACATTTATTATGAATTCTTCAATGTACATCTTTCAGAGTTAATTGTTGTCATTCGAAAACACCTCTCTAAAACTATGAATATCTTTACTCAAAATTTGAAGTTTGACACACACACACACTTGTTTCAAACTTCGAGAAAAAAAAAACCAAACCATGCTAGGGCTTCCGTCAATTTTTACTACTGTGTTAGGTTAAAAGTAACTTATTAAATTGTTTTGAATCTTATAAGCAAATACGTGTTATTCTGAAAATAAGTTATCATTATTGAATTTTATAAATATAATTAATTATAATTTCTTTAGTACAACAATGATTTGAAAAACGATATAATATCCTTAATATAAAATAAACAAAGATATTTTTAATGTTTTAAAATAATTTAAGAGAACTTCTTCCTTTTCAAGGATAGGAGTTTACTCCAAATATCTCGTTTTTTGCAACTTATAGAACTCCTTAAAAAAAATACTTGACACTTTTATTTAAATGAAGACGACAATAACTTAATGATTTTATTTAATTTCAAGGCTGTCGGTTGGTTTGGGGTTGTGTACCATGAAATCAACAAGGAAAGCCAATAATGAGATTTTCCGGACAAAATTCCTGTTGCACTATAAGAAAATGAGTTCTGTAAACTATGAGCCAAAATAAACGTAACCCATTTTTTTGTTTTGTTTTTCTCTTTTGTTTTGCCTTTTTTTTTTTTAATGTTACGTTTTTATAATGGAGCACAAATCTTATATCATTTTTTATAGTCAGGAGTCAAGACACGAAATTCAAGGGATAAATATGTAAGATTCAATGGATGAATACTGATAATTAATTATTTGGGTGGAGAAAGAAATAAATTAATATAAAATTAAATTAATGACTTAACTTCGTGATTAAATTTGGAGGTAAGAATATTAAAAAATTCAGACAAGTTTTGGGCCAGATAAATAATGATTGTCTGCACCTCTTCAGCACCTTAAAAATCAAAACAATTTTTTAAAAAATCAACTTACACCGAGATAATTTTTGTTATTCTTGCACTTGTCGGTAGACAAGACATTTCGTCTCCCAAATTTATTACCTTGGACGGCAAAAATCGTACTTGCTCTACGGCTATTATGATTTTAATTTGGTGATATAAGCGATTCTAATTCCGACCCAAACTGCTATTCAAGGTACTTTGCTCTTAAGTGAATTTTATTGTACCTAGTAACCATCATGTGACGTGTTTGTAACATACTGTTGTTGGTAGTCAAATTATTCAAATAGATGAGTAGCTTAATTAATTGGAACTTGGATAGCTGAAATTAATTATCAAGTTGAATTTGAGTAGTTCAACTTGAAGCTCAAATGTTCAGCAAGTCAACTCGTATAAAGACATATGTGTTGTTTTATTTTTTAAAAAACATCTTTTATTGGCTTACACTCAAGTTTGATTAGATTTCTATAGGAGTTTAGTAAAGATTAAATTTTTTGGATAATATTTTTTAGTGAATTCAAACTTAAGTTCGAGTTCTAATTCTAAAAAATTAACTTCAATTCAAATAGCTTGCTACTATTGTACATTGTTAGAGAATATATAATTTTCTTCATTCATAAGTTTCTTATTATTTATTCTATTCAATTATATATTTATTACGTGCCTTTCATAGACTAATTCTAAGCACACATTTGGGTTCTAAACTATATATAACCTCCCGAATTTTGTCATATAAAATAATAAGTCACAAACTAGAGAGAGACATTCATCCTTTTTTACTTCGTGTGCTTAGAAAAAATTAATGCAAAAAAATTTGTTGCATGATAGAAAGTACAAGGCAGGGTTCTGAATTATTCTTGCAGTGATCATCAATGATGTATATGCACATATCAATGATGCACACCTCAACGATTCTCAGGGATTATGCAATTAATTAAATGTAACTTGCCAGGCCAAGAGTAAGCAAGTGTACATGCATACATACATGTGTCTACTTGTGTTTTTGGCACAAATTGATGAATGATGTTTGCTACTGTTGCTGAATAAAGGAATTTAAGTGATGTGATAAAGAAATTTGTGTGACGTGTTGGAATTTAAGTGATGATTGCATATTCCAACTGTGATTGAATTTTGAAGAAATTGTTAGGGTTAATTTGTTCATAGAGACAGATTAAAATTTTACTAAGTTGGATTTCTTATATTCTTCTGGTGTACAAAAGAGAAGTTCAACTGTTATTTTGTCAAAGAGCACAAAATGGTTTAATGGCATGCAACTGGGGTTTCATTGTCTCACTAGACATCAACACTCCAACTAATCAATCTTAATTATTAGTATAATCTGCACGGCAAATTGAACTATAATAGTAACCTTTGAATATTTCTGTATGACATAAAATTGAACAAGTACTCTTAGTTTAAATTTTTTTCTCTCTTTTCTTTTAACTAATTCTTATAATCTGTCTTTGCTTTCAAAGTTTCCCTTAATCTTTCTTAATTTTATTATTACAAATATTTTTTTCATAGTTTCACGGATAAAATGTGCAACTTTTATTAGTGCGTGATAAGTTTTATAAGTTGTGATTATCATTGATTACCTACCAGAAAGTTATGGTCGCATTTTATAACTGTTAGTTAGCCAACGAACCCGAAAAGGCTATGGAAGAGAGCTATGTTATGCTCAATGATCTTGCAAGTAGCAGAGGAGTAGTACCGAAATTGCATGCAATTGCTTAGGAGAACTTCATCAAATTTAAGAGAGTGTTTGGGTGAGCTTATAAGCTTTTCTAAACATCTTATAAAATGTTTGTAAACTTATAAGTTTCTAATAAATGTTTAGTAATTTTTTTGATAAAAAAGTTTATATGCTAGAAAATAAATTGTTTGGAGTTTATAAACTCTTTAAAAATAAATTAGTTATTTTCAAGTTATTTCAAACATCTTATAAGTTAAGTAATTTTATATATTAAAAATGACGATTGATGTAAATATTTTTAAATTATATTTTATTAATAGTATTTAAGTTATTTTCATTATTATTACCTTATAAAAATTATAATCAACTATAATTATGAATTTTAATAAAATCTTATAACATATCTTATCAAATATCTATTAGCTTATTTTTAAAATAAGATATATGAGTTTATAAACTTTAAAAACATCTTATAAATTATATAATCTTTATAAGCTCTTATAAATAAGTTTAGCTAAACTCCCTCCAAGAAAGCTACCAAGTTAGCCCTTGAAGGAGGTGCGGACAGGTCATGCTTAGAACTGTTGAAACGATAAAAACTTTGGTTGTGGGACATTTAGGAGTGCCAAGTTCATGCATAAGGAAACTGCATGCAGTAAAATGATAAGTAAGTGAACAAATTCATTTCACGAACAGTTGGTTCTACAGTCAAATGAGATGTAAGTAGTTATTCGAGAGGTAGCTGCTAGGCAAGCTAAAGAGAGAGATCTGGTCGAGGGTCAATTTGATAAAAAGTTACTAATTTTTTTTTCTTGTAAATCATTAAGCAGTATTGCGAGTTATGGTTTTCAATGCGAGCACAAAACAAAATCGGATAATTACAATGAAAAGAGGATATTTCAAATGCTTTTTAAATCGGAACCATACCACAACTTATCTTTATTTTTAGTACATATATCAATTTCCTCCGTTCTTTCGGGAAGAAGAAATAATAATCTTCTCCCTCATAATTATGTGAAATACAATCTTACTATTCTTTTTGCATTGTGTACCATTGAGTTTATAAGATACTATTTTTATCAGTTGCAAAAAATAAAATAAAAATTAATTATACTTTGCAATATTAGTTAAAACAATAAATAGTATCAAATTGGTTGTGTTTATTTTGGCTTTAAGTGAGTGTTTTTAGGTACATTTTTTTAAAATTATATAAAAATAAAAAATTTAAAAAGTATAATGATGATCAAAATGTATTTACGCTGTTTTGAATAACTGGAACCCATCATCGTAATTCTAATAAGTGAGAGGGGGCATTTATTGAGGAAAACTTACTTTTATCGTGAGAGAGTCCCCCAAATTAGGAATGATATAAATAAATAAATAAATAATGTGGGGTTGACAAATTCCCCAACACTAATGACAATTATATTTTTGGGATGTCTTGGAATCTTAACAATTCAGTGCACACTATTGCTATTCTGTACAACACCAGCAGTTGACATTCCAAGCTCGCCTAATTTTGTCTATTTTAATTTGTCCCCTATAAATAAAAAGCCCCTTCAACTATTCCTTCCGTCAAATTCCAAAGAGGCCCCTACATTGCCATACTCGTATGACAAGTAAGAAACAAATTAAGTTCTAAATCTGCATGACATATAAAACTGGGCTAGCTAGTGAAATTTATACATTTGTCAGGCATGTCTTGTACTTGTAGCAGGCTTGTTGCTTCATAGAAATGTTATTTGAGAATTCTATATAGAATTTCAAGACCTACTCCTACCCATTTATTTTTATCCATATCGACTTACCTTAAAAACCGTACCAATCAAATTTTCAATCTCATTTTTTCGCTCTATTCTATTTGTCCTCATTTTTCTTCAATACATAATAGTCACGCATTTATGTAGTTGCCAAGTGTGATAAGAAAAATTAACATGGCAACTACATAGTGGTGGAAATAGAGAACAGAGATGAAAATAGGGATAGAAGATTTTACAGCTTGGTAATCCCAAAGGAGAGGAAGAATGCATTGTTTCTAGACAAGAACTTCTATTTTTATAGGACTTGATTTTAAAGAAATTAAATCATGCTTGATCACCTCCATGAGAACTAGTTTTGTAAGTTTCAAGTTAGATGTAACAACACAGTGTAATTAACGCAATTCGTCGGTTCATGTTGTAATACAACTCATTCACCCAAAAGCAGTAAATAACAATAAGTTCAAACACATAATATGTCCACACAATTTAAAGTCACCTCTCTTACACCAATTTTGTCATAGTAAACGCTTCTCTAGAGGTAAATAAGCTTAAAGCTTAATACTTTACTAAAAAATGTGTGGATGAGTGTTTGGCACTTCTACAACACTTCAAACTAATATAGAATGCCCGTCCAAGCCTTGTGCAATACATCAGAATTTATAGAGGACCTCCATCAATAGGTACCTTGAAAATAGGCTACAAATTCTTATTAAACATATGCACCAAATCAACTCTCGGTTTTGTCGATGAAGTCCGCTGGTGTTACAACAACAGGTCAATTCTTCTTTTTGCAACAGGACTCCGTTCTAAATTTAGCCTCATCCACTCTTATATTTTAAGAATCCATATCTTCAACCCAAATCTTGTAGATCGTAGATTATCTTCCAGCTTGGAGCATGATTTAATTTGTTGCTATATTTATGTACTTCTTTGTACAAAGAAATAAATCCTAGCATATTTACACATGACGAACTTACAATACTTGGCAAATTTAATTATACCACATATTGACAACTCATCCCAAAAATCCAATAGCTATCACTAAGTTAAATATTTTCTTTTCATTTCCATGTTTAGTTGTTCATATGTTCTAATGATTTTGGCTCAATACAACTGCTGTCAAGCTGAAACTTACTTGTCAATGTCACGGAGGGACATGTTCTCTTATGCGATTGATTTCTGGACAGATTTCTAACCAAAACCCTTGTTATCTCTCAGGTGGTCTCAGTAAGCACATTGTTTACCCGGCAGAACTGATAATGAGATAAAAAAAAAACTACCGACATTCTAGTCTAAAGAAAGAGTGTCAGCCACGGCTGAAACTACAGGTCGGGCTAAAAATGAGTGCATAAATTCAGAAATATCACCTTCTTCCCTCAAGGAAACTCCCCGAATTTCCAGCTTCAAATCTTTTGAAAACATGGAAGTATCTCTAACGGACACAGATGAGTCTATGTCCCCATTGGTACAACAATCAAAAGGAGTCCAAAAAGGCAACTTATTAGCAAAAGTTCTTTTTGCCGAGTGGCTCTCTCTAGACCAGTTTCATTCCCCAAACTTGAGTTCTGGCAGTGGAGATAATTTCTTGTCTACTCTTGACAATTATTCAAATTCGGAAGATGATCTGGTTCATGATTTCCAGCGCTATGAAGGGGACTTTGGAAGTGCACCAGGCAGATTTCATGTATGCTCTTGACCACAATTTGAATTCTGATCAAGATTCTTTGGTTCACAATCCACTGCTCGATTAAGGGGCCTTTGTCAGTGAAGCGCACCCAAAGTTCAACAGCATTTCTGTTGATGATATGCTTCAATCATCGTTCAAGTTTGAGAATCAAATCTCAGGGATTGGTCTGATTGATTATTGTCCTGGTGAATTCAACATGAACTATGAAGAATGTTAATCAAGCAACTTTGCGGAGAAGACATTTTTAATTGCATTCACTATAATTCTAGAATCAATAATAAGACAGGTGTACGAAATTGTATTCAGTAATTACCAGTTCTTGTCCACATGATGGTGCTTCACATCAAAGGATGATTCTGTAATAAGTTCAAAACGAAAAGATGAAACTTGATGTGAACTCGTTAACTATTTCCAGTCCACTTTTATTAAGACAACACCAGAAGACAATTTATCAAGAGAAAAATTTGTCCATAAGAGGTTACCTACTCTTTTGTAGGAACGTAAACAAAATAAAACATTTACAAAATTTAGACATTTTTTTGAAAATTTGCAAGAAACTAAACAGTTACAAAATTTCACATGTAATGTACGACAATCTTTCAATATACTATTTCTTGACATATCTAAGGAATCAAACAATTCATGTATCAACTTCACTAATCAGGACCTTAATCTATTACCACAGTTAAAAAGGGTCACGAGTAACCTTTGCAGTTGTTTTATTTTATGCACCCAAATAAAAGGATCACATATCCGACCTACAATTCCAATTGAGTGAGTCATATGGTCTCAATCTATTATCTCAATTGAGAGAATCACGTATCTCACTATTACTTGGTGAATAGGTGGAACTAGTTCCTAAACTATTTCAGTTAGTCTTCATGAGCATTACATCACAATATTTCCATATAAAGAATTTTAAACCAAGAACATGTCAATTTGTGTAACTTAAATAGGAATAATTTTCAAAATAATTCTAAATAAGTTTCCACAAAATATAAAATTTTCAGAAATAACGTGAAATTATTTCAGTAAAACGTAAAAATTCTCAAGAAAAATATTTCATTTGAAAAGGCAATTGCAAAAATCTATAGATAACCACTTTACCTACTTCCTACTTACTGGTCTTGCTTCCTACTTACTGGTCTTCACACTCATAGATTTGATTTTCTCCGTTTCTTATACAAGTCAGAATAAACCCCAATTTAATTATTAACTCAGCGAAATTTAATTCCTATGTGCTTCTTGATGCAATTCTAAATTTTGGATTATGAATTAACTCTTCTCTATAGATTTTGTACTCACTTCTATTAGTCTCAGAATAAAAATTCATTTACCAAAAGAGTCCCTTATTTGGAATTTTGTATTTGCAAATTCCCTATTTCCTGAGAGTCATTATTGCAGCTGCTTCAATGTGTTTGGGGTCCAAAATAATAAAATTGGACATTAAAATCATGAAAAATCAAATTTTAGCCTTTTTCCAGGTCTTACCCTTGTGAAATCATAATTCACCATGGTGAAAACTAGTTCCACAACTACACAATGACACACTTGGTGTTCTGGCCATGTCCGCGAAAGATAGGCCAGCACTTGCAGAGGACCTTCTTGCACTTGCAACACCGGCCGCAAAGGGCAGTGGAATTCTTTCTCTGCCCACTTTCCGACTGTGAAGGGCCACGTCGTGGTTGCCGTGCACGCTAGTGCACTCACGGCTTTAGCTGCAAAGCCTCACCCACAATCGCGTGGGTCAATGTTGCGGTCTGCATGCACGTTAAGGCGTTGTTTGTTTTCCAACTTTGTTTTACTCAAGCTTAATCCCTTTTCTTGACACATTAACATGTTCCAATGGTTCTTAGGGTCTTTTAATCATACTCCAAACATAAAAATCCATTCTTGATAAGCTTTTCATAATTTCCCTAAAGAAATCCAAAAATTCACCCAAAATTAATATATCTTTCTATACGCAATTCTATGTCAGATTTCCTATGCATGATTCAACTAATATATATCCAATACCATGCTCAAATTTTAGTCCTTGTGTTTCCTATAATTTGCATGATTTTGGGTGCCTAAAATGTATGAAATAAAATTCTTATAAGTATGCATGAATTCTACATGATTCGGATTGAAAGATTACCTTGAATTCTACATGTTTGCTACTCAAAATTTGGTTCTTCTTTCCCTCCCTTCTCTTGGATGGCTAGTTGGTGTCTTCTAAGGTGGAGAATAAAGTTTGCTCCGTATTTACGTTAGGGTATAACTAGGCCAATTTTGGAATTTTGGCCCTTCATAAATTTGGCATAAAAATTCACATGCATTTCTGCAGAATTTTCCAGCCCTATTTCTCCAATCTTGACCCTTCTTGTGCATGGTAACGTCCCTTCATTAATCTACCAAAATTTGGAAGGAGTTTGATCCTGCATGAATTTTGTGTAAGCCACCTTCCATACCCACTTAATATTTCCACAAATTTTCCACACGAAAATTAACAAAATAATTAGCAGCCCTCATGTTATGGAAATTGCTTCTCCATTACCCTACTAAAAATTGGTAAGATTTTACTTGTGAAATGTTATGTCTATTGCTTTCCATGATCACTTATTTTCACCCTAATTAACTCAAACGAAACTAATAAATAAATTGGCCATTAAATAAAAAAAATTACCCATCAAAATCTTACTAATAGCATTTTTAGGAACATTATTATTATACCCCAAAACTCGGGTATTACAGAATACATAGCTCAGTGTAGAAATGCTGGACCCAGAAAGAAACGCAGCACTCGGCTGTTCAAAATCACTGCACTGCGAAATACATACATGAAAAATGCCATCGGCAGATTTACTAGAACTAGAGGTTAACGTCTTGAGCTATGCTTTAAGTCGTGAAGTAGACCGTCTAGTAATGAATCACCTCTCTTGACTGATTGACCAAACTTGAACTCAGAATGTTTCGCATGAACCAGAGAAGAGGTGAGAGCTACAGAAAATGGTGGTCTAAGAACATGGACATTTTGGAAGGTGGCAAGGATCCTCTTCAGATTTCTTCGAGTGAGAACTCTCCTTGTTAACCATCACTTACCCTCCCAACCGCAACCATAATTATTGAGCATCTTCACTTTCATAGATGATATTAAAATTCATTGTTATTATTGTGAAAGAAAATTTAATACATTTGATTTATAGGAATAATTAGCCTTCGTTATAACTATTTTATACAGAGCTTGGCATTAATTCAAACACATTTGATTAGACTAAATAAAATAATTTATTCAATTTAATCGTTGAATTTGGCCATTTAAGTACTAACAATTCAAAAGACAGGAAAATCTTAGAATTCGTTTCTTTCGACTCTCCTATCTATCAAAGGTTGCATTTTTGGCCTATTAATGCTTGAAAGTGAAAAGGGTTAACTTTTTTGTTATAAAATTTTAATTTATGGGAGGTGTAAATACTTCGTTAAAGTTATATATCTGAAATGTTTTTCCTCAGTGTAAAAAGTCCAATTTTATGAATTTCTAAATTAATGCATTGCGTTATAACTTGTCTTAAATTTGGATAATATCATAAAAATTTCATACGATAAGTCGCGTCATACTAATTATAACTAAACTCATTATATGTATTCGAATTATCTTATCAGTTGACACTCGCATTAATTGTCACATAGACCATCCCTTTGGGTATTATAATTATTTTTTAAAATATTTCAACACATCAACAAAGGTCAACAAGGTCAGTGTACTGCTGATATTGAATAAGTTAAACAATAGGAGTATCTTAACTCAAAAGTTATCGTTGAAATACACACTTAACTATTAATATATATGAAAACAAACCTCCGAGGGCTTGCATCATATTTTCTCTTAGAAGAGTGTTTGGTTCACAACCAGAATTTTATTGAATTGGAATAGCTTTTTGTGACAACTATTTTTGGAAAAAGACAACTTCAAAGACCCATTCCAAATCAATTTTGGACAGCTCTAAAAGATATCTCAAAATTTGGAATGACTTTCCATTGAGGTCTTCTTACACAATTTTGAGACAACTTGATGATAGTCTTTTTAAAACGACTTTGAGAAGTCATTTTTGCATTTCTGGGATGGCTTTCCCAATAAAATATGTTTTTTTATAAATTTATATTTTTCATGATTTATAACAATTCCATATTAACAAGGAAAATACACATCCATGCAAATTAAAAACCTCACATTTGAAATAAGCATTTAATTGAAATATGTCATGTACAAACCAACATTATTAATTAAGTTTGGGTTCCATGGATGAGGAAGAGGAGGATGATCCAGTACGTGAATAATCTTTAAAAGATTGTGCTAAGGACCCCATTCTTGGCACCCTTTCCTTTTTGAAACCTCTCAAAGTTGAATTGGTTTGCACTCTCAAATCCATATACTTGTTGGCGGTTAATGTATTCTTCAACTTTTTCTATCTTCTTCTACAGCATGTAAACAAAGTTAACATAATAATATTTATAGAGATTATTTGAAATACAACTATTAGTGTAAAACATTAACTTACACCTTGAGATTGCCTACGTGGGACTGCTAATTTTCCAGCTACATTTTTCCAAACATTGGAGTATAGCGCCAAGTGAGTGGAAGTTTGCCCAAAGTCGTCTCCTAGTTATTTTTACATCATGTTTGGTTAACATATGTATATATAATGTATGACTAATAAAATACGAATATCATGGATGTGAGGTTTACCAAACGATTGCCATGAGTGACATTGATATAGATTCACCTCAATAGATTGTTGAAATTGAGGTAAAGTCAACAATGCAATTGGCTTTATTTTTTTTCACATACAGCATTTTATATGTCCTGTCTCTATTGGGTAAGCATCTACTTCCATTTGTCCATGGGAATCCATAATATTGGAAATCATTGCCCGATATAGGTGCTTCCTCAACAATTTACTTGCCTTTTTTTTTTTTCTAAAATTCTTCTCAATAAAGGTCACGTAGCCTGATCTTAAGTGAATTGTTCCTAAAAAATAAATTTCAACATAAACATAGTTATTATATTAGTGGTAAGAGATATCTATTTGGGCAACATACCTAAATTAACTTTTTCAAATCCATGCAGGTACACTGTGATTTTTTAAACACCACAAAGCTACAAAGCTATAAAATCACAACTTCACACTGGGTTTTTAAGCTACATACATATCTTAGACTGGCTACACCAAAATTCCCGTTGATGTGTGATATTAATTATAATTAAACTCATTATATTTAATCGAATCATCTTGTCCGTAACACTCCAATTAATTGTCATACAGATTATCCCTTTATGTATTCTGAATATTATTATTTTAAATATATTAATACATTAACACAGCTCAACAAGGTCAATGTACTGATTTTGAATCTTGGATAAATTGTAACTAAGTTGAAATTGCACTAGATCAAAGGTCCATCCTTCGAATTATCCTCAAATACAGTTCATTATTTGATCCTCTATTTGTTTTCATTACAGACTAGATCCAAAAATAAGGGACCACCAGACAATTTCAATCTACTAATGGAGGTGGGCATTCTGAAACTCAATCCCGTGACTGTGAATGAATCCAAAGTGCTACAGCTAGTCCATTGGAGAATTTCATTACACAATGATGACGGGTTCGGTAATTACACAATATGGAAAACCAGTCAGGATTCTTATAGCTTCCAAGTCAAGGCACATGAAGGATTTCTCAAAATTCATTACAAATTACAAGCTTGATTCTTGTTTCCTTCCGCAAACCTCCAGAACATATACATGGACAAATACATCGCAATGCGCACATAATAATTTTAAACGAAGTTTAACACACGGTACATCTAAACAATAAACAGCCATCCAAAGAGTAAATTAAGAACAAATTCGATGTTGGTTTCATATTCAGATTAGGAAATTTCAGCTTCAGAAGCAGCCTAGTAGTTTCTTTGGAGCAGTTCCAGTGGCACGATACTTTGCTGCTACCTCCTCCGCTTTGAGAAGATCTTCCCCACGTTTGGCTTCAATGATTGCTCTTTTTTCTTCTGCTTCCTTGTGGATAAGAGCAACCTTGTTTTTCATTTTCTCTATATATTCTGCTTTCTTTTTCTCCAGTTGCTCCTGGGGACCACAGTTTACAAGATTTTACGACAAAAAAGCCCAAGTCAAATCAATCATGCATGCAACATGCATGTAATGGTTGTAGGGCCTCGCATGCCGCAGCAACTCCAAGCGAGAAGTGACATGAATTGGACAAAAAGTGCAAAGAAAAAAAGACATCGGATGGCATGAGAACATTAAATATTTAATGGAAAAAACTGAATTAGTTAGCAATGAGGGAACTGTGAATTTATTCTTAGCCCACTTTGCTCCAATTTCAAAACAACTAGGATACAAATCAAGCAAAAATGGCAGACAGAAGGGTTCTCAATGATTGATTTTAAGAGGATAAAAATGTACAAAGACCTAAGCCTTGTTACCTCAATCTTCTTAAGCTCAGCTTCTAGATTTGCTTGCTTGCTATTCTCCCAAGCTCCAATAGCAGATATTTTCTTTTGAGCCCTGTAAGTAATTCAACAAGCAAGCACTACATCAATATCCTCCTCAAAGCAAGTGGCGAGAGTCAAACTTATTTTAGATCCATATAGCATTTTGAAAAGATTACGGGGTTCAGAGATTACCAGATAATGCTCCTTAATCTAAACTACATATAATCGCAATTATTTACAGCTCCTCAAACTGTTTAAAAAGTTTCTGAAGCATCAAGTGCGAAGTAAAGCTAGATTCTGTTGCATTATTTATGAAAGCAGAATGCAGCGTGTATTGAGACTAAAGTATGATAAGATTTTGATAGCCAATAAAACTATATTCACAAAGTAGAGCGTTTTCATTTTAAGAACAAGGCATTATCAAGTAGCGTTTACTTGTTTTCAGCTTTGCACTTCTCACTTTCTTCCCATGCTTTAATTAAAGACAGCCTCTTCTCTGTTGCTACCCGGGAAAGCACAGCATCTATGAAAATATTGAAGGGATTAAGTATTTTTCAATTCATTAACATGCAGATTATTTCCACCAAAGAAATGAAATAGGAATATTGAGACTAAATTACCTCTGCCTACAGAGCCCTCAGGTTTCTTCCCCTCAGCAGCTTCTGGTTCTTCTCAAATAGACACAGAAAACTTTAGAAGTTAGGAAAAGCTGTACCCTGTAAACTTTAATTCAACTCGACTCAATACCACGCGGCATAAATAAAACTCGAGCTTTACAAAGTAATGGAACAGCAGATATTCTTGAAATTCAATCAATAAGCAATATGAGCTTGGGTGAGTGTTTGCTGCTTTTGCATAGAACGTTTTCTTTGACTCAGTTGTTGTTAAAGTAAGAAAGAACAAAGGAGCTTAAATAATTTGTTTTGTCTAAAGCATAATCAACATTTATAATCAACATAAAAGAAATTTAGAGCAAACAAAGGACAAGTAGGTTTTAACTTATTTCACCGACAGTAGCAAATAAAGGCAAAGCAAGAGTCTGCTAACTTCTTTGCGGAATTTTAACAAACACATGAACCTCCCATTATCTTGTCCATGCTAAAAGCAACAAGTAGATGATGCTAAAATAAAAAGAACCCATTTTCTTTCGCATAGATAGACCACAAAATCACCCGAAAACGTACCATTACAACACACATTAACAAGCAAAGAAGAAGGGAGTGTTAAAAGCAAATTACTTTCAACTACGGCAAGAGCTTTGCACTCATCAGCTTTCTCTTCAGCAGGAGGTGGCGGAATGACCGCTTTCTCCTCAGCAACATCTCTCGTAGCCTCAAAAGGCTCGGCCACCGCCGCAGGTGGAGCCTCTGAACAAGGCTCCGGCTCCGGGTCAACCTTCTTGGGGTCCTCCGCCGCCATAACTTCAGAAAACTTAGCTATGTTTGCTTTGAAAGGAAACACGGTAGAATTAAAATAAGAAAAAGGGAATTGTTAATAGCGGATGATTATGCAGACGGGGTGAGATATTAGTAGGCGGAAGGTAATTGTCGCTTGGAATTGAACAGGGAAGAGGAGAAGCTGATTGATTGGCACAGAAAACGGAAATTGGCCTGTCGTGAGTTTCCATACGCATCGAACCCGAAGCAATTATGGTAACATACACTTCTGAGGGAGTGATTCATGGACAGTCCGGGATCATTGCTCCCTAGACAGAAGGGACGGGCTCCACTAAGGTGTAGGCCCACGCCCATGTATTTGGCTGGAGCAGTACTCCCGTTGCCGGTAAAGAATCAATCCAGCTGACGATACTGAAGGGGAAAAGACACGTACGGCTAAGAGATTCGGGCAGTCCAGGAGTGTGCTCCTACTTCAATATGGATGTGGCGCCCACAACCATCTGTGATGGAGGGGAGCAGTGCTCCTGGACTGGACATTGGCGGATTGTTTTCTTAAACTTGATGCGCAAAGACAAAGGAGGTCCTAAGGTTTTTCACTTTGCTAGGAGAAGGGAAGAGTGGAGATGTTGATGTTTGATCATATTAAATTTCCCTTCACAAATAATGATTGTGATTTAATTAGGGGAAAAGAGATGCAATTTGAACTCATAGGTAGATAATTATCCCCACATCGATATATATACATACATATTTGTGGTGAATAAATTCATACATGTCAAAATTTAATGAATTTCTAACAACCCTTGGCAGAAATTATGTGCTCAAGCCTCAACACAGGCAAGAAAATTGACACTTAATTTCCTTCAAAGTAAATCTATTGGCTTATTTTTCTAATGATCAAGAAATGCAACATTAAATAACTTAATAATTTTGAATGATAGTGAGAAATGACATTACACATATTATTCAAATTCACGAATACAAAATTTATTATGATATTATTGACGGTTATTGAAGCATAGAGTTTACTGGGTTAGGATTACTCGATCAACCAGTTTAACCTTTTTTAAAAAATCAATAGATTTAAATTATATAAATATATATATGCATATACATATTATAATATTATATTAATTTTAAAAAACTAATTCAATGTGATAAAATTATTTTACAAATTTAAAAGAGACTAGATTAAATTCAAAGTAAAATTATAAATATTGGAAAATTAGTCTTGTAAAATAAAAACAACTTAACTAATATGAAAATTTTGAATTTTAACATGCAATATTCAAATTTTCAATATCTCAGTTAGAACAATGTATAGAAAAAAACAATTAAATATATAAAGGTCAAAATGAAAAATAGGTAGTGAAAATTATATATGCTAATAAACTATTTAGGGATAAAAATGTTCAAAGTCATAAGAAAACTTTAAAAACATTATTTTAATGATTTTTGTTTCAAAAAGGTGATTTTTAGTTTAAATTTTTGCATCCAAAAACACTTAAAAATGGTTTTTATTGATTTCGTCCTATTTAATTGTTTTTGATGTGTTTTTGACCTGTTTATATCAGTTCCAATGATGAACCGATTTTATATATATAATATACTTGGACAAAAAAATCAAACTAGTTAAACTAACTGATGCAATCCAATTTTAAAAAATGCTGAACCAACTTAAGTTTTTACCATCTCTAACAGTTTATAATTGATGATAGCTAATAATAATAATAAGATTCAAGGGTTGTCTCTACTTTCCCTTTTTCCTTGTACTAATCAGATAGGACATAACTTGTACAATAAATTATATCCCTGTAACAAAATAAATGGTGTGAGATCAACAATTAATTTTCATTTCTTACAAAAACAATTAAATATATTTTTTTATCATATATGATACCCAATATTAAGCAAAATGACCTAAAAAAAATATTTAAATATTACATGTACCGGACACACAACCTTGTTCGTGTTGGATCCCTTGACTGCTTTTTAAGGTTATCTATACACTAGGTACAAATACATTGACACTTTAATTGTGTCATTTTTTAATTGATAGTTTAATTTTATGATATGTTATATTGTAATTACACGAGAAAAATAATTGATTATTTTTAAAAAATGCAATACGTATTATAAAATTGAATATTTCATATATTCAAAGAAGATGCATGGCCACGTAGACCATATATTCTGCCGACAAGTTACCACTATTGTGACAGTAGATAATTGAAAATTGGACAATGTTGATGTAAAAGATTCATGGTCGAATATATTGGCCTCAATGGTTTTCAAAAGTTGGCCCCTCTAAATTGCTAATGTAGTGTCCCATAAAAACTCTGAAAAAACACACAGAGAGAAAGGAAAAAGAATCGACGTGGGGTCGTGATTTGAAAGAAAGGGCAGCGAAAACAAAACGAGATGCAAAAGAGATGAAGAGATGAAGAGATGAAGAGATGAAGAGAAAATTGATCCTGTTTTTGAATATGTAAATTTCACATATTAATATTTTTAAAATTCAATCGAACATTAAATTAAAAAATTAATTGAATCATTGAATCACTAATCCAATTATTTAAAAAATAATAATTATTTTAAATTATATATAAATTTATATTTATACATATAATAATATTAAATAAATTTTATAAAACAAATTTAAGTTCATTTATTAATATATTAAATAATAAATTTTAAATGTAATATTAAACATTTAATAATCCAAAACTATGAAAAGATTTTTATAAAAGCATAAAAGAAATTAAATTAAATTTAAAGAAAAATATATTATTGAAAAATTAGTTTCGTCAAGGAAAAATAAACAAGTAATAAGAAAAAAAATTAATTTCAAGATGTAATATTTAATTTTTTTAAACTCAATTAGAATAATATATAGATAAAAAAATAAAAGTTAAAATAAAAAAGTAGTAAAAATTATACATTAATAAATTGTTTAGGAGATGAAAAAGTTAGAAATCATAAGAAAATCTAAAAAATATTTTTTTTATTCATTTTTAAAAATTTAATTTTTTTATTTTTTATTAATAAATTATTAAAATCTAATTTTGATTGGTTAATGGTCAATTTTGACCCGTTCTCATTGGATTATTGGATCAATATGACAAACTAAACCGGAGAATCAGTCGGTCAGATCCGGTTTTCAAAACATGACTAGTGTCCTTTTTTTTTTTCTCTCCCTTTTTTTGTTATTTTTTTCCTCTCTTTCTTTTCTCTTTCTTTTTTCTTCATTTTGTTTTTTATTCTTATTTCTACTTATGTTTTTCACTTTTAATTTTATTTATTAATTAAAAATATTATGAATTTTAAACAAAAAACAAATGAAAATGAAAAAATTAATACAATATCCAGCATATGATATTCAAAATTAAAAGTTGATATAATGTCCAAATATGATATTTAAAACATACATCTCACTTTTTAGTTTTTGTCTATGAAAATTATATAGTATAATTTAAACCAATTAAAAATGTGCAAAAGTGAAAAAAAAAAAATTGCAACAGGAAATAGAATGAGAAAAATAGAAAAAAGAGAAAAGAAAGACAGAAGATAACATAAAAAGAGGGCAGTTGTCAAGTATTGATGGTGCTGGAGCCGTACACCAAGTGTAGCATCCAGCTGCTTGACAAATAAGGACTTTGCAGGGATGCAAACTTTCTTGAGGATTAAAATGGTGTGAAAATTTAAAAATAATATAATATAAAAAAAATAAATTATTTTAATAAATAAGATACTTGTACAGTATATTTTAATCGTTTGAAAATGTGAGGAAAGGGATTCAAAATAGCCAATAAAATTTAATTAAAAAAGGGACCAAGAAATGCAATGGCGTCCCTAAAGATAACTAAGATTTACTATCAAGTTTTCGTTGGAACCAAGAGCACGTTACCGAATTTGAAATAATCATTTAAAAATTAAAAGTTGATGCTAAGTTTGTTGGTAAAATCAGGTGACAAGATCATCAAATTATGGGTTCGAATATAAATTTTTATTTACGTTATATTGATTGATTAATTATTAATTATTAATTACTAAATACTGGTTGATTATGAAAAATTTTGACACCTAACCTTTTAACGTAATAATCTAAATGAATTAAAACAATATGGTGCACACGAAATCAATAAATTCAACTGAACTAATTTCCTTAAAATGAAAAAAGGAACATAATTAGATAAATACGTTCATAAAACCCTACAAAAATAAAGGCTACGCAAACATGAGCTTTTGTTTGAACGTAAATTTTGTTGATGGCAAAAGTTGGTGTCCAAATTGAGAAATGATGTAAAAATATGGAAGAGAAAGAGACAAAAAAAAAAAAAAACAAAAGGAGTAATTATAATAATTAATATATTTGAAATTGTGTATTTTGATAAGTGAAATATTCTTTGAAATCTGTACCCAAACATAGCCATGACCCTTTGGAATTGGCATAGACTAGGGCTGTTGGTAAATCAATTAGCTTCACTCACAATTTATTTGAGCTTAATACTTGATCGAATAACTCGACTCATTTCGTTATAAATATATATTAATACTGGTATGTAACTTACTGAGATCTCTAATATGTTTTTTCCTCTACATTTTAGTTTTATTAATAAATATAAAATTATCAACATAACAATTGCTTGGTTTTGTGGCAGTTTGCTTGTTTAAAAAGTGGACTATCTCCTACTCAAATCTTGTCTTACACAACTCTTGGAATTTTGAAGCAGCTAAGGCAGGCCATGCATAACTTGATGATGAGTGTGATTCTTCTACAAAGCTTTCTAGACGACTATTCCATCTTTTGTAACGAGCTCAGTTCAATTGTGTCCTTGTGTCCTAGACTTCAAGTGGTCAATTGTGCTGCTACCAAACACGGCTCAAACTTGAATTCATTATTTTTTTTTATTTTAAATAATATATATAATTTTAAAAAATTAGTAGCTTTAATTTTATAAAAAGTGAAACATAGTACTAAATAACCGTATAGTTTATAATTATTAATAGCTTTCAAAAGATGTTAAAATATGTAAATTATGTGAATGTTTATTAATTACTATAATAATATAGTCTAATTATATATGTATTAATTTATATGTTACATGATTACAAGATAGTTCGACTCATCTTATGCTCCTAGTCCTCCCTCTTATGACATTGGACTAGGTAAGTGAGGGCTGCTTCTCGATAAATCGACCGTGGTGTTTCCTAAATTTAAATAGAAACACATTACTGACTACTTGAAAAAGAACTGTTGATAACATTTACTAATTGGCTCACTGGGCATAAACCGTCATCTTCGTCAAAGACTCTGTTTAATTCTTGTGAGGATAGCGTCGGCAATCTGTGTACTTCTGAAAATGACTTGTGATCCCAAAACTCACTATGGCCTGCGACATATTCTGTTGAATTTAAATGTTAAAATCACTGGCCAAAATAAACCTTAATGGTCGACACGTTGAATGAAGAAAAATTAAATAAATTTGCAAGACATATCGAATTTTGTGACAATCCCATGAGTGTGTAGTTAGATACATAAGAAATGAGCAAGTTGAGGGACAGAAGTCAAGTCATGAATTTGAGCTGATTACAGTACATCACTCTGTGGAATTATAGTCACTACTTTCCACATTTTTCTTCCTTTTTAGTTGAGCCTGCAGAAGGTGGGTTAGAGGTCGGAATTTATGTATTTGTTAAATGACTTTTCCGTTTTTCTCCTCAAATAATAAGTGGAGGACAGTTAGGCTCCCTTTGGATGTAAATTATGGTCAAATTATTTATAGATATTCAAGATACGGTTTGCTATATTAACTTAGTTATTGAAAAATTTAAGAATATAAAAATAAGAGAGAAAAAGTAAAATTATTATTTTTTTGTGAAGTATATTTGGAAAGATGGATTTTGGCAGACAGAAAATTGTTTGAAATTTGCATCCAAACACAACCTCATATGTTTGATTGTTCTTTTTTATGTGTATATAAATATTTAAAACAGTTTTTGATATCAATTATTTTTTCACTTAAATAATATTTATTAACTTTATTTTATAATATTAATGATTTTATAAATTATAAAATAAAAAAAGTAATAATAAAATTGAAAAAGAAAATATATAAATTAAAATTGATTGACAGAAGTATTAGAAGAAAATATAATTAATGAAAGTTTGTGAAGAAAAGTGAACATTGAAATAAGATCATAGATTTGAATAAATGTGAAAGGTATATTAGTTATTTTGAGATAAGAGCAATTAATATAAGTTTCACACATAATAAATTAAATCAAAACAACGCGTCATGAAAACAAAGATACAAATGAAAATAAAGAAAAATATCCAACGTAGACAGATAAACTTTGTCTTCAATTAATCGACGCCAATTGTCAAATAACATTATCTGTCAACAACTCACTATCTTTCAAATCATGAAGATTGTAATATGCAAGTAAAAAAATATTAATGCACTTAAAATTAATATCTTATCATGTGATTAACAAAATAAATGCAAAATCAGATCATGAGCAGCCAATCAAATCATGCCATTCACTAAAAAAAATATGATAATGAGTTTCTGCTCTGCCAAGGGGTGGCCTCTGTGATGACAAACACAACCCCAACAAAACAACACAATTAAATTTAAATTACACTCAGCCAAAGGAGGGTATAAATAACATCTACTAATCCCTCCATATTTTTCAACTATCATAAATGATTTTAATTATGGGGCATGAGTCAATTTCTTCATGGCAGCCACAACTTGAAATGAAACAGGCACATTTGACTTCTAGTGTCTGTACCAAAGCATTTACTCTATACAAATAATCAGAGAAATATGCTTCGTCTACATGTTACAGTTACATTGAACCCCACGCAAGCAGCCAAACAAATCATCAACAATCTAAAAAAGTCAAAACTTTACAAAATTATCTACAGCTTTTAAAATACAAGGATTTTTTCATAACTCAGTCTGGATCCTCACGCAACACCCAAATCATTCAGGCTAACCTTCATCAATTCACTCACAGATAACAGCTAGAAGAACCACCACAAAATCCCAGGACATTTCATGCATAACATCCCAAGAAGATGTTCAAGAGAAGGGAGAAAAAGTTCAAAACTGTCTTCAAGTTGCAATTCCAAGCAACACAGGTGTGTAAGACTACAGAAGTGAGAAAAATGTGAAATTTATAGTAGTCTGATTATTGCTCTGGTTTCATGTCTTCAAATAATTCCAGGTGCCACAGCTAAAAGCAAAAGGCCTAATGATCTCTCTAGTTCCGGTGGGCGAAGGAAAACCAACGGTCAGATTAGGGAAGGCGCGGATCATTGAAGGAACCTGCACCTGGGAAAATCCCATATATGAAACCATAAAATTAGTCCAGGAGACGAAAACAGGACGAATCAAAGAAAAATTCTACTATGTGGTTGTATCAACAGTATGTGACGCACATTTTACAAATTTCAAAGAAAGCAGGGGGAATTGTTCTAACAGGGAAAATAACAGCATGCTTTGTTGCTTACAGGGTACATCAAAATCTGCCTTCCTGGGAGAAGTCTCACTTGATTTTGCAGATCTAGCAGGAGCCACCAAACCACTGAATCTGACTCTCCCTCTGCAGACCTCAAAATCGGGAGCAATATTACAAGTTAGTCTTTCGCCAACATTTCTTGCACGACAACACACATTTTGCAGAAAATGGCAATGATCTGTTTTTTTACTGTCGTAACATTGTGGTGCATAATCCTGCTTTATTATCAGGTGACAGTGCAGAGGATGCAACTGCCTGGAGTTCCTGATTCAAGGTGACGCAAATTATCAGTGATAATCGTTTTTTCTCTGAATCTGGATATGGCCTTAAAGGATCGCCTTCCCTTGAAAAATCTCAGGTACTACGAAGGGGATGAGACATACGATCAAGACTCGGATACACAAGTGAGAGAGTCTGACAGCAACGGAAAGAAAGACACAAAAACTCTTGAAGTAAGGCCTTCCCATAGTCTAAATTCCTGATCTTCGTTGCACCAATGTCAAAGACAGAACTCAATTCCTGATGACTTGTGTCAAGTAACATCTCTGCAGGAAGAACACAGTGGAAGCCTAGAGGAAGCCAAACCAGATAGACATAGTAATGAACCAAGAGATGGAGTAAAAGAAACCTCAGATGTCTTGTGTCAGAGGTTGAAAGATCAAATAAGGCTGTTAGAAAGGGAGGCGGAAGTTTCAGAAATAGAATTTCAGTCTCTCCGCAAGCAAATCGTTAAGGAAACGCAAAGAGGGCAGCAGTTATCTGAGCAAATTGTTAGCCTAAAAGACGAGAGAGATGCCCTTAAAGCAGAATGTGAAGAATTCAAGTCCTCTTCAGCAGTTTCATGTGATATAGAGAAAGAGACTGAAAGTTTTAGAAGTTCGGTTGAGACACTCAAGCACGAGCTTCAACATGAGAAAGGATTAAATAAAAAATTGAGGCTCCAACTACAGAAGAAAGAAGATTCAAACTCTGAATTGGTTATTGCGATGAGAGATCTTAACAAAAAGTTGGACCAGAAGAACATAGAAATATCTCAACTTTCCAGCGAAGTTAAGAATCAGAGTGAAGGGAGTATAGCACAAGAAGACATGGCAAACAGTCATGGAAATGCTGATGAAGGAGCAGAAATGTTGAGGCAGAAGATTGAAAGCCTCTATTCTGAAATAGATTTACAGAAGAAAGAAAACGTCGCGATGCAAATGGAAGTAGAGAGGCTTACTCAGGATTGTGAAAGTCTCGAGGCAGAAAACAAGGAAATGCAATCCATGTTGGAACAAAATGAGAAGGAAAAGATTCAAATTCAGCGTAACTATGCAGAATCCACGGCGACAGTGAGGAAGCTCAAACTCGAGGTAGCAAGTTTGGAGGCAGAAAACAAGAGGCAGGCATTTCAGTACTCTGAATCTTTGGACAGGATCGACGTCCTTGATTCACAGGTCGACAGCCTGAAAAAGGAACTGGAGAAACAGGCACAGATTTTTGAAGAAGAACTGGAAGCACTGACTGAGGCAAAGCGCGAGGAGGAGCAGAGGGTCGTACAAGCTGAGGAAGACTTAAGGAAGACAGAATTGAGCTATGAGAAGGCAGCTGAGAGACTTCGGGAGGAATTCAAACAGGTTTATGATGACATGTCAGTAAAAATTGAGGAGAACAAGAAACTGGCTCAGAAAGCGACAGCAGAAGTCGATGATCTGCGCCAGAAAAATGAAGTTCTGGAAGAACAACTCCAGAAAGCGAGAGAAGAACTGGAAATAAATCAAGATAAGTGTGAAAGAATGCTTCGAGAGCATGCAGAACAGAATGAAGGCGTTGCTGGAAACTGCAAAGACTCTAAGAAGGCAGAAAGGAAGACATTTTTCAGGAGAGAATCCGGACAGACGAAGACAACTACTGAAGAATCAGAGCTGATCCAGGGATGGAAGTTGGAGAGGGAAGATCTGGAGAGGCGACTGGCTTCAGTGAGGAAGGAAGCAGAAAAACTGAGGCAGGAGAAGGCTGCCATGAAGTCTCAAATAGATCAGAAGATGTCAAGAGAAGAGAACTTGCATTTAGAAGTGAAGAAGCTGAGGCTCAAGAATAATGAAGTCAAGAATCATCTGCATGAACTAGAATTGGAGAAAGAAGGCCTAAAGAAAGAGATGTCCAAATGCAAGACAGAACAGGTACATCCTCCTGTGTAATAACTATTTACTTTTTTGCTTATAAGTGACACTAAAAACACTGTGAACGTGACAGGAACGCGAGAGAGCTGCACGAAAGAAAACTGCCACTTCTCCAATGAAAGAAAGGAGTGGCCAATCTGGCGGCAGTTGTGAAGTCTCGAGCTTATCGTCTGAAGTGGCATCATTGAAGGAAAGAAACAAAAAGATGGAGGAAGAGTTGAAAGAAATGCACGAGAGATATTCAGAAATAAGTCTCAGATTTGCAGAGGTAGAAGGGGAAAGGCAACAACTAGTCATGGACCTCCGTAATCTGAAAAGCGGGAAGAAAAACTAGCTAACAACTTGGAACAATGGAGAAAGGCCACCTACCGAGCATTTAGGCTAGAAGACATTATCATACTCCATTTGCTGAAGTCTGCATCTCCTTTTTGTTCCTTAATTTCCCAGTCTTGTAAGTGCTGCTACTTTTTGTCTAACAATTTGCACCTTCGATTTTTAAAATTGACCTCCTTGTACAGACAAGAAATCCTTCGAAACTTCTAGTTCAGTTTTGAAATCTGTGTAGACTATTATTGAGGAAAAGCAACAGATTATCAGAACAAATGATAAGCGTGAAGAAACCATGAATTAAGTGACATGATTTCCCCTCATTCTGTTAAGAAACTCAATTGTCCATGGTAATCCTTGTTGCAGCTGAGTTGAGTGAAGAGAATTCGAGAGTTGCATGCTAAAAAACACCTCATATGCTTTTGTAAGAAAGCTGGTAGGAGTTCTGTGGAGCTTCTTCTATCATGCCTTCTTCCACTCTAAAAAAGCCGGACATTGTCTCAAGTTTGTTGCCACATTGATGCAGGACAATATGATTTCTTCAGTCATCCATGATGAACAAGAGCAGAAGAGCTGCATATATATTTATCAATTCCTAAGCATGGCGTTCATCTGATGGTTACATAATGCTACATATGAGAAATGAAATCTTCCTCGAATATCTAAATCTGCAAGGAAAATCAGATTAGTACTACCCATTCATCAAGAAGCCAAAAGAAAATGTCAAATATAATAATATTGTGATTTAAAAGTAATTTTGAGCATGCTATTTTTTACTGGCGTGCTTTATGAGTAACAGATAAACAAAACAATCTTAGCTTAACAACATTATCCCTATCGTTTTAATGTATGGCAAAAATAAATTAATTCAGCTATACTGACACTCTCCATTTCAAACATTTTAAAGCCTTCGTCCCAAATTTTTGAAAAGGCCACTCTGCACTAGTTTTAACTATCAAGGGTGACATTGCTGTTGGCAGTACAAATGGAGGCCACGCCTTTTTTTTCTTTTTTTTTGGGAAAAGAAAAGTCGTAACAAATTAACATGATAATTCGCGGGTATTACGTCGGGCTCACGACTTTGTCAGGATTTATTATTCATGCCCATTACTCGCGTTTCAGAAGAAACGCTTTCCAGTTCCCTTCTGTGCAGGACAACACGAAATTACCTGTTCCCTGGTAAGTCCTTGTCCCTTTCGAAAAGCGCTTGATGTTGCCCAAAACGCTGACGGTAAGCACCTTTTCAGCTCGACTCCACACAGGCCAGAGCCTGCGATCGGTGTTCCCAGCTTTCTGTTTAATGGGAAGTTTCAGGCGTTTCGAATGGCATAAAGTTAAACTCGCTGTGTTTGGATTTGGCTGTAATTTGGTGGATTTATTACGATTTATGTATGCTAATGGCTTACAGTTTTGATGGATTCTTCCCAATTTTTAGTAGAATTTTCGAGTAATTGACCTGTTTTTGCGTTGTTTCCCGTGCTTTATGTAGTTGAATAATTGATGGTGATAATGTGGAGAATGGGCTTGGGCGCATTGAGGATTTTTTTAGTGAATCGTGGAAAAGCTCGAATTTGGAGTACAATGTGGAGGAAAAGACTTCAATTTTACATGAATCACTTGGTTCTTGGGAAGCCGTTGGTGCTTCTGCGGGCAAATTTTCGGCAAGGGTTTTGTTGATGAGGTGAAAGGTGATGCTACAAGGATTCTTGAAATTCTTAACCAAGATGGTCCGGAATTTGATGCAAAAACAGTGCTAAGTGACCTAGGTTAAGGGTTTCAGATTGCAAGGGAAGTTCTGTTTGGCATCTCGAAAACAATTAATTATGCCAACAAAAATAGGTGTGCAATGGTTGGGTACAAGTTTTTTGTGTGGTCTTGAGAACAGGAGAATTACAGGCATACAGCAAATGCCTACCATATGATGATCAAGATCTTTGCGAAGACTGAGGAACTTGAGGCTATGGGGAGATTAGTTGATGAGATGATTGAGAAAGGGTACCCAACTACTGCAAGGATTTTCAACATATTAATATGCACCTGCAGAGGGGTTGGTTTGGCCAGGAAAGTTGTAGAGAGGTTTATTAAATCTAAGACTTTTAATTATAGGCCATTTAAGCATTCGTAAAATGCAATTCTGCATTCTCTGTTGATATTAAATCAGTACAGATCGATTGAATGGGTGTATCAACGGATGTTGGTAGAAGGCCATTCCCCCGATGTTTTAACCTATAACATTATGATGTGTGTAAACTTTAGATTGGGAAAAATGGATCAGTTTCATGGATTGCTTGGTGATATGGGCAGACCGTGGATTTTCACCTGATCTTCATACATTCAATCTCCTCCGTGTTCTGGGTAAAGGTAACAAATGCACTGAAACAGTGCTTTACCCCTAGATGTCCAGTCAACTGCTGCGCCTCAACGCATTTCGGGGAGAACCAGCTAGCTCTGGGTTCGTGTGGCATTTCACCCCCAACCACAACTCATCTACTGATTCTTCAACATCAGTGAGTTCGGACCTCCACTTACTTTCACCCAAACTTCATCCTGGTCATGGATAGATCAGGTCCATAAACAGTGACAATTATCCTATAAAGACTTGTTTTTGCAACGGCTTTGGTGGGTTCCCTTAACCAAGGCACCGTCTATAAGTCGCAGGCTCATTTTTCAACAGTGACGCGGTCAGAGCCCTGGCTCCTCCCACTGCTTGGGAGAACTATTAGCAGCGTTGAAGCTTTTGAATCGCATGAAAGAAGTTGGCGTTGATTCTAGTGTTCTCCACTTTACCAGATAGTTGATGGGCTGAGTTGGGCTGGTAATTTGAAAGCTTGCCAGTATTTCTTCGATGAAATGATGGAGCAGGGTGCACGCCTGATGTTGTCTGTTACTCTGTCATGATAACCGGTTATGTTGTGGCAGGTCAGTTTGATAAGGCTCAGGGGATGTTCACTGAGACGATGGACAAGGGACAATTACCTAATGTCTTTACTTTCAAATCCACGATTCGTGAACTTTGTATGGTTGGGTAGTTTGGGGAGTCTCAATTGATGTTGAGAGAAATGGAATCAAAGGCTTGCAATCCCAATTTTCTTGTGTACGCTACCTTAGTGGGTTACCTGCGCAATGCAGGCAAATTGTCTGAAGCTCATGAAGTTATTGGATATATGTTAGAAAAGGGGCAGCACACTTATCTGCTGTCAAGAAATAGAAGATGCTAAGTACCTATAATAAGGAAGATCTATTGTAACATTTAGTGAAATTATGTTTATTCGGGGAGATGTTGATACCTTTTCTTTCCTAAACTTCATAACCTTGCACGTCTCTGCACAACTCAATTATGGCAATCTTTCTGTTGCAGCTGCAATGATAATGCTGTTACAACAGCTTCATCTTGTTGCAGATTAAAGGCTCTTTGCTTGTGGACTTCAGAATGACGAATATTTTATTATTTATTTAATGCAGCTGAACGAAAAAAATTGATCGTGAACCGTTCTAATTGAATGAAATGGTTATTTTTACCATTAGCAGCAATTTGTAGAAGCATTTGCTTTCTTGTTCTCGAAAAAAGTACCTTCCCAAAGTCTTACAATGGCTTCGAACACCCAATGACCTTTGAGATGGGTTTAGATTTTGTTCCAATTCTAAACTTGGTTGCATTTTGAGATTATTAACTTCACATGAAGCAGATTATGTTCTTCCAAAGCATTAATGCTATGGTTAGAGAAGCACAAATAGCTAACAAAAACCTTTACAATCAGCAACCTTTATTGACCTCTAGATTTCACTATTGCAAGATGTGAAGGCTTACGTGCGGTTGACTTCATTAGAACCTTGTTTAAGGGTTGATTGATACTTTGTCTTGATAGACAACTGTCTTGGCTTGGATTATGTTGCAATTTCTGTGTAAACATTATATTGGGTGCCATTGTTGTTATTATTATCATTATTCTTTTGGGAAATGTCAAATTTTAACTTCAAATCTGAACCAGCTGCCTACCTGCTTTGCTACCCTCTCAAAAGTTGGTCATTTAGAAAAACTTTGAAGCTTCTACTATCTGCAACTTTTAGCTGCTGGTGGGTTTTTCCAATTTCATACAATCAAGATAAAAATGCTATGATGAGTTTTATCCTCTTATAATTCTCTTATCATTACTACTTTTTACATGTTCTCCTTGCTCATTCCCATGTGTAGTGTTCTTCTGTCCATAATAAATAACTTTAATCTTGAAAGACAGATACCTGCATTTATGCTAGTCACCTACTGGTGGGGTGCTGGCAAACACATTCATGCGCTTGTATTCTAACCAAAACTGAACAATACACCGTATAAATCATACATTTATTATATTTAATATAAGATTGTAATCGAATCGAATCTAACTTTAAGTAGCTTATTATTCATATTTGACTCGGTTGAGATTTTTCAGTGTACGAGTTCAAAATATTTATACAAAACTCGAGTCAAGTTCAGCCAACAAAAGAGGGTTGGGAAAATCTGATAAGAAGATAGGGTATAATTTATACGTCACTGAACGAGTAGTTCAACAAGCTTTCAAGATTAAAACTGCAGACTGGAGCTCAAGTTATTGAAGCAAGTCAAGCTACTTGACCAAATCGAGTGATTAGTTTGATCCAATAACAATAATAATGTACTCTATTTGAGAGAATATATATATATGTGTGTGTGTGTGTGTGTGTAAGTGCAGTGCATTGCTGCCCTATCTACCATAGATACCAGTTACTTTCAAACAATTATTTGCAACTATGCATGTCACCCTCAGATAGTGGCAGATGCTGGAAAAGCCAAAGGGCCCAGTTGTTTGAAAACCCCACAAGCATTATTTGTTGTTTGTTTGATCATCTTTTATTCGGTTTTGGGAATCTACCTTGAAATTTTTGTCAGATGGAAAATGACCCCCTCGGAATTGAGAGTTTCCTTCCAATGTGAGCAAGAAACTTAGGTGTTGTATACGAAAACTCCTATATAGAGACTGATACCACTAAATTATGATGATGATGATGATGTGATGATGTCATCAATGGTTCTGCCCATATTATACTAATGTGAAATGGTTTCATTGTTGGCTTTTTTCCTTATAGTGTGAAACCAAAATGGCTTATTCCATACACCGTGAGATATGCAGTCTTTATTGAAGATGAACAAAGTGAAATGTTTAGCTTGAAATCTTGGTTTGGTTGCATGCTTGTGCTGAAAAATTCCCAGAAAATTTATTGAATGACGACGTGGTGCATAGAGAATATCAAAAGTGCAAACAATAAAGATTTGCTGGGATGGAGAGTAAGTTTGTTATAGTGATTACTTCTTTTCCTCTGGCTTCTTATCCTCCTTCTTGTCGTCTTTCTTCTCCACCTTTTCTTCCTTTGCTGGGCCAACTGACAATAAGTCAACCTTCCCCTTCCCCACTTTCTTCAGTTTCTTCACCACAGCAACAGCATCCAGTTCTCCAATCACTGTCAGCTTCTGACTACTCAGGTCAGCAGCAATGGAATCCACCCCTGTTTGAATGTAATCACACTAGAAAAATCCCCTAAACCAATCCTTTCTGGTATGAATTGAGATGAAAGAAGCATAATAAGGTACCAAGAATGTCAGCAGCTGCTGCTATGGCTTTCTGCTTTGTCTTCTCTTCAGTCATGGTCGGAACCTTTAGTACTACCTTCTGTTATTGTGAAGATACAATCCCAAGAAGTGGGCAAATAATTTGACAAACAACAGCAAGATTAGAGAAATTGCATGTTTGTTTTCTGCAGAGAAAATCTAGAACATAGAGACACAGAGAGAATACCTGAGCCATTAGAGAAAGAGGAGCTTATGGACTCAATGCACGGTTCTCAAGGACTGAGGCATAGGTTGAAATTTGTGGGACTTCAGAAGATAATTTTTTGACATCATTGATTAGGTTTTAGGATTTAGGAGTGGATAATGTCGTGTGCATTACCCTAAGACTATGTTTGGGAGATGAGTTTTTGTTAGAGATAATGTTTGATAGGAGTTATGTTGAGATAAACAATATATTTGAAATGAATATTTTAATAAGATGAATATTATAATTTATTTAAATATATGCATAAAATATAGTGATTAGATGATGTGATAGTATATATAGATAATAATTATATTATAAGATGTAAATAAAAAAGATATGAATATATATGTGATATATATATATATATATAAATATTAATTTGATTGTTAATAATTATAATAATTGAAATAAATTAGTTAATTATATATATATAAGAAAAAATTTTGAATTTAAATTTGAACTTAGAAGAATGTTTTTTAAAATTAGATATCTAATAGTATAAAATTTCGAAGGAAAATTTTGAGTTAAAAATTAAGTTCCAAAGCAAACACAACCAATTTCTTCAGGTGCAGGGAAATAATTAATATATTATTTAACGGTCTCTGATTTTCTTGGCATTATTGAATCTGGTTAGTGAAAACTTGTCAATTCGACGCATTCAATGGGGCCTTTTTCTTGGAATAGTGGGAGAAATCCACACAAGGTGGGTTTATTTATTTTATTAATTAATAACAGTATGGGATGAAGATTTAAATTCACTTTACAAGTTGATGGATGTCACGTTCGGCCACGTCGAATTGCACCATCAACTTGTGATTCAATGGAAGTTCCATGGGTTTTGTGGGAATTGGGGATGTGTTACGTGTTAACCAAGAAATTATCGTAAACTTTAATCAGTGGGGTGTTGTCATGATTGTAAGGTCGAGGTTTTAAAGAATTTTAGTAAGATGTGTTGAAGTTTTAGGGTAATTATTTTTTTTATAAGTTTATTTATGATACGACTTGGAAGTCTGAATAGAATAGAATTTAAAAGACAAGAAGCAAAAAGAAAAGTTCAATTCCCAAAAAACATATACAACACAATTATTTCACGTGCGAAATTAAGAAAATAAATTTCAAAATTAATGTAAAGTTAATAGGCTTAAGTTACAATGGTGTTAAAGCACACTATTATAATAATATAAACGTCTTGGAGCGAATTGGTACATTGCTGTAAAAAAAATTTTAAAGCAATTAAAAATAATCAAACTGTTATTATTGTAAAACAATTTTCAAAACAATCAAAAGAGTCATATTTAAATAGTAGATAATATTTTTAATTAAAACTGCTTGAATTCTAGTCAAAATATACCCTTTTAAAAGTGTTGATTTTGAAATAGTTTGCTTGTCACGATACACTTTCCTCACTTGTTTGGGCCCTTGAATTTTTTTTTTTATGTATCCCCGACTTTTGGTATTGGAATTTTAAACAAACATGCTAGCTAAAAATGTAGATAAAAAATAGCCATTAAAGAGCTGATAATATTGAAAAATCTGGCCAACTAAATACCAAAGAGTCCACATATATCTAAACATTAGTGTAACATATCTAGCAATAGCAACAGGTAAAAAGCCAATTCAATTGCTGATTTCAAGGGCATTTGGAGTAATCTTTTTGGACAGTTCATAGGCAACACACTCGTCAAGTTACACCATAAACAGAGGCTTTATTAAGTGAAAAAATAATAATAATAATAATGATCACCCACCTACCACTTAATATTGTGACGTGAGTTGGAACTTAAGAAAAATTAGGTTAATGCCTAAAATAAAAAGGTTTTAGTTTGCAGTATCAACTAGTCGTGATTGAAATGTGGGGTACTGAATCAATTTTGTGAAAATTGATTAATTTTTTAGTTTAAACACTTTTGTAACATTGGAATTGTTTTAATTTGAACAAGCTCAACATACATGGTCGAGTTGCTCCAAAACTTTGTAGAAACATATCATGTCTCACTCTTGTTTTTATTTTCTATCTGTGTCATATGTGGTTAATATTATCACAATATTATACTGCATGTATATGTATTCCCAACTCGGCTTTTTTCCCCCAAAACCACATTCAAAAATTTAGTTGAAGTTGATTTTTAAAACCCTGATTCGGCCATTGTCTCCAATCCTTGTTCCACATCAATATATGTGCGGGACTGTGCGCGTGTCTAGTACACACGACCACCCACGTATTTATATTTATATATGTATGTTTGCTATGTTGATGTAGTGAATGACATAATTGCTTGTTTTTTCAATTTTTTTTGGATGTTTAATAATAAATCAAAAGAAAGAAATCTCTAAAACAAATTAAGCAGCAAGATGTAAAAGAAAAATTAGAAAAAAGGTCTTATTAGTTTGATTTGACGTATAAAATTTCGCAACCAATGGCAAGATCTGTCAAATTAGATAATCTATTTTATTAGTTTTGGCTTTGTGTAGCGTAATCCATCCTGTAATGGAGTCACCTTTGACCTTTTTGTATCGATGGGCTGTAAAGTAAGTCTTATTTATTTTTATTATTTATTATAACTATATTTTTTGAGCCCTGCCTTGGAAAAGTCTTTTCAAGTTGCTTTTCAAAATTCAACAAGATTCCCCAATATCCAAAAGTTGTAACGGACAAAACTTTTCTTCTAAAGTATATGTCTTATGTAATAATTATTTATAGATGGAAAAATTTTGAACGAAATTAGACGTGTTGTTGTTTTAGACATTTTTCAGAGCTCGAGTAGTCGTCTTCAAAATTATAAAGAGATATAGAAATAAGCTTAGAGCCACACGTTTTTTAGCGTTTGAGTCAAGTCCCAAAATTTTTGAAAAAGAGAAGAACTTAGGTTAGAGCTCTAATCGAGTAATCAACCCCAAAATCATTAAAAAATCAAGAGGGAAATCAACATGTAAGAGATGCAAACATGCTTCCAGTAGATCAAATACTCATTCCCATCATATTTTAAGATGGTTATATATTTAATAGTTATGCTAAATAAAAAATGAAGACAATAAAGCCAAACTCAAACCTATGACTTTACAAATATAGGGTAGCCCGCATTAAATTATAATTTTTTAGTATGCATTTATACTTATATTAATCTAATTGAGCTATTTGATGAATACCGAGTTTAAACAATTTTTACTTTATCTTGATCTCAATATGAAAATCCAGCTACACGATGAGCCAAGTTAAATAGCTTGACTCATAGCCTAAAGTAGACCATTTTGTGGTCTACTTTTCACATTCATTATCAAAAAGAGCTTTAGAAAATGAGTTAAAATTCAAAATCTACCATTTATGTATATTTTAAAGAACAAATAACGACTTAATACATCAAAATAAAATTATAATGAAATATCAAAACTGTTAGTTTAGGTAGTTTAGAATATGGAAAACCAAGAAATTCGAAAACTTATACATCCTTGATGCTTATTCAACATACGTGTACAAAATGCGTTATAAAATAATCATAATTCTACCTTGCAAAAAAAAATTAGTCTCCTCAATGTACATCTTTATGTATTTAGGCCAAGTGTTAATATTGCACCAAATGTTATAATTTTAATATTTAATTATTTGTTTTCAATTTTAAATGTAAGATTATGACATTTATAAAAATTTTGAAATTGTGTTAGATATAATTAACAAAATAACTTTAGATCTTATCCAGAAGGAAGAGGGAAGCACAAAAAGGATAGCTGTGTTTGTTATGGTTTTGAAGTGCATGGCTATGTTTGGTACAAAATTTTGCAGGATTTTATACCGACAAAAACTGCACAATACAAATTCAATATTCAACAAAATTTTTAATTAAATTCAAACTTATATTATTCCATCTCGTACGTGCAGACCAAAACATTCAAAATTTAATTATTACACTTATTAATAATCAAATCAATACACACACACACATATATATATATATATATGTAAAACTATATATATTTATATAATAAAAATTAATTATTACGTCTGTGTAATATCATATCTCTCAATTATTTTAGATACATACATGCACACATATATTGCAAAAATTATACATATTCAAATAAATTCAAACTTTCACCTTATCAACATTTTACTACCCAATATAATTTTCATATCCAATTAAATTTTCATCATTTTCATCTCTAAGAAAATCTCTAACCAAACCTAGCTAACTTATGTTTTTAAGTATATTTTCTTGAAAATTGTATAAAAATCAAAAAGAGGAAGGGAAAAAAAATTTAAAAACATAATAATTGAAGTTTACTGTATTTGGTTAGAAAACAAAACAAACATGGTCACTCTTTTTTTTGTTTTAATTAATTCAAAAACCAATTGGACATGTAATAACAATAACCTTAGCAGAAATAATAGTAAAAAAATAATGATAATAACAATTAATAAATAAAGTCCAAATAAATCAGTCAACCATGGTAAGCAAATTTCATTAAACACCACAAAACTCTTCCTCACAACATAGTTGACAATAAAAATAAATACATAATAAAACAAAAGAAATAAAAATTAGAGGGCCCAAATTAAATGCTGGCTTTCACATGACAGAGCATGCATGCGGATTGTCATCGCTGAAGAGGGAAGCAACCGCCTCGTCGGAGGCCACCGCCACCGAATACACGGCCGGGGTGTGGAAGAAGGTATGCACACCCGGCGCAGCCACGTTTCTTGATGCGTTGTAGTAATGGTCGACAATGTGAGTCGGATACCTGTAAAATGACGAAGAGTACGAGTATCCTGGGTAAGGCCATGGCTCTGCTGCTTTTCCGGCACGTTTTATGGCCTTGAGCACCTTCTTTTCCTCCAGCGCATAGCCCCTCACTGTGATCTTCTGCAACTCCATCTCGATGTCCACCTCATCCGCCCCTGAGAGTCAAGTTAGGGGCAGTCAAATTCAGAAGATTCAGGTATCAATTTGTTCGTATATATGTGAACTCCAAGATGCATATTAAGTATTTGACCATTTGAAGCGAAGACAACTTAGTGTTATGAGTAATTTTGAAAATGCGGAGAGAACGAACTAACCTTTGAGCTTCAACAAAGTTTTCCTAAGCTTCCCAGCACACCCCTCACAGTCCAAATTGGGAACCCTCACCTCCACCATCTGCAAATACACCCTCATTATTCTTCTCATACACACACATTATACTGAAAGATAATTAAACCACAGTAGGCAGGAAACCATTCTGTAAAGGCAAAATAACATGCGAGAGAGAGAGAGAGAGAGAGAGAGAGAGAGAGAGAGAAGTTAAATACAGATGAACAGAGCAAGAAATAACTTACAGACATCTTGGTGTGTCACAAACTGCAAGGTACTAGATAGTAGGTTTTTCCCTCAGGGGCTCAAACTTGAGAAATAAACACGGAAAGCCCTTTGTCTGTGCTTCCACTTTGAGCCCCCCTTTGTATGTTTTTGGTGGTTTTCACGAAGGTATCGTGAGGGTTCTTAAGAAGAGAGCAAATTTAATATATTGGGTTTTGAAACAAGAAAGCAGGGTGTCACGCGTGGGCTGGGACAGCGCCATGACATTTATCCCCACCCACAAAGCAAAATCCTTCTTTATTTCTTTCTACACTGTTTCCCACAGGAGAGAAGGGCAGCTGTATCAACTTTGCTACCATTGCTATATGCATGCTAAAAGTTTGCTGCAGAACAAAAGATTCTTACATAAAGCTGACTTCCGTTGCTGGTTGCATGGATTTATGAACGAAATTGCATGAATTGTTAATATATGTAGTTTGGTCCTTTGATTGAGACAAAATATCAATTAGAAGATGTTGGGCAACTCACGAAGTAGATATTTTCAGACAATGTTGCAAGGGTTTCAAGAAGTTGCTATATGCTAAATAGATGGTTGTAATTCTTTCAAGAGAGTCTAATCGCTTTCATCTTTCATCTCAAGATGAGAATGCGGATATTATTAATAGAATAATTAGGTATGTCAAGTGACCGTGGATACCTGCTCGTGGGAGGAGAAAGGGGCGGGTGTTGGACGGGGTGGGGCAGGACAAATATACATTATTTAATAAAAATAAATCATAAACTAACAAAAATATATACTATTTTAACTAAATTAAATTATATATTAAAATTAGTTATGTTAAATACTAGATACAAATTTATATATAATTTTAAGTTTGGTTAATTTGAAAATTAGAATTAAAATGTTTCACTGTTAAATACAAATTTATATATAATTTCGACCACTCTACTTAGAATTTAAAAAAAATCTTATAAAAAGAATTAATTTTAAATAAATATACATTTTAATTGTAAAGAAATATGTACCTTTTTAAAAAATGAATATTTTTTCTTAGAATAAGAAATCATAAAATATGAAAAACCAAATTAATTACAATGAATAAAAGTATAAAATTTTCATTTTAAACAATTCAAAGATTGAAACTCATTTTTTACTTCACTAAACTAATTAATTAACATTTATAAGTATAAAATAATATTTTTTGTTGTAATATTGTTAATAATTTAAATTAAAATTAAAAAATTTTCCTCCAATTAAGACACCTATGAGGGACTTGAGAGTTGAGACCGCTGATGAGCCAAGGCAAGAGGAAGCAAAAACGGAAGATAGGACGAGAACGAAAGAGATTTTTGACAATGAATTGAGGGTGAGGGAGGCATACCCACCCTATTGTCATTCCTAAAAATAATAATAAGTAGAGCTTATTTGGGAGCATAATCGTCAAAGACATGATGCTAATTCTACGAATGGTAACTATAATTTTATCATTGACTTCCTTCTACAGTCGATTCTTATTAGACGAGCAAATTTGGAGCCAAATTATTTCTAATTTGTGCAAATCATAATATAGTCAAATCTTGAAAAAAATAAATAAAGTAGCATAAGGTAAAATAACAAATAATAAAATCTAAAAGTGTGAAAACATCTTAACTATGTTTGGAACTCAAACTCTCATTCTCCACCCATTATATCAAACTTTATAATATCAAATATTTTGCCCAACAAATTTTTACGTAAATTTAAATTTAAATTTTTTTAGATATATAATTAATTAATTATTTTTTAATTATTACACTTACTCACAATCAAATCATATCTATATTATACATATACTTATATTTATATTTATTACATTTTAAAAACTAATTATTATTCTTATATATTATTACATCATTCAATTATTATTATATTTTTTTATATAAATTTAAATAAATCAAAATTTTTATTACATCAAATTTTTACAATTAAATATACTTCTTATCTCAACACGACATCGTTCTCAACAAAATTATTCATTAGAAAATCAATAAGATGAATCCTTCGAGAAACGAATCTGCTAACACTCCAACCTAATGTGAAGATCACGTTTCCTATAAAATGAGACACGATTTATAATGGAGCGAAGAAGAAAAGGTTGGCTATGGCTGGGGAGGTCTCAACCAGCGAGGTGCACACACAATTTTTGGCCCTTTATCTCTGTCTTCTCCCCCACATTTCTCTCCTTTCAAACACCCAGCTTCCTACTTCCCTTTTTCCCTCTGATTATCCCCTCCTTTATTCTTTCCTTTCCCTTTCTTCTCATCATTTTTGCAGAGCTCTCTCCCTAATTGGAAGACAAAATGGTATCCCAAATTTAATCATTTTTGTTATCTGAATTTAATTTGGTTTAAGCATTGTTGCTTCTGTTTGTGATTGTCGTGTGTGGCACAGATTTCATGCCAAAAATTTGCCCTTTCTTGTGCCTGGAATGAAATGTGTGCGAAATGGGCTACGACCTTTGATTGGAATGACTGACTTTCCCCGTCGTTTAGCCTGCAAAGTAGCATGAGTTCTTCTTTTAACAATTTGTAAGAGAAATGGAGAAGAAATTTTGACAAATTTATTGCCCTTGAAGACTATATATGTCTGCTGACGTCTGTGCAAACTGTTTCAAGGTAATCTCCATGGTTTACTGGTGTCAGTGTACTATGTGGGCTGCTACTTTTTCGTTGTCTTTGTTTAGTTTTTCATTGTGGCCCCAAGCTAGAAAGCATTTCTTCTGATACACAGCTCAAAGCAACGAGGGAAAGAAACAGTGATGATACAGGTACACGATGAAAGCATCAAAGTTTTGTTAGTTTTCCTTATTAGTCTGAATTACTGGTATACTAAGGGCTACATTTATGAGTTGATGCACTATGCTTCAAAAGATTATACGTGATTTTTAGAAGAAAATGTTTGAAAATATTTAGTTTTTTTTGGTATATATTATGTTACATAGTTTAGGTATCTGGGTACTTTTTGTTTCCAAGTTTATATAATTTTGTTTCATTAATTTTATAGTCATAATTGAGTTAAGAGGGGACGTTTTCATTAATGATCCACGAGTTAATTTGGTTCATTCTCGACTCTTTGGCTACGTTTGTTTCTCTCGCTTCACGTCCACACAATCTATCAAAATATTATCATTATGTTTGGAACATTATATTTTAACTTTCAACAATCCTTTAAAATGTATAATTAAATATCTAATTTCAAATTCAAGTTCAAAATTCCTATCTCTTCTATATATAACTAACTATTTTTTTTCAATTATTAAATTTATTCATAATCAAATCCCCACACCTATATTTATATAGACATGCACTCACATTTATATATATTTATATTATATAAATTAATTATTATCTTTATATATTATCATATTATTTAATTATTATTATATATTTTTTATATCTATAAATTAACAAATTCAAATAAATAAACTATTTATCACATCAAACATTCTCTCCAAATATACATTCATTCTTACACATTTCTCACTAAATATCATTTGTCACCAAAACGTTCTTTTCAAACATAGCCTTCATATTTTCTCCTAGAAAAGCGTAGAAAAATAAATCAAAGAGGGAAAAGAAATTTCCCATCCAAAGCCTAACCCCAAATCCAAACAAGCCCTAATCTCCCATCGACGAAAGGCCTGCCAGTCTTAGCCACCACCATACGCACAATACACTGTGTCGTCCCAAATCTCCCACTGAATAAAGCCCTAAATCATCGCCTGAACCCTTACTCCGCGCGGCCGTGAGCGCTTCGTGCGCGAGGGATTTGGAAGGTTTGGACTAAAGCTGTGGGTTTGGTTTCCACGTGGGCTGCTCCATTAAGAATATGTAATTGGGCCAACAGCTACGGGCTGAACAAAATAGTTGGGCTATGTTAGGGTTTAGGTTGAATAGATTTAGGTTGTTCTCTTTTACCTGTTAAACTGAACCCACACACCCTCATTTATTTTAAGTTGTCAATTAAGAATCTAAGCTACCTGACACTGGGTTCTCGTGAACAGCAAGTCTATGATTTATCCATCGCACAAGAACCACGCAAAAAGGTTGCATGAAAGGGAAAAAATGAGTGAAAGAGAAAGAACATTTATCCAAAACAAGGTGAAAAGTAAACTGCAAAGCCACGCTTGAAATTACTTTGCGAGCAGAAGATCATTGGAGTCTGGGGGTCTTGAGGTTTGTGAACGGTCAAGCCTGCATCTCTTGGACAAAAATTTCATGGACTCGTGTCGGTGGTATCACTAAAGGAGTGTGATTGATCTGCTGAAGTCTCATCAAGCGCAATTTGAACTTGTCGGTGGCCTACTTTGTTAGATATGACCATATATTGTAACAATGGTGTCGTGTACTTGTGTGCATGCTCCCCCAAGGTTGATGGCATATGTGAACAGGCGAATGCTGCATCTGGAATGGCAGTGCAAGATGAGTGTAAGCTCAAGTTCTAGGAACTAAAAGCAAAGAGGACCTAACAATTCACCTTCTTCAAGATTGAGGATCAACAGGCGGTGGTGGAGAAGCTGGGTGAACCTGGTGAAAGCTATGACGATTTCAGAGCCTTTCTCCCTTCTGATGAGTGCCGTTATGCTGTGTTTCAATTTCATCACCAATGCGAATTGCCAAAAAAGCAAGATTGTCTTCATTGCCTGGTAATTTAGTTTCAAATAAATAAGAAATTTTTTGTAAGGTATTTGCTCTTACTTTGTTGCACATTTCAATGAGAAAATTAACATGGCACTTACAGATGACGGTGCTTCACCTCTACAACATACTGAGCGAAATATTTTGCCATTAAAAGATGGGTGTCTCGGTTATGGAATTATATTTACATGTGATAGATACAGGACTTCAGGGCCACATTGCAACTCTTCTTCCATTTGTCTAATTAGTCTCATTTTTGGCTGTTGGAATTGCTTGTTACTTGAATGGAGCTGTTTCCCTTCGATTATTGTATGTTAACTTCGTGGGCTCTGAGATCACCAGGCACGTCGAAGGTGCGAATGAAGATGGTCTATGCCAGCTCAATAGACAACTTCAAGAGGGAACTAGATGGAATCCAAGTTGAATTGCAAGCTACGGATCCCAGCGAAGTGAGTCTTGATATTGTAAAAGACGTGCTCGCAGAAATTCCTTTTTCAACTTAAATATTCATTGCTCCTTCCTCCCTGGAGTTTATATTTCTTGATTTGTATTATTTTCATGTATAATTAGTATTGATTGATTGATTCATAGTGCTGTGTAGCTGATTGTAATCATGTGCATTCCTTTTTGATCTCCCAGATTATCTATGGTCCTATAGTTACCACCTCAGCTGAATGCCTACTCTTTCGTTTATGGGGCGTATTATTTATACTACTCACTGGACAAAAACCAAAAGATTGATTTCTGGTTTCTACCATATCAGGGAACATCAACTTGCTATCTTAATTTTCTCGCTAGTTGCATATACAGACCAATCATTTGCAATTCTTGGATTGCTTTGAGCATCCAATGAAAGCCCTTCGTCCAGTGGCAAAGTTAGGCTCCAGGACAATGAGTCCAATAAGATTGTTTCATTCAAGAGAAAAGAACATAGTGCACCCCATGGGGGGTTCATTCCCCTTTTGAGTTCTTGATATTATAGAACTATGCCCATCATCAAAACCACCAAACATAACCCAGATTTTCTTTTTTTGCCTTGAATATTTTGTTATAGAGTACACATCCTGGCTTTCTATTCAAGGCATGATGATCACGACATTTGCCCTCCATTGATGTCTCCACTGCTTCTTTTTTCTGGCAGCCTGAACAAATGCTTGTAGTTGTCCCAGAAGCCCATACCTCACTCACCTTTTTTGTCGGCTTGGAGTGCAGAGCAATTCTAAGCAAATATGATGGACCCACTGCTTGAATTGGGCAAGCACAGTTGGCATTTGGTGGCAGTTGCTTGTAAATTCAACAATTCAGCTCATCGCTAACTTAAAATGCCTATTATGTCCACATATACTGAAGAAATCAATTAATCTTGACTTACATTTTTGCACGTATAGTTGGATTAATTAATTCGTTGACAAAGTCTTGAATTTGTTAGACTATAATTACAACCCATACTTGGAAGAATTACACGTTGTTAGGTTTGTTTGGAAGGTTAGTATATTTGGGGTGTGTATTTTTTAATAAAATGAAAATTATTGAAACAAGCAACCAAACATGGGACTATAGTTTGTTAGATAATAATTAGTGTGCATTATTAGTCCAATAATTACAGATGTAATTTATATAATAAAACTTGATAACTGCCCCCCCTCCGCCTGCTTCTCTTATTCCAGATTCACAAGGACTGCAAACACTCAACGCCTCCACGTGCCTCAAGCTTCCCCACGTGACATGCGCGTGACTATCACTCTCCCCTGAGGAGCGTAAAACGTCAACTCCTCACCCACCATTTTCCAGAAAATTTCAAATTTCAAAACCTCTCTCTGCAAAGCGCTCTCGCTATATAAACTCTTCAATGTTCAATTCACTCCACGCTAGCATCTCTTCCAAACCATAACCCTTCCCATCCGTACTCCGCTTCCGTAGCTGTTGAAAATGCGTGAAATTTTACACATTCAGGGCGGCCAATGCGGCAACCAGATCGGAGCAAAGTTCTGGGAGGTGGTGTGCGCCGAGCACGGCATAGATTCCACCGGTAGGTACCACGGCGACAACGATTTGCAGCTTGAGCGAGTGAATGTCTACTACAATGAAGCGAGCTGCGGGCGGTTCGTTCCGCGTGCCGTGCTCATGGATTTGGAGCCCGGTACGATGGACAGCGTTAGATCTGGGCCGTACGGGCAGATTTTCAGGCCAGATAACTTTGTTTTCGGGCAGTCCGGAGCAGGGAATAACTGGGCAAAGGGGCATTATACCGAGGGAGCGGAGTTGATTGATTCGGTGCTTGATGTTGTCAGGAAAGAGGCGGAGAACTGTGATTGCCTGCAAGGTTTTGTGTTTTACGATTTTTCCTTTTCCAAACTTCTTTTCGATACTGCCCTTTATATTTCGTCTGTTATGATGTTGTTTGGGGTTTCTTCTTCTTCCTTTTTATTTATTTAATCTTTCTGTGGAAATGGTTTATTATCAAGTTAAGTGCTTGTGTTGGTTTCAGGATGAATTCAGAAGATCTCGAGAAATCGTTCTCAAATACCTGAAGTAGTCAAGATAAACGTTTGCGTGACTGGAAATGATTTCTCATATTATTTTTAGTGTTATTTTTGTAGATCTGGTAGCTTTTAGAGTTACCCTTTTCTTATTTTCATAATTTAATGTTGTTTACTTGTATGATCAGGGTATGGGGAATTTTAGTTGATTGCATTGGCTTCAAGTCTTCGTTTGAAAATGCTTTCTTCAATAAATGTTTGAGGTTTGCTGTTGCTGAGTTGCTTTGAAGTTGAGTTGCTGCGATGTTTTTTCCATGTTTGGTTCTGTATTTTGATTAATGTTGGGTAAATTGCACGTGGAAGGCTGTGAAAATATTTCATTGCATGCATTCAATAAAAAAGTGGCATGAAATCTTGTATTCTGAAAGTATAATTTTAAAATTGAGTAAAGATGTATCGACAAATGAATTTTCATATATGTCAAAGCATGTGTACTGCTAAAAACGCTACAAGATGGTATTTGCTGGCAATTTTTTCTCATTGAGGGAAAGGCGCCCATATTACTTGTTTACTTTTTGTGGTATTCCCACAACATGTAATGATTTGTTTCCTTTATTGCTGTTCAGGTTTTCAGGTTTGCCACTCATTGGGAGGTGGAACTGGATCTGGAATGGGAACTCTTCTAATCTCTAAAATTAGGGAAGAGTACCCTGACCGCATGATGCTTACTTTCTCTGTGTTTCCATCCCCAAAGGTGTCAGACACTGTTGTCGAGCCCTATAATGCCACACTGTCTGTTCACCAGCTTGTTGAGAATGCTGATGAATGTATGGTGTTGGATAATGAAGCACTTTATGACATCTGCTTCCGAACCCTGAAACTTACCACCCCAAGCTGTGAGTTGCTCTTTTTAATAGTTCTTTTTTAACTCTATCCCAGAGGTTGGTTGTTCAAGGTTACGCATGTGATATTGTGCTTGTTTAGTATTTGCTATCTTGATATCCAACGACGTAGTAGCATATTCTGTTTAGATTGTCTTTTGGAATGTGAATGGATTTAGCAGATGCGAAATAACTTAGTTCTGTTTATTTTGAGCCCTCACATGGCCTCAGTGGGACTGTTATTAAGCATATGCTTAGTATATAGCCTGAAATTCATGTTAATGTACTGTTGTCTTATTATTGGAAATTGCTATTTGCTGCCATGATTTTGTGTTTGATTCCTAGAATTGCAGGAGCAGGCCCTTACGAATTTGTGAGTTAAAATTTTCATATAATTTCCAAGAAAAAATTGGCTGATCTTATGGTAACATGATTAACCTTTTTGGTCAGTTGGAGATCTCAACCATCTGATTTCTGCCACCATGAGTGGTGTGACTTGCTGCCTGCGGTTCCCTGGTCAACTCAATTCTGATCTCCGCAAGCTTGCTGTCAACCTTATTCCATTTCCTCGACTTCACTTCTTCATGGTTGGGTTTGCTCCGCTCACATCTCGTGGGTCACAACAATACAGAGCCCTCACCGTTCCTGAACTAACCCAGCAAATGTGGGATGCAAAGAACATGATGTGCGCTGCTGATCCACGCCATGGCCGTTACCTGACTGCTTCAGCCATGTTCCGTGGTAAGATGAGCACAAAGGAGGTCGATGAGCAAATGATCAATGTCCAAAACAAGAACTCATCTTACTTTGTTGAATGGATCCCCAACAACGTAAAGTCTACCGTATGTGACATTCCACCGATTGGGCTGAAGATGGCATCGACATTTATTGGTAACTCGACTTCAATCCAAGAGATGTTCCGGAGGGTCAGTGAGCAGTTCACGGCCATGTTCAGGAGAAAAGCTTTCTTGCATTGGTACACTGGAGAGGGAATGGATGAGATGGAGTTTACTGAAGCTGAGAGCAATATGAATGATTTAGTTTCCGAGTACCAACAGTATCAAGACGCTACAGCTGACGAAGAGACTTATGGATATGAAGATGAAGAAGATGAACCTGTGGAGTAATCTTAAAATTGATCATCATTTTTTTTTTTATTTCTTAAATATCTTTCTTCATGTTTAACTATTTATGCTGCCGTTAAATGCTTTTGGACATTCGTGTTTTGTGTTTCGGCCTGCTTGGCACATGGCTCTGGTTTTATGTCTCTTAGTGTTGTCTTGAATTCTAACAGACTATTAGGGCTACATATGCATCATTATCCTTAATGGATTTTTCACGTTGTGATCTGTTTGGTGGTACTGCCGTTCTTTATGAATATCTGCCATGTCGCATGTGTGTTCATGATTGAAAATTGAAGTCGTTGAGTTTTATGAATTGCTGCGGTGTCTGTATGTTTGTTCATGATTGAAATTGAAATAATTAAAGCCTGGGATTGAGTAAGTTGCGCATGCCAAATAATTTGACCATTCAATGATATCACGTAAGTTGGTGCTAGTAACAATGAAAATGGAAGATGCCTTGAATTGAACGTTGCGAACTAATTTTAGTTCACTGTTTTGTAAAATTACCACTATTCCTATTCGAGTATGTTTGAAAGTAATATTTTAATAAAATAAATAGTATAATTTATTTAAATATATATATATATATATAGATATGTAATATGTAATAATGATTAGATAAAGTGACATTTTATAAGAATAATAATTATGTTACAAAGTATATGTAAAAATAAATATAATCATATATGTGTTATATATATATTGATTTAATTGTAAATGAATGTTGAATAGTGTATTTAATAGTATAAAGTTTGTGACGATGGATTAGAGTTGAAAGTAAGTTTCCAAACATAGCAGAATCGTTTACTCTTCTATGTATTCTCGTGGGCAATGTTTGTATTTACATCTACATGATCAATTAAACATTATACTATTATATATACAATTCAATAAAATTTTATTTCTTATATGTATAACTAAATAATTATTTTATTATTATTATATTTATTTATAGTTAACTCAAATATTTTATATATGCATACATTTATTTAAATTTACATATATTTATATACTTAAATAATTATTACTCATACAAATTGACATATCATTTAATTATTATTATTATATATTTTTATAAATAAATTAAAATTTTTATTCCATCAATACATTTCTTATCTTAATATAACTTATATCAAAATTTTCACGAAAACCCCTTTCCCAAATCTAGCCATGATGATTAAGGCATTCGAACAACCCGTTCAGATTGGTGTCGAATTGTTCGACCACACTAATTAAGGTTGTGGTTGCTAGTAATGGTACACTATTTCCGATTTCCGTGTGGGGTCTAAAGCAACCTAGTGCCATGTAATTTTCTTTGGTTGGGTTTGCCTATTGATTTTTGTGTGGTGGAACTCTCGTTTGTTTCACTTGTCTCTCAATCTTGTATTCTTCCGGGTTCGTTTAAAGCATTTGCATAGCCTTGGATCCAAAAGCCATAGGTAAAAAGTAAACTCAGCAACCAGGGGTGTCAAGTGTTAATAAGTTAAATTATTCAAGGTAAACTTCGATTATACTTGATAATATTTTTGAGTCTAATCTCCAAGTACAACACTTACTCTTTTTTTCCAACTCAATTTCACAATGTAAAACTTAAGTTCTAGTTTGAATGTCTGAGTTGCTGCCCATTAACAATTCGCTCCTTATTGGTAAATGAAGGATTGATTGCCATACCAAGTAAAAGCATCTCAGTGGTCAAGGCTCTCGATCTTTTCCTTGTCCCACCTTCACAGGCTTTGATGAAACATCGAGGCAATATTACGTTTAAGTGGACAATTACAGAATTGAGCCAACTAAAGAATTCCTTAATTATCACTTCTTCGAGATTTACAAAAATGATGCAACACGTATTAGCAGATACCTGACACAAAAGGAGAAACCTTCAATTGCATCAGACAGAAAATTAAAAATGCACCATAATGAACCAAACCTATGCCTATATTTAAGGTACAATCTTCATGATTTTATTTAGATGTCAAGGCCGATAGTAAAAGTAGGTATAAAAAGAGAATGATTTTCCTCCGTGACCAGCAGTTTAGGCTCCAAACTTGGGGACCTTTGCAGTAGAAATCTGTGCAAGGAAGTGTTCAGACACAAGCCGGCGCTGGATTTTCCCGGTAGCAGTTTTAGGAAGTGAATCTGTGACAAAAATCCTCTTTGGAACCTTGAAACCAGCCAGATTTTTCTTGCAGAACCTAGAGACCTCTTCCTCATCAAGGTTTGATCCTTCTCTAGGGATAACAGCACAGTTTATCTGAATACAGGACAACAATAATAATGAGCCAAAGTCAATAATCAATGATAATAACATTAATGATATAAACGGGGAAGGGAAAGAAAAATTTCTCCATGTATGTTGTATCATTTTAATACCCTTGAAACAAAAGGTTTGCACAACTTGCATAAAGTAGGCAAGAAAAGGAAGGACTTGGGTGAATTTACAGCCGTAGAAGAAGACAGGATCACATTTGGCACGAGATAGTCCGGAATACAACGACAAAAACTTGGCCCACAAATTTGGTTTAAGTGTGTATAAAATGTGGTGCATCTTGGCGGATGTACATGATTTGGCAGTAACTGCGAATGGTATGCAACTCAGTTTGCTTTAGCTTCAACGATCAAGAACTACAGGGTACGCTCTTTCCAAGTGGTTGGGTTATGTGCCACAGGCTTTACGCTCCAGTAAGCAACAAGTGAAACGTGTGATTTGAGTTAGACATGCAAGTATATGTTCATCTAGAACACGTAGCCAGATATGACCATGAAGTAGGTAGTTCAAAACGAGAAGGGAGAGAGAATGGGCATCTTACTTCTTCGCCATATTTATCATCGGGGACGCCAAATGCAACAGCTTGAGCAATATCTGAATGGGACAATATGACAGCGTCTACTTCAATTGGTGAGATCTTTTCCCCTGCAATCGTTGACAAACTTGGTGTAAAAGATCAAATACTCAAAAAATAAAAAGGTAATTTCATGGTACAGAACAAAATCAATCAGCTGCGCAACAGCTTCCAAGAAGTTGCATATTATGTGGACGAAATTCTGCGTACCATATGGGCAGAACGTTTGTTCACTAGCGCCCGTCATTTAGGACCAAGTTTTGTTAACATACACTTAATATAATGTAACGGAAAACACGTAGCCATTTTTGAAAGGTCCAGACTGAATATCATCCTTCAGAATTAATTTAACTCCCAGGAAATAGCAGGCTATGAAAAGCACATTTGGAGAACTATAACGCAAGTGGAGCCCAGGGAAAACTATTTTGTAAATTAGAAAGTGTCCATTAAGATTTAAGGAAATAAAATATCAGGAATCGATAGTAACCAACTTCATTAACCCAGAGGCAGAAGGCCACATGCACTTCTACTTTTAGGTTGCAAACATCCTCATCTGGTGGCTCTGCTCTCAGCGAACAACACGCGTACTGAAATTTGTTATTTTATCAAATTCATGACAATTCTAAAGGATTAAAAATGTTAATTGACACAGTCAATCTTTTTGACTGTTCTGAGTTCTGACATCAATAAATTTGGTATTAAATCACATCATGGGCCCTCAAGAAGTATAAATCGGTAGCATAATCTACTAATCCCACCCACGGTAGTTAAGAAGTGACTGAATAAACAGGTCTAGAACAGAGGTGGATGCCCTGTCAATTGTTATTTGGGACAACAATTGTATTGATCCTCCCTCAACTCTAATTACAAAAAATACTTGTACTATTTGAATAGTTTCATGATTTTTGTAATTTGATTGTAATTGTAGAAAAGTCAATATAATAATCGTTCCATGTCATTAAAAGTGGGACATATTGACAGAAGCAACGCGGGTCCCAACCAAGTTTATAATGCCCTCTTTCTGTTGTCCCGCACCATAAAACCAATTTTAGAACGCTACTCCACTGAAATAGGATTTGGTGTGTAAAAGATGAATTAATAAACATAATTGTGTGTGTGCATATTGTAGCCTGATATTGTAATGTATTATGAAATCAACAATGACACAACAAACGTAAAAAGGTAAAGTTAATGATAAAATTTACCTCCGCGATTGATCAATTCCTTGATTCTGCCAACAAGATGCAAATATCCTTCGGAATCAAAGTATCCCAAATCTCCGGTATGGAACCACCCGAACTGGAAAGCCGTTTTATTGGCACCCGGGTTATTCTTGTACCCTTTTGTCACGTTAGGACCCCTTATGCAAACCTCTCCATTTGAATTAGCCCCTTGTATCACCCCATTCTCGTCCAATACAGCCATCTCCTGACCCACCGGTTTACCTACTGACCCGGGCTTATGTGGGCCATCCTCAGGCAACGGATTTGACGCCATCAAATGCGTAGCCTCCGTCATCGCGTAAGCCTCCAAAACCGGCGCATTAAATGCCTCCTCCAACCGAGCCATGATGGCAGGCGCCAAAGACGCGCTGCAGCTTCGGATAAACCGGAGCTTCGGATAGACCGGTTCTGGGCGGTTGAGATGGCGGTCGAGTATGATCTGATGTATTGTTGGCACGGCAGTATACCAGGTGGCTACGTATTTATTCATATCGGACCAAAAAGTCGAGGCCGAGAATCTCCCGGCGGCAGGCAGAGCTACGGCGGCACCCGCCCCAAGCGAACTCAACAAGCCAGCTAACAAGCCGTGCACGTGAAACAATGGCAAAACAATCACAGTTGAGTCTGTTTCAGTAATTTTGTAGACAGATTTTATATTCTGAACTGAGGAATAAAGATTTTGCTGAGTTAACGGCACGCCTTTGGGCCGGCTCGTGGTGCCGGATGTGTGGAGGAAGAGCGCCACGTCGGACGGGTCATTGATGAGTTTAGAAAGGAAGTCACCGTCAACCTTGGACTGAGCTGTTGGAGAATATACGACTTCTGAATCAGCGGCTGGCAGCGCGGCTGAGAGATGAGGAATGTTGAGCTTCGCGGCTGCGGCTTGAGCCGGTTCGTTGCCTTCTGTTGAAGTGATTAAGAGTTTTGATTCCGAGTCTGAGAGGTAGAATTCGAATTCATCAAAAGTGTACGCGGAGTTGAGAGGCGCCGCCGTTGCTCGGACTCGTATCACGGCCAAAAACATTATGACAAACTGCAATAAAATTAATTTAGTAAATAATTATAAAAATCATGATTTGTAATCACAAAAATTTCAACTTCAATTATTATATTTTTTAATTTTTTTAATTTTTCGCATCTTCTAAAATAAAAACACTTCCGGTCAAATAAAAAATTAAAAGGAACACGCAATTGAAAATGATTAAAATTTTTCTCAAAAAACGAAAAAGAAAACAAACGAATTCAAAGACAAAAACAAAAACAAAGCGTGAAAAAGAAGAAAAAATTGCACTGTTCTCCAAAGCATAAGGAAAAGGAGATCCAACGATTTGATCAGTTCAATTTCTATTAAGCGGAGACAAATCGCTTTTATAGCACTTGAAAACAGAATTTCAAAGCATCAATCAGTACTAAGCTCCTTCCGTGAAACAAATAAACTCTACCTCAACGGTGTTTGGGAAGGTAAGCGCAACGACGTCGCCCGGCTTAACCCCAGCGGCGATCAGTCGAGCGGCGGCGCGTTCGATGAGCTGATGGAGTTGTGCATGGGTGAGATAGAACTTTCCGGAGACAGAGACAGCACGCCGGGAAGGAAATCTCCCGGCGACGTGGTTCAACAAGCCGGTGAGCGTGGAGGTAGCCATTTGTGTCGCTGAAATCCTCTAGGAGAATCGGGAACGTGAATAGAGAGAAGGACGTATAGAGCGCTGCGATAGAAGGAAACAGATGGTGCGTATGCAGCAAAGGAAGTGGCGTGGTATGTATATATAAAGGGGGGGGATTCGGCGCAGGACTGGGAGGCGCAGCGCAGTTTCGTCATCTCAACCGCGTGGGGAAGACTGGGGAAGGTATTTGCCAATTGGGCAGTTATTCGCTGTGACGCATTTATATGAAATTTGCGTGTGTAATATATGATACAGGTAGTTTACGGGTTTGTTACAAAATAAACAGAAATAGTCTGGAATGTTAGGCTGTATTTGTTTACAAATTTACCATTATGACTCACTATTTAAAATTTTTATATATTAAATATTTTATTATATAAATTTTATTTAAATTTAACTAATAATTTTTTAATAATTATATTTATTCATAATCAAATCGACATATATCTTTATAATTTTTCTCTTTATATTTATTAAATTGTTAACCTATAAACTTATAGCCTTCGGAACTCACTCTTTAATCTCTCGATACCTTATCTATTTTCTATCAAATTTAAATTTAAATTTTCACTATGTTATATATAATTGAATAATTATTTTTCAATTGTTATATATTTACAGTCAAATCAATAGATTATTTATATATACACACACATTTATATATATTTATATTTTAAAAATTATCATCATTTATATATATTATTATTTTATTCAATCATTATAATATTATACATATTTAAATAAATTAAAATTTTTAAATATTAAAATCTTATAATCAAATATATTATTCGTTTCTACATAACTCTCACCAAACATAATCTCTCTCCAACACCCCAATTTCAAACATAATTATATATTATCACATCATTCAATCATTGTTATATATTAAATATGTATAAATAATTTTTCAACTAACTTAAATCTTACAAATCAAATATAATTTTCATATCTACACAAATCACTCAAAATTTTCTCTCTATCTTAATTAGGAAACAAACATACCCCTACTATACTAATAAAATTTGCAAACCCTACATGTACGTGATTTTATTTATAAATTATGATATCATTGCATTTTAATTAATAAAAACAAAATTAGTTAATATTTAAAATTATAGAGAATATTTAAAATAATAAAATTAAAAATATCAAGAAATTTTGAAAAAAAAAAGAAGAGAAAAGTTGAAAGAAAACACAAATAAAAAACTTAAAAGAAAATTAAAAAATTAAAATTAATATTAAAATTATGTGACTTTATATTTTATAAAAATATTTAAAATAAAAAATAATAAAATATTAAAAGAATTTTAAAATGGTAAAAGTTGACAAAACATAAATATAAATTATTTGTTGGATGAAAAAAAATAATAATAAAATGATAGAAAAATAAAAATATTTAATATAAAAATATTTGTGTAAATTCATTTATATAACCATGAAACCTTATTGAAATAGTAATACAGTAATTGTATTTCTACACACTCATTGGTTTGCAATCAAAAAATTATTTTATGTATAAAATTATACATATACACTATATATTCAAGGTAGTTATTTATTATTAATTCTATAATACTCCTGAGCTTAATATATAGTATTTCAGGGATGTTATTTCCTATTAATTATATTTGAAAATAGTAATTTAACATTTAATAATTATGAAAATGGGCCTAAATTTGTAAACTTACATTATGCTAACAATATTCAAAATTTAGTCAGCCTCTTTATATAAAAAGTATAGATTGATGCCATTAAGTGCAAAAGTTTATATTAAATTCTTTATGTTCCTCTTTTCTCTTTTTAATTTTATTTTTAATCTTTCTCTTTTATCCTAATAAGAAATTAACTTTTTCTTCTTCTTTACTCTCACTTTTAATTTCTTTTCTCCCTCTATTTTTATAAAGCTTTTAGATATAATTTCAATTTATACATAATTTTATTTTTTATTATTAGAATTCTTAAAAATACAATAATTTTTATGTTTTATTATAATTAATAAAGTTAATTAGTTTTTTTTTTAATAAACACACACGCATGCAGTGTGTAATTTTTACCAGAAATAAATATGCTTATGGTGAGCAGTATACTTTTAATATACTTCGTCTTGGTTTCACCTGTAGTTAATTTTATTGATACCGTCGAATAAATAAGAGAGCTGGCTTATTTGATTATTTTCCTAACAGCCCAAACTTATTATTATTATTATTACCTTTTACATTTATATCTAATTATTTTCGGATAAATTCTTATTAACACAATTCAATGGTCATTTAGTGCAGCACATCGGTTGTCAATGCAGAGAGGAATGACTTTGGTGAAACTTTTTTCTAGAACATTAAATTAAAAGCTATATATAAATAAGCAAAGGATGAAGATCAACCCAAGAAAACACTCTCTTCGTGTACTGTTTTCCACGTCAACAATGAAATATCCACTCTCTTCTTGTGTCAGTGAGCTGTTCAAAATTACTGCTCTCAATTTTTGATCACAAATTATTATTGTTGTTGATGGTGGTGCACTTAATTCAAGTACGAAAATCTTTATAGATTATAAGATTTATTCATTGGACCAACCTATAATAAGAAAAACGATGTATTTTAAAAGTATATGCTGGAATTAAGGAAAAGAAGAAAAAGTGAAAAATGAGTAAATTAGAAAATCTAAAAAAAAAATGTAAGAGAAAAAAAAAGAGTATAAAAGCGTGTTAAGAAGAAAATGTTTTTAGTTGTGTGACTTTTTTTTATTTTATTAAAAAGTGTATAAAAGTAAGTAAGAAAAATAAATAAATAAAATTTAAAATGTATAATGTGTAACGATGCAGTGTGATTATCGTAGAGTATTAAAAGAAATGTTCTATAATAATTTAATACTATGCCTTCAAAATTAAGTTTTTATTTTAATGTACAATATGTGTTATCGTTATGCAAACTCATGTTGTATACTTGCGCGCGCGCACACACACACTAGAATTTTATTCATTGCTTTCCAAATTACGTCGTGGCTACTAACTTTTAAATTAAGAAGTTTTTATTGTTTGCTCCCAAAATGTAGAGGCAAATCCTCAAAACATGGTAACATTTTATTGTATACATAAATAAGACACGAAATGAAAGTTTTTAAAGTTCTATGTAAATTGAAGGATTTAAATTTAAACAGCAGATTTATAAAGAAGATTTCAAACGACTTCAAGACGTAAGAAACTTTTAATTCATCGTAACTACTAAAATTATAATTTAAAATAAGAGCTTAATTATTTGAAATATATTATCATCTAAACAAATACAATATGCATGCCTTGTTCTTCTTAAGTAGGTAGGAAATTTTATGTGATTTGAATAACTAAATAAATTATGTTTGGCATTAAGTTGTAAAATAAGAGAGAATTTTAAATTATATATATTTAATATGAAATAATGATTTAATTATATAATGGCATATAAGTTTGTAAAATGTTAATATGCATGTATGTGAGTAAAACAATTATAAAAATATATTTTAATTTGATTGTTAAGAAGTATAATGATTGAAAAAATTTATTAGTTATGAAAGTAAAAAAAAAACAAAATTTAATTTAAATTTAAATAAAATTCATAAAAATAAAATATTTAATTTATAAAATTTTTTTAGTAAAAGTGAATACTTGGGATTAAGGAACTAAACACAGTCAATAAATTTATTATTATAAATTTAAAATCATCTTATCAAATCATTAGAGCCTAAAAATTTATTTTATTTTGTTTTACTAATTAATTCGTCGTGTGGCGCGTGTGATTGGACTGCATAGACCTGAATTCTGCACCGCTTCTGGCGATCGATGCGGGGCCAGGGTTCCCTGCGACATCGCACCTGTCGCGACCCTATTTCACCAATGGCTCTGCGTACACGTGGCGTCGGAGTACGCGTCTCCTTTTGTCAGCTTGTTGGTCTTTCTTACATAATTGACCCTTCTCCATATTATTAAATTGAATCTCTCAAAGAAAATAATAAATAAATAAAAATGATAGTAAAAACAGTTTGCTCGTCAATATAACGATCAAAATTGACTACATGCTTCTGGGGATCACTTTGATATGAATTATTTATGTATAGTTATTAATCCATTGTTGGTTAACCTTCTTAGACATGACCATTTGTAATCATACTATTAATATTAATATGAATGATCTTTCATAAATCAAGTAAAATTTACGACCTTCTACTTATAACTTTATTTATTTAAAGTATTCTACAAAACACGTGTAATCAAACAAACGTGCAAGTTTAGAGGCATGTAATCGAAGGAGCAATTACCACAGATTACATGGTGTCCCTTAGTCACTCCTTGGAACCCTTGACATCTAATATCAAGCCATAACTGGTGAACAAATGAATCTCTAACATCATGTGTGGCTTTTGCAGGTTGGGAGTGCAGTGCCATTTTCAGACTCGACATTTTAATAAGAACTAAAGCTGCGCTTTCTGTTCAACGGTTGGATACTTCATAATGAAACTAATTATCAAACATTTAATCATGGCATATAGACAAGTCAAGCTAGGACACAAAAATTGACCAGAAGAAAACTGTGTACGTACGACATGGAAAATTGGGAATGGGATGGCTCTGTTGGGATAACCAATTTGGATTTGTCTTCATATTGAAGTGGATGTCCCAAGTGTAGGGAGGTGTAACTGGGGTTGGCTATGCCCAGTTGGCTCGATTTTTTTCTTCTTTTCAATAGATGTATTTAGACCAACTTGTTCTCTGTCTGAAGGGATTAATTCATTGAAATTAAAAAATGGGTTTTTGGATTCATAATGGAAGACAAGAACAAATTTGATAGTTCTCGACTAATTACTTCGAAAGTCTTTTCTTTTAGTAGAAAAGACTGTGAATCCAATTTTATAATACGATTTTTGGCATTCCATGAATAATGTTATTTACAAAAAATTTTCCATAATTCTTATTTAGTGTCCCGCAAGCATCCCTTAATCTAGTAATTAAATGAATGGAGACAAAAACATATGTACGGAACACGCTAGTAAGCTGGATTTTGCAACGAAAGGAAATGACATGTAATCATTCAATTACCTCAGAAATATTTTTTAAAAAAATATTTGGAAGGAATTCAAACGAGAAACGTAAACACCTCAATTGATGATTCTGTGGATTTAGTTTGATTTCGAGCTCCTCATGTATTTGCGAGATTATATCGCAAGAAAGGGGTTTGACTTTTTATTTTTTATTTTTTATTTTCATTTCCTACGAGTCCAACTTCACCAAGAACCCAAACCCGAAAAACTCAAGTGACCCTTGGCATGGCCTGGGGCCTTTTAACTCATTCTATACTACTATAATTTAAGAACATCATGCTTTGTTGTCTTGATCCAATAAAAAATACAAAAAAAATAAATAAATTCTTGGTCGGCTTACTTAAAATTGTTGATGAGTTGATGTCGATTGCACGCATCATCATCGATCACGTGTGTCTTCCTGATTTACGACTCGTCCCTTTGATTGACGAACCATGAATTTTCGCACTTGGGATTCCTAGTTGTTCGATTTTGTTATATTGTGCTATAACAAATATTATCAAATCGATATGCGTATTTCTGTTAATAATTTCCACTTTCCTGCTATCCTAAGCAAACTATCCACATCAGATGTTCTTGTTAATTTTTCGACATCAACTCAACTTTATAATTAGGGTAATGTATTATTGCTTAGTTCACTAATGTGAAACCAAGATTTCTGTTAATTACGCATCCCAGCGCAAGTGTCCCTTTATTACTTGTTTATACTAAAGACCCCCAGATGCAATATTGCATTTTCTTTAAGTAGACCGATCTTGCTCATTGGAAATAATTATTCCATGGATTAATGGCTGAACCCAAATTTATTCTCTCCAAGCACTAAAGATGTATCAAAATTAATAGTGGAAAATTCTTGGAACAGATGCTCACAATTTATGTATTCTTAAATATAATCATAATTTATTGTTTTGGGTTGGGCCTAATTACTAATAATGTTACTCTTAGATCACGCCTCAATTAATATTCATATTAACAGAAAGGAACAAAATGTTTTGTCTCCAATTCATCGGTACTTGATATTTATTTTCATAGTGATATCAAAACTAGAATCCAATCTTAATAAGATGAAGAACTAATGTTAATCATTGTATTGATGGAGTTTATTCAACTAAATACTTGAAATCTGAATCATCGTCTGGATATTATATGAGAAAAGAAATGAAAAATGAAAGCGCCCTTGAATTCATAATAGCTGCTTATAAATTTGAGGGAAGTTGGTTAATTTTCTGATTAATGATACAAGCCACGGGGAGATGGGAGCCCTATGAACAAAAACTTAATTGAATGTTTTATGAATGAATTGTTGTACCAACCAAACCCCTATCTCTAGAAATATTAATTGGTCTGATAGACATCCCAACCCATCATTAGGTTGGCGAAGGATTTCACTCATGCTTAGTTAAGCTGCACATTTTATTTTAGCCGTCTTCTAACTTTATTTAACCATATTGATGGAGTTCACAATCTTATTACAATAATAAATGTGAGATTAATAATGTGTCTTGTGCGTCACATGCCCGTAAATGTGTGGTCCACAATGCGATGAGCATATGCTTGCACATCCCTAAACAAATAATCCAGAATATCCTGTACTTGCTCGTCGTTAAATATGAGGTCTAAAATGCATCACACATGCACTTACATCTCTCCAAATGTACTGTTAACAATATGTCATAGATGCAACTACACATTAACTATCAAGTGCACACATATGCACTATGCGACCCACAACTTAATAGTATTACTTGATATATGAACAATGTGTGATTTATTCATGAATACCTTCCCTAGCAGCATGATTGGTGTAGAGATCAACAATGTTGGGACAGCTACCATAGCACTCGTTAGGGCAAAACTTTGTTGCAAAACGTGACTTGAGTAGACGTTCTAATATTTCAAGCATGCTTTTATCAAGATCATTAATAACTCTAAAATTCAAAGTTAATTCTGCTTAATTTAAATTCAATTTTGCTAGTTCTAAAAGTAATATGTGCATGATTAAGTTATATTTCATTGTGTATGTGAGATTTATATGAATTAAAACTACTCATGTACTAAAAAATGGAGTTAATCATACTTGGATATTGATGCAGTAGACTTGCAACTGCACAAGGAAGAGCAATACTGAGTTACTGCTGGATGTCTTGATGCTATCCACACGTAGCTACGATGCAATAACAATGTCGCTACACGCCAAAAAGCAATAGACAGGTGAAAATCCACATTGCAATGAGCTATCACGATGTTGTCCTTAGGTTGTATGAGTGTATGTGTGTATATACATAGATATTGCTTTGAATTTGAATAGGTATAACGATTAAAAATAATTAATTAATTATATAAATAAGGAAACATATGAATTTGAATTCAGAAAAAAATTTTGTGATATAAGATATTTGACTAGTAAAAATTTGGGAGGATCCAAAATAGTGCAAAATGAGGCTCCAAACAAAGTGTCACGTCTCCAACCTAGAGTTGTGATATGGTAGTATCAACGAACAACCTTAGCAGGATACCAAAGCCTAAAATATCATAATACACTAATCCATGGATTGCAATTGGAATTAATAGTAAGTCTAACATACTTGCAGCGAAAATAAAATAATCTAGCTCTTGGATTTCAACGGAAAAATAGGGTAAAATAACCTATGCCATGACATTCCTTGTCTTATTCGTTAAGTAAAACCAGAGCTTTCTACCATTCTTACATTTCGCTCGGTAAGCAATTACATGCCTTTATATTGGGATGTGAACACGACAAAATATTTACAAAATTCAACGTAAATACAAATATTATTTGAAAATTCGTACGAGAGTAAATAAATAAAAGTTCACACATAATGTATCCTATATTCATTTCACATTAACTATTCATTGGCATACACAGGGATTTAAGCAGTTCATGTATCATATTCACTAATTAAGATCTTAATCTTTTACTCTGACTAAAAAATATTACACACAATTTTACAGTTGTCTCAATTTATAAATCTAATTGAAAATGTTATATATTTAGTCTAAATCACAATTGAGTGGGCCACTAAAATTCAATCTTTTACCTAAATTAAGGACATGCATTTCACCTATTGGACATCACTAATTGGTGTAATTTAACTGGAATATTTTCCAGAAAATATCTCTAAATCAATGTAAATTTTTCAAAGAATAATTTAGAATAATTTCACCAAAAATATCAATTTTTAGGAAAAATAATTTATTTAAAGAAATAGTTATGAAAATTTATAGATAACTACTTATGTGATTTCCTTTTACTGGTCTTGAACTCATGGGTTTGATTTTCTCAATTTCCTATACAAATCTGAACAAATCTCAATTTAATTCTTAATTCTATAGAAATTCAGTCCATGCTTCTTATTACAATCCTACGTCTTGAATTATTATGAATTAACTCTTCCCTAAAAATATTGTGCTAATTCTTGCTACTTTTAGAATAAAATTCGTTTACCCAAAGAGTTCCTTTTTTAAAATTTTGTATTCGCAATTTTCAATATCATGTGAAATCTTATTTTGGCTAATTCGATGTGTTTCAAGTTTTAAAGTGATAAAATTGGACATTATAATCATTAAATCCGAATTCTGGCCATTTTTCTAGTCTTGCCCGTGCGGAAACATTGCTCCCGACCGCGAAAATGAGTTTTGCATCCACACAACAAACCATAGGACATTCTGGTTACGTCTGTGCTTGGCTCCATGACAGCGGAAAGTAGGGTTGCATTGTCGAGGCAATCGTCTGCGATCTCGCTGTCGGCCGCAGTGTGTTTTGCTTCCTGCTGCGACCAGTTCTCGCACTTCAGAGGAGCTGTCGCGATCACAAAGTAATTCGTCACAACTATGACATCAACCACGGAGCACACTGCTTGACTTTGTGGCCCAGTTTGCACTCACGAGTTCATCACTACAATTACGAAGGCAACCACAGATCGTAATAGTGTTATGCATAAGGCACTATTTGGTTACTCAATTTTAATCCTTCTACACAATCTATAAATTTGTTCTAACGATTCTAATGGCCTTTTAATCATATTCAAACTGCAAAAATTCAGTCTTTATTATTTCCCCCCACACTAGTTCAAAAAAATCCAAAAGTTCACCTAAGTTCAATATATCTTTCCTACATATAATTATACATTGGGTTTCCTACGCATAACCTATGCTAACACAAAAGTATGCTTTAACCTACATTTAATTCATAAAAATTAATGCCTAAATCATGCAGAATATTATTTCTAGATGTATGCATGAAATTATTAGGTTCAGGGTAAGAGAAATACCTTAGATTCTACGCATTTTGTGTGAAGGAAAATTCCTCACTCGTTCTACTCTCAACTGAATGGTTGCTGACTTTAGGATGGTGAGAGAGCGTTTTTTCTCTCACCTCCGTACCCTTATATACTAGGATTATGTTTGTTTTGATTTTTTAGTGTGTGTTTTTAGGTGTATTTTTTCTTAAAACGTATGTTTTTAGGTGTATTTTTTCTTAAAACGTATGCAAAAGTAAGAGAATGATAAAGATTATATTTAAAAAATGTCATAATTTTAGTATGTGTTTTTAGAGTGAAAAAATGAAAACAAACATATCTTAGGGTTTTAAGAGTGTTTGAAGGAAAGGAAAATTCTAGAGTTTTAAATGTATCTAATTCTTTTTGTTTTCCTCCAGATTTTCTTGAGATTTTTCCCACCAATGTTTTGCTTAAAATCACTATTCTTAGTCTCTCTAAGCATGATAAATTTCTTCTTAATTATCTAGAGTATTTGATAAGATTTGATTATCAAAATATATGCATATCTACTTTTCCATGCTTAATTTAATACCACCATAAATATTTGCACGAAAAATATTAAACAAATAACAACGGCCATGTTTGTTTTTAAATTTTGGTAAATACTTTTGTTTTGAAAATTATATAAAAATTAAAAAGTGTTTAGGAGCTTATAAATTCGTCATAAGAGTTTGGCAAGTTTTTAGATAAGAAAAGTTTATAAGCTTAAAAATTAAGATGTTTAAAGCTTATACGCTATTTAAAAATAAGTTGATTATTCTCAACTTATTTTTAAAATATATTATAAATTACTTCATTTTATGTATTAAAAATAATATAAATATCTTTAATTTACATTATTATTATTATTATTATTATTATTATTATAATATCAAAAAATTATAATAAATTATAATTTTAAATTACAACACTATCTTTTAAGATGCTCTTATCAAATACTTTTTAACTTATTTTTAAGATAAGATTTATGTGCTTATAAATTTTAAAAATACCTTATATGTTACATAATTTTATAAGTTCTTAAAAATATGTTTAGTCAAACACCCTCTTAAAGAAAGAAAAAAAATAGATAAATTTTAAAAAGTGTAAAGATTGAATTTGTTATAAGTCCCAAAATTTGAAAACAAACATAGACTCTTTAATATAAGTTTGAAAAGCAAACTTAAAATAGGGGAGAAATAGATAAAAATTATTATTTTGATATGTTATATATTTAGAATAATTGATTTGAACTAATTAAAATTTGCATACAAACATATACATCCTTTTTATCCCCTATCTCGTCTCTAATTCTTTTGGAAATTATTCTCTTTTTATACTACTAAACTTTAATAAAGTGTGTTTTGCCTTCTATCTTCATTTTACATAAACCAAATAGGCATCGGTCAACTAAACGGAGTTCCCATGACACTTGGGGTTATGGATTTTCAATTTAAGTAGGCGTGCGAGGGGGGGGGGGTATTACGGGGTTTGTAATTGGAGAGAAAATCACCTGTTTGATTGAGTACGCTGCCAATCAATTTCTACCTCTTATTATAATGTGTGCTTCAGGAAGGCCACATGCAAGAAGGACACTTGACAAAATGATAGACACTTAAATAAATAGTTCATCCATCAAAATCTTTCTAATAATATTTTTAAAACTATTATTGTCACATCTCAAAAATTTTGAGTATTTCACAAAGTCTAGTTCTATGAAAATTAGTGCTATAGGCATCTAATGTTGAAAATGTTATTTATAAATAATGATGCAAGCGCCAAGAAACCAAAGTAGATGACTACTGGAAAACTTCAAAATTCTACTTTCTACAAGCTATGGGAAAGCTATTTATTGGAGTTTTGAGTAGAAATTGTTAGCTTGGACATATATTTAATTGCCATACTTTGACATTTCTCTCACCAACTTGGACTTTTGAAACTTTTATGTTTGTATGACTTCTCACGAAAGAGTTAGGGTAAATTATGCAAGATATGGATAAATTGTCATGGATGGATGGATGGACAATTTAATTGAATAACCATCGTAGAATCCATGCTTATTCAATTACTAGTGCTACATATCATACAACAACACAAAGTTGACTGGGTTGCTGACTTGAAGGAAGTTTGTTGCAATATTTCGAGAGAGATATTCACTAGCAAATTCATGAAATTGCACTACATATAAAGTTCATGTAGTGAGAACATGAAATTTGCTAACAAACTTTTGAATGAGCCTCCCATACAAAAATAGTGAGACTTTATTGAGTGAAAAAATTGATAAGTTTACTGTTGACAAATACAATCTAAAATCAAATTAATTAGACTTTGAAAGTATAATCTTTAATTTTCTTTTGACTTGGAGAAATTTAAATGTTTTTGTAATTTCTTGAAGTATTATGAATTGGATTTACTTTAAAGTCATCGAGCCTCTAGAAATGTTAATTTCTTGATTTAACACTACAATCCTGAATCAAACTTTAAAATTTAATAAACTTGTTGAAAAACACTTTGAATATTACACAAACACCTTGAATGCTATTTGAAGAGTACAGTAGAAATTAAAGGAGCCTTTGAGCTTTAATCTTTTTTTATGTTGATCGAAGTTTCAAATAACGTTAATCCATTAGTTCAACACCCTAAATGTGAATAAAACTTCAAAATTTGATGAATCTCGATGAAGAACTTTTTTAACTTATAGAGAGAATTTAGACTTCTTACAAAACTTCTTTTTGTTTAGTGTTGTTATTGTGTGAAGTTAGGGATGTCACTCTATTTATAGTGGCTTGGGAGGTTTAGTTGCCATATTTTATGGATGACGTGGTAATATCTGATTTGGCATTACAGTTTGATTTACGGCATTGATTATCACAATTTTCTTCTTTTTATATTTGTAAAGGCATAACTTGCGATTTACCAATTAAAAATGCCTTTACACGTGACACAATTTCTTTGGCTTGCTTTGACACATGCCATCTTCTGGTTAGTCAATTATAATTTGTATTAAAATATCAATTTATTTTATTATTTAGTTTTATAAATTATATTTAATTTAATCTTAAAATATAAACAATAATTTTTTTATTTTAATTGATATTTAATACTAGCCCATGCCTCTTGGTGAAATTTAATTGGGCAAAATTTTTGTTGCTTACAGATATCTCCTCCAAATTTGTTCACGAAAAAATTAATTTAGGAGTGAATAAGTTTCAAAAGTAATTTTTTTTCTTTCCTGTCTTTCCTTTTTCTCATTTTTTATTATTTTTTATTTTTATTTTTGTTTTTGTTTTCTTTTTTTTTTTTTTTAATTACCAGAGTGGGCTATTATTTGAATATTTGTATTTGAGCCGATATCCCTTGCTCATTTTTTTGTTAGTCTTTGGATCGTTTCAGCTAAAAGTCTCTCTCTCTCTCTCTCTCTCTCTCTCTCTGCATACCAAAATTTACGCTGACCCAGCGAAGGTAATCAATCTGTGATGGCCCATTTAAGTCACCCTTGGCCCCGAAGAAGATACGGCAGTGTACCACAAGTGGGCTTTGATCCATGCAAAGTAAGCCCAACAATAGGCCCAACCTCATTCACTTACATAGAATTTCACAGAGAGTTTGACTACCAAGCGCACGATTACGGGTTAGCTGCCTTCCCCTCTTCGAGAATTAAGACTGCGCATGTAACAGATTCTCTAGACCAGCTAATTAACATTGAAACAACCAGCATTCTCGCAGAGCATCATCACTAATTCCGCAATCAAAATTTAATTATCAACATCCACGCGGCATCATCATCTAATCTACAGTCAAAAATTTGACTTCCAGCATCAACGCAGATGAATGTGAAAATTACTTAACCGTCGTCCCTTAGCATGGTTATAAACACCCGCCACTCGTCCCGACTCCTCACCAAGTGCCGACGATGGGCGTCTCCAACTTTACACACTTGGCGGCTCAGACAGGCGGTGAACTCCTCGGCAGCAGCGGCCCGGCGACTGGTGGCGATGTCCCTTGATGCGACGGCTGGTGTATGAAGGGGCCGTTGATCGAGTCTCCAACGGAGTACAACAGCTGGCGGCGTTGATTGAGGCGTTGCGGTTGAGCATCGGGCGTGACTCCGGTGCCGTTTGAGGCGTGAGAGCTGAGGCACTGGGCTGAGCAACAGTGAGAGGTGGCAGTGGCGCCCCCGGGCGGAAGCGAGAGAGATGGCCGAGGGAGACGGTGGCGGGTCGAAGGAATTGGGTCTTGTTTGGTTTGGTCGTGGCGGATAAGAAGAGGGAGCTGATTTGAGAAGGCCACGTTTGGGTGAAAGGAAAAAAAAAAAAGATTGGGATGAGGGTTGTGTTGGCATTATAGATTTTGACGAGCGCCCAGCTCCACACTTTTTCATTTTTACTTCTTTTTTGTCAATTTTTTTTCCTTACTTTATTCTCTCTTTTTTTGGAATTTCAAATTTCCCTTTTTCTTTATCCCTTTTCCCCTTAATTTCAGATTTTTCAGTTTTTCTCATTTTCATTTTCAAAAAACCAAAATAAATTCTTGTTCAATTTGGACTTTTGAACTTGGACTTCATAATTTAGAACTTGAATTTGAGCCTTGCAATTTAAGTCTTAGAATTTGGGCCTTGGAATTCAGGATTTGCAATTTGGACCTTATAATTTGGGCTTTTGGACTTGGATATGGGCCTCTAGACTCTTGAACTTGCACTTTTTAATTGGGCTTTGGACTTAGACATAGATTCATGGACTCGAGCTTGGACTTTTAGACTTTGGCATGGATGCTTGGACTTGAGTTTGAATTCACGGATTTGGGCTTTGACCCTTAGACTTGGATGTGGACCCGTGGACTTGCGTTTAGATCTTTAGACTTGGGTTTAGACGCTTGGACTTGTGCCTTAGATTCATAAATTTGGGCTTAAATCCTTGAACTTAAGTGTGGACTCATAAACTTAGGCTTAAACCCATAGACTTGAGCACGGACTCCTAAACTTAGGCTTAAACTTTTTGGATTTAGGTTTGAATTCTTGAATTTGAGTTTGGACCCATGAATTTAGGTTAGACTCTTAAACTTGCATCTTGAACAAGTTCACCAACTTTATTATGACTTAAATTTGAAGGAGAGCCTATGAAGACATGTGTGGGAGTCAATTTCAAGGTATTTAATGTTGGACACCAATTCCCAGAGCCACGTAAGCATCATTGAAAGTAAATACAATTAAGAGATTTTAAGGTGGGGCCAATATGGAGTTCATAGAGGCAACCTTAACATATAATTAATGCCAAGTCCACGGAGATAACTTCAATATAGAGCCAACAAAGAATCCACAAACCATGGAGACAACTTCAACATAAAGTTAAGAGAATTGCACCATGGTAATTTTGAGGGAGTGCTAAGGAAACTAACTTCAAAATGGAGTTGTTAAGAAGTCTATAAAGACCAATTTCAAGATGGTAATTTTGAGGGAGTGCTAAGGAAACTAACTTCAAAATGGAGTTGTTAAGAAGTCCATAAAGACCAATTTCAAGATGGTTTCAAAATGAATCCACTGGGATCTCATGGAGGCTAATTTCAACCACATTGTCAATTGTTTGCCTTTTTAACCTTATTGATGTTGGCCCATAGCAATTGCTACTTCATGAAATGAATTAAACATAACCTCTTACAAATTCATGATTGAACTTAAAAACATTTAAGCTGTCTACGTACAAAAAAATAAGATCAAGTCATAATATAATTCAAACTATTTGCATTTTAAAAAGGATTTATCCATTCACAACTTTTTACTCTAGCTAGCTATGAGTAATTTACAGTTTAAGCTCGTATGTTGAAGAGCATTGACTTTAGATACTAAAGTCATTGAGTTTTAATTTGGCATGACAATTTATACTTGTAATATGAAGCTTTCAATTTACTTTTTGACAGTTTATACTCATATTAAGGAGTATCATTTTTTTCTTTGATCCTCTGTTTTTTTCCCCTTTTGTTTCCTTTCCTTTCTTTTTTTTTTTTCTTTCAAAGAATACTCATTTACTTGATGTGCATCCAGACACCTTGGATGTGTCATTTTAGGTTGTTTTATGGCCCCAATTTATGGGTGGACGATGCTTATTGAGGACATATACCCTTGTTGATTTCAACTCAGATATTGAGGAGCGGTCTTCAATGCTATGATTTGAAGTTGCCATCTTGATGGTGATTCTAGTAGGGCTTTGTTCAACAAATTCAAGGCTTGTTTTTGGGTTTTGGCTTGTGGATTGTTGAGGCAAATTTTCTATTGTAGAACACTCATGGGATTGTATCTTACCTTAAGGAGAAGCCTATATACCTTAGGGCTAAAATTTGATATCTTTAACTCAACCTCATCGGGTTGCTCCTCAATTTCTTTGGCTAGTTGAGAAGGTGGTTCTTTTAGGTCAAGTTAGGTCAACAACAGCACCAAACTTCTAAAGGCATCATTTAATAATAGCTTCTCTTTTAAGCCAAAATTAGAAGAAGATGCTTCATTATCTTGGCTCTTTTTCAATTGATTTTCTATTTACTCCATCTTTACTTAAGAAAAATTTTCCTTAGAAGTTTATAGTCCCTTTAAGTAGTACTTAGCATATGCAAAGTGCGACTCGGCTTTAATGAATGGCTTGCTGTCGCCAAGTACTTTTTTCACCATACCACTTTTAGTATATTTAAGCATTGGTACTATGTTGAAGGAACCACACCATTTTTATGTAGCCACCATCTACCTAGGAGTACATTGTATAACATTTTAGTATCAATTACATAGAATAAAGCATATAATTCCATGTCATCTATCAACAGCTTTACCTTTATGATATACAAGGTTCTCTATCCACCTTGATTGAATCCTAAGATCATCACTTTACTATTTAAAAATTCATCTATAGGGATTTTCAATTCTCTGACTATGCTAAAGGGTAAGATGTTGACTACAAAACCTCCATCAATTAAAATTCTGTTGACCTTTTATTCATGTATGTAGCCAAAAATAAACAAAGGCATGTTGTGTGGTTGAAAACCCAACATTAAGTCTTCATCTGTAAAAGTGATTGTAGTGATGCACTCTTCAATAGATACGTAGTCGCTCTTTCAGAAGCAGATGGCTTTGTTGGGATAACCTTCTATTTTGTTGTCTCTTTTAATTTGATCATCGAGGGTGATAGGATTGGTATTAACACTATCATCCTCAGGCATAATTTTGCCTTGTTGGACCAATATTTCTAGCATAAGCAAGTCATTTCATTTTGGGGCAATTCGATAAGGTTAGCTTTGAGTAAATTATTGAATAATTAGAGACATCTGAATCAAGGAACAAGTAGGTCTTGGCTTGCATTTTCCTCAAAGTTGGTCTTTTTGGTCTTTGAGGAGCTTATTTCTTGTCTACAACCTTGTCCTTTCCCAATGCTTCAGCAAGTCTTGCTTTTGCTCCTTACTTGGAGCTTAGGGAAAGGATTTGCCCCCATTTGACCTTTCTTTTCATATGTGAAACTTTTGGATAGGTAGACTAAAAACTTCATTGACAGTTATGCTCAACTCTATGTCATGAGTATGAGTGGCTAGTTTTTCAAAAGTTTTAGGTTGAATTCGTTAAAGGATGTATTTTAACCCTTGGTACATGTCTTGGATGCACATTTCATTGCTCGAGGCTTCATGTAGCCTATCTTTACGATTTAAACTTTTATTTCTCCATAGAGTGATGTACTCAATGACGGGTCCACCCTTCCATTGAGGAGTGTTAATGAGTTCAATCATACTAATGGTTCTCCTAATGTGTAGAAATGGTTAAGAAACTTTTGTTCGAACAACTTCCAATTTTCAATAAATCTAAGCTCTAGGTTAGTGTCTTAGTCAGATGCATTTCCTTTCAGGGACTAGACGAATTACTTGACAATGATCTTGTTATAGGTTTCAGCATCGTTGCAAGTCTCAATGAAATGAGCGATGTGTTGCTTTGGACTTTCTATTCCATCAAATTGTTAGAACTTAGGAGGTTGATAGTTTGTTGACATCTTCAAATTATCGATCAGTGCTATAAGGCTTTGCACAAATGAGGGATGGTTTGATAATTCCTTCAAATTTGTTTTTGATGGTTTCCTTGATGAAATATTTTAGTTGATCAATAGAGGTGAAACCATTAGTAGAGACTTGAAACCTTTTAACGACAAGGTTTTTGCCTTTGTTTAACTACTACCTCATTGATGTCTTGCCTTCATCATGAATTTTATGAGGCTTTTCCTCTGTATAGTTAGCCTCAACATGGTAAACCTTTTCTATCAGCTTTGAAATTTTAGAATTGTGTTCTTGTACATACTTGACAAGACCTTCAATAACTTTGATTAAGGCCACAATTTGATCCTCCAAGCTTGAGGTGTCAGTCATCATGACCAAAGTAGTGTCAAAGACAGATGAGGCACCTAAGTGACGATTAGAGAGCAGGTTGAGCCGTCCTTATGATCATCACCCTCTTAACCCATATAGAGTGAGTTACCAATGGCTTCAGGGATAGGAGTTGGTTAAGAGTAAACTAACTTTCTTGCCACACCCTTTGTGACAACAACTCTTTTAAGAGCAGTTCCTAAGAAACTTGAAATAGCAACTTTGAATGATTTAGCTTTTCCCCCAGCCATTAGAAATTTCTTAAACTTAGTGAAAGAAGAGATGAAGGGTAGATAGGTTCCATCAACTGTGCCAAAACTTGTGGACAATTCTTGTAGGTATAATTTTTAATTGGATCCTTTGATTCTTTTTTTGACTTGAAAAAATTTGAATGTTCTTGTAATTTGTTGAAGTATTATGAACTTGATCTACTTTAAAATCTACCAAGCCTCTAAGAGACGTTAATTTCTTGATTTGATATCTTGATCTTGAATCAAACTCTAAAATTTAATGAATTTGTTGAAAAACACTTTGAACAATATAAGAACACCTTGGATGCTATTTGAAGAATACAATTGGAATTAAAGAAGCTTTTGAACTTTAATCTTCTTTGATACTGATTGGAGCTTTAAATAACATTAATCCATTAGTTTAACGTCCTAAATGTGAATTCAACACTAAATTTGATGAATCTTTGTGAAGAAGGCCTTAAATATTCAAGAATACTTTTGAACTTGTAGAGAGAGTTTAGACTTCTTACAAGACTCTTTTTTGTTTGGTGGTGGTGTTGTTGTGTGAAGCTAGGTATGCCACTTTATTTACAGTGGCTTGGGACGCTTAGTTGCTATGTTTGGTGGATGACTTGGCGATGTCTAATTGGCCATTGTATTTTGATTTGCAGTATTGATTGCCTTAATTTCCTCCTTTCCATATTTGTGTAAGTGTAAATTATGACTTGCCAATTGAGAATGCCTTGACACGTGTAAGTGTAAATTATGACTTCCATATTTTGTTGGTTTTCTTTGACACGTGTCATCTTCTAATTGGTCGGTCCTATTTTATATTAAAATATTAATTTATTTTATTATTTAATTCTAGGGCTTATATTTAATTTAATTCCTAAAATGTAAATAATAATTTATTTATTTTAATTGATATTTAATACTAAGCAATGCCTTGTGGTGAAATTTAATTGGGCAAAAATTTACTTGCTTACACTTACGTTGCTATTACTTACCTATTACTTAATATTTTTATGTATTGAATTTGTATCAATTCTCTAAAGAGAAAATTCGCAATGATAGAAGATTGAAACTTAAAGAAAGTTAAGTCAAAGTACAAAATAAGAGGAATTTGTATTTGATGCGTTAATTAGTCATAAACTTGGGGTGCGGGGTAGTTAATTGTTTAGTGAGGATTATTTGATTTTTTTTTTTTCGTTTAAACACTGTTGTAGTAATGAAATTGTTTTAATCTAGGGAAATTCCACAAAATATTTTGTGCCTTACTCTTTGTTTCTTTATTATTTTTGTGTTGTGGTGTGCATTACTAACATTGTTGCAATATTGCATGAATTGTTCACAACCCTAGAAACTTTGTTTTCTTGACATGTTCCCAACATTCAATTCATAATTTTTTTCATATGGTATTAATGCAAGTCACCTCTTTTGTGACATTGTTTTTCAAGGTAAGTGGGGTCCTAAATGACCAAAAAGTTGAATGAGAAATACAAAGGAGGCTCCATCACTCAACCAACACTTATTGGTGGAAGCAATTATTCTTATTGGAACGTCTAAATGCATACTTCCACCAAGAATAGGCGGCATCCCCTAACTATGAATAAAAGTTTAATGAATGTTGAAGGAGCAATATTGTGTATTGTGTTACAATATTGTCAATAGCAAAAGATGATGGTGCTCAATCTAATGTTGGACCCTCCTACTATTGTGCAACTTTTTTTATTATTCTTCTTACCTAAAGATGTTAAACACAATGTGACACAAAGAGAGAAAAGAAGAATAAAGAAGAATAACAACTTTTGGGGGCATCAATTAAGAAGGGGTAGATTGCTTACTATTGATTGCCAACAATTGTTACCTGTTTTTCTATTGAAAACATTGAGAGAATAGTTTGATGCTTTTATTTGGTTTGTTCATCCTTAGTTTTTCTAGATAAGAGAGAGGAGCATTTGGTTGAGTCTGTCTTGTTACTCGTTACTAGATAATGTAATGTCGAAGGCATAAAGTTAACATTGTATCTAGTTGTTAGTTGTCTGTGACAACATGTGAAGGAATTTTAAAATGTATTCTGCAACACGTCGCACAGGGGAAATTGTTAGTTTAGTGATGTACTTAATTGGTACATTATGGCATATTTCTCACCAAGTTGGACTCTTGAAATTTTAATGATTATAGGACTTCTTGTGGAAAAGTTTGGATAAATTGTGAAAGATGTAGATGTTGCTGAAAATCAGCTTTCAAGAGGTCTAAGATGAGCTCAACAATTCCAAAAAGAGTCATAAGAGAATGGACAACTTAATTGGATAAATATCACAAACTACAATCATTGTTGCAACATATCAGATAACAACACAAAATCTCAGATAACAACACGAAGTTGATCTGGTTGTTGACTTAAAGGAAATTTGGTGTAATTTTCTTAGAGATTTTAGCCAACAAATTCATGAAATTGCACTATATAAATAGAGGCCGTGTAGTATAGGTTTGGATGGGGCGTGCCATATAAATGGATAATGAGACTTTATTAAGTGAGAAAAATGATGAGCTTATATTGTTATCACCCACTTATCATTTAATATATATATATATATATATATATATATATTGAGTTTATATTGATTCTCTAAAGAGAAAATTTACTATAACGGAAAGTTGAGACCTAATGAAAGTTAAGATTATGCACAAAATAAGAGAAGCTAGTATTTGTTATATTAATTAGTCTTGAACCTAGTTTGTGGGATAGTGAATTTTAGTGATGATTATTTGATGTGTTTTTCTTTAAATGTGTTGTGACGGTATAATTATCTTAATATAGGCGAGGCCCATAGACATACTTGCTCCGAACTCTACGAGCATATTACGTGTGTCACTCAATATTATGAACAATATGTTCTCCATGTGTTCACCCACCAGTCGAGGCTTTTTAACAAAAACCATGATGACTGGAGTTTGGGTCATAAAATTTGTCGATCCAGCCTTAATTTGGTTCCCAACAAGGAGGACAAGTCTAGTAAGAAGACCATTTGTGGCGGGGTAGTGGAATTAGAGGAAATAAAGCCCATTGATTCTATATCTTCTCCAATTTCAATGGGTTCCTTTCTGTAGTTTTACATTAGCAAAGATTAAATTCAGTTAGAAAGAAAGTTTCTAAATTATCTTTCAATTTTGCTCATCCATATTGATGGTGTCAAGGCCAGCCAGAGTGAAGGGCCTTCCGCTATAGTTTACGATGATTAAGGACTCTTTGTGGATCCTTAAATAATTTGGATTATTTGACACTACGATTGAAAAGTAAATAATTTTGGTTATTTGATACTTGGATCCAAAAATTCCCCGCTAAGATGAGTGTTGTCGGTGGTTGTTTATTGACAATTGATTACCATAATCATCATTTTATTTAAAATTTTAATTATATTTATACACGTTCGTTTGTACTAAACATTTGACCTGTGAGATTGAAATGAAAATTACCTAACTAGCCCACAATCTTAATTGTGAGTGCTTTTCCAGTTGTGGCCCAAAATCCCTATTCGCATTTTTTATAGTCATTTATCAACAGAATAAAATAATAATACAACAAACTGACTGATTCGAAACTGCCCAGCAGCTTTCCGAGCAGCAGTTATCATGGCCCAGTGTATTTTGGAGAGACGATAAGCCAGTGTTTGGGGGAGCAGTTTTGATGGAACAGAATTTGGTGAAAGTTATACTAGAATGAATAATATATTTAAAAAGAAAGTTTTGACAAGAAGAATAATATTATTTATTTAAATTTATGTATTATTTAATATAAAATATATAATAATAATAAAATAATATTACAATATATAGAGATAATAATTAGTTTTTAGCGTATAAATATATAAATATGAGTGTACGTGTGTATACATAAATGTATTAACTTGACGTGAATATGTATATTGATCGAAAAATACTTAATTAACTATATATGTAAAAAAGATAAAATTTTAAATTTAAATTTAAATAGGATTTTCATTGAGTAGTATGGTTGGCAATTTAAAATTTGATGGATTATGTGGAGTTTGAAAAATTGTTTCAAACATAACCTAAATTTTCTTTGATGAAAAATATACGTACATGAAATGCATAAAATGATAAAAAAACGATAGTTTTTAATCAGTGTGATGAAATTTAAAGAAATTTCTCAAATTTTAAAAAATTTATGTATGAAACCGAGCTGCCAAAAATTAGATGCAAGTCTAGTAAATGGAGGTTCAAATTCTACATGTGAAAATTATTAACTCAAGGGTTTGTCAGTTAGCTGTCTTCTTCAAAATTCGACATGGCAAAGGTTAATTAACTTCAAAACTGTAAACTTGGACGAATGCACGTTTAGAAGGTTCTGAACAAGTCATGTAATGAAATCCATAAACCAATGGCAATAAACTCAGGTGTTGATCTTAAAGGTTTTTTAATTAGACTAGAAAATATTACGTGTTTGGCTGATATAGTATAAAATATATATATTAAAATTAAAATAAAAAAGAGAACGCCCCTTAAATTTTAATTTTTATAATAAATTTTCGAATGATAAGAAAATTATTTGGTCATATGTGTCATCTTAAATTTATTAAATAAAGTCAAAAGTATATAAACAACATATTATTCAAATTTTGATTTATACAAATAAATGAGAAAAATACATGCAAATTATTATGATAGTAATTATTTATAAGCTAGATATTTGAAATAATTGTAGAATCTAATATCTCTTGCATTAAAGTATATTTGTATGTACAAAATTTATCTTCTAAATATAACAATCAAATTAATGATATTTGGTCAAAATAAATTTGCAAACATTGAATTATTTTTAATTTAAACTTTGATATTCCACCATTATATAAAAACTCCATTATATTTTTTGAAAAAAAAGAAATACTTTTCATGATTATCTTATAAGAATTTGTAACTTTATGTAATATTATAGTGAAATACATTAAATGAAAACTATTTTACTTATTATTTAACATATTGTCATTTTTATTCAAATACGCATTTTTATTTATTGTTTGTTCAACTGTAGGACAACGCAACAAAATGTAATTTATGCAGTAATAAAAATTAATAATTTACAAAAAAAACTCTTTATATCAAGATAAAATTAATTGCGCTTCATAAACATTTTAATGTAAATATCAAAACTGCTCTTTTAACCTTTGATAGAAAAATGATCTTTCGATTACTTTATTACAGCGTTACCTTTCTATCTATTTTCTTTAAATTTTATTTTTAAAATTTTAAATTATAAACTAAAATATATTAATTACTTAAATGGATTTATTGAGATAAAAAATTACCTTAATATTAACATAATTTAGATTATGTGCTGGAGCTCTATAACTAAATTATTGATATTAATTCTCTATTATTTTGCATTGATTTTAAACATATTTACTTATATCAATGTTCATTAGATATAATTTTAACTTGCTATTTCACTGTCATCTCACGTATAAACATTAAAAATGCTTAATATAATTTTTTTTGTCTATGCATTACTAAATTTGGTTTCATTTTTTGACAATTGTCATTTTAATCCAAAACATCACGTCAATATGGTTTTAATTAATATTTCTAAAAACATTTTTGGTCTTTATAATTTAAATTTTCATAAGATATGTGCACATTATGGATTTTAACACGTGTTAAGACTATTGATTTTTAAGCTATAATTTATCTATATATTTAAAATTTTAGCACATTATTGCACCATATTCTATTTCTATTTGTTTTATATGATATTTTTTAAAATATAATTAACTATAAAATCAATATAATAGCCAAATAATTTTCTCATATTTAATAGAACTGATGGTCAAATATTGTCTTATTTTAGATATTTGATAATATATTATCATTAGAATAATGTTCTTTATATAAGAAATTTATGTTGTTTTTTAAAATTTTAACTTATTACACATTTAATAATACTGATAGTCAGGTATACTCTCGTTTTAAATATTTAATAACACATGTAATTTATTTACTTATTCAAAAAATTATTTCATTATGACAACTTTAGTTATGTTGCTATTTGTCTTTCTCGCATATTTCAATTTAATTGATTTTTTTATTTATAATTTTGAAGGAAATTATGTTATTTTATGTTTATTAGGTGATATAATCATGACATTGTTGTCCAATGAATTTATTGTTACGTTTTCAAAAATGTAATTTTTCAATAATAACATATTTAATAAAGTTGATAGTCACAAATTTATTCATTTTAAATATTTTATAACATATTATTTTTCATAAAAATATTGATTTCTTATATGCATGTAATTTACTTATTTAAGTTATTATCAAATTGTTGAAACTCTATTTTTCTTGCTATTTGTTATCTATAAAATTTATTAAATATAATTAAATATAAAATCAAATAATAATGATATAAATTGAATCACCACACATTTAATAAATTTGATGATCAAAATTTCACTCTTTTTAAATATTTTGTAACATTTTTTTATAACAATAGTGATGTAATTGCATATGAAATTTGTTATTTTTTAATTTTAGCTCATTGTTATAACTATTTGTTTTATCATTTATAGTTTAATTAACTAATTTAATATCTATATCTATAAATTCATCATGTTTATATATTTTATGTTTGTTAGGCTATGTAGTTATGAACTCAATGCCCTCCAACAAATTTATTATTTTTTAAAATGCAATTATACAACTAAAATTTAGTTTATTATGAATTTGAATTTACAAATATATGAAAGGAAATAAGATTCTATTAATTTATTTAATTATACTTAATTTATATATAATTTAAAGTCCTATTAGTTTCCTACTACTTTGATATTTCTATTTTACATAATCTAGAAATAATTACATAATTAATTAGTTTGAATATGTTGGGACAATATTAATTTCCCTCTACTGAAATACATATTAATTAGAACTTCTACCAGTTTTTTATAACTAAAGTATTTTTATTTTACTTGATTTAAATATAACTACAAAAGTAGTTTAAATATATTAGGACTCTATCAATCTTCTACTATTATTAGTTAAATATTTCAATAGAATTTTATTTTTACCTCCATAACCTTATTTACTACAATATATACAGGCATTAAATAAGGGATATATATGTCTTTTCACAATTGATAAGAACATTCACATTGTATATATATATATATATAGAGAGAGAGAGAGAGAGAGAGAGTATAGATATTGATTAGGCAATAAATTAATTAAACTTAGGTAGTTAATTAAATAAGCATGAGATGGGCCTGGCTAAAGAATTCGAAATAATCAAATGATCGCTAAACCAATTTCAACAAGACCACCTTTCTAATTGACTTATTTATTTCACCCTTCGATTTTTGGTACGAGATCTTCAACCGGGTTTTGCGTCGGCAGTCAAACGAAGACTTTTCTTGTATATGTTTCCTATCATTCAATCGATTAGTGATCAACTGTCACTAACAAGATTTGGGTTCAAAATGTCGAAGAGTCAAGAAGTCAACTTTAAATATAGCATTAAGAAAGTGACAACTGCTGACGGCACGAAATTTTTTAATCGAATTTCCTTCAATTAATTTTAAGTATTTAGTGTAACACATGGATATGTTTGGTTGGCGATTTTGTTGGGAGATGAAAATGAGTAAAATTTTGATTGTGAGTGGAAATTTTAATTTATCTGATTCGTTGTATTTATATAGATATATATGATACATATTATTTGCAGATAATAATTATTTTTCAGATGTGTATACATACATATATATATATATGTGTGTGTGTGTGAATATGAGTGTATGTGCATGCGAATGTATATATTTATTGATTTAATTGTAAATGCGTGTGATGATTAAATTTTGAATATCTATGTATATGTAAAATAAAAAATAATTTCAATTTAAAATTTAAATAAAAATTTTGTTTGATTGAATATTTGACATGTGTAAATTTAGGAAGAACGAAAAGTGACAAATGCACAACAGAACACACACACATCCCTTTATGAAACCCATATACGATCATTTATTCATCCATGATTTTATATTTATTACAACTATGACGCATAAAACCAACTCAAACACATGCAGAAAGGCACCCTATTTTTCTTTTTTCGACCTCCCTTAATCTCCACAATACCATCCTAATAGTGCGGAATTAAGAAAGTCATAGGTTTTAAAATCCCAGATATATTGGTAAGAAACCTAGAACGGAGCCAACGATGGAGCACTGAGCAACATGTTGTCTTCCTTGCCATATTTTGGTGCAGCTGCTACATACCCAGAGCTCTTAATCTCCACCATCTCACGACGTGAGTTTCTTCCCAGTGCTTCACAGAATTTAGGAAGATAAACCCCTGCATGCCATTATTTTACAGTAATTCATTCAACGAGCCCCAACTTCAAGAATTGATTAACTTATGTGTAATAAATAATTATTCACCTTCTCCCGCAGCAAGATTGAAGTAAAGGTCGACGATGTTGGGGCAGCTGCGGTAGCACTCATCGGAGCAGAGCTTTCTGGCGGAACGCGAGTCCAGCAGAGAGTCGGACGATATCCCGAGTTCGCTTCTGTCGAGGCCGCACCCTTTTATGCACTCGTCGGTTTCGATCCAGTCCTTGACCCTCTGGTCGGCCTCGATCTCCGACGTCCCGCAGGCGTACTCCTCCTCTCCGCCTCTGCGGACGCGCTTCTCCAGCACGCACCTCTTCCCGGAAGATGAGACTGCGTACGCGCACGATTCTTTCTTCAGATCCTGGCACTCTATCTTTCCTGCACTCACGTTGGAATAAAATTGCATAAATACAGTACAGATAGAATAGTACTAACCGAGGGTTTGTTATTATTTCCTCTCACACTTTTTATATAGTATAGATATAAATAGGTAATCCTGCGAGATGAATAGTACTAACCGAGGGTTCCTTGGACGAATAGGGCTGTGGCAAGCGCTAGAGAGAACAATAATGCATGCGTGGTTGAAGAGTGCAGCGATGCCATTGAGATGAAGATTTGCGGGACAGCCAAAAATGGAGGAAATTAATGTGGCTTATATTGCCTTAATCTAATGGAACTGGAGAAGAGGGTACGATGGAATGAAGATTTAATGGTGACAACTGCTATTTATAGATGTTCATATGAAAGTAAGGAAACTGAAGCAAACGACTGTTCGAAACTACTGTCCAGAGGTTTGGCAAAGCCATTGATTGCCGCCAGTTGAACCCAAAAACGACTGGGACATTTGGTCGTTCTCTCTGACCCTTACATGTTTTAGAAGAAAATCTATTACCCGTCAAAGACTCCACCATTTGTGCCGGGGTTGGGGATTTTAAAAAATAAAAAAAATATATATATTTAGAAATAACACCATTCCATTGACATTTCCTAATTTATTTTGTCACGTGCAAGGTACAAAAATATTTTGTGATTCCATAAAATATTATTGCAACCTAAAACATTTTGTCTCCTGGCTATGGTTTGGTCATTTTCATCCTTTTAAAATTCAGCTCTTCAAACGTATTATCTATTAAAATAATATATTTTATCACATTTCTTAACGGAGTTAAGTTGATGCGATGTTCTTCTGACTTTCGACATGAAATACACTTGTTCCGTGGGACTATGTTTGGAACCCATTTCTCAGTTGCCAACCTCTTGCCTAATTACACGCAATTCAATAAAAAAAATTTATATTTATATTTATATTTTTCTTCTTCTATACGAATATCTAATTAATTATTTTTAATCTTTATAATTATTTACAGTCAAATTAATATTTATATTTATACTTACTTACACTCATATTTATATATATCCATACCTTATAAATTAATAAATATACATGTATATTATTACATCATTTAATTATTATAATATATTTTTATACAAATATTTAAATAAATTAAAATTTTTATAATATAAAAAATTTTACAATTAAACATATTATTCATTCTACTCAACTCCAACCAAACATTATCTCCCACCAAAAACCCATTCCCAAACATGGACCTGGAATTTCCGTCCCCTTGCAAGGTCATTAATTGTGTGGAGTATGGACTAATTATTAATTAACGGGCAGGCTTATTTTGACCTGATAAAGTGACAAGTGGCATGTTTTCATTAATTTTTTTTGCTAAACTATATATAGCATTAATTACCTATACAACTTATAGCAACGAAATATCAATTAACTACAGTTAATAACAAATTAAAAATAATAAATAAACCAAAATTTAATATATATATATATATAAGCAATATTTTATATTTTATTATAAATTATTTTTGCAGATTTATACAGTTTTATTATAAACTATTATTGTGTATTCATGCATCTTTAATCAAAAATAATAATTTAAAATTCCTTTTTATTTTTATTAATTATACCTAGTGTTTGTTAAATTCTAAATTAATTAAACAAAATTGAAACTTTTTCTGAACTTAAACAATAGATATAATTAATTATAATTAATAACAATTTAAAAATAAAAAAAAAGAATCTTAACGTACAATATAATATTTAATATTTTATTATAATTTATTTTTATGTATTTATACACCTTTTATTACAATTTATTTTTATGCATTTTTGCATTTTTTTTAAATTTGGTATAGATTATAGTTCATCAAATATTTCAATTCATAATTTAGTTTTTATTTTTAATTATACTGATTAATACAAATTATAATAAAATATGATATAACATATGTAATTTAAAATTTTTGTTTTATTATTTTAAAATTATTATTAATTGTAATTAATTGGTAATTTATTGTACTTAATTTATGGTGAGTGTCACCATCTGCAGCATCGACTCGACCCTGATAAACTAGTTAGCTCCCATTTTTAAATGTGAACTACTATAACGAATGAATGAACGAACAGACAATAAGTCAATAATAGCATTAGGTCAGAAAATAAACACCACATTTATGGATCGAAATTAGAGCTACGGCCAAATGCTTTGATTACAAAATGTAAGGGTGTGATTGCTTGATTAAAAAAATTATCTATTGGCTCGATTTCTTAGAAATTATTTTAAGAAAAATTTACTTTATTTTTCCGTAGACTGTCTCCCCACGCTCTACATATTAACAATATTATATTCAGTCGACATTTTTATAAATATATTATATTATAATATTTTATTTAATTGACACATAACCTTATTTTTACAGACACATCTTATTAATTATATGTTATTCAACAACCATGTTACCTCGTTCTTACAAACACATCTAATAATATATCACATCAAAAAAATTGCAACACTATGCCACAAAAGCATCGTCACTATGTTTTTTTCTTTTTCGCAAAATTCATTTAGTCACACTAACTTTTTACTATTTACCTTTAAAAAATAATCTTACTAGATTTCTCAAAATTAATTTTAAAACAATGAGCATATTATCATAATTTGATTAATATCAAAGCTTCTTGTTAATATTTTAATCATAGTAAATTACCAACTACTCACTTTTCCAAAAGATCTTCCAAGATTTTAATCAATTCTATAATTTAATAAGCTTATAGATTCATGAAATCATCTTATATTAACCTTTAATGGATTTGTGAGATTGTTAAAGCCTCAGTGCCTTATGCAAATTATTTTAAGATATATGTGTTTTGAAAATTTTGAAAAAATAAGAAAGATAGACAATTTAAAAATTGTAAAGATTGCAATATAAGTTTTTAGAAAGAAAAATTAAAAAATGTAAAGATTACAAAATAAGTTTTTAGAGTGCAAAAAAGAAAACAAAAATAGTCTCAATCACTTTTTAGGTTGATTTGGAGAATGAAAACTATTTATATGTTGCAAAAGAAGAAAAACAAAAATACGATTTGTAACTTCAAGAATCTCTTTTATTTTTATTAAGTTATTTTATAGGGACAACAAAGGGTAATCACCTGTGATGCCATAGAAAAAAGTTTGTTACACCAATATAAATATTTGAATATATAAAACGGAAGGCCACATTATTATTATTATTATTATTATTATTATTATTATTATTATTATTAAAGTAGAAAACCTTTTGGAATTAAGTTTTCTTTATTTTGCCGCTAGTGAAATGGTTTTTTCCAAGATTTTGACGAACAGCCTTTGAACATGTGACACATGCTCTTGCAAAAATCAAATTTCAAACCAATTCCATTGACTACAACGCCTCGGGCTACGTTTGTTTTTTAATTAGGTTTGGGGCAATGATTGTTTTTAAATTATAAAATTAAAAAACACATATTTAATTATTATATTTTTTAATTTTTTTAATTTTTAATTTTTACATCATTCTTAAAATAAGATATTTAAAAATACACACTAAAATTTAAAAATTACATTTGGTTTGTAAAATTAAACTAGGTAGAGAAATTATTTTTGTATATATTTAATATATAATAATGATTGAATGATGTGATAGTATATAGATATAAAGAGTAACAAAAAAATAAATATGAATACAAAAATTATAAAAATAAGTGTTGATTTGATTATAAATAAATATAATGATTGAACAATTATTAGTTAGTTATAAAAAGGTAAAAGATAATAAATTTTTAATTTAAATTTAAATAAATTTTGTATTATAAGATGTTTGATTTATAAAAATTTTAAGTGGCAATGAAAAGTAAGAAAAGAAAACAAACATAAACAATCCCACTGCTCTCCCATAATTATTGTGCCCAAAATGGAATTACTAGTAAAACTAAATTTTTGATAAAAACTTGCATATAATTTATTACTATTGTACAATAAATTTGAAATTAAACGCCAGTTGTTATTGGTATGCTTGTATCTATTTGACAAATTATTCATTTCTAACTAAAAATCTTATAAATTAAATATTTTATCATGTAATTTTTATTTGAATTTAAATTCAATTTTTTTTCTTTTTCATCATTTTATAACAACTAATAAATTTTCAATCATTATACATATTCAAAATTAAATTAAAGTCAATTCTTATAATTTTTTTACTTACATTCATTTTTTATTATCATATAAATTTATATACTATCACATTATTTAATTATTATTATATATTAAATATATATAAATAGTTTTTTATCTATTTAATTTTTATAAACTAAATATAATCCTCGTTCCTGTTCAAGTCATTCAAAATTGGATAGCCATTTTAATAATATTAAATTTGTGAAGATGTTTATGAGTTGACGGATGGACGTAAAATTATGAAAAGACGTGTGAATATAACACGGGTATGTTCCGCCATTCTCGGGGCATGCTTCCATTAATTACATGTGCATTGCTGATGTCCGAGCAATTCCCATAACGTCGGAACAACTGAAATGGAATTGACGGTTATACCCCGCTACTACACTTTGCTTGGTTCTTTTTCGCGCAGACATAGGTAATGCCGGGCTGTCTGTCATCCGAGAAATTGCTCTGGCATTGTAGCCATCGGCCAGACATGCTTAGATGAGCTCTGATATAGGGCCCATGTGCACTCGTAAAGGGTGGGCTGATCTACACAAGGTTCCATAGCTGAATGCAATGTCCATCAAATCTAATTTGGGCCTAGCCCATAGTTCTGGGTCAAGATTGTTAAGCCCTGTTTACTAACTTGTTTTCAAAAATCGATGCAAAGCCCAACAAATAAGTTGAGACGAGCACTACAATACAAACACGTACATATATTTTAAGCCTGAATGTATGTCCATATGTGTGTGTCTTCTGCAAATAAGTTTAGAAGAAGGCACATTGATTTAATTGGGAAGAAGCATCAATATTCCCAAACACACATAAGAAGCGAAAAAAAGGGTACTGGTAAAGAACAAAAGAAGAAAAGCAAATAATTTCGCAGCAGTAAGTTAAGATCTACATTCCAATTATAAACTGGAAACACAGATGGACCACTTCCATGACATTTTGTTTATTTTGCCCATCACTTTACTAATTAGGTGTTGCATCAAACAAAGAGCAATATCCATAGCTGAAAATGTCTCATGTGCTACATGTTTGCCTGCAGTCATGCACTTATACTAACATCACAAATAATTGTTCTTTTATGTTGCAATTTCGATAAATAATTAACGTTTTGTGGCAAGATTTTGTTCATGTGATGCATACATGCTGAACTTTTGCAGACTGCAAAAGTGACCAGTCATGAGTTAGCAGAAAATTCACTGGATGGTTGATGACAACAGAATTTCGATTTATAGAAACAGATTTCATTTAGGCTTAAATTGAGAAAACCAATCAGTGGTGAAAAAAAAAAAAAAAAACAAGAAAGAAAAACCTTCATGAGTATGGGTTTGATGATCATTTAATACTTGTATGTTAATTGACGATTTACAGAAGTACTGAGGACAGCAAGTTTAGCTATATATCAACTCCTGATATTTCAAAACCCTAACAGCTCTTTGGTTAATTAATTTATTTTCATGACTAATTTAATATTAGTCTCAACTCTCATGAGGGCCTCTTTAGGTTAAATTGTTCCAATTACTCAAACTCAGACAAATAAATATCATCAGACTGCACATAAATCATCCTCTCCACCCCACCTTTCCCAGATAAAGAAGGAAGAAAAACAAGATTGTTTCCCTTCTCTTTTCCCTCTTCAAATTTTATTCAACATACAGATGAGACACACACACATATAATTTTCACTTATTTCATGAAACCCCCAAAATTTCCTTAAGCCATCGCTCAAAAAGAAATAATACAATCCTGACGAACAAGTTATATCGTCACTAAAGAAAGAAAAGAGCAATTTTGAAAAAGAAAACACACCTGAAAAATTAAATCCGCTCTTGTTGATCCATTTAGTGCAATATGATGGAGGATTCCTAAGGGATCGCATGATCCAACAATTATAAATACGTACATACATACATACAGACATACATATCTGTATGTATGTTATCATCGGATCAATGCGATCCCTTTGGAATCCTCCACCTGACACCATGGATGAAACTTCAGCAGCTGCACTTTGTTTTTTTTTGCAAATTTTTTAAACTTCTTTTCTTCTTTTTTGACCATTTTTGTGTGGATGGATGGATATTTAATTTGTAGGAGAATGGAAGCTAGAAAGTCAGTCGTGTGTGCTGTTGTGGTTGTGTTACAGTAGCAGATGCCTTTGGTTTGCTCATTTATGTTCATTCATTTGGTGTGAAAAAGATATGAGCAAAAGTTAGCTGCTTGGAAGCTTTATATACATTGCCGTTTTAGATAAAAAGGCAACTAATTATGGAAATCAATTGGTAAATTTTATTTTTTACTTAATTTTGATTTGATTATTTCTCTTGCAGGCTTTTTTTTATTCTCAGTCAATAGAACACGTTGATATATATATATATTTTTTTTTTGTTTTTTTGAAAGGTATGATTATTTGTTGTTGGAGAACTAATTGTTAGTACCTTTCTTTTCATTTCATTTCATATATGAACTTATAACTAATTTTAGTTAAGGGTCATTCAAGTTTGCAGAAGGCATAATGTTGTATTACTGTTGATTGATATATTTAAGTTTTGAAAAAAATAAAATCAAATATTTTTTGAATGCTACATTATGGACGAATAAATATGTGTGTGCGCGCACGCGCATACATCTCATGTGTATTATATCAAAAGAAAAAAATTGCACTAGATCTAAAATTAATAATAGTTAGTATTAATTTTATTGACGGAAGAAAAAAGGGTTACATATAAAATATGCTTCGTAACATCTCTATTCAACACAATCTCTAAGGCCAAGGAATTAATCATTGGCAATTTTCACCTCCACGTAGGATTGGGTCTACTCTACGAGCAAATTGGAGTTCAAGATTTTCAAATAAGTCCAATTATGGAGAGAGGAAATACCCATCACAAACCATCCAATATCTTCAATAATAAACCTATAGTGTGTACACATAGATAAGTGCATACATACTTTCATATACGTATGTGTGTATACGTATGTGTGGAGGTTAAAAGATTCCTTTGGATGTGTCTCAACATGTTCATTATAGTCAAACCAGCACATTCCCAATTGTTGTATGGATAACAATGGCAGATAATGAGATGCTCTTTAATGTGTTTTCTGAGGCAGATAAAGGTTTCAATCAGAACAGATAAGGCATATATGGGAAATAAAGCAGACATTTGGTCCTTGGGGGAGATTATGACTTCTTCCTTTAAGTTTGTTCCTCATATCCACTCATAGATTATGCAAATATGCTATCTCGTATCTTATTCCAAACATATATAAAGTCATTCGATATCCTATCATTCACACTAACCATGTAAGAATAATATTACAAAGTTTTTTTTGATAACTCATTACAACTCCTAGTGAAAAGAAAATATATTAAAAAAAATTCGACATGAAAGCTCTCTCTCTCTCTCTCTCTTCTATAAAATAAGTTGAATTTTTTATTTGCTTTTAATTGCTTGTGTTTCGTAATATTTTTAAAATCAGACTGGAGATCTAATTAGAATACTAACTAGGTCATTTGTCATTAATTCAACCGATTCGACTACTTTTCAAAAATTGGTTATTTTAAATTGTATATAATTATATATATGTGCATATAGAGTAATTAATATTAAATCAATTTTATCACAAAAATTGAGTTCAATTTATTAAGATGCAAATGACACGGTTTAAATGTATCATTAAAAATATGATAATTCAACAAAAATGAACAATGTATGATACAGATGTAAAAGAAACTTAATTAAATTCAAAGAAAAAAATATAAATATAAATATCAAAATTTACATTTGTAAAGTGAAAACAAGCCAATTCATATGAAACGTAATATTTTAAGATGCAACATTTGAATTTTCAATAACTTAATAATATATAGATAAGAATAATTACATAAGTAAAAGTCAAAATAGAAAAAGTAAAATTATATATACCAATTAAATACTTAAGAGATAAAAATTTTAGGAATCATAAAAAAATAAAAAAAAAATCATTTTCCTCATTTTTATTAAAAATTGATCGTAAATGATTTTTTCAATTTTTATGAATAAAATATACAAAATTGGTTTTAATCTGGTTTTCATTGATTCATACTGGTTCCTTGAGTGACCCATTTTTATGGGCAGACCGGACCGCAAAACCACTGGTTTCAATCATAATAGCCTTCTAATCCAAGTTTCAATACATTGATGTTTGGTATAAAGGAATTATATATTTACTGGCATAACTTTGTTTGTTCATGTCAAAACATTTTAAATTAATTATTAAAACAACTAATTAGTTAATAAATGTTTTACCCTACTAAGCAAAGTTTTCAAAACCAGCTCCAACAACCCAAGTCAATCGGAACTGCCTGGTTCTCTTGTCTGATAACACCCAAAAAAATTGGTCATCATTTGAACTAGCATGAGCTTCTCAAATTCGGTCAAAAATTGATCAAAACTGATTTTTTCTATTTTATTGATAAAAATTTTAAAAAATAGAAATTAACTTTTTAAATAAATAATTTTTTATTTCTTTTTATAATTACATTTTTACCTCCCAAATAATTTATTATTATATAAAATTTTCACTGATTATTTTTTTTACTTGTATTTATTTTATAATTTTTATTTATATATTTTTCTAATTAAGTCATTGAAAATTTAAATATTGTATCTTGATTAAAAATTTTCAGTTAATTGTGTTGTTTTTATTTTTCAAAACTCATTTTTCAATATTTATGTTTTACTTTGAATTTAATGTAGTTTCTTTTATATTTTTGTAGTATTTTTTATTTTTATTGAATTATTAATTTTTTTATTACATATTAAACTTATCATTTGAGATATTAATAGCTGGACATGAATTAATTTTATAATATTATTTTGATACTATTATATGTATATATATATATAATATTATATATAATTTGAAATAATTGATTTTTTAAAAATAGTCAAACATGTTAGATCGACAACATAATGATCCAATTAATTTTTTGGCTCAATGGACAGTCCAATTTTAAAAATATTGCTAGTGAACATATGAAAAATTCACTAGTTTTTTGGATTACATGTGTGTGTATATATTATTTGTATAACAACTATTTTAAAAGAAATCAAAAGTTAAAAATAATAGTTGTAATAATAGTAATAGCAATAATAATTATTGTTTGATGCCCATATCGTTAAATTTGATGACAACACCAATTTAATAAAGATACGTTAATCAATTACACGTTCACACTGTTTTACAAACTTTAATTAGAGACAGAATTTTATAAAATAGACGTAATTCAACACCATTATACAAGTATAGAGTTTCACCATTGTAAGCCAACCCCCCAACACCACTCCACCACCACCCCCCCCCCCCGGCGCACGTGCAGGATGGGAGCGCACGTGACTTGGGGGGTGGTGGTGTTAGTTTAAATGTGCTGTCATTGTAGCAACTCATGTCCCACGCATGCACCCACCTTTAGTTGCTGCGTGGAAATTCACGTTGATCTGCCTTCCTCTCACGCTGCAAATGGGCCCCCTCTGTCTCCTCTTTATTCACAAACTAGTACATCATCTCTCCACATTTTGATCATGCTCCGACAATTGTCTTTTTGTCAACTTACATCACAGTTGCCTCATCTTATTTTTGTTATCTTTTTCCCCTCTCTATAATATAGGTGACAATAAGGTCAAGTCATGGACTGCAATCAAATCGAACACGGATATTCTAAATCAATCCCCACCCAAACCTGAGCCTCTAATATTTTTTTTTGATTAAATGGGTCCGAACCAACTTCAATTTGAACCTGTAGACGTTTTATCCAAATCCAATAATTTCATATTACAATTAAATTGTGTTTTTGAGTTTTATTGAAAAAAATAATAATTTATGAGTACTAATTAAATCAGGTCTTAAGTTGATGAAGCGAGTTAAGATAGATATTTTAAATAAAACGTCAATCCGAACTGACCCACTTACATTTCGAGTCGATTGAATACGACTCAGTTTCAATTCGAACCTACAAAAACTAAATAAAAACCCATTAATTACATACGAAATTCATATTGTAAGTCAAAAATTGTCGTCTCTATTTTCTACGTGGATTTATTACGCGGTCGGTCCAGATATGTATGTCCTGATCACTAGAGCACTTCGTCAAGGCTTGACAATTGCGTGCGTGCGTGCGTGCGTGCAAGATTTGCTGTACACACCAACATGCACTCTTCCTTTTTCCAAATAATAAAAAAGTGTACGCATAGATTGAAAAGAATGACTATTTTCACTGGAGAACAATTCGAGTTTGAACCACCTGTCTTCATTTGGAAAGTGTTCACCTGCGAAATCCATGTACAGTACCCTTCGGTGTCCTTTTGTATTGGGCCAATTAACCCAGAGAGAGCCCAATCATTATTTCGATTTCAAGGTCCATTAAGTAGCATCGTCATTAGTCATTAGGCCCAACCCAAAATGATCAGAATTTGTGCTTCCGTTCGCCTCTCTATCCAGCGTCCCGCTGCTTCCCGCTTCTGTTCTGCTGCTTCCTTGTCTGTTTAATCACTGGATACAAAACAAACAGTGATGGTGTCGCCGCACGGAATTCAACTGGCCGTCCATTTAGTCTCCTCTTTCTATGGTGACCTGTGCTCGGTAAAATTGTGACCTGTGGCTTGTCTTGTAATTAGTTAAATTTTATGCTCTCTCTCTCTCTCTCTCTCTCGTTTAAAGTTTAAGCGTTTCTTTTTATTTTTTATTTTTTTTGAAAATTTTCGAGTTGCAGAAAGTATCCGAATGTTTACTCCGGAGAGGAACTCTAACCCTAGCTCAAATAATCCGATTCACGGAGCTCACCAGAGAAAATGTAATCAATTGCTTACGCGTTTTAATCCACCAAAATTGTGTCCAAGCCTTTGCCATACAGCAAGAAGGTATGCATAAATTTTATTAATTTTTTTTATTGATTATATGTAAAAGACGGATTTAATTACTTTTGCAGTCCAAGTCTTATGCTTGATTGAGTTGAGTGAATTTGATTAAGAGATAACGGTTATTTTGACCTTCATTATTTGATAAATCAATTTGGAATGGTCGGGTCAAGGGATGTCACTGAAACATATTGCATGAGTGAATTTTTGAGAAACATTAATTTCTCTATCTATTAAAATGATTACATGTTGTGTGCCCAGACATGGTCATAAACACTACACTGCATGGATAATAATTGTTAAAACTTTTGGGAAACCAAATAGTTTGTGCTCGACCGTCCAGTATAAGTTTTGCAAGTATATAGATTATAAACACACACATGATATTGGAAAAATGATGTATAAGATTATGATTCAAGTAAAAAGTATTAAGGCATTCACATTGATTATATTGTTGGTTTTATTGAATTGCATCATTTTTTAGTATGATTTTTTGACTTATGAGATATTGGAGAAAAAGGAAAAAAGAGCAAAAGCTTAAAAGTAGTGGGAGATAAAAATGAATTTAAATGAGATAATATTATTTTTTAGTTAATTTCATATATATATATATTCGTTTGGTTTTTTACCCCTAAAAGTTAAAAATATCCAAAAAAATTGTGTCTAAAATTTGTTATGCATGTCGGTCATCATCCTTGTTGGTGTCCTTTTCTTTCTTTGTCCCCCTATGTCAGATAACTTCTTTTGGTTTAATATTTCCATGCTACATGGCATGATATGTCTCTGAACTGTTTTGGTTGTTTTATATGTCTGACTTTTTGTCCAATGATTTTTTGAAGTGTTTGTGTGCAATATAGATTGCATGCTATGAAAATTCCTTTTTCATTTTAGATTTAGTAATAAATTTATTGTAGAAAGTGATTATTTCAAAATTGATTCTTCAAATAAATATTGATCAAACAATTGTCTTATCCAAACAAGCCTTATTGATTACTATTTTCACAAAGCGATATTTGATTTTCAGGAGCTTTCCAGGAGGCACCGAAAATTATAACCCAGTATATGGCATTATTTGACAACATAACACACAAATTGAGGGCTCCAAAGTTTATGCAAATTGTATCAGAGGAGCTTGGCAATGATGTGAGGAGTTACCTTTTTCCTCTTGAAATCTTTAGTTTGTCATTGGTTATTTTTGCATTCATTCACTTGTGGTATCTGATATTGAAGTTTATTGCATGGCAATTAATTTGTTTGTTGTTTTAGTGTCTTGGAATATTTCAGGGGTTGATTCAACATGGAAGGCTTTCAATTAATCAAATTATTGATAGGAATGAGCAGACACCAGGTTTTCTTGTACTGATATTTAGTTATACTTAAAGCTTGTAAATTTCAGGCTTTCTTCTTCTAGACAATGCGGTCAGATAACGAATGATGATTCTGAAAGTAGTGACTACCTGAAGACAGTTTTTAGTAATCACTTTTGATGCATGGTTTCGGTATTTGTTGCCTTATGCAAGTGTCATGAATTAGGTTTCAGTATCTGAATTAAAAGTTACTGAAATGCATTTTAGTTGACATTTCACAAAAACAGACGATTCTAGATCCACAGCCCCAATGCAGTCCTAAAAATATTTAAATAGTCAGGCATGTTTGTGCAACTGAATGATGGTAGATAATTATTTACTGGTTGCCAATGCATAAAGGTTGATTTTTCTAGTTAGATCAAGCGAATCAAAGCTGGGTGGTGTCTCACTAATTATTCAATGCCATGTTATAATAGTTGTCTTGAAATCTTAAATGCTTAGTTAGTGATTTAAGCATGTTGCTATGCATTGACAGCTCCTAACTGAAGTGATCCTACTTTGTTCTTGCAGGAAGTTCTGATGTTCATGCTGTGCGTGAAAACTTCAATAGACTTCTAACTTCCCGTTTTGTTGAACGCTGTCCTGCCCCTGAGCCATTTCTTGCGCCGCCTGCTGAAGAAACTCCTGCCAAGAAACGGGGTGCCAAGTCAGCCAAGGTAGTTACTCTGCCAACTAACAAGTATAGAATATGGAAGAAGAAACTGTTTTCCCTTCATAGTACAGATTTGTATGTGACTGGTCTACAAATATTATCAAATTTTTTCCCATTGACTAATGTTTGACTCCTAGATTGTATATGTTTCAAGTTGAAGGATAGACTGCTGCAAATAAAATATGTCTTTCTTTTACATTGATTTTTAGAGAGGAAAGAAAGGGAATGCTCTGTGAATTATACTTTATTGTAATGTTGCATACATTTACTCTTTTTTCATCCAAAAATAATTTGTAAGTCTTGTCCCTTCTTTCCCCAACATAATTTAGGCTTTACACTTTCTTAAATGATATCTATGGAATCAGTTCCCTTTTTTCATGGATGAATGCTTCACTTACATATATATCAGGGGTAATATGTGTTTTATCATACTTTTTTATGGAAAGGAACCTTCTTTCTTTCTTTCTTTCTTTGAAGCACTTCTTTGAACTTCTTGTTGAATCATTTATTAACTGATTTACTGCTTCTATTTAATGCCACTAAACTTGGCACAGTAGTATCAATCGTGCTCTACATGATAACAGATTGCTGAAGAACAACGGACCACAGAACAGCGTGCATTGGCAGCTGCTGCTCCAATGGAGTCGATGAGATTCTTAATTGAAATGGATGATCCCCCTGAGAAAAATGGTGAGGAAAGTGCTAACAATGTGACACTTGGGGAGAAGGTAGGAAATGCTTTTGATTGAAGTTTTTCTGTTCTATATTTGAGTTTATTTACTTATGGTCTTACTTTTGGATCAAATAGCGCAAACAAGATGTTTTGAAGTTGGATGAAGATGTGTTGGATTCCAATAAAAAGAAAGAAATTCTTTGGCGTGCTAATTTTGAAGAACTTGTACGCTGCCTGCAATATAAGGTTGATTGTGATAATCATTTCAATGCAGGCTCTGGTTTGACACCTCATTTTGACTATGATTCTGTATTGTCATGCATTTGGAGTTCTATCACAGATTCATTAATTTTTTTCCTGTTATAGGCTTGCATCTCATATGTGAAAACAAGGATTAACGATGAAGCTGGCATTGTGCTGAGTGCAATTTTGGAGTTAAATAGATATCCAGAGACTCAACAGAAAGCTGAAAATTCAGGTAGTTACCCTTTCTTTTCATAGATGAATGGAATTTTGAGGTCACATGATTAAAATCCCTCATTCCCCTAATGCAATAATGGGTGAACTAAATTTTTTGGAATCATTATCTTTTTAAAGTTTGAATGCTTAAAGGATTGAAGCAATTAAATGAATTTTAAATTTGATGAGTTATTTAATTTGAATAATTACAAAGTTATCAAGGAGATTAATATAATAATTAGCAGTTTTACATTTTAATATAGTCATGTCTGGGTCCACGGCCCTTCGCACACAAGAGTTGCCTCCAAATCTCCAAGTAATTTTCCATTATAAGTTCTTTAAAATTTAAGACATGGTGTGATTAATTGCCTAATTTATTTGAGAAAAGTGCTTGAGGGACATACAGACAGTAGGAATACTACTAAATATATCTGAAGACAAGCAGAAGTGCAATTGGCCCCATATGTTTAGAGGTTCATTTGTTAATTTTGAATCTTTAATCTGAAAGAGTATGTAGGTATCTGTGGTGTTGACATTCTGTGAGCAAAAGCCTAAAATAAATGATTTTGAGTACCACTCTAATCAATACTTTTTTTTTTCCATCCAAATAAATATTTTGACTACTAGCATCATCTCTACCTTCTTCCCCTGTTCCTTGTATGTTCCCCTGCATATATTTTCGTACCTTTGTCATAAGATGTGCTTTTCATCTAACAAATGCCTGCCCATCTATGGAGGTTGACTACATGGATCCTCTTGTTGAGCTCAAAGGAGTCTCTGAAATCAAATTACTTTATTCTAAGTAATTTTAGGTTGATCTCTGTCTCCTGTAATTCCTCTGGTATCAGTTTTATTGAAAACCTGAACAGGAGAAATATGGTGAAGGTGACTGGAATGTTATTGCGCAATTGTGCTTAGTCCAGACAGATGTCTTCTGATGTAAATCTGATTTTCGGTTGCATTTATGATCACCTTCCTAACTTATAAAGGATTGTTTCAGCATATCTGTCCATAAATGCCATATATGATGAGGTGATTAAAAAAGAGGGTGGGCTGGGCATGGACTTTGAACGCATCAGATCTTCACTTGACCAGCTTGGGTGTCAAACTATCTCAACAGGGATAGATGAAAGCTATAGTATTGGTACTCACATTCTCTCGTTCACATATTTCAATGCATGGGTCAAATGTCCTTTATCAATCAGAAAGTTGTTTATGTTTGAATTTTAATGCATGCCTTTTACCCCTTTCTCTGCAGATATAAAAAGCATTGTTGAAATGGCTCAAAACGAAGAAGTACGTAATTTTCCTTCATTCCAGTTGGCTGTTCTGGAGTTTATGTATGCAGCACCCTATGATAGTTACATCTGAATTCAGGTGGAGTCTCTGATATTGAGAAGATACGGGAGGGAGGCCTACAGGATATTCAGGTTACTGTCAAAGGCTGGTCGTGTTCTTGAGACTGATAAGGTAACCTCTAATATTATGACAAATCGTGAGGAAGTATATTGTCTCTCTATATGGTTATTCATTATGTTATCAAGCTGGCCTGAATATCTGTATGCTTAGATAGGGAGGTTTTAGTTATTTTGACAGTTTCAATCTTTCTACAATGTTTTTCTTTGGTGAGCGGTTCATGATTTACTCTGGGTGATTTTTTTCCAGCCCTTGATTGACATTACTGTCTTTATAACAAGTCCTGTCTTAAATTTTGGTTAACTTCATCCTTTATATATTTGTATATTTGGTATCTGAAGTTTCTTTCCATGTCAATTTGTTGAGATAATCAAGCAGCATATTGTGATGGTCTTGTTGGGAAAGAAATGGTGTTATAGATAATTTGTGTAAAATTTAAAAATATCTGAAATATTGGCGCATCTATATAGATTGCTGACACCACATTTGTTGAGAAGAAAGATGCAATCAAGATTCTATACAAGCTCTGGAAGGATGACTACTTGCACATGGAGGTCAGTTATGTTGCATTATCATAGTTTCTAAAAGCATGAAGTTTTTGGGCAAAGCACCATCCTGTTTTAATCTTAAAAGTCCAATAATTGTTTTTGGTTTTCAAGGATGATATATGAAGCAAACTTAGAATATGAGAGAGAATTTATTTATGTGGAGGTTACTAGGAAACATTTGAGACAAATGATATGTTATATCCTTATTCATATCTCCTGTTGGTGACATATTTGCTCTTGGTTAGTAGCAAAACTGTGAGGTGAACTACAGGTGCAGTAGTGTTGTAGGATCTGATCTGTTTAGGATTTTGAAATTCCTTTGATTTGAAATGGACATGCTTTGAAGTTTCTTATTTAGATTCATGTAAGGATTCATAATTTAGAATTAGTTAATTGGCTAGAAATAAAGGAGTCACTTTGCCTTGAAAAGTTCGGAACTCCACCGTTATAAAAGAAGCAAAAGAAAGGGTGCTCCATTGAAGAGACAAAGACAGAGAAAGTAAATATAGATAGAGGGAGGAAGGCTCTTCATCGCTGACTAGATACAGGTAGAGCAAGCAGAGAGAAAGGACAGAGAGAAGCTTAGTTGAGAGAGAGAGAGAGAGAGAAACAGAGGAAAGACAAGCTTACATTTTCTAGCCGCTCCTGCTGCTAACAAGGAAAATTATTTGGAACAGAAGGTATCAAGATGGATTTCAGGCCCCCAAAAAAATGGGGAAACAAACCCATTAATCATTATAATGGATTTAAAATTCCTTGATTTGTTATAGAGGTCAAATGAAAATAAAGCGAATTTTGCAGTTGATTTAAAATCCTCCTGGAATGCAGCCTATGTATGCATTCATCCCTCCCAATTGTCTTTAAAATTGACTCAACCGAGGAGGAAATGATCGTGTTTTTGAATGAAAAGCAAGTTTGTAAAGATTCACTGACGTATTTAGTGTAGCATTTTAGACTTGGAAGTCTGTAAAGTGGAAAAGTATCATTTGAATTATATCCCCTATAACCTTTTTCCTAATTATTTTGGCAAATGATATGAATCAAAACTTAATCTAAGTAGTGCTTTAATTTATTGCAGAAAGTTTTGACAAGTGGAGCTAAGCAGTCACTGTTTCTGCTGTGGAGAATAAATAAGCAGCCCCTCAGGGAACGGATTCTTGATGAAATGTATCATGCTGCTTTAAATTTGAGACTGAGAATCGCGCACGAACAAGATCAAGGAAAAGAGGTGTTCATAGTCTTCCAAGTCTCAACATCTTGTGACACAGCTCTCCTGTCTAATCTACTAATTGCATTATGAATTAACTCGTTGCAACATTAAGTGAGAACCTTCAACCCTTTTTGCCCCTTCTTTCATCTTAATAAACTCTATTGGTTATGTGGCAGGTCCTTCAATTACCTAGGGAGAAGCTTGTGGGGGAACTCGAGAAAAAATTCAAGCTCTTGGGAAAAGTCAGAGTTATTTTGGAGTCTTCCTTGATGAATCTAGATGATGCGATCTTGCTGTTTCATGGTTTCTGAACACATAGATTCCACATTGGGTATCATCCCCTAATTCTGTAATATTAAGCGTCTTTATCACCAAACAGATCTTGTTGACAATTCTCTCTCATTCCCCTCTTGTCTGCCAATTATTTCTTCTTATTCTTTTTCTTGAGTTCATAAGCTATGTTTGGAGCACAATTTTATGTCATCACACACTCTATCAAATCTACAGTATCAAACATATTATTCAATAAAATTTTTATTTAAATTTAAATATAAATTCTCTATTACATATATAATTAATTAATTAATTTTTAATTATTACATATATTTTAAATTATATCAATATTTATACACACACATAGGCATTCATATTTATGAATATTTGTACTCAACAAACTAATTATTGTCTTTATATATTATTATATCATCTAATAATAATTATATATTTTATACAATATTAAAATAAATAAATAATTTCAAAACATAAAAAAATTTTCAATCAATTATTTATCTTTATATAAAATTCTTACCAATCATTATTTCTCGTGGAATCTTCTATCCTAACCAAGCCATCACTTATTGGACAAACGAAAGGATAAGTTATTGGGCCACTCCATGTGGGTACGGAAGAACTCGTGATTTTGTTCCCCCATTGTTTCTGTATAAAGTGGTTTCTAGTACTATCTCATGTGGCAAAATCAATAATGTTTCATTAGAATAGAAGGGCTATGTTTGGAACACATGCTCTACTATTTTAACTTCTTTTCGAATTTTACTTATCCAATTATATTATTTAACAAATTTTTATTTAAATTTTAATTTTAATTTTAATCAATATAATTAATTAATTATTTTTTATTCACTAAACTTATCTACAATCAAATTAATACTTATATACACAGATATACACTCACATTCATATATCTATACCTTATAAACTAATTATTATCTTTATATATTATCATATCACCCAATTATTATTATTTTATACATTTGTATATATATTCAAATAAATTAAAATTTTCAAAATACCAAAATATTACAACAAACAATAATACTGATCTCAATATAATTCACATCAAACATCCTCCTTCAACAAAACTCCTCCCCAAAAAAAAATTTTAAAAAAAGCCCTCCTCTCCCAAACATGGTGCAGAAAACTAATGCAATCAAAACCCACAACCTTCTTCAGAGTTCAGATATAGCGTATTCCGGCCAGTATCTATCTTTTCCTCTCTATACTAAACATAATGTCCCCCAACCTCCGATGTACTGTCTTAGAAGTCAATATGATAAACTTCAGTCATATCAGGGTAATACAAGCCCCAGTGCTGCTCCACGCCATCAGGCTTGAGATCTTCGTTGAACAGTGCAAATATGTATGCCTCTATGCCCTTCCCTGGCCTCCGTGAAGTTCTTTGTCCAGAAGACACATGCTTAACTAAGACCTTGCATTCTCTATGCTTGCGTCACTGCTTCCTTCAGTTGGCCACCCTGTCTCCGTCACCACCACTTCGACGTCAGCCCCTCTGGCCTTCTCCAGCGCGGCGTGTACGCCATCCACCATGGCGTCAAACAGATTCCGGTAAGTGAATTCACCATCGGTAACAGGCTGAGCATTGTATGGGTAGGCGTTGAGAAGAAGAGGACTCCGTTTGGACTGCAAAAATGTCACAACTTGTGATATGGCATGCGAGGCGTCGGCTGTGAAGACTGCGCTCGAAGGTGGATACGACTGTGACAGGATTTGCATGGAAACCGTGGCGCTGACGGGCACCCCCAACCCGGCCGCCCTCACGGCGGAGTCGAGGTTCTGCATGGCTCCGGGAACGTACTGAGCGAAGTCCCCCGGCAAAAACTCATTGCCTGCTGATATGCGCGTGATGTCGAGATACGAAGAATAGGGCAGCAAGTTGGTTGCAACCCAACTCGTTGCGGCAGACAGGTCCGAGGCAAGTGGCTGCAAGTCCAGGTTTCTGGTCCCAACGATCACTGATATTCCAGAGCCTTGTAGGGCTTTGAGCACTGATGTTTCTTGATTTCGGCAACGAAACGACGTCGCCGGGAGACGGAAGGTTGTCCCCGTTGAGTCCGTAGTTGATTCCTATAGCCAAGACACCTTCATGATAGATGTAATAACGAATTAGACAAGAAAAAGATTAGTATGTAAATTTGTTGGTTTGATTGTAATTAATTACCTGGATTGTTGTTCAAAAAGCAAGTGAAAACAAATTCCAATCCGTGAAGCCATCCCATCTTAATTAGCTTGAGAATATAGATTTAATGGGGTGGAAGTGTAAATGGGAGGGAAGGCACAATTTCGGTGCAAAGGCGGGTGCATTTCATACAGGGAAGAATTATTGCTTGCCTAACTTGTGACATGTCATAAATAATTATATGCGACGTAATTATAACTTTTTTTTTGGAATTTAATTATTATCATTATTATTGTAAGGCAAGCGATGTGATGAAGAAGCATATGGACATAATCTCTCTGGTCTGGTATCTTTTTTAATTTATTTTTTTATATTAGGCAAGATCCAAAAATCGACGAGAAAACTTAACTAAAATACACCCCATGGAGCATGATTGAGTCAAGTGTTGTTAAAAGTTAAATTCTAATACTTATAATCGCTTCAAATTTTGAAACTGATTTATTTGAATGAAATATCAATTAAGACATTGCTCTGATCACGAGTTGAGAACATTGGATTTTCCTTTAATTACTTAAGTTTATATATATATGTAAGTGTGTGTGTGTGTGTACTGTTTTTATTGATAATTAATTCTTTTGATACCTAAACAAGCCTAAATCCCAGAACTTCCACTGAAATATATATTTTAATAGATGCCCGCATTATATTTTTTCGCTTTTAAGTTAATTATTTAACCAAGCTTTTGAACTTGTCTCTGTCTTTAACGAGGCAATGGGCTTACTGGGCTAGTCCGTTGACAAATGTGAATTACGGATTTAAAATTGAATCAATTGGGCCCAACTGTACTGGGTTGGCCCATGATGGCTACAGATTCTTGGGCACAAAGTAATACAAAGAACACTTGGTTAAGTAGTACCCAATTATCTTATTTCTGGTTAGTTATGGTTATGTTTGGACCCCAATATTTTATTTCAAACTTTATATTACCAAACATACTAATTAACAAAGTATTCGTTTAAATTCAAATTCAAATTCAAATTTAAATTTTCATTCTCAAACATATATAACTAATTAATTATATTTTAATTGTTACACATATTTATTTATAATTAAATCAATATATATATATATATATGTTGCACATATACTCATTTATTTTTATTTATATCTTAAAAACTAATTATTATCCCTATATACTTTCGCATCATTCAATCATTATTATATATTTTATACAATATATTCAAAGAAATCAAAATTTTCATCCGTCAAAATTTGACAACCAAACATAGCCTATGTAATCAAGAAAGGCATTCTATCCCATTATTGTTGTTTTCACTCTAAGGGTTTTGCTTCTAACATTTGTCCTACATCTTTCTTATTGGAGAATTGATATTTTACTAAATTTAAATTTTCGTCACTTTTACTAGTAAGTGGCCTCCTCTATGAGCTTATACTAATGCAAACTAAATTCGAACTCCATCATAACACAAACTCAAATTGTATAAATTAATTAATAATAACTAGGGTTGAAAGCATACTCTATGCGTTTACATAATTATTAAATAAACTTAATAATATTTATTGTTTATAAAATTCAAGTCATTTATAAAATGAGAGATAAAATAAATAAATTAAAGAAAGGTGAAAAAAATGGGAAAATAATATATTAAGTAAAAGTTGAGAGAGGATAGTGAAAGAATGAAATATAATAAACAAAATTTGGAAGACGAAAATGAAATAAGGAAATATAATAAATTAAAATTGAGGACCTAAAGCGAAAAAAAAAAAAAAAAACAGAAAATGAAGGGTGCTCTGGTTTTTTCAAGTTGCGACAACCAAGTTAATTTGTTGTAAGGACTAAGCTCTTAATAAATATTATAGATTATAAGACATCATATGAAATAAATTAAGTGAATTGACATGGGACATTCGTGCTAAAACGACCAAAAGTTAGGGGTGTTCCAGGCATTAAAAACCAATATGGATGGGTGAATTTTAACAATTTATACAATTTGCGGGACTTTGGTGCTGAAAAACAGGATGCCATGGCCTTAATTGCAAATAGTAAATTATTTAGGGAGGTCAATGCAAATTTCTATTGACGACGAGAGTCGAATATCCAGACCACCCAAGTCCTAGGACTAGAACTTCATACCTACGATGTTGTCATTAGAAAAAAATTATGAAAGTTCGATAGTTATGTCTAATAAAACAAGATTATGATGTTTAAAAAACCAAAGAATAATAAGGGTTAGGCAATGTGGGCATTTCAATTGCAACAAACTACATTAGATGTGAGGTGAAATGCATCTATATTTAATTAATAATATGCAGCCACGAAGGAACCAAAGTTGTTAATAAATTGTGTTCTCCAGATATTTATTGGACCCACATTTAATGAGAGAGAGTTGCCCGTTACATTGCCCGGACAAAAATTGGAGGGCTTTTCAGTGGTCATCTTCGATACATACCGACCTCATTCAAAATTAATAAATTTGACTTCAATTTTCAAGAAAGTAAATCGAATTTAGGTTAAACCCAACAATCTGAAAAATAGGTTGAATTTAGGCCACCCAAGGATTGACCTGTAAAGCCATTAAAAATTTGAAGTTATATAATAAATATAAATTATTTAAGTTATTATTTTTTGATAAGCTGGGGAAAAAACTATTCAATTTAAGCTAGAGCTCGTTTGATTCAATTGAGTTTAAATTTGGTATTCTCTAAACAACGAGAGTGTGTTCATTGATTACAATACCAATAAACTAATTATATATATTTTGTTATTTTTTAAAAAATTTATTTATTTAATAAATTTATATAGTGAAGGAAAATAATATTAAAAACAAATGGAAGACTCGAGCTCGAACTCAAACTATTAGGTGGAGCCCCAGCTTTTTCATAACTTGTTTTGAGTTCGACTTGATCTCAACGTTGACTAATCTGGAGTTGAAATTCGACTTTGTTATTTTGTATAAAACAGCTTGATTTGACAACGCCTTTATAGCAGCTGCTGGCCATCCATTATTAGTGGTGAGGTAAAATGCCTCAAATAACAACTTATAACTTCATGTTATATGTACTTACATAGTTTCCCATCTTAATCCGCGAAAATTGCTGAATTGGTTCAAATTAGAAAAACAACTAACTCATAAAAATAAATAGATTGAGTTATGATTGATAGATTATTTAAAATATTTAAATCTCAGCTCGATCCGATAACTCGCGGTTGGATCCAATTGCCTCCATTAGCTTCTAGCCAATACTTCAAGTGAGAACTCAACAAAAAAGCGTACACACTAATTGCTGAAGATTTCTTTTTTAAGTTTGAATTCCTTCTCCATATAAATTTTTAGAAACGTCAGTGCAAGTACCATTTTTGGATTTGATTTAGTAATTGGAGTTAAAAAACATCACGGCAAATGAAATCCAAACACACAAAAAACATGGCTCTAAGGTACAAATGCACCCAGAAATGAGCACAAGGTCAACGTGGCTGGAATGAAAGTGCAGTGTTCAAATATTAAAAATTAAAAGGACCAAAAGTACCGATCGATTGCAACACATACCAGTTTCACCTCAAGGAAGAAGACTTGTCATTAAGTAACATGTTTTGCACCCGTAGTACAAAGAATTATTCAACGTGTCCATGAACAGGTATCGTCTATGGAGTATTCTTTGTCTCATTCATTATCAACACGAGAACCATATGACAGTATTTTCCATGTTTATGAGGATGACAGAGTGGCGCTTTCCCTACCCATCAAGTCTTTATCATCATTTCTTTAAAGATTTGGATTCAAATGAGTTGTATTTTAGTTTTTCAAATTTTGTCTTAAAGGATCTTTGGCTGAGCTTTATAAGCTCTCATAGCTTACAACATAATTTTGAAGTTCATAAACTGTTATACCCCTTTTTTTTTTAAAATGTCAATGTGTTTGAAAAAAGTAATATCCAACATTTTAAAATGTCAATGTGTTATCAACTTTTTTTTTGTTATAATACTGACACAAAGGAAGAAACACAATACCACAAGGATATTTATATCATTTACAACACAACGAGACCGTTCAGAATATATTTTAAAATAAATTGGAGAGAGTCTGTAGATTTTTAAAGAGTTTGTATAGTTTAAACATTTTTTTAGTCTACAAGCTCCTTTAAAAAATTTTATCTAATAATTTTACGTAATTTACAAGTTTACAAACATATTAGCTGCTATGAAAACTTACAAATTCAACCAAACCCTTTCTTGGTTAAAAAAAAAAAAAAAACATGTGAGGTTGACACGATCTTCATTCATTCCACTTATCATATTAAACTTACTTTTTGTCTAGTCTATATATGTTCGATCCATTAGTGGGTGTTGCACCACCATGTCCCTTTAAATATATGCCATACATTTAACGTTTGATGAAAACAATTTAAACACGCGAGCTTCTAATTTTGTGTGCATTATGAATAGTGCTGGTCGGTGAATATATATATGTATGTATGTATGCATATATATTTATATGTATGTATGTATGTATGTATGTATGTGGATGGCAATTCAGATAAATACCAGTGGCGGTTTTCCTGCTATTTATTTATGTAAGGTAATAAATAAATTCACAAGTAACATGCCAAATGGACTGCGTCAATATGAATTGCAAATTAATATCTCAAACCCACATGAAAAAAAAAAAAAAAAAGTTAATAAATAGAAATTGGATCAATAGAAAGTTCTTAGTACGACGGCATGTTTTATTAAAAATCATGACTGTTTTGTTACGTACAAGGTTTGAAGGTTGATTACCACTTCTAAGACAAAATATATTTTGATGTCCCATCTCATATGCATGATCATGTGAATACTAAAAATATATTGCCAACCACACTTAATGCGGAGAGTAAAATAGAAAAGAAGTTAAAATCTTTTAAATGTATAACGCAGGTTACAGGCAGTTCATTTCCAAAAAAAGTTAATAGTCTTCTCAAAATTACCTAATATTGTAATAAATTTTGTGATATATGTACGGCAATATTATATTTTTTTATTTCTTTTTATATATTCATTTTTCATACTTTTCATCTGAATTTTGTTTGTCATATTTTTTATTTGGTTTTCTCCATGAGCTGTTTTTCCCCCCTATCATCTATATATTTTGTTAGAATTTTGAGGGTGTGCTACTGTAAAATGTGAATTTACACTACTTTTTCCTTAATTAAATAATGTGAATATACACTGTTGCTCTTGATTAAATCTATATTATATGATTAAGTGTGAGGGACTCATGGTGACTAACTTTTGGTCTTTAATGTTAAACTACCAAACTATCCTTATTTTTTATTTTTCTCTCCTGTTTTAATACTATTTTTTAAAATTTATTTTTTTATTTTTTCTTTATTCTCACCTCTATTTTCTTTTCTCTCTCTTTTATAAAATTCTAAAATATAATTTCAATTTGTAAATAATTTTATTTTTAATATTCAAAATTTCGACAATATAATAGTTGTATTTTTTTTTTAATTATAATTAATAAATTTAATTAATTTTAAATGAATACATATACACATAGTCTATGCAGTTTTTACCAATATCAAGTTATGGAGACAATCACTTTGAAGCAAAATATCAAAAATAACTATCATTTGAGAACATATTAAATTTTATTTCCAATTTTTAGTTAGATGGAAATATTGAAAACAATGAACTAATTTGAAGAGGAATTAGGGATATTGATGATATTGAGATATTGCAAGAGTTTCAAACGTGGTGTGGTTATTTTACTCTTAGGTTTGCTTCCACTTTAATTTCCGCGTGCAAAACTCTTGGAAGATATTTTGGAAATCTCTATCGCACTAACTCATACATTGAATTTTGATATGTAGTCACTCAAGAAAATGGGGCGAAAATATACATTGAAAAGTGAGGTACTTAATATTCCCACAAAAAAGAATTAGTGAGATATGTAAAACATGTGAAAATCGATTTATGTCCCTCAAATTAACTTTCTAGCTTTTTGCACTTCCAAAGATTTTACAATATATATATATATATATATATAAGAATATAAGCCTAATTTGGTTGTAATTTTCAAAATAATTTTAATTTTCCATATATTTGTTTTCACCCTGCTTTCTCGAGTTCCATTTTTTTTTCATCCACAAGTATTAATGGATCTTCTATCAATAGTATCAAAATTAATTCTTTAATGGATATATATTGTCAGAGAATACTTTCATGCTGATCATCGATCTACATTACTAATGGTGTGTAACATTTTCATGATCTTAATTTTTGAAATTTCGAGAATCACCTCAGTACATTTTTAACAAAGAAATTTTGTATAATAAGTAAAATGAGAGGGGAAAGAAAAAATTGAAAAGTATAAAAATCTAATAAACAAATGTTGATATGAAATGGGAAAAGGGGAAAATATAATAAATTAAATTTAAAGAATGAGAATAAAATAAGAGATATAATAATTCAAAACCGAAAGAGAAGTTAAAAATATAATAAATAAATAGCATTTTGATTTTTTAACATCGTACAATCAAGATAATTATTTTAAATAGCCGAAGACTTAATAGATTATATATAGTAACAATGTTAGAGAGTCACCAAGTTGTCGCAAATCGCCATCGATTTGACATTACTTTTTGTACATGCAAAGAATCTCGGGCTATGTTTGTTTCTTAATTAGAATGAGTGGGAAAATTTAGATAATTTGGTTAGAGATAAAAATTATATTTAGTTTGTAAAATTTGAATGAGTAGAAAAATTATTTTATATATATTTAATATGTAATAATAATATAATAGTATATAAATTTAAAAATTAATAAAAAATAAATGTGAATAAAAAATTATAAAAATAATTGTTGATTTGATTATGAAAAATTACAATAATTGAAAAATTATTATTATAAAATATAAGAAAGAGAATAATTTAAATAAAATTTATATAATAATATATTTAATTTATAAATATTTTAAGTGATGATGGCTGCTTTATAAAAAAGAAACAAAATTATTGTTATAAAAAATAAGAAAGAAAAGAATTTGAATAAAATTGATATGATAATAATATATTTGATTTGTAAATATTTTACGTGACAATGGCTACTTTATAAAAAGGAAACCAACGTTGACTCAATTATTGCATCCCACTTCAAAATTATCCACATGCAAAAACTATGGACAGAAGAAATAAAATAATTTTATGCTAGATGGCCTTTCTCGTCTGTCAGGTGTACTTGTCACACATTTGAATTTTAATATTCAGTCGATAAAATTGAAGCACAAGCACGTGAAAATTGATTTAATTTACATTTGCGTTATTGAGAAGCTTATATGTCAAAACTGTAAAATTCCATAAATTTCAGCAGAGGAATAGATAAAATGATCCAGTTAGAATAAATATGGCATTGATTAGGATTTCGTGTAATTTTTTCAATGTTTCCACTTGTTATTATTGGGGAAATTTTAATTCAAATTGAACTTGTTTAAAATTAAATTGATTATTTAGTATTTAAAATCTGTTGATATATTAAATGATGCATTGAATTATTGATTGGGAGATAGATATAATATTATAATCACTTATTTAAAAAAAAAAAAAGAAAGAAAGAAAAAATCAGACCCAGGAATAAGTCAAATGGTAATCACTTATTTATAGACAAGGTTGCGGTTCTATCTGAAACCGACAAGCAAACCACGTTAGAACAGAAACTGAAAATAGAACAATAGAATTGAAATTGTAAAAGAATCATATCTAATAATTTTGATTCTCAAAAGATAGAATCAAAACCAAAACCAAACTAAACCAGAACAACCACTTCAATTCTAGTTTCAATATTATCAAAAAAAAAAAAAAAAACAAGGAATTGTATAACCAATTCAAGTAATATTAGAGGTAATGAAGATGATTATGCAATTAACACCGACTTCGATATTCCACTTTTCAATAAAAGCATCTTGTACATTTTTCCACGTAAAATGTTTGTCCAATTTAATCAAATTGTACCTTCATCAATAAAAGCATCATGCACATTTTTCCACGTAAAATGTCTGTCGCATTCGCTCAAATTCTGTAAGATTTTCTGTCAAGCTGAGTTGAAACTCTAGTTTGAAAAAAAATAAAATAATAATCTCGATTCGCTACGTGACTCAAAGCCAATTTTGAATTCAAGACTATAAAATTAAATCGTGTTAAATTTAAATAATTGTTCAATTTGAATAGCTACACAAACTCCATTTAAGTTAGAATTTTACAAAATTGAGTCGAGACGAGTTCAAATATTTATTAAATTCAAATTGACTGTAGAGATCTACTATATTACACTCATATTGTTGATTTCCTTCAAATTTCAATATTTCTTTTTTTAATTTTCATATCTTGAAACCCTTATTTCCCTTAAAAAAAAAGCTGTTAAAATCTCTTTCAATATATATTATTCTATTTTATAAAGTGTGCACGGTTGCAATTTAAACCGTACTCTGGAAAAAAGGTTGTCTGTTCTCTAAGAACATTGTCTGGCCGGAGAATTCGTGGATTGGACGTGCTCCTAATTCAACTAAATTAAAATATAACAAAATACTTTCTCCTAAATATATTATTCATCAAAATATTATTTTTATTTTTTTCTCTAATTTTCGGCCCAACTTTTCTACTTATTTTCTACCAATAAAATTTGCATCTAAACAAAACAACGTTTAGGGTTTTTCTTTGAGTAAAGTAGAGCTCTATAGCACCCTTTAAGTACAGATTAAGAACTGAACTAATTCTTGTAGTACAATTTATATTTTAAGGATAAGTATTCTTTAGTGGAACAATATGGTAGTGCAAAGTTTTCTGATGTTTTAAGAATGATAAGTTATCTAAGGATATTTTAAAGATAAAATTGAAAGTATATTTGTGTGCGGTTTCTATTTAAAAATTGGTTGAACTAACTCAATTAAAGGAAAAATTATATTTGTTCCGAGTTCTTTTATTTTTTTACTTTTCTAATAACATAAAATATTGTATATGTAAAATTATGCTTGATTGATTTGCTTATTTTCTCAAATATTTACATCATTATGTACAAATTAGATGATAATACTTTTACACAGAAGCAATGCTTAAATTTTAAATTTTAAATGTATGTGTACATATGTGCGTGTATATATAAAAAAGGATTTAATTTTTGATAAAAGATAATTAAGTTTTAAATATAGACGTTTATGCATATATGAAAAAGTAGGTGCGCATACTTAAAAAAAAAAAAAAAAAGAAATGTGTGTGTCTTGGAATGATTTAAAATATTTTTGTTTTAAAATATTTTGAAGCTAATATTTATATGTAAGTGTGTTATCTATTTGATTAGTTTGTACTCTAAAATAATAATAATTAAAAAAAAAAAAAGAAACGTGCGTGTGTTTTGGAATGATCTAAAATATTTTTGTTTTAAAATATTTTGAAGCTAATATTTATGTGTAAGTGTGTTATCTATTTGATTAGTTTGTACTCTATAATAATAATAATAACAGATGAAACTAATGTGAAAGGAACAACATTTGGAAATAGTTTTCTTCTGAATAAGTGTGTAATTAATAATAATAACATATACAACTAACGTGAATGTGGAACCAACATTTGGAAATAGTTTTCTTCTGAATAAATGAATTAAATTAAAGACCCAATATCCCAATAATCTCGTCCTGATAAAGAAAGAAATTGACGTATGCATGTGTCATACACTCATCATCCTATAATGCCTTTTCTGCGAATGAGTACAAGCAAGTTCACACGACCTGTGTGTAATCATTGAATTCTTCACACTTCAATTTTCGTCAACCCATCGAATTGAATGCTTAGGTTTTGCACAAGATTGTATTGTTCACAAGGACTAAAATTGGGTCCTAGAACAAATCGAGGTTTTGTAGGTTAAATAATTATTCGAATTGGATTTAACTCTATTTTGCAGAGATGGAAATCAAGTTCAGATACATATTAAATAATTAGAACCTGTTTAAAAGAATTCAAAGTTGGATCTTGAACTTGAGGAAATACAAAAACACAACTTCAAATTTAATTAAAATGGAGTTAAGCTATGTTTGTGTTGAAATTTTAATATGTAAAAATACAAGTTTAATTATTATATTTTTTACATTATATATTTTTTTATTTTTATATAATTATTAATATGAAGACACGTAAAAGTATATACAAAAATTTAGACACATGCATAGCCTAAGCTTTACGATGCGGCCACGTTTCGGACAAGAAACGCGACTTTTCATGCTAGGAATTAAATGGGTATGGGGCCACGTGGATGCTGTCATTTGTTAAATCAATACCGTGTGTTGTCTTTTGTTGCACTTTAAGGCTCATCAGTGTAAGATTGGCCCACCAGAAACTATGATCACTTTCATAATTACAAATCAATTACATCACGATCACGAGCAAAGTGGCAAATACATCATTCGGTATCATTTTCTTTTGGTGAATGATACTCTTTTTTTTTTTTTTTTTTTTGTTTTATGGAAGATGGTTGCTAAATATGGGAATAAAGCAAACTCAAGCCTTCGATTTTTATGTATGTATAGTGAAATTATATTTCAATTTGAATTCATCAATCTCCATTAAGTATAAATAGTTACAGTAAATCCAATTTCTTCCAAACAATAAAGTCAGAACTTATTTCTTGGGAGATGATCTAATAATTTTGTTCACACACTCAAAAGATATTTATGTTTCTTTAATAAATTTTACTAAAGATTACAATGTATATACATAGACACAACACACTCGTGTATAGGCTTCACCAAACCCCATTTAGGCAAAGAGTATACATGTTAATAAATTAGACTACTCAATTTAAACTAAATTTAAGAATATTTTTGAATTTAATTAAAATCAAACTCATATTTTCAAATTTAATTAAAGCCAAACTATAAGAGAGATCGACCAACAAGGAACACTCCAAAATGCTAAAATCAAATTTGCTTGCAGGAAATTATTTACGTGTGAGGTAAACAAAAGATAGGTTATAGGTAATACAAGGTAATCCAAATAGATTTTAGTCTTGATTATACTCAGTAACTGTTGGGAGTATGGAGGGTCCAACTATAAATTTTGATTGAATTTTATTGGATTAAACGAGAAGCTCAATCAAATTAAGAACATCATTTATGGACAACGTCTGTTAGGTTTGTAGTGGAGTCCAACGAAAGAGAAGGGAATTGTCTACAAGCCTATACATAAGTACATATATAAGTGGGCTTAACACCATACATTAACCAAAAATCTTAAAGTTATAAGTTATGAGTTAAGTATCCACTTCTATACAAGTCATTTTTTTTCTTTTTCTACCAATGTAGGATGACGCTTTATCTAAGTCATATTTGTTTCCCAACAATAATTAATTAGTTAATTTTGTAACTATTTAGTGTTTAACTGAACATTTATTTTAGAAGATCCATTCATACCGTCCTCAACAACACATCTCGTTAGGATTTGAAAGCATTTTGATCTACATTGACCTAAGGTCCATTGCATAATTATATGAAACTTTAACCAAAAAACAAAAAAAAAAAAAAAGAAGAAAAGGAAACTTAACCCTAAAAGAGCAAATTGAAAGATGAATAATCTTATATAAAGGAATTGGGGTACGGAATCACTTAATTAAAAATAATCAATTAGCTACAATTATTAAGGGAATAATTGTCTTTTTTTTTTTTTCCTTCTCTCGTTTTTTTAATACATAAAGACCTTGCCAATCCTAAAGGCAATGTTTGTTAGAAAATTTACTCAATCCAAATATAAAACCCAACTAAATTTTTATTTAAATTTTAAATTCAAATTATTCCCACTTATATACACACAAATATTGAAAATCTAATTATTATATTTATTTACAATAAAATCAGTACTTATATACATATACACACTCATACATATATACATATATATATATATATATTTATATTTTAAAAATTAATTATCATCTTTATGTAACATCGTATCATCTAATAATTATTATATATTTATATATATAATTATATTAATTCAAACAAGTCAAATTTTTATCTTACTAAAATTTTATAACTCAATATAATTTTATTCTCAACGAAGTTTCCATCCCGTCAAAATCCCAAACCAAATAAACCAACATATTTTGCATTTTCTACTTTCACACTTTAAGGTGACGACTGCCATTGTTCTTGTCTGATCCTATCATCTGAACACGGTCTCATTTTGTCCTCGTTAATTTTTGTCCTCGTTAATTGATCCTTGACTTATATTAGATATTATAAGGTTGACAAAAAAAATATTTATCCCTTTTTTTTTTTATGCGCGCAGAATGAGGGTCGGTTGGAGCACATATGCGAGGTTGTCCCGAAAAAGAAAAACAAAAGAAAGAAAGAAAAGCACTCTCTCTCTCTCTCTCTCTCTCTCTCTCTATATATATATATATATATATCTTTTATTTAGGTAAATGCTTTTTATTTTATTTAACGGTTCTTATTACAACTATGTGGGTGAGAATTCTAGTGCATGACATGCTTTTATATGTCGTCTCCTCATTTTTATTTTTATTTTTTTAAAAGTTTGGGTATGGTATTGAGTACTGTTGAACTATTCTAAAAATTCAAACGTATGACTTCTTGATAGGGTATATATTACTCACACGCCTTTAAATTAACATATGTGTTGATTGTTGTCATGTAATTTGGTCTTTTACTATAGTAATTTGGCGTTTATACAGAGAGGGAATGACCAAATGTTGGAACGAGAGGTGGACGAGTTAAGTCATTAATCAAATATTGTTGGCGCATTTTTCCAATTCTTCCTTATTGTCGTGGTTCAATATTTCAATTAATTTGACCTTACAAGATTGAGAAATAAGATTATTTATTAATACAATAATATGTCATTTTTACATCTGAGGATGAATTATATGGGAGTTCGCCGGTTATGAATATGATGTAAATGTAATGATGGAGTTGATCATTATTTTAAATAACGATAATATTAATATTAATGGTAGTAGTAATAAGTTTTCTTTTGCAAAAAATAAAAAAAAAAAAAGATTTTGAAAACAATTAAATAAAAAACAATAATGGCCCATTTTATGATAATAGGATATGCAAATTTTTTTAAAAAACCCACAACAACAACAACAACAACAACAAAAGTTTTCTTTGTTTGGATGCAAATTTCATAGTTGAGATAATTGGTACGGAAATTTATGAGTAGTAGCAAGCAAAAGAGTGAAATAGATAAAAATGATTATCGTGATAGATAATATATGGAAAATGTGAATTTTGTGGAAGATAAAAATTGTGTAAAACAGAGATACAACCCAATCAATGAGACAGTGATCATAAGCCACTATGCCCTCTTTTTAGTGTAACATATAGAAAGCCCACACGTGCGAGTGTATCCTATACCCTGAATAACCAATCGAGAGAAATACAAGTTGAAAATCCGGCACATATTGAACAAATTAAAAAAATATAAAATGGCCTGGTATTTAATTTTAGTTTTTTAAAGAAATTCAATCCAATTTGATATATTGTCTTGGTTTATAAAAAACCTTACCAAATATTTATTATTGATTTCTCCATCTGTCATTTATTTATGTTATTCTCTATTATTTATTTCATTTATAAACACGTGAACAATTATTATGAAATAAAACACAATTTGATATCCAATTTCTTTATTATTATCATTTTTTGCTTAAAATAATATAATTCAGCTGCTGACCAAAAATATAAAATATTTAAACAATAACAAACATCATTTTACCGGCTCTTCTGCTTGATATTTTATTGTACCAAAATTTCTTATTTCCGTGCTCAATTTAGCAATTTTAGTGCATCGAATTGAACGCATCTTCAGCTCCAACATTCATTTCTCCTGAAATTTGTGAAATCCATTTGATATTTTATGGATTCATCATTTGACGTAGGTGTGTGGGACAACATGACCTGAACCTGGTGAGAACTGTGTCCCTAACAAAACGGAAATTTTGACAGAGGAATTCATTAATAGACTTTTGAAAATTCTAACAGCCCCAACAAAGCCCCACACAAAACAAACCTCTTTTTACGACGCACGGACAATAAAAATGTTCAGACTCGGAATCTGGTCAAAGTTTCTGACGTTCTTTGTTTCCCAATTTTTCCTATAAATAAACCCTTTCTCCCTCTGCATGTCGATCCCCCAGAAACTCAAGAAGCCTAATCCATTTCATATTTATCAATAAAAACCCTTCAGATCAGTACATCAAAAACAGACACACACACACATATATGGATATGGAATATTATTCATGGCTGCAGCTCTTTTTAGCTTCTAGCTTGGCCATGGCTGCCATAGTGATGCTGGGGTGGTTGTTGTTTTCTTGGTGGGTTTGGCCTTATTTGGCTTATACGAAGCTTAAAGCAAATGGGTTTTCTGGTCCAAAGCCGAGTTTCCCTTTGGGGAACTTGAATGGCATGAAAGCGCAGAAGAAGATATATGCCGCCACGTCATCATCGTCTTCGTGTTCGAGCATGCTGAATGACATCCATTCCCCTGCATTTCCACACTTTGCACGATGGCAGAAACTGCATGGTAAGGAACGCCTTACGATTTCAACATATTAATTAGCAAAACTTATATGTTACCCAAAATTCTTAGATCATCATGCATGCATGCGTGGTGAAGTTGAATTTAGGTGAAAATAAGGAACAAGTCATGTGTGGGTATGGGCAAGATTCGCGTGCCTGATTGATTACGTGGAGTGCTGCTAAGCTAATTAAAGAAGTTTGGTTCTTGGGTTTGCAGGGAAAGTGTTCGTCTACTGGTTAGGCACGGAGCCGTTCCTTTACATCGCAGATCCTGAATTTCTGAAGCAGATGAGTGTAGACATACAAGGCAGAAGCTGGGGAAAACCAAAAGTCTTCAAGGATGACAGAGAACCCATGTTTGGCAATGGCCTTTTAATGGTTGAAGGCGATGACTGGGTTCGACACAGACACGTCATCACTCCTGCTTTCTCTCCCGCCAACTTGAAGGTATGTAAAAGAACAAGAATTATAATCTATGGTTGTTTTCAAATTTAGTTTGTGTTACTTAGTGTTTTCGTCTCAAAAAGAGTGGTGTGGAATTAAGAAAAAAGAGAGAAAATTTAAAAAAAATAAATTTGAAATCATTAAAATATCTGTATTTTCTAATTAAAAGTGAAAACAAACATAGCCTTAATATTGTCTTCGCTAGTGGGACAATTGCTTTTATTAACCCTACTCAAAACACACAAATATTTTACGATTTGTTTTTTTATCACTATAAAACACACACTTTTTTTTCATTACATTCTTTAAATTTTCTCTCTATTTTTCTTTTATTTTTACATAATTAAAAAGACACACCTAAAACTACAAAAAAAAAAATAAATAAAAACAAACGTATACTTTATTCACGCAACGCTTGATTTTGTTGGTGATGAAAATTAAACCTGTTGGACAGGCAATGGCAAGCTTAATGGTGGACTCGGCGACCAAAATGCTGGACCGGTGGGCAGGCCTCATCAACTCCGGGCACCACGAAATCGACGTCGAGAGAGAAATCATCGGCACAGCCGGAGAAATCATCGGGAAGACAAGCTTCGGCATAAGCTACGAAACCGGCGGGAAAGTGCTGGAGAAATTGAGAGACATGCAGATTAGTCTCTTCAAGTCCAACCGCCACGTGGGGGTGCCCTTCGGCAAGTTCTTCAACCCTAAGCAAACCTTGAAGGCCAGAGCACTGGGGAAAGAGATCGACGACCTCCTCCGGTCCATAATCGCCGACCGGAGCAACAAAGGGAGACCGGGGAAAGACCTCCTCAGCCTGCTGCTGGCGGAGAACGCGGTGGATGGCCGGAAGAGGAGGGCTCTGACCACCAAGGAGTTGGTGGACGAATGCAAGACTTTCTTCTTCGGCGGCCACGAGACGACGGCGCTGGCGCTGACGTGGACGTTGCTCCTCCTGGCCATCCACCCCGAGTGGCAAATGCTGCTGAGGGAGGAGATTAGGGAGGTGGTTGGAGATGGGGAGATTATTGACGCCACGAAGCTTGCTGGGCTAAAGAAGGTAAGGCTTTGTCTCCATATGCTACATTTCATGCATGTTGTTTTGCTGAAATAATTTAAGGTATGCTGAAAAGAGTAAAGCATTGGAAATGGGATGAAAAGTTTCATGGATGGAAACTTAGCCTAGAAAGGCATGCAGAAGGCAATAATTATAAGGGGGTACAAAAGTGATTCATCATTTGCTAGAGTTGCTTGTCTTTTTTCTTTTTTCAGAGTTGTATTTCGTCCTAAAAATTAAAAAGATACAAAAAAATTCAAAAATGTAAAGATTGAACTATGTATTTTTATTTTGTGAAAATAAAAACAAACAAAGCCATACATTTTCCCACTCTGGAATCGCGTTGTTAAATGATTTATGAAGGGAAATGAAGGGTATGTTTAGAAGCAATTTCTACACCATTTGATCCTATTAAAATCAATAATTTCAAACATATAATCCCAAAAAATAATTTTTATATGTATTTCTAAATTTACACTATACTTAATATTCAAATTAAGTATTCTCTAAAAAAACATTTATCTGGACTTGTCTATTGTTACAATTTTCATGGTAGGAGCGCTAAAGATTTTTCTTTTCCGTACCCCACGTGCGGTGTTGGCGATTGGACAAAGGTGGGGAGAGGGTACGGAAATAAATAGCAAATCTATGTAGTAACGTGGGATACTGATATTTTCGCTATCCATCGTCAATATTCAACACGCGGGTCCACGCGTTGAAGAGTGCCTTCACACTCCCATGCCTGTGCATGGCTGAATTTGAATGTCCCTTGTCCTCACGTGGAACTTGTACTCCACTGAAAACGATGGGGTTTCCACGGTTGCACCGACCCATCACATGCCATTTAATCCAAACCTGCTTAAAAATGTTTTTGTTTTTTGTTGCTTTATTGTCTATTCTACAGATGGGATGGGTCATGAGCGAGGTTTTACGTTTATACCCTCCGGCTCCAAACGTACAAAGGCAAGCAAGGCACGACATCCGAGTGGGCAAACTGGTAATTCCCAATGCCACCAACATGTGGATCGATGTGGTGTCCATGCACCATGATCAGAGCCTCTGGGGCAAAGATGTGAATGAATTCAAGCCAGAAAGATTCGAGAATGACATATACGGAGGCAGCAATCACAAAATGGGGTTTCTGCCATTTGGGTTTGGAGGGAGAATGTGTGTTGGAAAGAATTTGTCCAATATGGAGTATAAGATCGTGTTAACCCTAATACTCTCGAGGTTTTCGTTTTCCCTGTCCCCACATTATTGCCATGCCCCAACCATCATGCTCTCGCTTAGACCTATGCATGGCTTGCCTCTCATTTTTAAACCTCTGTAACTAGGTCGTATTTTTTCTTTCCATTTTTCGGTTAATCTTAAGTTGGGTTTCGCATCCCTCTAGCAAACACTTATTCGAGAATGATGCATATTGTTAAGGTTACTAGAAGACTACCATGTTGAGAGAGCGGTGATGAATACTTATGTTGTAACTAGGCTACAGCTAGCTAGTCTTCATTTGATTGCGTTTATATAACAATTACGGGCGTGTTTTGGTTTTGACATTTGGAATGCGAACTTTCGAAACGAATAAGATTAAAGAAAATCAATTGGGCTGTCTTGACCTACTTTCGAATAGCCTTAACTTCATAAAAATAAGATACATACACATGGCCAACGTAATCTAGTTACCTTTCATTAGCACAAACTTTAAACAAATTCGGAACAAACTAGGCGCGTGAAATTATTGACCAATTTCGCAAGGTTTTACCCCTCAAAAAAGTAACCTAATGAAGATGAAACCATCCCGGGAGGTTACAATTCGTTGACAGGTAGGGACCTTGTCTTATTGTTGGGAAGACATCCCAGGGTTTCGGGCTGTAATAAAAATTTAAAAGAAATGTTTCAGCTTTGTCTTCTATCTAACCAGAGGATGTAAAGCACGTAGCAGAGGGAGGGGATAGAGAAAGGCCTTGAAGATACGACTCACAAAAAGTATGAAGGTAAACATCTTACTTAAGAGTGAGCTACTGCTTCAGAAAGTACCAAAGAAATGAGAGTTTATTATAATTATTCAGGAAGCTCGTCCTTCCTACTACACTTGTTCCTCATCATAAATAACAGGCAGAAAGCATGGCGCTGCTCTTACGTTATGAATTCATGTAGTGAAGCAATATCTTAGAAAAGAGGTAGATTGGGAGGGAACCGCACATTCATCCATTGTTTCTCATACGACACGAGATGGCCCCATCCGATTTGCTCCAGCAATGAAAGCTTCAGATCATAAAATTTCTTCTTAGGAGGCTGGCCATCCTCTTGTATCATGTCACTTAGCACCTGTTTTAACAAGACAAGAAGTGCGTAATGCGTGCTGCAATAGCTAGCAGTTTACATATAGACAAGCTTCCATCTATTGAAATAGAGGATCTGTAGTCTTGCCGTGTCAGGCTATAATAAATTGAGGTATATTGTGTACAAGGGATATTTTACAGCCAATTCATGGAAGACGTGTCAAATTTATCCCATTGAACATTGAGAGACAGAGAATATTCTAATTTAGGAATGAAAAGCCATAGTACATTTTCTCTAAAACTACCTACATTTTTCTTCTCTTTTTTTTTTTTGAAAAAAACCTGAATCATGAATACAACTGATCTTGTCCATCAATTTCTTCAGCCTATAGAAAATGAGGTTTTTGGTGACCTTTATTCTAGTTGAACAGCGGTGACCTGTATGCTAATAGAACAAGGTCCTGTTATTGCCACCAAATAATATAATCTACTCATTTGATAATTAACAAGGTACAAACTTTTAATGTAGCAAATATTAAGCTTTTGAAATGGTAGATTTTTATCCATGAAATGGGCGTCCTGCAGTGGCAAATTATTTTGCGCTTAAATCTAAATTACACTATTTATTAGTCAAGAAACATGCCACCCAACAAAAGTAAAGTACCTTCAGTGCAGTTCCAAGCCGGCCTTTACGTCTCTCACGTATAACAAAGAGGGTTCCATATCGGGAAGATTTCACATCCACCCATTTTTTCAGGTCTTTGAAATTCTCTTCAAACAAATCTCGCTGCGGGCAAGAATCTGAATCACCTTTAGCATCCCCCTTACCCTCAACTTTCTCACCCTGCTAAAGCAATCATCATTATAATCAGAAGTGACAACCTAAGATCTTCAAAAAAAGGGATAGAACTGCCAGATTTTATTATATTGAAATAATTATCAGAGATAGTTAGGATAATCAAGCATTTTGACATAAAATTGTTAATTAATAAATTATGAAGACCATATACATGTTTCTAAGACCGTGACTAATTCTCTTATGGCCTATTTGGACGGAAATCATTTGGATTTGGAGAATAGATTTAGATGGAATGATTTCAAATTACTCCAAATGAAAAGAATTTCAAATCCATCCCAATTATTACAATTATAATTCAAAAAGAATACTTAAGGATTTAAATTTCATTGTTATTCAAACAAATATAATGAATTTATTATTATAGATTTGAAATTCATCCCTTCAAATCAATCAATCCAAATCTACCTTTAAATTGATTGGAGCACAAGCCAAGAGAAGCTATGCCCATTATGGTATGTCAAACTCAACTCATCACACAACCTGTTGCTTTGATTAAAATTTCCAAGAATTCTAAAAATCATCTTCACATTAGTCACATTGATTTCATGAGACAGAAATACCATAAGAACATTGGCTAGAGAGAGATTTACTCAACATCCATCTCTATAAAAGAGCAATTAATGACGCAATTCGTTCATTGTCATACATTTAGGGATAAATTAGTGAAGTGAGTCGTGCATATGTGATTGTTATACTTTTCTTAGTATTGGACAATAAGCAGTCAAGTGAAACAGAGCCAAGCACATCTGGCAACCTGGTTGATTCTTTCCCCTCACCTCCACTGTGGGGGCAACAACAGATGGACATTTACAGAAGGACCTTTATAATCATAAAACACTAAGTGTTAATGGATTTTTACCTTCATTGCTTCAATCTCTACTAAAGCCAATCCTTTCTGATATAAAGCCTCTGCCAATTGGTCATGGGTGGTCTCCATTTTCTTCTTCATTTTCTAGGTTATGAAGGGCCGTGTCATCAGAACTTTAATTGCATATTACATAGACGAAATACAAAGTGTTTTAAGCAGCCAAAAATTGCCCAAACAAGGAGATGGGATATTAAAAGCTCACTTCTGCACCCTCATCTTCAGGGTCATGTCTGAGCGAAAAATATTTTGCCAACTCATCTGTATCAACACTTTCAATAACCTCGTCTGCAGTACCAATAATCTGAAAGGCAAGAATCAACTCCATTAATCAAACAGAGAAAATGCATGGAGTTGGTATCTACCATTATTGCGGGAATAAAATGAAAAAAAATAGGGCTACATGAAATAGGAAATGTAGAATATATAGGCTTTATCTGTTCACATTTTCCAACTATATTCAAAGTATATGTTTTCTATTATCTGTGGGCCATCTCTCTCTTCATACCCTTAAAATTCAAATTTTGAATTTAAATTCTACACATAAAATGCATATAAATCAGGCATGTTGTAACTAGCAAATTTTGTCTCCACAAACTATATAACAGTAAACCTGATCTCTTATAACAACCATGATGTGACAAATACAAAAATCAACTAACCTACAATGATGTAACAAAACAAAAACAAACACACCTTTTTTCAAAAAAAAAAAAAAAAAAAATCATTACGCATTTTTGTCAATCTATCAAAAAAACATAAACACCTTATCCCAAAAACCAATAAAAACCACCTCAGAGAGAGAGAGGGGGGGGGGGGGGGGAGACCTGCAACTTTTTTTTTGTAATATTTGGGAACTCAATGCAATTCATTGATGATTGTCACAGTATAGAAATTTGTGCCTATCTTAATTTTTCCCAGAGTCATTGATGATTGCAAGAAACAAGGACAGTAGGAGAATGTTTCAATTACCTCTTCATAATGATGAATTTTGTCTTCGACGTTCTGGGAAATCAAGCCTTCCAATATTTTAGCAAGCAATGGTGTGTATTTTGGGTACTCTGACTGCCAAGGGCCAGCAGGTTGATTAAGCATGAGTTTAGCGTTCAAAAGTGTAAATTCCAGAGACATACGGAAATAGAAATACATCAGATGGCATAGAGAATTTCAGCAGCATGAAGACAAGCTATTACGCTCTAGCATAAAAGAGGATGTCACTGCACTGTCAAATAAACGGAGTGACAATTGAATTCTGGTTAGTGGTAATTTTCCAAAACTCTAATGATTTAATGCACCATGATGACACTTTGATCTCATAGAACACATAGAAATAAAAGTAGAAGATCCCCAAATGAGAAAAAGAATGGAGGATGATTACCTTAAGTGAAATTGATAACTTCTTCCAATCAGAACGTTCCTCATCAGTGTTTTGTTTCAGGCTGGAGAGAACCTTTATTTTGGCATCACGAACCTGGTCCGAATTATAAATTGTGGGAATTCAGAAAGCCATAAAATGTCAGTGTTAATGAAAATAATAAATTTTCACCAGTATTATAACTAGGAAAACAATAATACAGACAATCGGCATCCAGGCATGCGTATTTTCCCTTCCCTTTGTCTTATCTTTTGTTTTGTCTCAGTACCTTTGGCTTTTCCTATTTTGTTATGGGAATTTAGGCATGGTATCGAAGTGTTCAACAAAGTGGTGTATTACTGACACTTGCTCAAGAGTGTCACAACACATTACTATTAACGCAAGAGGAAATTTTCTAAAACAAAGGCAATGGAAGGTTTTAACACCAAAATCAAAAAAGTTTAAGATAATCTAGAAAAGTAACAGCAATATTTTTAAAAAAAAAACAGCACAGGCTTTAGAACTGCAGAAACCCATACTATTGCTACATGAAATCTGATAAATATACCTCTTCCTCTATCTGTTCTGGCACACTCTTGGTACAACTTGAAGAAGAGCCTTTACCTTTGTCTTCATCAATCTGAAGAAGAGAAGACTTCCATGTCATAAGAAAGACAAGGAAAATTTCAACTTATCCCTCAAAAGCCGCAATGGAGAAGAGTTGAGGAAGAAAAATGAATATAATAACCTGTACCGGCGGAACTATATATGATACGCTATAAGATACAGGGTTTTTTTCTGGATTTTTCTCATCATTATTAACCCCAAAAGAAACCTTCCCATATGAAATTGACCCAACCAATACAGATCCAGCTGAAGTCCCCTGCGAGTATAACAAAAATGCATTAACAGTAAGTATCACAATTTCCTGTGTAGATAAGCAGATAAGATGACTATCTACTCGTGTAATTGAAAGATTTCATGTGTGGCAACACCTTGGGAAGCTTGTCCTTTGAAGGAGGGCCTACATAAAATGCTTCCTTTGATCTATCATCGATAAATACAAAGAAACTCAATAAGTATCAATGAGGGTCTGACTCATAAGAAAACTCATGGAAACAGAGAGATAAATAAACAGAAGTAAAGGCATACCCACAAACCAAAACCGAAGAATTAAAACTGCTGTTACCAATCATTGGGCCATCAGGTTGAGAATAAAAGCTTAATCGAATGGCTTCCTATATTTGACATTTATACAGACATCAAATAAATATTCTCAAAAGAAAACAAAAGCCATTATTAAGATAAAACAATACTGAATATTTTTTCCTACTCAAAACAAAAGACATTTAATAGTTTAGTAGTCCACATGTTCTTCCAAGGTAATTTACCTTTTCCTCCAAGTTTTTCTCAATGAATAACACCAACTGTTTCATCTTCTCCAAATACTGCACATTGTCATGCCTGAAACAATAACAAACATGAATAGAATCACTGTAAACCTCTCACACTTGGTACATCTAATCTAATATCCTTCACTTTTGGCCCTCTGCACCTTCTATTTGAAAAATCAGACATTTAGGGAAAAAACAAAACAGAATCTTTGGTTTACACAATCAGCATGTGGGATTATCAATCAGAATTACCTTAAGTAAAGCTGTAATGTGTAATCACCCTTGGGAAGTTTGGCAGTATCTGGATAAACATCGCCCATTGCATACACACGCTATATTTTAAGATACAATTTATTAGGCAAGCGTAAACCAGCACAGATAGAAACCACATTGAGATTACATGCAGAACTATTGGTGAAAATGGAAGTACAAAGCGTGACCGGTCATTCTATGTTCACAAGAAATTTTTGGTAGGGAAATCAAACAAGTTATCCAGAAAAAACAAACATATTAAATAGAAGTTGGATTTGCAGTACTTGATCCACAATAGCCATAACATTCACAACGTAGTTTGGACATTCAGTTGGTGTCCAAGTGAAAGTAGTAGACTTTCATTGAAAAATTTAAGTGCCTAGAACAACCAATAGAAATATAATAATGAGGAATGCATTAAGAATATAAAAGAAATATTTCATATGTTACAATATTATTGTATAATTGGGTGTAGGCTTATTGCATACCAAGTTCATTATGACATTATCATTTATATGATGTCCCACGAATAGCTACTGTGTAAGTAGAGTTAACTAGTCGCCAAGGTTGAGACGTAATTCATCTAATAAGGTGTTAGGCATGGATGGTTTTGTGACCTCAAGAAAATGAAATTCTCAGAATTATTTGTAAAATATTTCATCTACCTTTCAGAGCTAATTTGTGGATTTTTCTTGGCAAGTAGCCTCATGCTCCTTAATTCTCATTCTTATCTGTTCCCTTTTTTTAAAAAAAAAATTTAATGCATTTCTCTTTATAACCAGAAGCTCTGGAAGACATCATTCACATGTTTTGAAATTTTCTACTCCATCCAAAACTTAAAAGAAGATGAGACATCCAGGTCATTGTTGCACCAGTAAGCAGTTGGAAGTACTAGGATTCAGGAGAATTAATGGGAAAACATGTTTTCTCCCTCAGGATATTTTATCAACGGCCTCTGAATAGTGTTTCATGGATACATTTGCAAGTTTTCTATCTCCCTCAGAATGATTATCAAACTCCATTGTCTCTTCCCAATCCTATAACCCTCACTGGGCTTCTGTCCCATCAAGACATCTTCAACCAATTTTGATGATCAAAGCTTTGTTGCGAAACACCATTTAGAATTTGTCTTATCCTAGACCTTCACACAAATCGACCATTGATCCTGATACAAACATTCCGAGTTTAATGCAGCTCTTCGATGATATGATTTTTACTTCTTGTAGTCTAAATCTTTAGATTTCTTCACAGAATTCTCAGAGTCAACATACAAATACTTACCTATATATGTTTACATTTCCCAAGTGAGCTAACTAATTTAACTAGATAATCTCAGGAAAAAACCCACTAAGCACACTTTTAAAAAATATTAAGAATCTCAAATTTATTTCAGCACTCAATATCCTCCATCCAAAGAAAACACCTATATGTTCTTTACATTAATCAGGAAGGCCTCACATATATGCAAAACATAAAAATTTATACATCTGGCTTTCCTGAAAAGTAGACATTTCTCTGTGCAGATCCACTGCCGCACTGGTATATAAAGAGACATGCTATTAATATGGAGTACACTAAAAAGAGCTGCTTCAGACTGAAGGGAACTGCATGCTCCCCATGATCATTTTACATAAGGAATCAATATAAGGTAGAAAAAAATCCCCTCTCCTGTGGAGTATAACATATTTAAAAATTTCAAAGATGAAGGAGGAGCCAACATTTCGCAATAAGAATGATACATGAGCCAATGTCATAAGCAAAACAAATAAATGTCATTAAAACAAGGTCCCTCACCTTGTTTGAGTCTGATATCATATAAAATTGAGACTCAAACTTATTGTCATATATACGATTGTTTAGTAAGGGAATTTGAGGTTTTATCTCAGCGCCCTCTTCAATTTTGAACTTGTAACTAAAAGATCACAAGAAAAGTTCATGTCAAGTATTTTTATAAACAGTGTTGGAATACAAAGGGAAGTTTGCCTTACAGAAAAGTAAAACCCACGTTAATAAGAGTGCCAGTGTTTGTTTGCCTGTGGGCAGTTTGTCCCGCTCTGCTGAAAGAGTGCTCAGTTTGGCATCAACAGGACGATATGGAGTTCTTACCTGCAAGTATAAATTAGGACATATGAAGCAGAGAAAGATGAAAATATGATGTTGATGATCCCAATTATATGAATTGATTAAAGGGTACCAACAAATCTCACCTTATTTAGCACAGCTGCCGGGGCAAGCTTCTCCAATGAAATAAGAGCCTCAGCATCAATACGTACAGGTGCTTCACTCCCATCAAGTACAATTGCCTCTTTGTTGATGATGATGCCATGAAATGAAATCTGAAATTTTGCTTTTTAAGTCCGGGAATAAGATAAATATTTAATAACAGAGATCCATGTCATCATAAAAAACCGATCACAAAACCATTCCACAGGGAAACACACATGGGGAAGTGGCAAGAATACTAAGTCAAGCAAACTACAATAATCTTGACGAAACAACAAATAGTGATAGGGAAGCAAGTACTTCAATATGCAGAAAACACACATTAGACTCAAAAAGTGAAAGACAGTAGACTTTAAAACAAGATAAAAGCAAAATTAGTTGTCCCATAAAAATGAAAACTCCCACTGTGTCTAGTTGGATGGGTTTTGCAAGCGCTTAAATTTGCATAATAAGGAATACATAGCATAGGGAGTGTAGGAAAACATAGGAGATGGACATTCATTTGACCTCCCAACTAATAACAGGTAAGGTAAAATGCAAGAAGAAGTATGGAAAAATAAAACTAAACTGACAAAGGTACTCAGAGGTGCTTCTTAACCTCATCTAACTGAAAAAAGAACATAAAATGGAAGTTTCAGGATTAGAGATCTACAATATTGGCAGCATGCAGAGGTATCAAAGACAGATGAAGTTTCAAAAATAACCAGAACTGCAACAAAAGCAACAAAACATATAATTTATTTGTGCATCAAGAAAGAAGCTATAGTTGACAACATTAAGTGATCCACTAACAGTTGTTGCCGGCAGTGTGTGTGTGTGTGTGTAAAATAAGATTGGCATAGTTTTTTTAAGATCAGCACAACTAACCTTTGTAATGAACAAGTACTAAATATTTAAGACTGGGGCAGGTTATTATGACTTGCAGAATGATTAAATAATATTTGGTACTTATAAATCAATTATAAAGATTGTGTCACCAACTGACCATTTTCGTCTACACCATCTGCTGAACTAACTTTTCATTTCTGTATGGAAGCATCTATGAATTTTGATTTAGAAGCGTCTTCAGTCATTTGCAGGAAAAAATAGTACCTCAAAATCTACACTCGTTGTGCCATGGCTTCCCACACCACTTGACCAAAACTGAGCAATAGCTAGTTCCATAGTCCTGCCGCCCTCAACAGAGAAAGCAAAACTTTTCGAAGAAGGAGAGGAAAACGTGGCAACGGTTTCCCATTTAATGGGTCTTTGAATTGGAGAGATCTATATATCATTAGCATGTCAAGAAGTAATTTTTCCTTCCAGAATGAAGTGCAAGGCATGAAACACGCAAAAATACAGTCCCACCCCAAATCCATACCTGAACAGAATCTACAAAAAATCTTCGAGCTGTACTGAAACCAGATGCTTTCATGGTTACCTCAACCCAGGTCGCACCAATTGGTACTTCAATGAATTTGCGTTCAATGTGGCCTACGTTAAATAGCCAAATTGATTACAAGTGCTCTTTGGATAGAAAATGGTATTGTATTATATAGTCAAGGACAAAGAAAGTTAATGAAGTCCAACAGGATATGAGGCACTAAATTTTTGTAGATGACTACAAAAGTTAGCCTAGGATAGATTTCAGAAGGGAAAAAAGGCATGCCAAATTCCCACACTTGAAAAGATTGAACCTCAATAAATTTTTATTCAACGAATGACTTCATACATAAATGATGCTTCGCCTTCAGTTAAATAGTTTTCTTAATTTCAAGGTTGATCCTGCTTTTCTACTTCAAGCTTAAATTGAAATCAAGACATCAAGCAATGAGTTCTTTCAAGGGAGTTCGATATAAATTTTACAAGGCTAGAAGCATGAACCTCATTGCAAGGCACCCAGGAAACAGTTCTCACTCATTAATATATGAATGACTGCCTTTTCAATTTGCTCTAGTATTACCTTAAGTAGTTATCTTCCTCATACCAAACTAACTAATCTCAAATAATAGTTCTCTAATGTAACTAAAATGAACTAACGAAAAATACAAAAAATGTATAGTTTTGTTCTTTCTGTGATCACAATTTTATCCATAAATCCATTATTGACAAGTTAGACCCTGAATGCATACACACAAATCTTGGTCTCAACAATTAACTATTTTATGCTCCATTCTAGCAATCATGTTCTCAACTCTTAAATATGCTTCCATGAAATAAATAAAATTAGAAACTTAATGAAAAATTTTCATGCTAAATTCCTTGAATGTGGGATTGAAGAACAAACAACAAAAATCTAATCAAAAGAAAAAGCATAGTTCATCAAATCATGAATACAAGCGATGGATCCATCAAAACGAACTTATTTTAATTTTCAGAAACCATTGCTCATCCTCTCTCACTGTTGAATTTCTTCATTTGTAAGCCAGAAATACCAAATCAATGTCCACTTCCCAAGCCAATTGCTTATTTTGATCCTTGCTCCCAAAAATTCTAGAACAATCTCACTATTTGTTCTCTTTAAATGGGCAATACCTAAAAAACCCAGCATTTCAACTCTTATTATATGATTCTGCCTAGTCATTTGAAATGAAATAATCAAAGCTTGAGAAAGCCATCAGAGAAAAATCAAGTTGAAGGCACTGTTTATTGTCATGAAAAGTCATGGGGAAATCCAACTCCCTCCTCCACAGACAAAATATATATACAACAGCAAAATAAAATATGTAACTAAGTATTAAATAGATTCTACCTTTTCAATTGTCACCATATATGATGACCATACCTGGCACAAATGAAATCCCTTTGAATACAATAATTGGTGGTCGACTTTTCACTGGGTGAGGCTTTGTGATTGTGACAGGAATTCTGAAGAGAGGACCTCGCCCCGGAGATTTACAGTCTAATGCATAGACTTCGTAATAATGCAAACCATTGGAAAGAGTGGTAGGATCAACAATTATACTGGGAAAGGAAGGACAAAAGTGTGCATTTGTTACAAACTAAGACCAAGTCCAATAATATCAGGATAACTTTAACTGTGGCTAGATGATAGCCAATACAAAATAGTGATTCTTTTTACTTCAAAAAGAATTTATTTTAAAACATAATAAAAATGCCAAAGTTTTATTTCCCAAACTATGCATATGGGCGAGGATGTGAGCACACAACCACGATAATTGCAAGCATTGCATCATCCTGCAAAGCAAGGAGCCTGAGGATTTAACAAGGTTGCCCCCAGAAAATCATTAGACAAATTAAAGTCTTCCTAGTTTTACTTAAAACATAAGCACTCCCCAATTACCACTGAAAAGAAGAGAAAAAAGAAATGAAAGCTGAAGCATCCCAGAATGAATGCAAGCAAAGCAAAATTACTGAAAAGAGGCAGAAGTAAGAGGTGCAAACTAACTTGAACTCACGACCATTGTGAGTTAGGAGGAGGTACTCTGGAGCTCTAACCACTGCCTCTCCAGTAGAGTGCAATTTTACACACTCCTCAAAAGGAACAAGTTGATCTAAGTTGCTTGCATCATCATGGAACATTGGTTCCACTTTCACTGTCCACTAAGAGAACAACGTTATCAGCAACTCACTCACAGTAAACAAATATGAAATAAATAAAACAAAGGAAAGAAAACATTGTATCACTTCCTGACACAAAATGCAGTTATTAAAAAAGGAAATCGGATGCAACAAGGGTATATCTTGCTGCCTTTAGGTAGCAAAAGCCAATCTACTGAACCTTAGACACCAATTCATTATTTTCAGAAACTAATTTTTGGTGCAAAAGCCAATCTACTGATGATCAAGCTGAACATGTCTGATAAAAGAGCAACAATGATTTAATCAATATCTGCCAGCAGAAAACACTTTTCGATTGGTATCACAATCACAATACAGGTAGCAAAATCCCTTGGAACACATCACTAAGTATTTATATCTAGTTGCCTACTTCATGTTGAGAAAGTGAAGACTACCTCGGTAAAGCTACTTCTTGTTGAGAAATTGAAAGCGTGCTCAGTAAAGCCCAAGCATGCATTTACAGATCAGTATATCTTTTATTAATCAAAAGGAAGGAAAAGGATAACCCATAAAAAATGCAAAGCTTCTATGATGGATGGAAAGGCAGCGTATTATTATCATCAACTGCTTCAAAGAAAAAAGATCAGTCTTTCACAAGCAGGGGAATTGTGAACATGAACATGCATACCTCAGTTGAACTTATCAAATTTTTACCCATACATAAATGCCAATACAACTTTTTAATTTCTTATCTTCATTTATTACTTCTCTGAGAAGGTATTCACTCCAAGTTACAGGAATTCACACACGCATTGTTTTACAACAAAAGGATAAAAATATAACCACCAAAGAAAGCATTCCAGCAGCAGAAGATGAGGGTCAATTAGTCCTGGCAGAACACATATTAATATATACAAGCTCAAAGATATAACAGTTAAAAGTTCATGCATAGTTTCAAAATAAAAATTAACGGCTCAAATGAAATGCTGGAACCAAAAAGATAAGGAAATCCATGAATAAATAGGGGTCACATAGACGTACACAGCATACCAGCATACATACCACAAAAATAAGTTCATCTATAGAGACAATCTCAACTGCTGAAATATCCCAAACCTTAAGACAATGAAAAGGCTGGTAACATTAGCAAGAACTTTCCTTAACAATTTCTTACCTCAGTTGATTGTTGACATGAATCAACCTCCCTGAGGTAGATGCCTCGTGATGTAGGTGCTGCATACAACAGAGTGGCTTAGAGACAACTTACATGACCGCCACTGGTAAGTTGATCAGAGAACAATTAAATCCCAAAACAAAAAACCTTAAAAACACAACTTCCAAGAATTTGAATCAAGTTTGTAAAGAGTTCTACAGTAATCAATCCATGCTCTATAATCTTTAAAGAAATAATTTTTGGGTACAGTTAGGGGAAGGTTTACCCACTTGACTTTCCAGATCGAGTGATCTTTATTTGATACCGAACAGATGGGACTTCACGCAACATCTGAAGGTAATCATAGGTCCTGCCATCCATTCAAAAAAGATCCCTAATCACAGACAGTTCAGTTAAATTGATTGCAAGTAAAGAATAAAATCTTTATGTAGCAAACCCTCACTTGTCAACTTGCATCAACCCTTGTCCAGCAGATAATTTATCTTCAGGAGAACCACCTACAGGAACAGATGTATTCTCAAGAGCCTCTCGTACACTATAAGGACTCACAGGAAGCCCTTCAGCCTGAAAACACAAACATTCAAATCCCAAGACCAAAAGAGATAACAAAGAGGCTAAAATCACAATAGACTCTGAAGATAACTACAAAATAACCTTCATGGCACTGATAAGTAGAGCAACCCCTCCACATGCACAAGGAGATGACATTGATGTTCCATTCATAAACATGCGGTGTTGAAGAGTCCATGTAGGAACAGGAGCCACGGCACCACCAGCAGCGCTTATACAGACTCCAAGGTCACCATCAACTGTTGGTCCTCTACTAGACCTGCATCACTTTCAGCTATGAGTTCAAATGTGAACCAAGTACTACAAGAGCCTAATTACAGATCGTCAGACACAAAGTCATGGAATTTTTCGGTAAACAGCAATTGTAAAAATAAACTCCTCAATCAAAAACCGGAAAACGAATGTTTGGTGATCCAAAAACACTGTACCAGGTATATTCAAGACCTTCAGGAGGAGCTTCAACTAAGTTGTGCGCTCCTGCAGCCATTGCAGGAGAAACATAAGCTCCAACCCCTATTATACTTGATGTTGTACCACCCGGTGCACCCACAGTGCTCAATGCAGGCCCATCATTTCCAGCACTACTGACAAATATCAGCCGATGCTTGTTGACTACCTAAATGTTCAAAATAGTCAAACAACATCTACACAGGACATGACTCAGTAATGCAACAAGCAAGTCCAAACAAAACAAATTGGATATTTTACCTCATTTACTAAGTCAACAAAGCGTCCATAATCCGGAAGCAAAGTGGCTTCCCCGTAACTCATATTTATAAGATCACATTTGTGCTGCAAAACAATGATAGAAAATCAATATCACAAGATCTGGAAAATGGCACATCGGAAGCGTGAATAGCATCAAAAGTGCTGCAATGATAGACTCAACAGTAAAAACAAAATTAGGATTGGCTTTGCATTGTGGCAATTAGAACAAAATCTTGAACATTCAGCAATAAGTGATACGAGTGAAAACTACCTCCACAGCTGCAATAAGCGCTCGAACCAAGCCTGTCCCCGTTTCCATCGAACCTAAACGGGAATCTCCAATTTTGCAAGAAATCAACTGAGCTCCAGGGGCTACTCCATTTAATAGAGGCTCCTAAATGATAATAATTTTGGTAAAAATGCAAAGACACTACAGTAAATGGCTTCATGTTTATTACTGATGTCTATTCTAGTTACCTTATGATGGTAAGCAGATGTGATGCCAGCAACATGAGTACCATGAGGAGAACAGTCTGTAACAATACTCAAAACATTTCCTTCATTGTATACATTAAGGACAAATGTACATGCATCTAATTTGCTGAAGATGCCATACTTGCGTTCAATCCTGCAATGACAATCATTAGATTTATTCTAATTTCCAGATGAGAACTGGTAAGAATGCTATGTTAAGAGTTGCCAGAAAGATATCTATTCAATATAATAGATCAGGTTGGCATGAATGACAAACAATAGCAAGGTAATGGCCAAGCAAATCTATATGTTGCATTAGAGAGAGCAGGTTATTATACACAGTTGCAAGGTTAACCTTCAAATTCAGCCCGATTAAACAACATTAAAGATAAACATGCAAAATACACACCAATATGTACAGTGTTAAAGAAAACCCAAAGACAAAAAATTTTGCACCGCATTCAATAATGAAATGGAGGCAGAAGATATCATATATAGATAAGACAGACATGCAAACAAATTTACTTAAATAGCCTCAAATACCTATAATTAGTAAGAGGAACAAAGTCAGCAAGCTTCCCGCATCCTGGTTCATCCTCAAGACTCTGCGTATCAAGAGCAGCTCTCCAAACTTCTCCATCATGCCATACAACGGCATCTATAACAGGTCCTTTATCATCATAACTCTGAAACATAGGAGAATGACAAAAACATTTAAAATGGTTTATAAATCTAGATTAAAGAAGGAAATGGGAAAACAATCAAGGATAATAAACATTTACATCAGCCTGCTTGCGTAGAAGATCAACTCTATTCTGGAGATCCTCCCGTTTCCTTTTCAAGTTTGAGTCATCAACCTTTGTGTGTCTCTACAAGTTATATAATGGACAAGGAAAAAGTAAAATAAATCTGAAAAAAAAAATTTGGGTGGAAGAAATGAAATGATGAAGCACCTACACACTAACTTGTGTTGTGTACTTGGTTCATTGTTTCAGGCACATACATTACGATTTTGCAGGGGGAACTCAAATGGGAAATGTGACACAATAAATGAAATAACATTGTCTCAAATACCTAATCCTTTTAGAATTGATAAGTACCTCTCAATTTTACTTTTACAAAAGTACATTACCGTAACTTTCACTGTTTGTCATACTCAACCGATAATGTGTTTTATTTAATTGATATATTTAGCCTAAAATAATCAAGGGGGATGACACTACAAGCTTAAGCAACAGTAAGGTTCTGTCTGACCCTGCTGATATTCACAAAATCACGCCTGCACCTCTATCAAGATGTATAATGGCATTTGGCAACCTAAACTTAAAATCACTTCTGGTCTACAGTTACATGTAAAGTGTTCTGTAAGTTGAACAATAATGAATTTTTCATTATGGAAAAGTAATAATCAGTGCTTTGAGAAGGTTACAAACTATTGCTTTTGACCAACCACTGTATTATAAAGTCAATTATATAAAAATCATTTTTTAATTAAATTACTTATAGGGAAAAAAAAATGCCAAAATTAACTGTTGCAGAATCATCCTTATACAATTAACCAGTGTAGATTCAATTCCTTAAATCCTGGCCAGCACCTTATCGCAACTTGGAAATCTCAAGTGACAATGCAATCACCTAATAAAAGGGATAATTAAAAGAAACGAGCACAGTGATATTATATAGACCAACTAATAACTTGACTATTCACATCCATCCAGTATCTCTATTCCACATATTGACCCCAAAGGATTAGGCAGGGGAGCAGGATTAGTAAAGAAAGCTCAATCTGTAGATAATGTACACTCAACTATTTCCCTATGCTCTCTCTCCAGCCATCTTCACTATAACAATGCATGTTAGGAATATAAAATTAAACTGCTTGTACATATCAAGAAGAAAAACTGAGTGAAACACCTCCATTAAGCATGCCCAGAAGCATCTAGCAATTAGATGCCGGCAGATACGAGTACAAACCCAAATATGAAATTGTGTGAAAGAAAATGTATAGAGATGCTAAGGTGAGTAGACATTACCAGAGAATACATAATATGAGATCAACTTCCCAAATGCATAAACTATAAAGTGTGAAGAGAAATTCTACACGAATCATTAATAAAAAGAGTTTCTGCCCATTAAAATTCTCAGACACTATCTCAGAAATGTTTTCTCTATGGGATTCTCACTCGGCATTTGATATTGTATATAATCCCAAAAACAACGACCAGGGTATTACTACCTTGTCAAATTCATCTAGCTGCTTTACAGCCTCAGCTATTGCTTCCTGATTTTTCTCATCCCACCTTTTCTTCCTCTCTGTCTGCACAAAGCAGCAAACAACATAAGGGAGATCTGGAAAGTTTGTGGAGGCCAAAGCAATATAAGAATATCACAATTAGAACCCTATTATACGATAACTGTCAGCCATTTTGGAATTTCAACAATAATCACAATGGATTACCTTCAATCGATCCGTCAGTTTATTCGTAAAAAGCTCATAAACCAATTTAGAGCCAACACGCCATTCACCAGATGGATTATTCCACGAAGAATTAACAATCAAAGTGTTCCCTGTTAAATGTTACATTGGCAGTCATTAAATAGTGGGGTTTAAAATCAAGTCCAAGTAATGTCAAAGTGAAGCTACACGAGCATCAAAAAGCACACCTGAGGTCCCACGAATGCACCCATCATCATCTGCCTTCGCAACGGTTGACGTATCAACATCTCCACTCCCAGTGCTAGTAAATGAAAATATTCCACCAAAAACAAATAAATTGTGAGATAAAGAAATCAACTTTTTTACATTAGATGAAAAATACCTTTCAAAATTACGCAAAATCAAGCAAAAAGTCCCCGACTTCCAATTCCCAGAAAAAAGGCGAAAAAGAATATTTATACACCAGAAACGCAAAATGACACCCCCCCCCTTCAAAAAATTAAAAAAGGAATAAAATCATGCACTGAAATTAACATGCACAAGTCATAAACAACGCTAGCTAGTCAACCACGTAAAATCCACGCAAGCCTCCTTAGAATTGAAGAACTTCAATGCTTCCGATCCCCACCCGCTATTTTCCCCCATAGTTTCATTTTCACCACGAAATGTCATTCACCTACCAATCAATAACGTCTAAGATTTTCGGCTTTCCTTCTGAAGTCACCGTCAACCCAGCAGCGGCCGGGTCCACCCCAGAATCTAACAGACACCAATAAAAAACACAAACATAAACAATCGACCAAAACCACTCCTTTACTTACCAAAAAGTAAATAAATTAAACAGAGAAAAAGAATACCAAAAATGGCAATAACCACGCCGCGGCCGTCATACTCAGGATGCGCTTCAACGAATCGATCGGCGGCAATCTCTTTCTTCGGCATGAGTGAAGCCAAAAACGTCTTTTCGTTCAGCTTGAAACTGCTCAAAGCCCCGTTATCCCCGCCAGAAGGCATCGCCCTAGTTCTGAAATTACTACCACTGTAAAGCTTGGACACAGTGTCAGCATATATTCTCTCCCTAACTTTCGTGGGGTTTTTGAGTGCGGCGATGACGCGAGGCAGAAATAGGGACGATAAGCGAGACTGGTGTGATTGGAAAATGATGACATTAGGATTTATATTATGCGTTGGGCTTTGCATTGGTGTAATAATTGGTTAATTAATTCGATTGGCAGGGGTGCTTTGGGTATTTCACGTCCTGGGGGTGCGCCTCCGGCGAAGCGAAGCACGGAGCAGACTGGGAGTGGCCACGGTGCAACAGAGTTCTCTATGTGGGATAAGTGAGATTTGAATTCCCTCGTCTGTCCTTGCATGGGAATGTATTGACTCGGTCTCACGTGGCCCAAGCATTTGCGGAAAAGAAATTGGGCCAAGCTAAGGGTAAGGCCTGGCCCATTTCTTAAAAGTAGCAGCCATGTTTGAGTGTGCACTTTGTCGTCTTATTAAAAATTAAAAAAATTACATTTTTAATTAGTTGGCCTGATGTCATATAATTTTACGTAATACTGGCTTTTGTTATCTTATTAGTAAGGGTTAAAAAAATCCATTTAGCCCCCCCTAAATTACTGATCACGTAAATAACTCACCTCCGTAACTCAAAATAAGTTGAACATATATATTGGGTAGATTGAAATCCTTTGATAGCTTAGTCCATTACAGATAAATTGATGCTCTCATTGAAATATTCTTTCAGATGGAGCAAACCATGCAGCCGATGGTTTTAGGAGTTCCCAATGTTTGTGGATGGCGGAAGTGTTGAAGGCTAACCATATCTCACACTTCTGTCATACGGGTTTTCTCATTTATGTTTGTTGCGGCTCCTTCCCATAACTCAGCTAGCTCCTTCTTCATCCAAGAGAGGAAGATGACAGGCCCCAGGGTACCGGGTACCTGCATTCACCACCAACGTGGTAAAACATTAGCGGCGTGGAAGAGAGTGTTAACAAGTCGAGTTCAAAAGCAATTTGAACTTAATAACTACTGGAATTTGGCCCACAACTCATTTATAGTACTTGAATTCAAGCTCAAGATTTCGAGGCAAGTAGTAAAATTGAGCCAAATTATTTTTCAAAATTTGAGTTCGAGCTCAATAAGACAAAAAACAAGTTAAAGCCTAACTCAAGAGCATTAGTGCTGTGGCTTTCGTTCAAATGGTTTGCAGAAATAACAATTATAAAACATAAGATGAACAGAGTCAAATCAACATGATTTAAACAAATTTAATAATCATTACATTGGTTGCATTTATCTGTATCTCATAGTTGATAAATATTTTAGGGGACAGAAACATCTCTAGGTGTCTCATTGTGGACTAGATATACTAAAAATTGTCATGAAAGCTTACTTCATCCTACTCAGATTCACAAATATCCCATGTCTATGGCCAATGTCATAAAGAAAATTTTTGCACACCCCCGTCCCATCCCCCATGGATGAACAAGAAAGATCTTGCGCACACATACCAGATACAAAAGTGCCGGCTGAGGTGAGTGAGTCAAGATACCAGCTGCCAAGGCAGTAAACAGTCCAACTGCATACCCACAAAGGGCAGGCCAAAAGTACTTGAAACTTTTTGAAGACTGAACATCCAAGACAGCTGCAGAGTCTCGGCTTTTTCTATGATCAAAACATAGAACCAGTGCTAAAAGCATTGAAGGAATAGCCTGCAAGCCAATTTACGGGGCCACAAAGGATCAGTTTGTTTCTAACCAAATTTCTTCACATGTACTTGTTTCAAACCAAAAAAGGGACTATCAAGCAGCACCTAAATGTAAAATTATCATCAGCAATAGGGCCAGCCACGTGTAACAGGCTTCAATGTCGAATTTTCAATCAAAACAAATGTTGGGAGGACTACTGCAAAATAACAAATGCTAAAAGTAATATAACAGTGAGCTCTCACGACCTTAGACATGGTACATGTATTACACATTCATTACACTTCATAAGGGAGGAGAAAGAAACTATCAGATAATACAGCATAGCTTGTCCTCTATTGAGTGAACTATAAGCAAAGTTACTGAAGGATGTGAAAACCAGGTAAGAAAAAGGATTAATCATGAATGAAAAAATAGATAAAGCAGACCAGAGAATGTGTAGAGTTTGAGCACGGTTGTAAACAGATTGCTTGTAACGCAACACCAAAAGCCAAAACTGAAGCTCCCCTACCACCCCTATCTCTCAATTGCAATCTTTTAAAATAACAGGTACCTTATAGCACCAGAAGCCACAAAATAACAGCATATCTTACCATGTCACCAAGACCAAGCATCATGTAGTCAGAAACATTATTCCCAGGCACGGCACGACCTAACATATTCCTGGGGAAGACAATTTTGACGGGCAACTCAAGTTTTTTTGTTATTAACTGCAATCCAGGAAGACTTAAACTGTCCGCAACAGTGTGTACTGGATTAGATGCTTGTTGTGTGGCCACTGATACCATAACATTTGCCCCAAAAAATCTTTCCGAGTAGAAAACCCAGAATATGTCATAGACAAACAGACAGACAAGTAGCATTGCACATATCTTGATATTGGGTAGTCGAACATGGCTGACAAAAGCTATACAAAGAGAGACACCCAAGAGGTTGTTCAATATCCAGTGCCCTGATACAAGCCATGCTACAACTAAAGCAATACATAGGACCAATAGAAGGCCTTGGATTCGTGTAAATGACTTGGAGCAACATCGCGATATATACGGGTCAGACAAACTGAATTGAGACTTGACCTGAGCAATATATGGTGATAGGCAGAAATATATTGCTGATGCAGAAGCGACTGCTGTAAAAGCAGTGAGGAGTTGAGAGACAGAAGAAAACAAATAGAACATCAGAAGCAAGCTGCAAGAGCTCATTACTGGGATCATCAATGCCTGAGATCTATCTAAGGTAATGGAAGCTTCAGACAGGTCCCTATTACGCTCCATTTCCTTTCCGTAATTCAGAGCTCTTGAAGCTGATGCATAGGATACCGCGATGGCTGTGACAAAAAGAGTGACTGAAGATGGTTCCAGCAAATAAACAAGCTTCCAAAGGGGCTCCATGTCTGAGAATACCCACCAGTTCTACTTTGTGAGAATTTGTCTTAAATCACAAAGGAAAAGCAAGTTTCCAACAGTCAGGATCAGCCAGGTTACAACTTTATCCCTCTTTGGAGACCAGATGAAAAATATAGACCAAGACTTATCAAGAAACAGAAATTGACAATGCTAAATGGAATTCCCTATCTGCTACATTTGACCAGAAAATTACCAGCAAACCTGCAAAAATCTAATAGAATGAATAATAAGAGGTTGTGCTTGTGCTCACACAAGGACAGAAATTCTGAGGAAAAAAACTAACAAACAAACAAAAAATGCTAAAAAATGCTACTGTAAATTATCTAATTAACTCGTAAAAAACATGAAAACCGTAAAGATATTACATTTTGCCCGTCCTTTTACCATGAATCGTTTATGTGAATAGTATTAACGGACAATTCAAAAGAAAGGGAGAGAGTAAAACCCTGCCCCTTTCCTAATCCAATTTCCCCAATTGTATTAAGCATAAACTTTTACAATAATTGTGTTTGATTTCGCTAATTCAAATAGCCAAGGGCTTACTCTGCCCCGCCAAACAATAATCCAGTCGAACTTTGGATGAAGGAATAGATATCGGTTTCTTGAAAGAAAAAGAAAATCTTCAGCAAAATTGACAATGCGTTGACTGAACAGCCACCAATATCACGAAACAACGAACTTAAATCACAGAGATCTTACAGTACAGCCAAAAAGGCCATTAAATAATCAAATAAACAAAATTCTTATTCAAAACGGAAGGGTTTATGAAATTTACCCTTCACCTGAGAAATTCGGAAGCCAAATCGCGGCCTCAAGCGAAGTGTTCCAGTAGAGGCTGAAGAGCTATGGGATGCGCAATTAAGAACAAACAGTATTCTTACGATCGTATATTTATAGTTATTAAATTGTAAAAGACATTCAATGTTGGGCCTTAAATTGTTATTGGACATGGGCTCAGCAAGATGGATGGCCCAATAAAGAAGCCTGCTGGGCAGAATTGAGTGGCACGATCCATGTATGTCTGTGCTAGTAATGGAGAAACATGTTTCATAATACATGTGTATAATTATACAAATAGATGTGTATATTTTGTGAATATAAAATTTATAAAAATCAATAAAATAATAAAAAAATTAGAAATATATTAAAATATAATAAATTAAGACTAATACATAAAATTGAAAGTAAAATATAACAAATTAAAATTAAGAGAAGAGAATGAAATAAATGAAAGATAAAGGAAGAAAGTAAAAGAAACATGTATATTAAAGACAAGGACATGATGGTAGTTGTACATTTGACGATCGAAATATAACTTATACCCTTAATATATGGTATAAATAAAACCCTTTATATTGTCATTTGATACCTAAAGTAAAAAAAGACCAAAATATTCATTCATTATTGATTTTTAATCTTCCCTCCTTTCTTTATATTTTTCTTTTTTTCATCCTTTTCGACTGAATTTTATTTTTATTTCTTCTAAGTTTGTTCGTTTTACTTAAACTTTTTGCTTTTACTCTTTTTATTTGTAAATTTCTAATGCATTAAAAACATTTAATAATTAAGTTTTTACTAATTAAAATATAATAATTTAGATTTTATTATCATTTATATAACTAAATATTTTGTTATAATTATATTCATGTCTAATATTAGAAACTTCTTAGATGATTATTCAAAGTTTTTTATATGATGAATTATAACATTATACATTCACGTGATTTTGTGTTTGAAATTTCACACACTCCCGGGATGCATCAACCACTAATTGTTTGTTAAGGTACCAAACCCTTGGTAGTAAGTTATTATTAAGTTGACTAAAATACTCATAGCCAATTCTAGGAAATATTTTATCTCATTTACCTCCAACCTTCTACTACTAAAGTGTCCTCTCTCTCTCTCTCTCTCTCTCTCTCTCTCTCCCTTACTCACCTTTAGCTCTTGTGAGTTAATAAATGAAATTTGAGTAGTTACTTGAATTAAATAAATACACGGCTCTTGCTCATCTCAATTTTTAAAATTTTAAACTCAATCTTAATTGAGATCAAGTAACAAGATTGAATCTAAAAAATGTTAGGAGTTCGAATTCATTTAGACTCAAGAGCCTAAGTAAACTTGAGTGAAGAAAGTTTTTTATTAAATCCCTTTTTAACTTCTCCTCATCCTCTGCCTTTTTTCTCTCACTCCTTTTTCCTAATTTGATTTCCAAATTACTTTATCTTTAGTATTAAAAATATAACAATTTCATAATTTGTAACCATTAATAAAATTAGATAACTTCTGAATGATTTTGGCATCTGTTAGTAAACATTACCAGGCAGTGGGAAAATGAATAATTTGATCATAAACTAAAAGGGAAAGGAATATTTTATAAGTGAAATGCTATTATGGTATTCTAAGGTAGGGCCACTTCGAAGAGAAACAAGATAGAGGGTTCATTGGAAAAAGAAACTCAAGTACAAAGTCGTCCACAATACCACAAAAACTTCGAAAGAGTAAAGTCAAATTGCTGGTGACTCTGGCCACCCATGATCAGCTCTTAAATCTCTCTCTTTCCAAGCTAATCAACATAAGAATAACAATATGTTCTTTCTGAGCTTACTAGTCAGTAATCACAAGCCATTGTTCTACTGCTGCTATAGTGATACATTTGTCTCATGTAAAATACAGAGTATGCAAGAATGATTAAAGGGTTATTGTTTTACTGCTGCTGTATATTTGTCATGTATAACACAGGGCATGAGTAAATGAAATACAGAACACTGATAGCGCTGTGTAATGTACTAATGTTATTACTGAGTAATTTCTGTGACCAAATGGCAGAGATATCACACTTACTGCAAAATGGTGATATCATAGGATCGCATGAACTTATGATTCATCCATGGCCTTTTTGCTTTTGCAAAAGATTTTCGGCTAAGCATGCACCCCACACGTGTTTGTACAAGCAAGAAAGCATTCAGCACTCAGCTCGACAAAGTAAATATTTCACAAGTAAACATAAATCTACGACAACAAAAATGTACTCAATTACTTTCAATCCCTAACATACCGATTTAAACCAAAAAGAGAGTGGCTCAGGTGGTAGAGGTCAACAGACTACAATGGCATAATATGATCTTGGAGTCTGCCTTTCCTATTGATATTTGAGCACAAATCACATGCAGAAATTAAAGCATATGGATGGACAGTAACAACCCTCGCCACAGCCCCATCAACATCCAACGCCAACAAGCTCCTTGATTTGCCTCATCAGATGGATCACATGAAATCAGATGTGTGGATCAGTTTTACAAGTGAATGTGCACCAAGGGAACTATAATTTGAAGCTAAAGCCAAAAGAAAATTTTCTGGCCATAATTTTGTTTTAAGGACAGCAATACATGTTGAAGCTAAACAAAAATGTACTCTAATTGAATTTCATAAAATGTAGATCCAAAATATTTCTAATAAAGTCAAAAATAGGCAGTAACGGACTTGACTTCTTCTTCTCACCACCTCCAGCCGCCCTGCATAAAAATAAAAATTTTGATAAGTGATACAAAGAGAAGAAATCACTGTAGCTCATAACAAGACTCATTTGTGTTGTGAATGAAATTAGAGCCACATGCATGAAATTTTCCAGCATTGTCAAAATATGGTGAAGTGAAAAACAATTTCAATCGTATTAATCACCTCATCTTCCAGAGTGCGCCAGACATCTCTTCTCTCTTCTTCTTTGCTTTCTTGTGGGTGTCCAACTTTCTCTTGGCTACCTTCAAAGCACGCTTGTTGTTTCCAACTTTAAGAAGTTCAGTGATCCTTTTCTCATAAGGTGCAAACCTAGCAACTTCCCTGATAAGGCTCCTTGCAAAATGAATTCTCTTAGTTGGTTTCTGTATTGGCCAAATGAAAAGCAGCAGAACAGAGAATATAAATGGATTAAAATAGATTAAACAGGAAATAAAATTAAAAATAAGGGGATTTCCATATTGGTCATAGGTTAACATTAGCTGAAAGTCACTGTCAAACTACCAAATTTGAAAAGCTGTTCATCAGCATATGCAGCGTTTCTTTGAGTATATAAAATTAACAATCATTAACTTAAGTACTAGGAAGACCTCTAGAATGTTTACAGTGTACTCTGAAAAAGACATGAACTTGTACAATCAAGACTCAACTCACAGAGCGGTCAACCCAAATATGGAGTAGGCCTCTGGAATGTATACAGTCTACTAAGGGAAAAGATCTAAAACTTATATAATCAATTCACAGGTCTTTTGACCGATATATTGGGCACGTACAATGTGATTGTAGCAAACCATATTCCACATTTGAATAGAGTTATTAATATGTCCAATTTAAGGCTCCAGTTTCTCCATCCCAATCAACTTAAGGAATCTTATCTCATGAATCTACGATATGGATAAATTAGGAACACGTGATAGACAGGTGGGAAAAAATGCATGTAAATAAACAAACATCCAGGTTTCTTATCCATCGATATGGCAATAAATAAAAGGTGGTACTGATCTGAACTGTAAATGATAGATAAGTTAAACAGAATGAAATGAAATAATCTCCGCAATTGAAGGAAACAGTACTATATCGACGTAGCGAAAGGCATTGAACTTACTGCTTTCCTATCTGAAGGCCGAGGTGCTAAATTTGGAGCCACTGCCTACATCCGACAAATAGCCCACTGTTTGGCACCTTTGGAGCCATTGCCTACATCCAACCAAACAAACGCAAGTTTATTTTCCGAGAACATCTATAAATTCTTACATACATAATTTTCAAAATAACATCGAACAAGAGATCATGGCAAGGAGCTGATTGTCATATCGACTATGGGGAGAAATCAATGACCGTAAAACTGAATTAGAGTTTTTTTTGGGTTCTCCACGACGTCGTTCCTTAAATTGGGCTAGCGAGTGTACCCTTTCAGGCCTTTCGATGCCTCAAAGAAAAGGCCTTTAAATGAGCCGAACAACAGCCCAAACCTGTCCGAAATCCCCAGTGCCTGGTTTTAATTGGGCCCAAATAGTTTATATTTTAAATTTTCTAAAAATAAATTGTTTGAAAATATACTCTAAAATAGGGTGGAAAATTACTTTTGACTTGATCCAACGCGGAAAAAGACTATGTTTGGAAGGGCTGTTCTAGTTATCCACGACGTTTGGTGAGAGTCTGTGTTATAATGAATAATATATTTGAAAAAAATATTTAATAGAATAGATATTATTATTTATTTGAATTTTTTCATATAAAAATGTATAAAAATATATAATAATGATTAAATGATATAGTGGTATGTATGAATAATAATTTGTTTCTAAGATATACAGATATGTATATTTATATATATATATATATAAATGTTAATATTTGTATGCATATATAAGTGTTTATTTGATTATGAATAGGTATAAGATTAAAAATAATTAATTGGTTATATATGTAATAAATAAAGATTTTAAATTTGAATTTGAATATGAATTTTGTGGTGTAAGATGAAATTTAAAGGAATATTATCAAATGGAAACTAGTGTTCCGACCATAGCATCTATGTTTGGATCTAAATTTGGTTTCATCTAAATAATTTATTCCAAATATACCGTATATCTAAATATTACTTACTTTTTTTAATCTATTTTTGTCACCTAGTTTTGTACTATTTCTAAATTTCTACACCAAATTTTCATCCGTCTAAATTTGGATCAAAAAATAGCCTCAAATTATTTGGAATAGTGCAACTATAATTTTGAAATCTAACACAAATATTTCAAATTTTTAGCCTATAATTTGCCATTGTATTGAAACAATAGAATTTGATTTTTTGAATTTCATTATATTTTTGAAACATTGTAGTTTAGGATAATAATATTAAATCCTAATAATTATCAATTATGTTTGAAAGGGGTGTTTTGATGGTAAATGATGTTTGGTAGGTCAAATAGTTTGTTTGAAAGAATAATTTTGATTGGATGAACATTATAGTTTTTTTGAATTTGTTTATTTATAAATATACAAAATATATAATAATTAGATAGAACAATAGTATGTAGGAATAATAATTAATTTATAGGGTATAATATATATGTTGATTTGCATATAAATATGTGCAATGATTAAAAAGTAATTAGTTAATTTTAATAAAAAATTTATAATGTAAGGTGTTTGATAGTTCGTAAAGTTTAATAAATTGAGAAGTTTAAAATTACGGAACAAACATAACCATCAAGACCATGTCACGTAATTGTCAACACAGTTGGATTCTTGCATAAGGCCCACGCATAAGGAACGCGAGGAAAGTTTCAAAACTCTTGCAATAATATATGTTGACGCGACAGTGCCAAGCAAATATGCTTACAGATTATGCAATTGTGCTTACAAATTTGAATTTATTTAATTGATATATGATACAAATAAATCTACATGTCATGATTTAATTAGGCATAAATATTATATGTTATTCATACATAAAAAAAAGAAAATTTTAAATTTGAATAAAAATTTGTAGTGTGAGAAATTTAATTATGTAAAATTTGAAATAATGTTTTGAGATTGAAAACAGTGTTCCAAACATAGAGAAATTATTTAGAACAAGGGAAGTACAATTTTGAAATCTAACACAAATATTTCAAAATTTTTAGCCTATAATTTGTAAGTGTATCAAAACAATAGAATTTGTTCTTTTGGAAGTTCATTATATTTTGAAACATTATGATTTACGATAATAAATATTCAATGCTAGTAAATATTGGTTATAATTGAAAGGAATGTTTTTGTGATGAATGATATTTTGCTGGATAAATAGTACGTTTAGAATGATAATTTTAATAGGATAAATAATATTATTTATTTGAATTTGTTTATTTATAAATGTATAAAATATATAATAATAATTTAACGGTAAAATAGTATGTAGGAATAACAATTAATTTATAGGATATAAAATTTATAATATGAGTTCATGTATTAGATATGTAGTGATTTAAATGTGAAAATGTTTAGCGATTGAAAATTAATTAATTAATTATATATATAAGAGAGAAAAATTTTAAATTTAAATAAAAAATTTATAATATAAAATATTTAGTAACGTAAAATTTGAAAAGAACGCGAAATATAAAATCAGGTAAGAAACATAGCCAGCGGGACCACGTCATGTAACTATTAACGTAATTGGATTCTAGCATAAGCCACCCCACATGAGGAACACGAGAAAAGTTTTGGCTGTGTTTGGTGGGGAGTTTTTGTTTGATATAATATTTGATAAAAATTATATTAAAATGAGTAATATTTTAAAATAAATATTTTAATTGAATAAATAATATAATTTATTTTAATATATGTATAAAATATATAATAATAATAATTAGATAATTAATTATGTTAGAGAATATAAATAAAAATAATTGTTAGTATCTATGTGATACATATATATATATATATGTATTTTTTAATTGTAGATATGTTTAATAATTAAAAAATAATTAATGAATTACCTATAAATATGAAAGAAAAAAAATTTAAATTTAAATTTAATAAAAATATTATTAAATGATATCTTTAGTAGTACAAAGTTTGAAATGATATTTTTAAGTTAAAAGTTGGCTTCGAGACATAACCTTTAAAACTCTTGCAATAATATATGTTGATGCAATTGTGCCAAGTAAGTATGATTACAAATTATGTATATTTTAGCAAAAGTTAATATCTCACATGCTCTTATTGCCTTTGTAATCAAAATTGAGTAATTATTCTATGTGATTAGTATAATGTGATAATGTTGTTTTATGAAATCTTAATGGGGTAATATTGCCTCGAATCTCCCTTCCGTTTTTTTTTTTAATTATTCATTTAGCAATGGTTCACCAAACCACTATTTATAAGAATATATTTTTTTTATCCATGCTCATGATTCATATTTTATATTGGAAATGTTAAAAACAAGACTCCATTTTTTTTGAATGTTTTTTATGATGTCCATTATTCAGTCATTTAAAATGATAACATAACACTAATGATTCCCACTGACAATTTTTAAAGACTACACAATATGTAAATATTAAATACAAAATAAAACACATGGCTATGTTTGAATGCATATTTTTAAACATCTTTAACCAATCAAAATACACAGTTTTATATCAAAATAATATCCTATCATCTCTTTTCATCTTATTTTTACGGTATTTTTAAATTTTGACGTCACCAAATCCAAACATAACCAAACTATGTTTGTTTTCATATTAGGAGTGGGAGGAGATTTTGACTAATTTGAGTGAAGATGGAAATTATAATTTGGTTGGTAAAATTAGAGTTAGGAAAAAAATTATATATATTATAATAATAATTGAATTACTTGATAGTATATATGTTTATAAAATAATAAAAAAATAAATATAAGTAGAAAAATTATAGAAATAGATATTGATTTGATTATGAATAAGTATAATAAATGAAAAATTAATAGTTAGTTATAAAATATAAAATATGAAAAAATTAAATCTAAGTGTAAATAAAATTTATACAGTAAGACGTTTAATTTGTAAAATCTTTTAAGCAGTGATGAACAGTGAAAGAAAAAGGAAACAAACATAGCCGTACGTCTTAATATTTCCTAGTCTTGGATTTTCTCAAAATGGTCAATACTCAACGCTAATGATTAGTTGACACGGGGTTGACTTGAAGATAGCTACCCCTCTCCTGATCCCACATGGGGGTATCTTGGAGTCACTCTTTCTGTCGATCCTTTTCACTCGATTCAATTTTTTTTCTTATCCATCGCAGCTTAGCCAGGATTGGAGCCCATCTACATTATTTGCAAGTGAAAAGAGATCCTTCTCTCCTGTCCCTTGTTCTATTGCTATTTTTAATAACCCAAACAAGCAACAAAGCCGCCAGACTAAAAATTCAAGAAAATCTCATTCAAGGTTCTTCATGAGCTTTGATGAGCCGAATCCTCATTTTCTTGGATCAGTTCAGGATTCTGGTACTTGGGTTCTTTGTTTTGTGAGATTCTTTGTGATCAGTGTTTTTTGGTACTCATCTTACTTTGTGTCACGGGGCTCCTTTCGAAAATAGAGACAAAAGGGTACTGTGCTGCTAGTAGTCGTTCAGCAACCGACTACGTCCACCTGAATCCCTATGCAAAATCAATTGTGCACTGCCTTAGGGCACAATCCGACAATTGCGACAGTATGTAAAGAAAGTAGTAAATATGTACACGATGTGCGAAAGAAAGTTGCTTGTATTTTACAAAAGATCGAATTATAGTGGGCGACGGTTAGAGAGGGGGGTCACTCTAACAATCGCAGGCTACGCGGCGACAACACAACAACAACATGATAACTTATCTTAGCTTCAGTAATACCTTGCCCCCCTATAATAGGTTTGGCAAAAAAAGCCAAGTGACAGCAGTAGACATTAAAAAGCCGAGGAAGCACATCTAAAAATAAATACAAAATAATTAAAAGTATTCACAAATATGTACAAAGCCCTAGACCTAGCAGCAATGGGTGATGTCTCGTTCGGCACAGGGCTGCGGCAGGGCCAGTATTATGTCAGGAGTGCCTGTTGGGTAGACGGCCCTCCACATTCTCCCCCACTTAAGATGGCGACGCCCTCGGCGCCCTTGAAGTTAGGAATGCTTCCACTAGAGGTTTTAGCACCTTGAGGTCCGTCACCCGCTTCCAAGTGTTCTCGTCCTTTGAGCAGCCTCCCACTTCACCAAGTACTCGCTGATCTCCCACTTCGCTGTTTTTATGATTCGGTGATTCAAGATTGCTTCGGCTACTCTTTTCGGCACTTTCCCAAATGGACGTTGGGGTTGGGTTTCTCTAATACGGTCGGTGTCCTCTAGGTCCGCTGTGAAAGGTTTTAGTTGGCTCACGTGGAAAACACTGTGTGTCTTCCACCACGGGGGTAGCTCAATTTTGTAGGCCACTTTCTCGATCCTCTTTGCCACTCGGCATGGCCCAATGTATTTTTGTAAGAATCGAGGGTCTCTCCCTCGGACACATTTTGTGAGCAATGGGTCTGGTGCCTTCACCAACACAAGGTCCCCCACGTTGAATTCGGCGAAGCGCTCGGCCTGCTTTTTCATTCTCTTTTGAGCTTTCTTCAAGTAGCTTCTTGCGATCTCCAAGTTACGCTTCCATTCTTTAGTGAAGCTCCATGCAAGGGGAGATCTCGTAGTCTGCGGGAACTCTAAAGTGTATGGGAGTAGCAGTTGCTGCCCAGTGATGATCTCAAAAGGGCTCCGGTTGGTAGTGGAACTCTTTCGGGCATTAAAGCACAGTTGAGCAGCATCCAAAAGCTTCACCCAATTCTTTTAATTATCACTCACAAAGTGTCGAATGTACTCCTCTAACATGGAATTGAAGCGTTCTATTTGACCATCGGATTGTGGGTGGTAGCTTGAGCTCATACTCTGTTTGGACCCAAGGAGTTTGAAGAGTTCGGTCTAAAATATTCCGGCGAATCTGGGATCTCGGTCACTGATAATATCCTTTGGCAATCCCCAATATTTGACAATTTGCGCAAAGAACAAATGCGCAGTCGCCTCTGCCGTTACGTGCTTTGGGGCTGCAATGAGTGTGGCATATTTTGAAAATCGATCCATCACGACAATGATGCTACCTAAATCTCCTACTTTAGGCAGTCCAGTGATGTAATCTATAGATACACTCTTCTAGGGTCGTGAGGGAATGGGAAGGAGTTCCAGCAAGCCTTTCGGTTTTAAGTGATCCGCCTTATCCTGCTGACAAATTAGGCAAGACCGCATATATGCCTCAACTTCATCCCGCATTTGAGGCCAATAATAAGCCCTTTATACTAGGATCAATGTACGCTCTCCTCTAGGGTGTCCCCCCCAAAGGGTATCATGACATTCTGCGATCAATGACTTCCTTAAGTTACCACCTTAGGAACATATAAGCGGTTTCCCTTGGTCCTCAACAATCCTTCTTCCAACTAGAATTGTTTTGCCTTCCCTTGTTGCACCAGCTTGACCAAACACTATGCAGCCGAATCTCGCATCAGCAACTCCCGTATTTGGTCTTTCATAGAGGTGGCCACCTTGCTCGAGGAGTGGGCCGCAGCCATCCTCAATTCGGCTAAGTCTGCCCTTCGACTAAGGGCATCCGCCACATTGTTGCTGGAGCCTGCTCGATACTCCAATGTAAAGTTAAACTCTACCAATAACTCTTGCCATCGAGCTTGCTTCCGTGTAAGCTTCGATTGGGTTAGGAAGTAACTCACTATACTGTTATCTGTTTTGACCATAAACGGTGCTCCCAACAAGTAATGTCGCCATAGTCTAAGGTAGTGGACTACTGCTAGCAACTTTTTCTCATGTGCTGGGTAATTCCTTTCTGCATCCTTCAACTTCCTGCTCTCGAAGGCAACAGGATGCCCTCTTGTGTTAGCATTCCCCCAATTGCAAAATCTGAGGCATTAGTTTCCACCTCAAATGGTTTTTGTAAATTTGAGAGAGATAACATGGGTCTGGTGGTCATGGCCATCTTTAATCTCTCAAAGGTGACCTGTCGCTCCAACGACCACTTCCATTCCTCCGCTTTCTTCATAAGATCGGTGAGCGGCCTAGCAATCTCAGAATACCTTTTCACAAATCTTTGGTAATAGTTGGTTAATCCTAGGAATGACTGTATCTCATGGATATCCTTAGGAGGTTGCTACTCTTCAATAACTTGCACCTTCTTTGGGTCCATTCAAATCCTTCCACGTTCAATAATATGACTCAAAAAGTGGATGGTCTCTTGAGCAAAGGAACACTTCGATGGCTTTGCATATAACTCATGTTCTCGGAGTCGAATGAGGACCTTCTTCAAGTGTGCCAAATTTTCCTCCAGGGTCTCACTAAACACGACAATGTCATCTAAGTACACCACCACAAATTCGTCGAGAAACCCATAGAGTACTTGATTCATCAAGGTGCAGAAGGTCACTGGTGCATTCGTTAGGCCAAATGGAATAATCAAGAACTCATAAGCACCGTATCTAGTCACCACAATAGTCTTTGACTCATCACCAGCAATTAAAGGTATTGGGTATTTATTCTTCATCGTGATCTTGTTCAGGGCTCGACAGTCACAACACATCCTTAGGGATCCATCTGATTTCTTTTGAAACAAGACCGGTGCTCCGTATGGTGATTTAGCAGGTCAAATGATACCGCTCTCCAACATCTCCCTCAATTGCCTCCTCAATTCCACAAGTTCCGGTTGTGTCATGCGATATGGGGCCTGAGCAGGTAGCTTAGTGCCTGGTAGAAGTTCGATTTCATGATCAACTGATCTCTTGGGTGGCAGTTTAGGGGGAAGTTCCTTAGGCATCACATCCTCAAATTCCTCAAGAAGATTTTTCACAACATCGGGGATAGGTCCAGATTCCTCCATCTCCTCAAATCGCAGGGTGCATAAGTAGGATGGCTCATTGCGCTTGCATCCCTTCTCAAATTGGATAGCCGACAAGCTCTTCCCTTCCAATCGGCCAGAAACAGTGGGAACAATGCAGGGTTTGTTTCCTACCATCATTAGCGCTTCTCCACATGGCAAGACCATCGCCCTTGCCTCTCGCAGGAAATCAAGCCCAAGGATAAGCTTAAAGTCATCCATTTGAACAACAGAAATGTTGATTTTTTCCTCGAATGGCCCAACTTTTATTTTTACCCCTTTTGCCACACCAGCAACCGGCTGGGCTGCTGAATTGATAGCCTTAACTCGCCCCACCGTCTTCACTAATGCCAACCCAAATCTCTCCACTTCTGTGGCCAAGTAGTTATGAGTGACACTAGTGTCGATCATGGCCCGAATGGACTTGCCATTGATCTTCACATCCACATACATCAGTCCATTCCTTTTTCGGCCTTTAAAACTTCCCTCGCTGGATGGATTTTCTGCTAATGTAGGAGCAGATCGTCCGACTCCAGACCCTTCCTTACAATTTGCCATTGCTTGGCATTAAATGGTCCTACACCAATGGGAGATGGCCCCAAGATTATTTACCTCAACATCTGACTCACTTCATCTGATTCGGGCTCCAGGGCTGGAGCTTGTTTTGATGGTCCTGTATCTTTAAGGTTTGATAAAGTATTCACTAGTTTCCTCTTCGGGCAGTCCCGAAGCATGTGTGGCCCATCGCAAAGAAAACACCCAGTCTTTTTTGGTGTAGTCCCTTGCTTGCTGTCGGCAGGTCTGTTCTTAGGATGACTTTGGGGATGGACAGACGTTTGAGACTGTCGATCTCCCCCACTTCTGTTGGAATTATTTCTGAATGGCCTCCCACCGTTCCCCTTCTGTTGGGGTGCACTCGCTGTCGGACGTTCCTTACGTGGTTCATCCTAAAAATCCATGAGTCGCTTGGCAACATCCATGGCCGAGCTCAAGTCCACTACCCGCTGGCGCTGCAACTCTAATCGCACCATGGGTTTCAAACCTTCCAAAAAGTGAAGAGTTTGTCCTTCTCGGACATGTCCCGAATATCCATCATGAGCGCCGAGAATGACTTCACATAGTCCCGAACACTCCTTGACTGCCTCAATTCTCGCAATACCCTACTGGCATTGTATTCTACATTCTCTGGGAAGAATTGGTCCCGAATAGCATCCCGCAACCGCTCCCACGTATCCAGGCGCACTCGGTTGGCCTAGATGTTAGCGTATTTGGTACGCCACCATAGCTTGGTATCGTCCATCAAGTACATGGTAGCGGTGGTGACCTTCCTGGCCTCATCAATAATGTTGGCCGCTAGGAAATACTGTTCCATGTCAAAAAGGAAGTTCTCTACCTCCTTAGCATCTCGGGCGCCTTAATAAGGCTGCAGTTCGGGGACTCAGATTCTTAGCCCAACGTCCTGGGCGACTGCTGGGGCATTGTCCACTGCCCGCTAGAGCAGTCCAATTTGGATGGACATCTATTCCATCTCTCTTCGGAGCTCTCCAATAGTTCCAGCTCCTTGATTCTCAACCAACTCCTAATATAATTCCCGACTCTCGGCAAGTTGGGCTTGGAGGTTAGCAACTTCGGCCTCCAGACTCTCGACCTTCTCCTCCAAGGTCGTTGTGACAAAATCTATCCGGGAGCCCTGCTTCTCTAGGGCTTCCAATCGCTACTTGGTCGTGAGATTCTTACGTGGCAGAGCTTCCACCTCATGGCCCCCATGCACATTTGCTGATGCTGTAGCATTCATGATCCAATGCATCGGTCCCAATCAAGATCGAGGCTCTGATACCAACTGTCACAGGGCTCCTTTCGAGGATAGGGATAAAGGGGCACTATGCGGCTAGTAATCATTCAGCAACCGACTACGTCCGCTTGAACCCGCATGCAAAACCAATTGTGCACTGTCTCAGGGCACAATCTCGACAATTCCAACAGTATGTAAAGAAAGTAGTAAATATGTACATGATGTGCGAGAGAAAGTTGCTTGCATTTCACAAAAGATCGAATTACAGTGGGCAACGGTTAGAGAGGAGGGCACTCTAACAATCACAGGCTACACGGAGACAACACGACGACAACACAATGACTTATCTCAACTTCAGTAATACCTTGCCCCCTTATAATAGGCTTGGCAAAAAAAAAAGTCAAGTGACAGCAGTAGACATTAAAAAGTTGAGGAAGCACATCTAAAAATAATTACAAGTATTTACAAATATGTACAAAACCCTAGATCTAGCAGCAATGGGTGATGTCTCGTTCGGCACAGGGCTGCGGTAGGGCCAGCATTGTGTCAGGAGTGCCTATTGGATAGACGGCCCTCCACAGTCTGTTTGATTCTGGATATTTCCCTGCTATTTATTTAAGTTGGCTGGTGAAGTAATTGGACAGTGAAGCTTTTTGCACTGTTGATGATTTCTGCTTTATCTGTTTAATTAAATAGGTGTTAGTTGTTTGTTTCAAATTTTTAGCGTGTTTCTACGTCGAGAATTTTGTGAAAATAAGAGAAATAATAAGAAGAAATTTAAAAATTATAATAAAAGAATGTGTGTTCAGAGGAGTACATAATTTGATAACAAAGACTTCTGTTTCCAAGCGGGGAATTTGAATTTGAAGTGTCTACTTGAATTTTGCCACTTTAGGATGGCACTCTTGCTGCAATGTAATCCATACACTTGAACAACCCTTGATCTTTATCCCATTTTCTTGGGCACCATTTTATTTACAAAATACTTCAGATCAGTTAAAATTGTACATCATATTGTTTCTATTATCGTGCTTGGGCATTAGGAAACAATGTGTATTATCTGTGGCCTACCCATTCTTGAGTGTGTGTACTGCCTAGCATGCTCCAGATGGGCGTGGAAGCGGTGTTTTCACACTGCTGGCCATGATAGTGAGACGCGGGGCGTTGCCACGGCTGAAGAGTTTGAACCTGTCCCTAGGCTATGCCGATACGTATTGGTTGTCGACGAGGATGATCTAAGACAGCCTCTTTGGGAGCCTCCTCGAGGGTATGGGATGGATCTGGATTGCTTGATTACGAAAAAGACTTATGCGGATACTTGTGGTCAAGCGCCCCCATAACTGATATACATTGATCATGATCATGCTGATATAGTGCTCGCCATCATGCAGTTTTGCTTGATAATAGGCTGGGGAAAGGAAATTTGATGGAGGATATACATTCATAATGGGTTGTTGAAAGCAGCTGGATGTGTGTTAAACGCAGAATGCGACATTTTGAAGGAACTAGTTGAAAAATATCCAGATTATACATTGACGTTCACAGGGCATTCTCTGGGGTCAGGTGTGGCGGCATTATTGACATTAGTCGTGGTGCAGCATCGGGACTGGTTGGGGAATATCAACAGGAAAAAGGTGAGGTGTTACGCCATTGCACCTGCCAGATGCATGTCACTTAATTTAGCTGTGAGATATGCTGATGTCATTAACTCCGTTGTTCTTCAGGCAAGTAGCTACCTAAGTTCTCTGTGCCTTTCGTGCTGAATCTAATTCCACAGTTTCATTTAAACGGTCGTGGAGTTTAGATTATATAGCTAGTGAGGTTGGATAATTGGTATGTTTCATAATTGAAATAATCCGTGTCTAGTCAATTTCTCGACCCATAGAATCATATTTATTATTCAGTTTTAGAGCGCGTCTAGCTATGCTAATTTAGAACATCTTGTCAATGTTTTTAAAATCGACCGTCAATTAAATCAGAAAATTAGTTGGGTTATTAATCCAATCAGTTTAACTATTCTTAAAAAATCGATTGTTTTAAATTATTTAAAATATATTTATACACATATAATAATATTAAAATAATATTATAAAATTAATTTATATCTATTAATTGATATATTATATGATAAATTTATATGTAATAAAAAATTAATAAGTCAATAAATATAAAATATTACAGAAATATAAAAGAAACTAAATTAAATTCAAAGCAAAACATAAATATTGAAGAATAAATTTTGGAAAATGATAACAACACAATTAATTAAAATTTTTTAATTTCAAGATACCATGTTTAAATTTTCAATTACTTAATTAGAAAAATATATAGATAGAAATTATAAAATAAGTACAAGTAAAAAAAATAGTTAGTGAAAATTTTATTTAATAATATATTATTTTGGATATAAAAATGAAATTATAAGTAGATATAAAAATATTTTATTTATTTTTATTTAATTAAAAGGTTAATTTCTATTTTTTAAAATTCTTATTAATAAAAATAGTGAAAATCAGTTTTTGATCGGTTCACCCCTGATTTTGACCGGTTTATACTGGTTCAAATAATGTTCAATTTTTTTGAGTATAATTGGTCTGCAGAACCGATTAGTTTCTGATCGAACCGGTTGAACTCGATTTTGACGGGTTCATACTAGTTCAAATAATGTCCAATTTTTTTGAGTATAATCGGTCTGCAGAACCAATTAGTTTCTGATCGAACCAATTGAACCGGCCTGTTTGTGCTGCTTTTGAAAACATAGCATCTTGTGATATTCTTTTGACTTCCTAAGATGCTAGATCTTATTTTACAAACAAGTTCTTCTAGAATTTGGATAAAGTAAGACAATGGGGCTTATTATATATTAGTAATGATAATTTTGCAATTATTTTGATCAAAACTGAACCAGGTAGTTAAAATCCTAAAAATAAGTTATAGAATTCTCAGTTTTTACAAAAGAGTTTATGGACTTCTAACATTTTATTTTCAAATTTTAAAAGCTCTTTTTTGAAATTATGTACTGAATATTTTATAACATTCTATAAATTCTCAAACAACTTATACAATGATTTAAAGAGCTTATAAGCTTCGCTTAACACTGTCTATATGGCATTCTTATAAACTTAGCATAACACCCTCTGCATCATGTCTTAGAGGGCTTATCCACATGGCGTGAATTGCCACTGAATCTCAAAGATAAATAATACTACTACTTTGAATTAGTTTAACTGTTTAAGGGCTACTCTTATCTTGGTTTCCTTGTTGGACTTGAAGTCGTCAAGTCAGTTACCGATTAGACAATAAAGTTGTTTTTCGTGTTTTGTTTGCTTTCACTTAATGCAAAGCACCGAGACAGCTTCTATAAATCACAAATTGGCAAGGGAAAATTAATTTTGAATGTTATTTATTTATTTTTCCAGTCAGATGTTCTGTGGATGCGATTTCCTCCGGTTGTGAAGACAGCTGTGCCAGTGAATGGAAGATTTGAGCACATTGTTCTCAGTTGCAATGCCACTTCTGATTATGCCATTATTTGGATAGAGAGAGAAGCTGAAAGGGCTCTGTGAGTAAGTGATCTTCGCTTAAATACAATGATTATGTGCAGTCTGTTAAGTAACATTGATCTATGAACCTCCATCATATTCTGTATATAATTATCAGGGTGGTTGGGCGAGTTATAAGATGTTTTAAGAAATTAAAAGAAAAATGTTTGTTAAATTTGTTTTTGAAAAAACTTATAATATCTAAGAATAAGGTTTTTAGAATTTATAAACTCCTTAATAAATTAATATTTTTTATTCATTTTAAGATATCTTATAAATTACCTCATTATATATATATATATATATAAAATAATATAAATATTTTCAATTATATTATATTAACTGTGGTTAATTCATTTTTATCGTTATTGCACCAAGAAAATTATAATAATTTATAATTATATATTTTAATAAAATTTTATAAGATGATTTATTATTATCTAAATATTTTTTAACTTATTTTAAAAATAAAATTTATAAGTATGTAAGTTTTAAAAATGTGTTATAAGCTATGTAACTTCATACACTACTAAAAAAAAATTTACGCGAACACTCTCGAGTTTTTGGCACTTAACTAAGTGCCACATATAACGCTAGTGTTGATAAATTCACTGCCCTATCCTTTTTGACCAACGATGTCCGAATTGCAGTTGATCAAACCATCGAGATCCCAGGAAAGCAAAGGATGGAGAGACAGGAGACCTTAGAAAAAGAACACAAGAAGGAGTACAAGACCGCCTTACGTAGGGCTGTTAGTCTGGCTATTCACTATGCTTTCTCGCCTTCTCAGTATGGAACCTTTATGACAAAGATGACGAAGATTCTCAGCAATCAGTAGGAGAATGCTCCACGGGATCATCGACACACAGCAAGAGTCAAGAAAGCTGGGACGAGCTAAGTGAGATCGTTTTCGAGAGGGATGAGTCTGGACACATGGTGCTTAGGAAACCTCTCATTGCTGGTTGATGCTGTAATACATCAGATCCAAGCATGGCATCACATTCTTTCATTCAATTCTGCTGCATTTTTTGCTAGCCATATTGTTTTATCTGTGAAATAAAGGATATTATTGGGAGTCATATTTCAGTGCTGCCCGCAAATAAATTAGATAATTGGAAATTATTTTGTGATTCTCATATGCATTTGATTTGAGTTAAAGACAGTTGTTTGATGCATTTGATTTGAGTTAAAGACAGTTGTTTGATCACGGGATAGATTTGATCCTAAAATGAAACAGCTTGTTCGGAAAGCTAGTTATGCCAAAATCCAAAATTCAAGAGCAGTTTGTTAAATTTGAAAGGTTCAAATTCGGAACATTAGCTTAGTTTCATAAGTATAATATTTAACCTTAAGATTTGGGAAATTGATAACTTGATTAAGAAAATTTTTGTTATGTTAAATGCAGCATAGATTGACATGACAGTCAATCTATAATTTAGTTATTCTTGTATACACGACCAACTATTTCAATAAAAGCTATGACGTAATGATTATGATTAGGTATTTATTGTTCTAAGTGTAATGGGAAGAAGGATGAGTATAAGATTGGCTTAGTGAGAGTTGGGTCCTCCGAACGTTTGAAAATTATATATTCTTCTCAATATATTTTAAAATACACTTTAAAAATTTTCCAAGTTTTTATATCTTTACATGAATTTCCCTCCCTCCAAAAATATTTCAATGGATCTTTTTATGTCTTGATTTACATATATTGTGGCCGTTTAAATTTTAAGTATTGGATTAGTCTCTAAACAATTACTCAATATTATTCAAAGTAATGGAGGAATTGGATAATGAAGGAGTTATATTAGTTACCATAGAAAAAATGCGTTGTGTGTATAAATTGTGGATAAACAAGAAAGGGAAAGTATTTATATACAGTCAAAAAAATAATTTAAAAAATTATCATATCTCTCAATAAGTCATTTGGTTGAATTACGTCATTGTTGTGTTTATTTATACTTTTATATTCTCATTTGGAATTGCTCACATTCTGATTTTGGATGGCATCACACACACACACAATAAAAAAGGACTTCTTAAAAATATTTAAAGAAAGTAGGCTAGGTTTATTTTGTTAAAAAAGTCACAAGAACTGAAATGCAAAACAAATAAAAGTAAAAGGACTAACTGGCAAATACGAGCAACACATGCTCGCTGTCCTCTCATGTCACGATCCGCTGACTAATGCGAATTGACTAAATTACCCTCCTTCCGACTTCAAATATGGAGAGGAGCGCCCGAATCAGATTTTTTAAAACCACAATAAATTAACACCCAACGGCTATTTCGCCTGCGCTATCATATTTCTCGTCCCCTCCGCTCCCTCTCTCTCACACAAATTCCTCTGCAATTCTCAATTCCAAGTTATTGTTTCTTGTTCTATGGGCCCTGTAATGGCCGACGGAGGCAGCGTGAAATCCATTAGGTGGTCAAACCCATCTAGGAAAGTGCGAGTAGTTGGGAAAATCCGTGATTTTACGGACAAGGAATATGAATCTTTGACCCAAGATTCAAAGCCATGGATTACTGTCAAAAAGACGCAGGAAGATGGGTCGTCTGAAAAATGTACTGTCTTTCTCGAGACTCAGTCCTTCAGGTAATTAATTTTCCCTCTTCTTCTTCTTTATTTAGTTTTATGCGTGATATTAATAGTTCTAGGGGTATTGAATTATTTGAGTGCCTGTGTTTTGGGTATCGATTTCAAGATGCTTAGGGCAGTATTTGTTTCACCTTGTATGATTTTCTGTTAATTAGCTATGAGATTCGCTGTAGGATGATTGTACATATCTACTGTGTGCTCTAAGCAATTTAGTATTGACATCCGACCTTTCCTTCTTTCTTTATTTCTTTCTGTCTTTTTAATTTTGGATAAGGGATTTTAATATTTGGTCTTCAGCGCCTTGAATAGCATCACGAGTTAGCTTCTGAATAGAATTTGAATGGTTTTGTACGACAAATTTATGATTTGTCTACATGTTAATCGTTCTAATCGACGCATCTGAATAACTGACAGAAAATTTATAAATTAGGATTTTAAGTCATTTAATAGATTAATAGGGAGTACGGAGGAAAATAAAATTTTAGTTTTAATTTAAGTAGGAACTGGACTATCGAGTTTACATGTGAAGCTAGTCTGATATTTGTTTCTATTTAATATTTTCACTTTTTTTTTTTGGTTTTTGGTTTCATTAATTAGCCGCAAGAATGGATATAAACTGGACTATTGTTATGATCAAGACCAAGACATTGGGAAGATATATCTAAGGGAGATAAAACCCCTGATTTTGGAGGTTTTTGATGGCCAAAATGCGTCAGTCATTGCCCTTGGGGCAAGGGGAAGTGGCAAAACGTCCTACATCCAGGTTTTCTCTTATGTGCTTTTGATATATTTTCTCTATTGAAACTGCATGGAAAGTATAAGTATACTTGTCTTCCTCTGCATTGTAGGGATCTCAAGAGAAACCAGGTTTAGCACTGATGGCAATGTCTGAAATCCTTTCAAGAGCAAGTGAATTGGGGAAATTGGTTTCCATTTCCCTCTATGAACTGACAAACGACCAGGTGTATGATCTTTTAAATCCTAAGCATCCTGTGGTCCAAGTACTGGAAGATGCTCAAGGCAAAATCAATCTCAAAGGACTTTCCCAGGCAAGAAAATTTGACTGTAATTTCCCAAACAAAATAGAATTTTTCGAAGTAAAAAGCTTATGTTTTCTTTAACCTTCCTTTTCCATTCACTTAAGTTGGTTCCATAATGTTTTTTGTAGGTCACTGTGGTATCTATTTCAGAATTTTATAATATATACTTTAGGCAGGGTGGTTCATATAGTACTCAAAAAATGCCTATGGATGAGTCACGCAGCCACAAGGGCCTGATGGTGCATGTATCATCCAAAGATGATACACTCAAAACGAAGAAAGCGAACAAGATAAATTTTGTTGATTTAGCTGGTTTGTAACTTTGAAAATCTTCTATCTCTGTTTTGACATTACACTGTGCTCCCGATGATATTAAATCATACTTATAACAATTTCAGTGATATTTTACTGCATTTTGTATACAACGTCATCTTACAGGTTATGAGGATCCCAAAAAGAATAACAGAAATGGGATCACACCTGCTGAGAGTAACAGGGTAAACAAATCACTGTATGCATTGTTGAATGTCATTAGTGCAATTAATTCCAATGATATCCGAGTACCATATCGGGCAAGTAAACTCACTCGAATCTTACAAGACTCCCTTGGTGGCACAAGTCGTGTATTGCTGCTCACTTGCTTGGTATGGTTTATCAGAATTTCACTAGTTGTATTTGCATCAACCATTTCTATACATTCCAAAATATTTTATAACCTAGATCTATTCTTATTCTTTCTATGCAGAACCCTACCTTCTGCTTGGACTCTCTTTGCTCAATAAGTTTAGTCTCTCGATCTTGTCAAAGTGCCAAGCAAATATTGGTAGACTCTACCAACAGAGTTCAAAGTTCAGCAAAAACTAAGGTGCTTTCATCACTCAAAAGTAGCAAAGCAATATCTGCTTCCTTGAGCGAGAAAAAACAGATTGGCCGCAGTCAGTTCAATTCTACAAAGCATGCTAGTTGTGTCATGAAAGGAAGGTAAAACTACTTTCATTTTGCAGTTACATCAGAGGTAAGAGAAGATTAAATTGTTCTATTGAAATTTTTATTCCTTTTTTCTGCAAGGAAACTCTTTGATGAAGAAAAGTTGGACAATCCTAAGCAGGTATTGTGCCTTAAATCATCCAATTTATCAAACAGAAATTTTCTTTTCTGCATTTCTCTTAGTCTTTTTGTGGATATCATGCTGTATCATAGTGGAGTTGATAATTTGAAATTTGTTCAGTTTGGACAACCTGTCTTTTCATTTATGTAACTCTGCAGAAGAATAGGAACACATTGTAAATATCGTAGTTATTAAATTTTACTGCTTTGGTAAGGTACACTGAGCTGCATTAATTAAAAATAAATTGCAGCTTGGATGCCAGTCTGAAGATGCTTCAGCACAGAAGTCTGAAATTCTTTCGGATCTTCCTTTAGTTGATGCGCCCTTTTCACTGGAAGAGGTAATAGAGCAAAATAAAATTATTTTACTGATAGTTTAAAATGCAGGCAATGTCATTTAAAAGATATTGTCATTGCAATTGTAAATATTGCAGGCTCTGCAGGATAAATCTGTTTCCAACAAAGGTGCAATGAAACCTACGGAAGATGTAGATTTTGAAGGAATTGGATCCCAATCAATGTCTAAGTTGCAGAACATTTTACTGTCTGGTGCACCAAAAGATGAGGTTACTGCCTTGATGAAAATGGTAATGACCAAATAAAATACATAAATAACTTTTTGTAAAGCGTTAAATTTAAATTTTAGATTGCTATGCAAAATATTCATAGGTCCACACATTTTTTATGCATTTTAATAGTATCAATTGGTTTGCAGGACGTTTCTCCTCCTGATGTTATCCATAACATGGAAGCTATGCCTGGTACTGATTCGTGTGCAAAAGTTCAAATGGATTTAGAAGTAATAAAATTTGTTTCAAATTATATTTGAATAATGCATTTAATGCTTCTTGTCTAAACAATGCAGCTATTATTGACAACGACCCAAAGAAAGAAAATGCTTCCCCACCACTTAGTGAAAGAATCAAAGAAATATCTAACAACTTAAAGTCATTATGTGCATCAACTCCATTGACTATTAAGATGTCAGACAATGTACAGTCATACGGCACTGATATTGTGGAACCAAAAACTCCGTCTATGGAACATAACAATGCAATATATTGCAGTCCTCGCAGTACTTTCAGTAACCGCAGTTCAAGAGTGAAGGTTTTATAATACTAAGCACTGTCTTCATATTTGTCATTTACAGTTGTTCTCTTACAAATTAAGCTTCACCTTGTAATGCAGCAATCTCTAGTTCAAGAATATCTCACTTTTTTGAATTCTGCCAACAAGTGAGTAGTTTTTCTAGTTATAAGTTTCATTGGTTTATATCGTATAGCGTTAGGAGTTTTTAAAGTTTTTGTTGTTTTTTATTTGCAGGGATGAATTGAAGAGCATCAAGGTGCTTATCTTCTCATGTCTCTTTAAACTGCATATTATTTTTCTTCAGTGGAGGAGTCTCATATTATATGTTGGCACAGGGTATTGGAGAAAAAAGAGCTGCATATATTCTTCAACTTCGTGAAAAATCTCCTGAACATTTTAAGAATGTAAGAATATCTTCCGTTTGCCTTTTTTCCTTTTTTTTTTGTTATTAGCTGTCTTCTCAGTACGATGTTTGATGAGAAAATTTTTTTTTTCTACAGCTTGATGATTTGCAAGACATTGGGCTTTCAGCAAAGCAGGTATCATTTCTTTTACATTGGTTATTTATGTGTTCAAATGCGCTAATTTGAATAAAATTCAAATGGTTTTAGCCCTTGTTTGTTTTTTGGTTTTTTATTAAGCAGATCAAAGGAATGATGAAAGATGTTGCTGGAGAGATTTTCAACTAGACAAAATTTGACAGTAAAATCTACACATGTATTGTAAATCTTGGTTGGGAATGTAATGTTCATATATACAGTATGTTTATTTCTTAGAATGTGCAAGAAGCAGCTCAACCTTGCATAAAAATTTAATTTCTTATTGATGAGTGATCATCTTTATTTGTAGTTGAAGACAATTATATTCAAGTGTTAGTCTGTTAAATTGTCAATATCTGGCGTGACATTGTTATGTTTACTTGGAAAAAATGCAGTTTTATCCGTTTCCGGTTGCTTATATTCACTCTACTTTTATGCCCATTGCATATTATATATTCTATATAAACGCCCTTCTTGCCATTTATAAATTGCACTCCATCTAACTGGAATGTAGAATTAGAATATTTTAAGGCCATTAATTTGAGGGTCGTATTAAACTTGCTGAATATTTAATTACATAGATTAAAACAAGTTATATGACATGCATACAGACAATAGGACTAAGAAAACTGTAGCTATGAAATGATTGAGAAAAGTAGTTTGTCACTCAAAGAATCGACCACCTTGATAACTAATTTTTGGTGGCAACAGAAAAGAAATAGACCGATTCATTGGAGGAATTGGGAAGATTTATTTCGTAAAAAACCAGAATGGGGCCTTAGCTAGGCAAGGGTGGAGACTTGTGAAGCATCCAGAAAGTATAATGACCTGGTTCATAAAGCTCAGTATTATCCCCTGGATGATTTTCTTATCGTGCGCATAGGGAGGAGTCCTTCTGCCGTCTGGAGAAGTATAGCTGCAGCTCGAGATCTCCTTGCTGTGGCTTGTCACTTAGCCAAAACGAGGCCTTTGAATAAGCAACATAATGTCTGCGGAGGAAGTGGAATCAATCACACTAAATCCTGGCTATTTCTATGGAAAGCCAAGCTGTCAAAGAAGGTTGTTTTTTTTGCTTAGGGAGTGGAGCATGGAATATTACCAGCGATGCACAATCTAAGAGCCCGAGGCTTTGATGTGTGCCTTGGTTGCCCGGTCTGCGACCATGAGGAAGACACTCTCAAGCATATTCTAGTGGAGTGCCATTTTGTGCGCCAGCTCTGGGCTCTATCTAATCTTCCATGGGTGATTAAGGCTCGACACTCAGGTGGTTAAATCAACTTCACTCAGCTTTGGATGAAGATCACTTCAGCGAAGCTATTACGATGGCATGGGTCATATGGAAGTGTCGAAACAAGAAGGTCCATGAGAAAAGTTGTCCAACCAGAGTCTCTGCCATAGCCTTAGCCAGAAAGCAGCTGTAGGATTTCGATTTGGCGGAAAAAAAGAAGGGTCATAATCAAAGATCGAATCGAGCTCAGGGAGAGCTGAACCCAATGAAGAACCCCATTGTGCCGTACTGTGATGGTGCTATTTTCCAAGAAACGGTGGGGCAGGAGTCGGAGTGTGGTTGCCCAGAATCATGAGGGGCTCCGGCTAGATTCCATATCAAAATGCATCCAATACATCGCCGATCCATTTCTAGCGGAGCATGTAGCTGTTGAAAGGCGGCTGAGGCGGTGGCGTAGATCACCATTAGGAGTGATTCGCTTAACCTCAAAACCAAGCTCAGAGCTCGATGCAGCGATCATTCAATGGAGGGAGTTCTCATTGAAGATATATTGGAATATTGCAGCAAATTCTAGAGGATTGAGTTTGAATTCATTTCTCGACGTCATAATATTAAAGATCGCGAATTGGCTGGCTCATGGAGCCTGTCTACCCCTTGCAAAATTCTTGTTCTTTTGGTTATTTATGAATAAAATTCTCTCTTGCTCAAAGGAATAAAATAACAGTAATCTTGCATGTATTTATGGTTGTGCTTTGGCACAAATTATGATGGGATAAACATTGACAAGAAAAATTTTAAATATTATAGAAGTAAGAAAAAGAAAGATAAAAGAGTTATTTTTATGGAGTAATATATTTGAAAGTATTTTAATATGAGGAAAATTAATGCAAAATTGCATGCGAACATAACCTAGGTGTTTGGGAAAAATGTACTAAATGAAAGAAGTAAATAATAAGGTTTGTTTGGTTTTAAATGTTATTGTGTGTTAAAAGATGAAAAAGATGAAAAAAGTTAAATTAAGATACAAAAATGTAATAAAAATATAGAGTCATATTAAAAAAAGAATAGAGATGGGCAAAGAAATAAAAAAAAAGCCAAATAAGATTATTACAATAATTTGAAATTTTAAAAATAAAACAAATTAAACTTGAAAATTGAAGAGAATAAATAAAAAATTGAGAATTTAAAGGCTATGTTTGGAACCCATTTTTAATTTCCAACATCTTATCCAACTAAATACTTCCAAACATACAATTCAACAAAATTCTTTATCAAATTCAAATTTAAATCAATATCTATATATATACATACACACACTCACATTTATCTATATTTATATTCTAAAAATTAATAATTATCTCTATATATTATCATATTATATAATTATTATTATATATTATATATATATTTAAATAAATTAAAAATTTTAAAATATAAAAATTCATATCACTAAATTTATTACTCATTTAAATACAATTCCCGTCAAACATACTCTTTTACCACAGCCCACTTTCCAAATATAACCAAAGTGAAGAAGACAATATGCAAAGAAACAAGAGTATTTAACATCATACAACTAAATTCCTTTTCTTTTACGCGATGAGATTTGCATTTTGAGGGCCATATTATTTGAGAATTGAAAAGATAGCCCCTTTTTTTCTACCTTCGGCCTTACAATGGACGGCTAAAAAAGAAAGTAAGCTCCATCGCTCGATCTCGCTGTGGCTTCAGAGATTCTCAATGGTGAACTATGGACTCTTGGGGGCTTACAAGAGATGGGGCGCGCAAAAAAACAAACAGAAAAAGCTGCTGATTCACGAAGAAGAAAGTGAAAGCAAATAGTAGCTTTTCCCACAAAGTCGTTTTTATTTTTTAAATATTGTACAGTTGATATTAATAATGATAATGATTACAATAATGACGACCCCTTTGCATCGCAAAATAAACGCGTGGTGGGGAATCTTTCTTACTTTTTGTCAAAAGAATGAAAGATGTCGAAAAGGGTAGTGGGCAGTAAACGACCCCAGTTTTTCCTACTGAACGCGACTTTTTTAAACTTCCTTTTCCAGACTTCAATCTTCTTCTAGCACCGACGACCTGATCAAAAAAACAAACCCATCGATGGGCTTGTGATTAGGCGAGTAAAGGAGGGATGGGAAGTGAAGGAGAAATGGGTGAGTCCCATCTGCCGGTACACGTGGCAGTGGGAAGGCAGGTGAAGGAGGGGAAGTCGCTGCTGAGCTGGGCCGTCGAGAATTTTCCGGACAGAAATATTTGTCTGTTGCATGTTCATCAGCCCTCGAGTTTGGTCTCACTTTGTAAGCCCATTACTTGATTATAATATTTGATTGTCCCTTTTTTTTTAATCTATTTCTATTCTGATGGATTTGATGTGTGGATTCTGAACAGTTTTTGTTTGTGTTGATTAGTTGGTTTCCTTTTCTTTTTTTCTTTATTTTTCCTTCTTCCGGCTGATTCTAAACGAGTGGTTTGGCTTGGGCGTGTATTTGTCTGTTGTGTTTTGGGGGCTGGGGTGGTTTCAATTTTCCTCTGGGTTCTCTTACTTGATGGGTGTTTCTGAAGTTGAATGTGTTAATTGGGAGGATAGTGTTTTCTCAAATCAATCTTTTTCTGTCTAGATTTTTTCCACCGTGAGGGTTTTAATGTAGCTTCTTCTTGTAGGATTTAGCATATATACCGTTGATTTTGATAAATTTGGTAATTAACAATAATTTATACATCTTACGGTAAATGTAAATCGTGAATTGTCAAGTAACTTTTGTTGACTTGTACCTGAAAGTATATCTCTTCGTATTGTTGTAATCATCTAAGAACCTCACAACGTGGATGTTTTTCTCCTAAGTTTCGAAGAACTTCTAACATGGTGAATGTTTTAGATAGATTCCTTTTTTTTCTTCCTTCTCAATCACATTGAAACAAATGTAGCACCTGAATCATACTCGCTTTTTAAGAAATTTCTTTGTTCTAGTATGTGCAAATTTAGATGAATTTAATATACATGAGGAAAGGGTTCATTATTATGAGTTGATCCAGCAAATGGGAAGCTGCCTAGAAGCAAACTTAAAAATCAGGCAATTAGAACATGGCAGGAAATTGAACGGATGAAGATGCAAAAAGTTATGAACCAGTACCTTCTCTTCCTGTCCCAGATGGGGGTAACTATATTCTTCTCTTATCCTATTGCATGAAATATCTACTTTTTTGTGGATCATATTAATACTTCATAACATATTCTTATAGATGCGTACAACATCAACCTGTATACCAACTTACACTGTTTGACTTTAATTATTCAAATTTCACCTCTTCACATTATTTATGAAGTCCACAATCCTTAAAAAGTATTTTTGCCACTAAAGTTCTCTTGACAATGAAATGAAGTGGTTCACAAGTTGTCTCTGAAAAACATCTATTGGTTTTCCTTTGCAGAAACAGGCTGATAAAGTTTTCATAGAAATGAGAAATATAGAGGAAGGGATTTTACAACTCATCATTCAACATAGAATAAGGCAGCTTATTATGGGAGCTTCAGCGGAGACATTCAACACAAAGTATGCTGTGATTGTTCTCCATTAGTTGTCACTGTCCTGTCATTGGGCTTTTTCAGCAAAATAAGAACCTTTTTTCACTTCTTTGATCTTATATGTCCTGGGAGTCTGTATTGTTGTTGTGGTGGTATGAAGCTCTATCCCCTATATGATATGCTGTGTGATAGTTGCTATCACCTCGTCTTCTTGTCTTGGGTGTTGGAAATTGTCAAAAGTAGCATAGCAAGGTGTGTGAAGGCAGTTTGAGAGAAAGAATAGAAAAAACTTAAAATGAATGTATTACATCTTAGTATGTAGTTAGTGCTGGGACGAAAATGACACTTCTGCTATTTGAAATCCAACGGTTAAATAAATTTCAAAAGTAGTGTACATGCTGACGACTTCATCTTTACTCACCCCTTCATTAACTAGGGCAAATTGAGCATTGATAAAATACTTTGTTTTAGGAACAATCAATGCCAAATTTAGTGAATGGGGTGGACCAACTCTGTAATTTATCAAGCTATACGAGTTTGATATATGATACTGAAGGTTATGCTTATTCTATTGAGTGATGTGGACTTGTCTAGATTGCAGGAATTGCCAGAAATGAACTCCACTAAAGCTATGGTTGTATGCCAGCAGGCTCTGCAATCATGCCACATCTGGTTTGTTTCCAAAGGGTGCCTCATATATGCAAGGTGAGGGAATGTGACAAATTGTAGGCCTAACAATTGAATCATATGCATAATTTAGGAGTTGATGAGCTGTCAAATGAATTAAAAGCCAAAAAAATATTCTTCTTTTTTTCGGTGATATTAGATTTGTAAAAGGTTCAATATAATTCTTCCACCTGATAGGGAAGCACCAATTTGTGTGCTGTTATTGTCATGAGGTTCAAAACTATACATCAGCATTCCTGTTTTAAACATCAAGCTGGCAGCAATCTCTGCCCTAATAAATGTGTTGTACTATCTATGTATTGGGGCATACTCTGATTGAAATTCAGCTGGAAAAGAAAGAATTGCATCCTCATCGCCTAGTGTTGCGCTTAATGATATTAAAAATCAGATGAAACCTCAAGATTGTTTGTCCCTTGATGTTTCTATGTTAGTTCTCTAAGGCTCCAATTGGATTGAAAGTATCCTCATGCCTAGTGTTGCACTTTATGATATTAAAAATCAGATGAAACCTCAAGAGTGTTTGTCCATTGATGTTTTTATGATACTTCTCTAAGCCTTCATTTGGATTGAAAGGTTTGGATTTAGAGAAAGGATTTGAAACAAAGTATTTCAAATGATTCCAAATAAAAGGAATTTCAAATTCCAATCCTCCAATCCAAATGCACCTTAAGGTTTTTTTAGAGGGTTTCTAATGCTCTGTGCAAGGTTCATGTATTGTTTCTTTTATAAGGAGAAAACATCAGAGTATATGACAAACTGACAATTTATCCTTGCTTAGGCCTGCAGACTGTGGTTCCCATTTAACCACAACTGTGAAATTGTCACCTTCAACAAATAATGGTGAAACGACATGTGATTCCAAGGAAAATATGGATGCCAGTGCTGAAAAAGTTCAGTACTTTGAGCGCCAAACTAGATCAACAAAAGAGGTAGAAAGCAGAATTAATCCAAGTACCTCATCAGTGGCCCAAACAAGGGAAGATGATTCACCTTCATCTTCGAAATTGGAGTCTTCAGAACATTTAACATGTTTGCCATCTAATACTTCACTGGTATGACTGATTTGTACTAATGGAGAATTATTTTGTACTGCCTAATATGATTTAATAGGATTTACATCTTGGGAGAATTTCTACACCATCTGGCTGAAAGTACAAATATGGTGATGGACTTAACTAACTGTTTTAAACTTATAATATTCCTAGACCATGCAGCTTTTTTATAGTTCTGAAATTAGATTGTTGTTCAACTCTAATATGCAATGCAGTGGAAGGGATTTAACAATTTGGTTACTATTGTAATCTGATCTGTATGTTTTGTATTTGACAATAAAATATTCCAGGATTCTGAATTCCAAGAAAAAGAAACTTGTGACCTGCAAAATAAGTTAGAGCACGCTATGATAGATTCTGAAAACTCACATCAGAGAGCTTTCGAGGAGTCATTGGGGTGGAGAACTGAAGACTATGCCTTCGAGGCTTTGCATAAGGTAAATATAGAATCTTAGGTTGTATTTCGTTAGCTTTTCATATATTTATTCAGATCTTTTATGCTGTTGCTATTGTTTCTTGAGACCTTGTGATGCAATGATGCATATCTCTGAAGGCTAGGAACAGGCCAACGGCAAGATGACCTTGCTCTCTGCTCCTCTCCTGTCAAGAAAGAGCATAAAGTACCTATTATGTTTCATGTTTCTCGGATTTTTTTCCATCATGAAAACTTTGCCCTATGAGAACTTATTATCCAAAGGCTATGATAACTATCAAACTTCCCTTTTCAAATTGATGATAGTCAGCCTGTGCAACCTTTAAGCTAACATGTGAAGAAAGAAGCTATCTGGATTCTGTTTAAGCATCTGATGGGGCTAAAGAAGTGATGTTCATCTAGGCCTGATGACTTGTCGATATTATCTTACTAGATTTTCTCTTTTAGTGGGTGCTAGTTGACGAACATATTAAGATATTTCTAGAGTACATTTTATATTCCATAAAAGCTATAATGACGAAAATATTTATTTTGATTAAAATCGTAAAATTATAAAATGAACTCAGGATGCTTATTTTAAGCCAAAAAGTCGAATAAATAATAACTAGCAGAAGTCTCCTCGTTGAATCATAAATAGATTATTCTGGATCTTCTGTTGGTGAATCCATTTAGGTCATTAGGTGAAATCCACAACTAGAGACATGTCATGCATGTAACTTATGATGCTGACTTGCAGGCTGAGGCTGCAGAAAGTCTTTGCAAGGAAGAGATTAGCAGAAGAAAAGAAATTGAGGAACTATTGCTTAGACAGAAGCAAGAAATGGAAACAATGAAAAATCAGCACGGCCAGATTTTGAAAGATCTTCAGCTGATTGAGGACCAGAAGCCTCCCCTAGAAAGCCAGCTAAGAGAAGCTGACTTCTCAGAGAAAGAGCTAGAGGACAAGATCATTCTAGCAGTGAATCTCTTGATATCATTTAAAGGAACACGGGATGAACTCCAGATAGAGCGTGATTCTGCTGTTAGAAAAATTAACAAGCATAGGGCATTAAAAACAGAGAATCCTTTAGGAATATCAAGTGAACATTTTTTTGAAATCTCATTCTCAGACATCAATGAGGCTACTCAAAATTTTAATCTGTCTCAAAAAATTGGAGAAGGAAGATACGGGAGTGTGTTTAAGGGAATGCATTGGAATCTTAAGGTGGCTATAAGGATGTTGCCGTCTTCTGGTTCTCAAAGTGACTGTGAGTTCAAGAATGAGGTAATATGTTCCAAATCCTTTCAGCAAATTTTCTGGATTAGCTTTAATCATGCGAACTGTATGGTGTTATTTGAACTATAATCATAGTGCATCATTTGAGGTAATGTACTTTACATGCACTGCTCCGAGAAGTTGTTCGTTTTTAAATTAGTGTGGAGATAATAATCTTCTTGTTGATTCCTTGTCAAAGTAAATGTCAGGTCCTCACTCAGTTTATCCTGTGTAAATGCAGGCGGAAGTTTTATCTAGAGTGAGACATCCAAATCTTGTCACACTTATTGGGGCTTGTCCAGAATCTAAGTCGCTCATATATGAGTACATTGAGAATGGCAACCTCGAAGATTACCTTTCCAGCTGTGCCAAAACTTTTTCTCTATCATGGCAAACTCGGATAACAATTGCTATTGATATATGTTCCGCACTTCTGTTTCTGCATACTAGCGGTAGTGTGCATGGAAATTTAAAACCCTCCAACGTTCTCCTGGACGTGAATTTTGTTACGAAAATAAGTGACTTTGGTATCGGTAATTTGATACCCCAGACTGAGAATCCCTTTAATTTGCGCGCATTTTGTAGTAAGAATGATGCTGAAAAATTAGCCTACATGGACCCTGAATCTTCTGAGAACGGGAAGCTTACCACCGAATCTGATGTCTACTCATTTGGAGTCGTACTGCTACGCCTGTTGACTGCAAGGCCGGCTACGGGTGTGCTGAGAGATGTTCAATGTGCCCTTGAAAGAGGAGATTTGGGCACTGTCTTAGACATGTCCGCTGGGGACTGGCCACTTCGGCAGGCGAAGCAGTTAGCTAGTTTGGCATTGAGGTGCTGTGAGAAGGATCGCATGGATAGACCAGATCTTGTTTCGGAAGTCTGGACCGTACTTGAGCCAATGAGAGAATTGTGCAACCTGTCTCAATTAACTTCCACCTCACCGTTCGTGGATTCCAGAAGTCATCAGAAAATACCTTCTTATTTTGTCTGTCCTATTTATCAGGTAATAGAATCACTTCTCATCTCTTTCATAATGCTAGTTTTGGATCCATTACGTTCTTGTTCAAAGATGTTCCATTAGAGTGAGCTAATGACAGTTAACTTTGTTGAAATGTCCCTCCCAACTCTTTTAATGCCCTAGTGTGAACCTCTCCTCTAGCAACCATGTATATATGGGGTACTATTTACATGGTATGGGGCTATGCACACGCATTTGTGGAGCCCACGCATTCAAATGATTGAATTACTAGGACAACAATTATGATACTTAGAAGGTGTTTTATAAGATTATATAATTTATAAAATGTTTTTAAAGTTTATAAATTTATATATTTTATTTTTAGAATAAGTTCATGAAGTATTTGGATAGAACATCTTATAAAATGTTGTTTAAATTTATAATTATAATTAATTATAATTAATTATAATTTTTTTAGTATAATAAAGGTAAAAATAAATTAAATATTTTTAATATAATATAATAAAAGATATTTATGTTATTTTTAATATATATGATAAAAAAGCTTATAAGATATGTGAAATAAGTTGATAAAAATTAATTTATTTTTAAATAACTTATAAATTCTAAATATCTTATTTTGAGAATTTTATTTTTACCACTAGCTCACATACCCAACCGGACAGTGAGGGGTTTGAACTTTGACCTTATATTTGAAAGTCTAGAAAGTCACCACTAGTCTACACATACTCTCCCTTTTATTTTAAGAATTTATGAGTTCTTTCATGTAAAAATTTATCAAATACTTTTGAGGAGTTTATAAGCTATTGTTTGGATAAACTTATTTTTAAGAGTTTATAAGATTATATAACTCATAAGTTTATAGCTTTTATTTTAAAAATAATTTAAGAAGTGTTGGGTAAGATCATCTCATAAGATTTTATTATAATATATAATTATAATTAATTATAATTTTTTAATGTAATAATAATAAAAGTAATATAAATACAATTAATAAAATATAATTCAAAAATATTTATGTTATTGTTAATATAAGATGAAGTTGTTTATATAATGTTTAAAAATAAGCTGGGAATTGTGGCTCTCCAAATCTCTTATTCTTGAGGCATATAATCTCTTTTATAAAAACAATTACCAAACACTCGTTGGGAAATTTATAAGTTCTTAAATATTTACAAGATGTTTTAAGAAACTTATAAGCTTGTCCACATACTTTCTTAATTAACATTCAAAAAAAAAAAAATATATATATATATATATATATATATACATATATAATTATATATATATAATTGAATTATGAGTTGCATACATCCTATTCTAGACAGGCATTCATTCCTCATTATCAGAGACAATATGCAAATTTGCATCTGGTCCGTATTGATGTGGGTTTCGTGAGACTGATTTGCCTTCTGTCTCCAAATTCTGCAGGAAGTTATGAGAGATCCGCACATAGCAGCAGACGGTTTCACGTACGAAGCCGACGCCATTAGAGGGTGGTTCAACAGCGGTCACAAGACTTCACCAATGACAAATCTGAAGCTGGAGAACTGTGACCTGCTCCCCAACTATGCTCTTTACCGTGCAATTCAGGAGTGGCAGCAAAACACATGAAACTCTTCTCATTACAACCACTCTGCACACTTGCCTACACGTCTCCCTGTATACATCCTTAGAGGCTTCCTCCTTTGTCCTTGACATGGGTCCAAACCCTGCAATTCTCAACTTCTGACTGACTGCTGTCTTTTAATGAGCCCTTTAGATGGGCTGGATTATGGCCGAGCTTATTTTTCTAATAAGATTATGGAATTTATATGATATTTTTAAAGTTTCAAGTATGTGATTTTTATTTTAAAAATAAACTAATAAAACTTATCTTACATGAGTCTATTAAAATGTATAATTATAGTTAATTGTTATCTTTTTATGTAATAATAATACGTGTGAATTAAATATTATTAATAAAATATAATTTAAAAATATTTATGTTATTTTTAATATATAAAATAAAGTATTTTATAAAATGTATGAAAATAAGTTTAAAAGAGGCTGTAAATTTTAAGTATTTTATTTTTAAAATTTATAAATTTGTTTCTCCAAAAAAAAAAAAAAAAAACTTATCAAAGGAGTTCACAAGTTTCTAAAACATTTTGTAAGTTGCCTTCTAAGTTAGGTACCCCCTAAATGGGCAGTATTGTTTTCCCCGTCAGCCAACCCTTTACGACAACACACGTTTGGCGTTGGCCTTTCAGATTTCAAGCCACCACGAGGTTCTTTTTTTCCAATAAATTTTCTTCTTTTTCCCAAGTACACACACACACACACACTGTGCTTCTTTCACTTATACGTGAAAAATTAAAAACATTTTAACTGTTATACTCTTTAAATTTCATTCGCTTTTATTTTTACACAAGTTTCTTTAAAAAATATGTTAAAAGGACTTACGCTTAAAAACTAAGATAAATTTAACCAATACTTGTAGGATAGGATTATCAGTTGACAACCCTCTCAATGGGGCTTCGATCGGATGCAAATTATAAAAAGAGGAAAATTGTTGCAGATATTTAAAAATAATATAAAAAACAAGAAACAATAACAAAGGATAATTTTGTTTTTTACTATGTTTTGGAAATGTATATTTTTAATGGGAGAAAAATTACTGTAAGTTTGCAACCAAACACAGCCTAATTTTTCTTCTACTTGTAATATATTTTTGTTGCCTATTTTTGTTTTTTTTTTTAATGTATATATGTAGGGTGGGAATTCAAATCCAAGAAAATGAGAAGAACAATCTGGGACACTCCAACAAGGACTAGCAACCACAACTAATTAATGTCGGAATCCCCTGAAGTTACATTTTACGGCTCTGTCAAACCAACGCTAATTTTTCCTTGATTCTATTAATTAAATTAGGTAGATAATTTTAGAGAAAACGGTGTCCTTTTTGTTTGTACTTCTCATTTATTGAATATCTTGAAATATTTTAATTAATATTTAATATCGACAATAACTATTACACTTAAAATCCACGCAACAGTCAAAAGCTCGTAATCCCCAACGACTCATTAACTTTAATCTCGATTTTTTTTTTACATCTAAGCATTTTTTAATCAGATATTCAAAAAAAAAAAAAGAAAAAGAAAGAAAGAAAGAAAAAAACGAATGTGTTGAGTAAACAAAATAATAGTATTTTTTCCGGCTCATGCTCCAAATTTTTCCTGCGTGTATAATTATTATTTATTTATTTATTTTTACGAATATAAATAAATTGCTGCTCGTCCTTCCTCCACTCTTTCTCTGTCGCTTAGTTTTTCCTATTAATTCTGTCACTTTCTATCCCTAAAAGCCTTCGCCAATTTCTCTTTCACCAATTCTATTAAACATTTTTGGATTTGCCTTTAACTATTGCTATACATAAATAACAGCTTATTCTGTTTCTCAATTTGCATCACCTTTTCGTTTCGGCAGCCAATCGCCGGCGATCTCTCCAGTTACTGCCGCGGAGTCTGTTTTCATTGGTAAGTCACACGCCGATGACAGATCCTCGAGGCTTAGTACCAGCTTTTATTTGTTTTTTTTTCTTTGTTCTATTTTTCTTTTTCTCTCTGAATTTTTATTGCGTCACGGCAATTTTTAATTGATTCAATAACGGTTTTCTGGCCTCGTTTCATTTTTATTTTATTTTTCGTGATTATATTCTCGCTTGATGATTTGGATTTATGTGTTCGATTCTTAATCTTAGGAAGTTTTGCTTGAGAATGATTCTGATATGAATTTGTGTGACTTCTTGTTAGTGAATGTAATTACTAATAGGTGTTTTGATTGATTGTTTGTTTGAGTTTGTTGAGATTCACTGCGTGCATGAACTGGATCTATAGCACCAGTAAGCTTCGCTTTAATTCATAATTCAGGTATTACGCTGTCCATTTATAATAAATATACCTTTTTCTTTTTGGTTGCCGCTTGTTATTCTGTTGTGATGGTTTAGTTCTGTACTGCTTGGATATAAGATGCGTTAATAAATGATTTTGGCACATTTTGGCAAGTGACTTTATCTGTTACCGGACGTTATAAATTAGTATGATATAAAATTAGGCACAAGCTTCACTTTAGCGGAGAAAGGAATTTGGTAACACTTTAACGTGCTGCCTACTTACAATTTGAGATGGTTACGGAGTAAGTTCGCATTGATTCCCTACCTGATATTTCAATGTGCAAGAGAGATGATTATGTTTTCTATTTTCCATCTTTCTATAGATGATTACTTTTATAAAGCGATTCTACTTGTTTAGACTTTGTAAATGTCATGGGGACGTGACTTGAATGTGTTTCTCATGTTCAAAATTTAATAGGATTTGGCCAAGTCCTAATGAAACCTTATAGGCTTGAGTCAGTTGACTGAAATTTGGGGGAAGTTCAGTAGCTAGAATTTTGTTTATATGTTTATCCCATGTAAGTTCTTCATCTGAGATATAGAACAGATCTCTGTATCTAACATGATATGTGCAGTGTCACTGCAGGAACCAATTTTTGGTGGAGCCTAGATGCCTGTTGGAAAGCTCTATTCTGGTGGAACTCTGAATGCTATGAAATCCGAAGAAGGGAATGATTCAATTGACACTTTCATCAGACAAGCTATTGGAAAGGAGCCTCTTCTCCCCTTTTCAAGGACAGCAGATAGTCCAGTGCAGTGGATTCAGCTTCTTCATGCCTTAGATCACCCAGGTTTGTAATCATCCTAATTGCCTTAAGTTCAAATGAATGATGAAAAGATTGTGTGGAAAGTTTTTAGTTACCCACTTCAATGTGACACTTAACAGAGTTTGGGTTGTGGGGAGAAAAGGATCATATGTTGCAAGGATGTATACCTGGGCTTAGCAAGTATCTGACATGAGACATCGGTCTCTCTAAATGTTTTGTAACATGAAAATTTCTATAAATTTTTGGACATAAAATTTCTAAAAAATTTTTTAGCATCTAACCACACAAGTTACATTAGATGCATAAATGAAGACAAGCTCAGAAGCTACTAGATAGTCTCATTGTCCCATACAATTTACTATATAGTTCAACACAACTAAAGACCTTTTAATTGAGAATTGGGCCATTTGCCAGTGCCCTTACTCTTTGGCCCATAGAATGAATGGACTAGGGTATTCTTACCAATGCTAATAGTCTAAAGTGTATTGTGGTTCCACTTTATTACCAAGGCTAATGGTCATATGGAAAGTATTCATCTGAATGCTTCCAAATACTTGGTTACCTTTTTTGGATGTCTAAATCTATTATAGATGTAGCAGTTTCCAACAGCTAGTGTGCTTGAGCTTGCATGTTAATGTCTACTTCCTTTCTCTTGCAGATCTCCCTGGTTGGCCCTTGCTGACCCCTCTAAAAGTTCAGATGCAAAAGTGTGAAAAATGTTCCCGGGAGTTCTGTTCACCAATTAACTACAGGAGGCACATTCGAGTACACCGTCGGTCTTTGAATGTCAACAAGGTTAACTAAGTTGTCCAGAGATTCATAGATAACACATAGAATATTGATGCCCTCTTTTCCTGTATCAATAACTTTGACATCTAGATATTTTACTTATCCTGACATTATTTGGTGTCTGAAAGAGAGTTGAAAACCATTTGTGTCACATTCTCACATGTTTCTAATGCTTGTGTGCGCACTCTGTAGGAATCTCACAAAAATAGGGATTTGTTGGCTGCATTTTGGGATAAGGTAATCAATTGCTCTCTTGTATTCATTTTCTGCTATTTCTTCATTATACTTCTGACTATGACTGCTGTTATGACATGCAGCTGTCATTGGAGGACGCTAAGGAAGTGGTATCATTTAATGATGTGATGTTAAAGGTAGCCTCTTGGTTTTTCACTTTGATCTCTTTATCTGCATCCATGGGTGTGGGTGTGTGCATATTTATATTGATTGGTTTAGCGTAATACGTGACCTTAATTTAAGAGTTTGTCATATCTAATATGGTGTTGAGGTTGTTTTTTTGTAAGCTAATTTATATGTTATCATATATGCTGGTCATGGACAAATATCTAGCACTTGAGGAAAAATATTGGCTATGTAATGTATCATTTTGTAGATTATTAATCGGCTTCATTTTTTTCTTTTTCAAAGAAATTTCAACTACTGAGGCCTTCCAATATGTTGCCTCCTGTCATGGAAGTTATGATTTCACTTAGCATCTAAAGAGTTTGAGTGGTGTATTTCATGATGTTTACTTCTCAGGCGTCCATTCTATCCTTACCTTTTCCTTTTAAAAATGATTTACCTTCTTCATTATCTTTCAAATAAAAACTTGCCCTTGTTTCTGAAAGCTTGATTTAATTACAAATATTTGCGTATTGCAGGTATAAGAGCTATAATATTTCCATATTTTGCGATCTCCTTGAAATTCTTGTCTTCTATAATAGCCGCTTAATCAAATAGTCTGGTAATGGTTTGTGCTTGCAGGAAATTCCTGGATCATCAGTAATAAGGACTTTGGCAATCTCTCTACGTAAACCTGCTGTTTGGACTCTTCCGCAGGTTTACGTGAAGGCTGGCTCAGCACTATTGGTAAGTGGGCATCATTCATCTTGATTCTGTACTACCCTCTGTTTATTTACTCCCACTTATCGGCATTCATCACATCTTCAATCCTTTTACCTGAATCTTCCTTCATCGGCAGGATATCATTCAAGCTAAGCTGTCCAGACCGCCAATATCCTCACAGGAATTGTTTAGCATCCTTGATGATGCTAGTGAGAGAACATTCTTGTGTGCTGGCACAGCTGAATCTCTGCAAAAGTATGTCTTTGATGGAGAAACTGCTAAAAATAGCCTTGAGTTGAAGAATCTAGTTGCTACTACTAGCTTCCTGTTTGAACAGAAACTGGTATTCTCCGAATTTTCTCTCTTTCCATCTGTGTTTAGTTACTATTTACGGACAATCTACATGTTTTCTTAAAGTAAACATGAAACGGATTCCTGGTCTGTCTGTGGTTTGAAGGATTTTTACTTAAAGGACTTGAAGTTGGTTTAGAATATGATTAAGAGCTTGCCCATGTATCTATAGTATCGTTTGGAAATGAAGCAAAAGGAAAACATTAACATTTAATGTTTTTCATTCTGCCTTTATGCCACAACTCGTTCATTGGTCAAGCCTTCTATAGATTAGCTTCAATGTCTTCTTCCTAGTGGAGAGAACATATTTTCATGGAGAAGGATTTTTCTTACTTCCAATTCTAATTCTCCACTTATTTGCAGTTTGGCTTAGGTGGTGTCATCTCTTAAATTTTCTAAGTATATACTATGTTAAGTCATTATTTTTTTATAACCAGGTGAAAGCATGGGTTGCGGACAAGGATGCTGAGGCTTTGAGATGTCAGAAGCTACTCGTGGAGGAGGAAGAAGCTGCACAGAAACGGTAAATTCCATTTATCGATTATAAACTTATCTCTGCAGCATTGATTGTGTAGTTATTGAATGGAATGTTGGGTTTTTGAAGTTGTTTTAATTGTGATCTAATGTCTTTTCTATCTTACTTCACCTATCTGGAATCTGGTATTAGCATGGATCTTGGTGCCACTAGTGTACATGAGGCAAAAGATGATCTTGATCTTGATTATTTGCATTGTTATAATTTTTTAAATTAATTTATCTTAATATCAAGATATAGGAAAGGTAGGAGTACTATACATTCAATGAATTTACAACAAAAAATTTTTGAAAGATTATTATTAATAATATATTGTTAAATTGCTGGCTTGGCTACGAGGCTGTTTCCTTGTTTCCAAACACTGTTGTATGGGGAAGGTCAGACCTTTCTGATGATTCTCTACTGTAGCATTAGAAGACTGGTAAAACATGGTAAGTAGTAGTTGAAACAAAAAGGTTATACTGGTATTGTTTATGCGTGATCTGTGGCAATGGGACTGCTTCCTGTATGATCTATTTCCATATGAATTTTAGTTGAAGCCATTCCTCCAGCCCAACAGTTTCAAAAAGTTTGCATAGACTTGAATCCAATCAATGAAACATGGTATCATTTTGAGGTAAAATATAACCAACACCTTGGTCATGATCACCCTAAAATTTCGAGGTAAGTAAATGGGGCTACTGTACAGGAATTAAGGGTTCCACTAACTGATGATTCTGTAATGTCAACAGGCAAGCAGCGCTGTTGGAGAGAAAAAAACAGAAAAAGCTTCAGCAGAAGGAACAGAAAGTGAAGGAACAATTCAATGAGTACAATGGAGATTTGGATGTCACTGTTGCTGCAGCAGATAGGCCAGCTTCATCTGAAGCCTCTGGCCCTAGATCTCCTTGTGATTCCAGTTTGAATTCACTGGATGGCCCCATGAATCTAGATTCTTGCCTTGAACCTGTGCCATCACAGAACAAAGAATCAGATGAAGACATTGAAGCACAGTCCAATTTTAGTAGCGAACATTTCAACCAGGAGGATTCTCAGACCAATGAACTCCAGATTTTGGAGGCCGAAGATAATAGGCAACTAGAGGCCAATCGCTGGCAGGTTGCAAAGTTACAAAGGGGCATCCAATATGGATACCGCCCAACTGAATATCAAACTTTAAAGCCTGATACCTTACACAAGTTCAATCCAACAAAAAACCGAAGTTTACCGAATGGGAGCAAAGTTTGGACCAAGAAGCTTGAAGTTGATAGTGATGGGGGTAGCTTGAAGCCGTCTTCATTGCAGGCAAAGAACAGTCATGAGACATGTGAAAATAACTGCGAGGTGATGATTGGATCAATATCTGTCACTCTTAAAAGTCGAGTTACTCAGCAGCAAGGCAGTTGCCCTGATGAAGCGCAAGATACTTGCAGCACAGAGCACTCCATGTCTAGGAAGAAAAAGGCTCCAGAAAGGCTAATTAAACCTCACGCTGTTCTGTCTGGCAGCAAACAAAAGCTTTGGAGGCCTGTGAGCCGTGGTGAAGACAAAAGTACCTCACCGGTTGATAAGAGTAATGAGGAATCTGATGATGTTGCCATGTTGGAAAAAGTTCATGAACGGATTCTGTCCAGTGAAACATCTATGCAATCGCAATCCACAGATGATGATGATGACAATAATCAGAAGCAATATTGCGTCCTTTCAGATGACTCTGGGAATATGCCCTTTGCTGGCATTGCTGCAAAAGAGTTTCTTGATCGGAGTATGCACATATTTCACCTCTATACTACTTGAGTGTTTTAATCCTTCATTATTCTCCAGTAAATTACTGTCTGAACTAACTATATTTGCGGCTTACTGATTCTGAATTGTTTAGGATGGAAGGAAGCTATCTCAGCAGACCACGTGCAATTAGTCCTTTCCTCCGGGCATGAACCTCCCGGATGCTCTGATCTTCACCATGACCATTCAACGGCCTCTAATTCATCAGATAATCACGAACCGGGTGGTGTTCTTGACAATCCTGAGCAGCAGTCTGGCAGAAGTTGTCAAGTTAAGTTCAGAAAAAAGCCAGAGAAGAGTGTGAAAATCAAATACATGCGCAAGCAAAAAGCCATTGCCTAGAATAAAGTTGAGTATACACTGCCTGCTTAGTTTAATTCATGGTCTTTGCATTCTCAGCAGAGGTTCCAGTTTTACCAGTGGTCTTCTGTCAGAAATTAGAGCACGTTTTCTTGAAGAAGTAGATTCTCATTTCGTTCGAACAATAGGTCATATTAGCTTTGTCCCTTGGTCCCAATTTATTTCAGCAACACTTGTAAAGTCGGGAGACCTTAATGTCCCTTTGCTATCTTCATGTGATAAATTTGGTTTTTATCTGCTTAAAATGACTGCTTCTGTCTATATGATATCTGCTGTCTGCCTGCCTGCATAACGTATGAATGTATCATTTTGAAAGATAAATCCTGATAATTACGGAAATTAACATTCAATTTGTTTATTTTTGTCGCTGAGAACTTTATGATTATGTCAACGCGACTCTTCATTGTTTGGCTTAAAAACATTCAAAATTCACACCTGCGTATGCCCAGAAGATTCCATTTTCTGAGCAATGCTCCAGGTTGGCTTTATTGGTGGGTTGTATCATCGACTCTCATGACATGACATCTGCTGGCCCCATTCTCGACTTTAAGTAGTCTTTCCCACTCTTCTATGCTTCCGTTCACAAATTTGACTGCACAAAACTTTTGTGCAGTCATGATACTTTTTGTTGTTGTCACTAACAAAACTTTTGTGCAGTCATGATACTTTTTGTTGTTGTCACTAACAAAACTTTTGTGCAGTCATGATACTTTTTGTTGTTGTCACTATCATTGTCTTAATTTATTTTTGGATATGTGTTTTCGATTTATATATAATTTCGCGTTTTTCATAGATAAATCAAATATAAAATTCGTTAACGTGTATGGGAGTGGTCTGGTTATTTTCTAATTTAAGAAACACTAAAAATTGGGCTACTCAACGAATTATCAACCCTTCTCCAAAAAGAAAAACCTCGTGATTTCTTTCGGAAATACACAGGACTCCAAATGCTGTCCTCGTACATGTAAGTCTTACCATTTAAATTAATATTATCACACACCGAAATATTAATCACCAACTGAAACATCAACAAATGCATTTAATTAACTACAGCCATGGTAGAGACCACCACAGAAGCCAGACACGTTTTTCCTTGGAAATGGAAATCATCTCACATCAGAGTAAATTCAGTACAGTTGGGACTAGAAGCACATGCCCTAAAATCCGTTCCACACATGAATTAATTAATGTATTCAATTCAAACAAAGCCCAATCTCTCCAGAACATAACAACTATGCGACATTCATAAATGCCAACTACTGAGAAAACCCACGAGTAGTAGTGTAGTGATGATGAGTGATGCAGCCTAGGGGCGAGCTTTATGACATCCTTTACGTGCCTCTCAGCCACTTTATGACTCCATCGAAGCTTTACATAAAAGCAAGCACGCTAGCAAGAGTTGATGGCCGAGTTCAAGTTTTTGTTGGAGTCTTGTGCAGGCTCCACTAACAACGAGGCAGATATGATTTTGTAGAGCACCCTTCAAACTAGTATTTAATAAGTTTTACTTTCAAGCATAATCACTTCAAAGTTCAAATAGGGTTAAAACATTATTTTGATGGATTGTTTGATTATATGTGTCGGATTGAATTATTTGTTTAATCACAGGCTTTTGTCATTGAAAAATATGATTAGTCTATAAATGATAATTTATCAAGGCCATGAAGAGTTATTCGTAACTTTTGATTCTTCTGCAATTAGATCTCATAAGGCCACTAAAAAATTTCACTTTTGGATGTTGTTGTAATCTCAAATATTGTTCTAGAGGATAAGAAAATTTTCATTAATTAAATATAAGGTTGAAATAGTTTTTTGAATGATATATAAAAGATCCCAACACCTTGATTTTTCTACTATGACTCTCAAATAAGATTATATATCCTATATCTTCATAATTTTGTATCAAATATTTATCATATTATAGAATTTAATCAATCAAAAATTTATCCCATTAACCTAAATAAAACAATTAATCCCACATTCAAACTAAACATGGTTTAAAGTAAGCGCCTACACATATTATCTAAATATTTTGGTTCTATACAACTCCTTATCCATATCTAAATCTATTGCTACATAGTAAGCATGAGACCTATAAAATAACTGAATTTAGTCTCCAAGTTTAATGACTAAAAAATCCTTCACATTTATTTAAATTCTTATTATCCTTTTCAACTTTCAATTTTCCCACGAACTTTTATTTATTAAACTCACTTTTATCTATTAATTTTAATTGATGCGTTTTCTTCTTTCAAAATCTATTTTTCTAATAAAATTTTAACTTATTTTCTTTTTCAGTTATATAATTTTTAATATAATAAAATCATTAAAATATTTGCATATAAAGAATAGTTTAATTTAAAACATATTTTAAATATTAATGCATGTGCAACAACACTGGTTTAATTATGTAGATAGGCAATGCGTTGGGTGCAGCAATTACGCATCCCAAATGAATACACCGCTGCCACACCTATTAATTAAGCAGATAATTACTAGACGTTGACCTGATTAATATGAAATAATTAAGTGTTTTTTTATTGATAACGATGAACAAATGAGAATCACTTGCAATCTTTTCATATCCCACGTTGCTTGGATCCGTTTCTTACTCCTATATGTCGACCCCATAATATTTTAAATAAATGCACCCGGAAAGTGATAGTCTTGTGTATGGTCAAGTATAGTACTTTTATAGTCATTAGAAGGCTTTTAGCTTCAAGCTTTAAGGATTAGTTGGATTGTCTCATGTAAGAGGAGGATGATCAAATAATAGAGTAGGTTGCTGTCTGCATTTGGACTATTTGAAAATGAAGAAATCAAAAAATTTTCAATGGAGCTAACAAGGATTTTACTCTTATAAAGGTTTATGTCAAGGAGTGTCTAAAACATACTTGAGTGCTTATTACTAAGAAGAGCTTTGGGCAAGTGGATGGTGATAAAAGTAGTAACGGCTTATAATAGAATTTGGGGGCCTTTAAGTGCATAAAACATCAAAAGCATTGCATTTCTTCAAAAGCTTCAATTTGCTAGAGGTTTTGGTATTCCTCATTTTATTGTTGAAAGAGATGCATTAAATATTGTTCAAAAAATGATTCCAAAGAACTGAATATGTCCTTGATTGGAGATATCATTCACAATATTAGATTTCTGCTTAGAGATTTTGATGATGTTAGTGTAAGTTATGTTAATGCTGTTTTGACAGATTTGTGTGTTAACGAATTTTTGCTTTATTTTACTTTGGAAAAAAAAATAATTATCCACCCCATTTGATATAAGTATAAGATAAATAAATGAATGAGTGGAAGGAGGGGAGAAGCATGATGAATGCCATTTTCTCCTATTACACCACATGCCAATTCTAATGTCTATTTTTTTTTTATTTTCCTTTTTCTTTTACATAAAGGCGTTTCACACTCTTCATTCAGTGCTACACATTATGGGATTGCTTGCTAAAATATTTACTTTTTTGTTTTAAATTTTAATCTTTTATTGGAAATTAAAAACTGGAACAATTGTAAAGTGAGTGTTTGATGATAAACGAAATAGAAAAAAAATTGAGATATTGTCAACCATTGAAGTACTTCTGCGAGAGGTAATACCGTATCGAATGATATTTCCATTGTTAACATTAACATGATCATAATAAAAACATTGAGGTAAAAATTGTGTAACAATTTTAACACGTGGTGAATTTTATTTTATTTTTGGTTGTAATTAATTTTAGACATATTGACACACACACACACACATTATATTCATCAAGTAAATATACATAGTCATCAAGTCATTAATTAAATTATACATTACTTATATATACATATATTAAATTTATCATTGATAAATTATTTAAAATAGAATTTTAAAGCTCATTATGAAGTATTACACAATTAAAGAATAAATATACATATAAAAAAAAAATGTGATGTGATACAAATTTTTGGAAACGCCCAAATTTCAAATCGCACAGAAAAAAAAGAGGGTAGTAAAAGAAGAGCAATAGATTTACATGATTCGAAGTACTATGATCCACGTCCACACAGATGATGGGTGTATGATTATGGTTACAATGTCAATTGTCCTTTCATTCTAAGTTTAATCTCTATTCATACAAATTGATTAACTAAACAGCTATAGCCACAATGCATTCGATTCGTTCCCTCTCCAAGTTCTCCCACAAATTAGAACTAATTGGAAGTGAAACTGCAACAACTAGGTAACCAGTCCATTCGAAGAACATGCATTGAGTACATGTCACAATATCGTATTTAAAAACATAAAATAATAATTAACTAAATAATATTTGTTACAATCTTATCACCAAACACATTTATAGCAAGTGCAGCAGCTAAAGAACCCCCTGATCCGTTCAGATTCGGGTCTCAGGCCGTAGCACATAAGCTCCCCGGGCACCTTTCTACTAGGCCTCAGGTCAACATACAGGTCCTGTCTCTGCTCAATGGGCTAAATCGTGTTGGCTGAGGTCGTGTCATGAGGATTGGGAGCAAGGGTGCGATCAATGCCGGTTATGGGTCATTTGATCATGCCATGTGGAGGCATACAGGGCTTTTTGATAGGAGGGCATTCGTACCCACATCAATAAGCCAACACCCAATTTTCCAAATGAAATTAAAATTGGAACTCAGAATACTTAAATCTTCAAATTTAAAAAACGTATTTTATTAATTTAAATTGATTTACAGTGACGAAATTAACTGGCCTCCACTTGGGAAAGAATAAAGTTAGCATGACACTCATTTTAAGAGAGAGCTGAAAATATCACTTCCGCATAACATTATTCCCTAAGCTTTTTACCGTTTCCTCTATACATGCATGCTGGTATAAATTTTCTGAACCAAGACCTTGTGTGGGATTAGCCGTACAAGCGACGCTATCATCATCATTTTTTGAAATCTATGTAACTTATGAAATCATATATAGAGCACTCACCCCATCTCCTAGAGGTGGTTTTGATGTAGCCATTTCTACAACACTGCATCCAAGAGTCCATATATCTAGAGTTTGCCATGAACATTATGACCTACGCAAAAAGCAGTAAGAAGTATAGTTACGCATCTAGAAAGTAAACCATAGAGACCTTTGGATGGAGAAAATAAGGGGAAAAAATAAACCATGGGTGCAATCCAATTAGGGATATTCATAAGCAATGATGGACAGGCTTGCTGTATAATCCATAAAATCATTTGTATCAAAAAGTTTGCAACATGTAAGACATCTATGTGAGATCAAATTGAAAAAAAAATGGCGAATGGCCCAAAAAGACCAACTAAATGATTATTAGAACACGATCCCCATTCACCATCAAAACGTCAGTGTCTACAGCATCTTATTCATTTTCGGTTAGTAAATGCATGAATGAGAAGCCAAATGTGTTGTGCTGCCAGCAGTCCGGCACTAAATGACCAGTAAGAAAGCAAATTAAGTCGAAGTGTCAAACCTTAACATCTTTCGAGACTATAAGCTATTCAATAGGGACAGAAGAACAGCATTTCAACACATGAAAATAAGCAGGGAAGACATGTATGATGGAGTACTAATAAGAGTTCACAAAAGAATAAAACTCAGTGAATGGCTCTTGTTATCTTGATTGTATGAACTTGGGAAACCGTCAGCAACTCAAAGTTGAAGAAAGTAGAAGCATCAAACTTTTGGCTATGAGAGCAACTTTTGACAAGCAGGAATAGCAGCTGGCTCCAAAAATTCAAAATTCAATTTTGTCAGCAATAATAATGACAACAATAGCACTTAACATGATGTTTCACAAGAAAATGTATGACAAACGCCAATTCAGTTGCCAAGTGAGAAAAATAACCGTTTAACAAGGTTCATCCTAAGAAATTCAATATTACATAACAGTCATCACATTTTGCAAAAAAGGAAATCTAGTGGTCAAGAAAGGTTTCTCTAAGTTAAGGTTTATCTTTTATTTGCCATTTGTGCTTCTCTAACTATAGCAATGTTGCTGGTGAAAAATATATGCTTCATGTAAAGTTAATAATCTCAAAATTCAGCCAAGTTTATAACTGAAACAGAAACTAAATCCATCTCAAAGGTAATTGTTAGTTTGAAGCCGTCGTTAGACCATTTCATGTTTTTGTTTTTTTAAAAAAAAACAAGAAGGCATATGCTCCTACATGTAGCTGCTTAACAGTACAAATAACCATTTAATTCAACTAGTACATTTATCATCAATTCTTTTATTTGGCTGCTAAATAAATAATAAGACATGATGTAATAAAAGTCCACAAGCAAAGAGTATTTGAACTGCTGAAAATGAAGCTATTGTAATGGCATTATCATTGAAATTGCAACAAAAATATTGCCAAAATTGAGACATGCTGAGACTCACATGGATTATGAAGTTTAGGAGAGAAAAGGTATCAGCAGCTCCCTCAATGAACATAATTTCACTAAAATGTTACAGTGGATCTTCCTTATTTTAGATACTTAGCATCCTCTATATCTTCTAATTTTTGACAGCAGATGAGTATATTGCCCCTTTTCTACCATATGTCTAATGACTTCATGAGCTTCAGACAATTTTCCAGCATTGAGCAGGTAACCCACTAAGGTAGTGTACACAAGAAAATTCGGATTGCAACCTTTTGATTCCATTTCTTTCAACATTAATTGAGCCTCCCCAAACTTGCCAACCATACAAAGACCACGAATCATGGAATTGTAAGTAAACACATTAGGCAGTTGTCCATTGTTGATCATCTCAGCGAACATTCCCTGAGCCTTATCAAACTGACCAGCCACAACAAAACCTGTTATCATGACAGTGTAACAGACAACATCAGGCATGCACCCGTACTTTATCATTTCATCGAAGAAATACTGGCAAGCTTCCAAATTACCAGCCCGACTCAACCCATCAATTAATGTGGTGAAGTGAAGAACACTTGGATCAACACCAACTTCCTTCATGTGGTTCAAAAGTTTCAATGCTGCTAATGGTTTGTCACCTTTGCCTAGAACATGGAGGAGGAGATTGAATGTATGAAGATCAGGTGAAAATCCACTGCTGCCCATTTCACCAAGTAATCCATGAAACTGCTCTAGTTTTCCCAATCTAAACTTTGCACACATTATAATGTTATACGTTAACACATCAGGGGAATGACCTTCAACCAGCATTCGCTGGTACACCCACTCAATCAATCTGTACTGATTCAGTGTCAAAAGAGAATGTAGGATTGCATTAAACGAATGTTTGAATGGCCTATAATTAAAAGTCTTAGATTTAATAAACCTCTCTACAACTTTCCTGGCTAGCCCAGCCCCACCGCAAGTACATATCAATATGTTGAATGTCCTAGCAGTAGTTGGGTAACCTTTCTCAATCATCTCGTCAACTAACCTCCACATAGCCTTAAGTTCCTCAGCTTCCGCAAAGATCTTCATCATCATATGGTAGGCATTTGGCGTATGCTTATAATTCTCCTGTTCTCCAGACCACACAAAAAACTTGTACCCCAGCTTTGCACACCTATTTTTGTTGGCATAATTAACTGTTTTCAAGATGCCAAAAAGAACTTCTCTTACAAGAAGACCTGAAGCCTTCACACCTAGATCACTGAGCATTGTTTTTACATCAAATCCCGGACCATCTTGGTTAAGAATTTCAAGAATCCTTGTGGCATCACCTTTCACCTCATCAATAAAACTCTTTCTTGCAGAGAAGTTTCCCGCAGAATCACTCCCGCCTCCCAAAGAACCAAGTGACTCATATAAAATTGAAGTCTTTTCCTCCACATTGCATTCAAAATTCGAGCTTTTCCATGATTCATTGAGGAAGTCCTCGATGCGCCCAAATCCATTCTCAACATCATCACCATTAATTCGACTACACAAAGTGCGAGAAACAGCGCAAAAATAAGTAAATTCCTTGAAAATCCTGGGACGGTAATGAGCTACGGCGTACATGGCAAATGCGTATGAAAAATCCGGAAGAACCTGTCAGCACTGCAAGACATCAGCACACACAAACCATAGCAAATCCGCCAAATTACAACTAAACCCAAACGCAACGAGTTCAACTTTATACAATTCAAGCCGCCTAAAACTTCCCATCAAACAGAAAACTGGGAAACAATCATCGCAGGCCGTGTGACCTGCAGAGTTGAATTGAAAAAGTGCTTAAGGCCAGGGTTTAAGGCAAAATCAAGGGTTTTCGTAAGGGGCAATGACTAATTTTGGCCTTCCGGGAATTTTGGCTCTCGGACTGGTAAATAAAGGCTAAGAGCGGCAATCGAGAAGTGAACAGGACGGAAAAGCGTTTCTTCGGAAAAGCGAGAAAAGAGCATGAATTATAAATCCCCACAAAGTCGTTATTCACATGACTTAACATCCACTAATTACAATGTTAATTTGTTATGACTGAGATTAATTTCAAACTATCTGACAACAGTAATACTACCTTTGGTGAACAAAACTAGTGGAGAGAGGTCTTTTCCAATTTTGGGATGAAATTTCTATAACATCTTGAAATGGGGAATGTAAGTTTAATTGAAATAATTAATTTATTAATTAAGTTTTTATTATGTATTAAAATAATAGGGATATTTTTGGAAGTGTACGTTGTCCGCACTTATAAAAATCTCTTGAGATTTGTTCATTAAGATTAAGGAGTTTCGGATTATTTTAAAAGATAAATTATTTATAAAATAATTTAATATTATTATTATTAATAATATAAATTAAAATGTATAATAACTTAATGTTAAATGTATGAAATGAGCCAAAGCAAACATTCGATTGGCCATGATCCATTAATTTATCAAGGCCAATCCGTGAAATTGAACAAACTCTTAATTAATAAAATAGTATAGATATATAAGTCGCCACACGATGATTGAAATGCATAAAATTATATGAAAAAGTCAATATATAAATTGACATAATTACACTAATTGCTTTTACAAATAATATACTAAACACTCATCATACAATACACGTAAATTTTCAGATATTACTGTTTGTTTGTTAAGTACATCGGACATATGATATATGTAAATAGTTATATTATCATTAAAAATTAATTTAATATTTTTATATGATATATATTAGATTGCATTAAGTTATATATTGTGGTTTAGGTGCATGTACATGAAAAAAATATTACAAATAAAATAAAATATTATATATGTATTGGTAATATACGTATTTATGTAATATATATGAAATCATATTTTTATATATAATATTTATCAATATTTAATTTTTTTAATAATAATACATAATATTTGTTACATATTTTGTAAATTAAACATTAATAAAATTATTTTAATAATATAAAAATAATCCGTTCATTCCCAGCCAACAGGTAATGGGTAAAACCATGAGTGGCTGTTGTGGTATTCTTTATTCTTAAATATGATAATCCGAAAGGAATATCATGCCTACAGTAGCGGTGAGAATGGTTATGAAAATAACATCAGTTATAATTGTGATTGATTATATTTTTTTTAATGTAATAATGTATTTATGTTATTTTTAATATATAAAATGAATTAGTTTATCATATATTTAAAAATAATTTTAAAAAATCTAATTTATTTTTATGTAACTTATAAGTTCCTAATATTTTATTTTAAAAATTTATAAGCATTTTCCATAAAATTTCATCAAATCCCTTTAAAGAACTTACAAACACACCCAAATTGATCATCTTCACATAATTGTTCAAGGCAAAGGGGTTTCATCTGCCTCGGTACTTCTTCGTGCTGCAGATTTTGCTGTCACACTAGGCAAATTGGGATTTAAAAATTTACTAGTTAATTCTGCACTCAGCATATGATACAAAATTTCTCGAATAAATACGTGCTATTTAGGACAGCCCCTCGTCCACTCACCAAAGTGGAAGAAATGTGATACAACCTTTCTAGTTTTATTTTGTACACTACAAAGGTATGGCAGCAGTCTTCTAAAATAAAAGATCTGCAGCTACACTATTCTCTAAGCTTATTATGTCCTCTCTCTGTACAATAATGCTGGTAAAAGTTTCAAAACCAAGACCTCTTGTAGGATCAGCCGTACAAGCAAGGCCATCACTATCATTTTCAGGACCATTTGAACTTGAAATCAGGGTAACAGATCCAATCAAATCCAGAATACTAAACTTTTTACCAGCCAATGTCTCCAGTAACGGTAAATATTCAGCAAGAATGGCTCTTCTAAAGGCCGTGAAAATGCCAGCAAAGTTTACCGCCTGGGAAGATGATACCATTAGCTGTGCAAATGCCAACATATTTCAGAACAAAAACTAGCTTCAGCAACTCCCACCATTCAGATAAAAGAAGGGTTCAACTTCACAGGAGCCCTATGGAGTTGCTGCGACCCGTGAACATCCAAGACTGATTGTCCATAAAGTTGTCTATTAGCAGCCTTTCCAAACTGCTTCCCAAGAGCGCAATCATCAGATGACGTCACTTCCTGGAAAGCATAAGTTCCTGAATGTAGACCATGGAGAATGTTCGGATCCCAATAAGAGGTTCTATTCACAATGTGTGATTGCTTTGGAAAATTATAAAAAGCCTCTTGTGGCGGCACTGATTGTTTGGGCTGAGAATATGGGATGGCACCAATCCCACCAGTTCGAGGTGTGGATGAGGAGGATGCCATAAAGGAGCTAGATATTGGCGGTGGAGACGCCTGGCCATTCAGGTGTTGAGGTGATGCTGGAGATGGAAGAGGACTCCCAACTGGAGAGACGGGGGCTGATACATACCTTGGAGTATGATAATCAGTGTTCGAGGAGAAGTAGGGCATGTTATGATAATTAGACTTAGAAGCTCCAGAGGACAGCCCAGAACACAACTGATGAAGACTTCTTGCATGAGCAATGCCCTGGAAATAATTTATGGACAAAAACATCAGGAAAGTATTGGAAATTTTCCCAGTAACACCTTAAATGACAGCCATGGATCACAAGAGTCAATTCATTGACACAAATAATAAAGGAAGACAATCCAGCTAGGCTTTTTCGTGACATGCACGAAAACAGTGCATCAGAGGTCAATACAAAAATAGACTGTCTTCTTCAGACTTCAGCATACCAAAGTTCTTCAGAAGGGCATTGGTTTAAAATTTGAAACTAAGAAGTTGGGATTTGTCCCTCCAGGACCCATCCCATAAAAGTTGCTGTCAATTCTCAAAGTTTTGCTGCCAATCAACAATTGAATCTCAGGGATTAAAAGGATCCCATGGATGAGTCAAACAAGTCAAATTACACTAAAACTTTCAGCCCTGGCTATCAAACATTCGATATGTATAAATGTGAAGTAGTTGATAAAGACATCATCTAGTTAATCTTTCAAATTTCAGATAAAGAAAGTATGATGGACTTGAGAAAGCATCAGGTACTGATCAAGATATAAAAACCATTCAAGTTATAAATCTTAGAAAGAGTCACAATAATATGATAGATACAAAATAATACCTCGGACTTTACAGAATCTGTGGCTTCAGGATGACATGGAGATCTGGACAGCAGTACTTGTTTTTCCGAAGGAGACAGAATTTTCACAAAAGGGTGCTCCAAAAGCTGAGATGCTGTAGCACGATGCAGGGGATTCCACTGCAAGCAATGCCTTAAAAAATCCTTACCTTCATCAGATAGGCGGTCTGGAATTATTGGAAGTTCTTTATTGTTTGCAACCTTGAACATGGCCGTGATCTGTAAGGCAGGAGACAGAAAGCATTAAATGAATCAAGCATGTTTATCATACTGCGGCGATAGCATGCACTTAGAAGCTTTTAAGGTTTTCAGCATGGATATTTTTGAATAGGAAAACAATTCACAGCCAGAAAAAGAAAAAGACATTGAGACATCTTAGGATTTTGAATCACGCACCCCATTGTACTGGCTCATAGGTGGCTTTGATGTAGCCATTTCTACAACAGTGCATCCAAGACTCCATATATCTATAGCTAGGTTACGCACGTTTGAATTCATTATGACCTAAGGAAAAAGCAGTAAGAAATCTAATTATGCAATCTCGAAAGACAACCATAGAGGCCTTCGCATGCAGAAAATAAGGGAAAAGATAACTAACCTCAGGTGCAATCCAGTAAGGGCTATCTGTAAGAAATGATGGACGGGACTGCCTTATAATCTGTAAAAGTATATGCATCAAAAAGCTAACAACATATAATCAAATTGGAAACCGATAGGGAATGCCCTAAAGACAAGTTTAATAATTATTAGAACACACCCACTGCCAAATTGTCAGTTTGCAGAATCTGAATAGCAACGTATGAAGAAAAGAATAAGCTACCCACATAATGACAATAACATCACTCAAGAAAGAACATTAGTGTTCTAATGTTCAATGAAGCAAAGTTGAAGTCTAATCAGCCATCCATTCGCCAAATTACTGTCAACTGCGATTTTCAAATCAATTTTGCATGTGCAAACTCTCATTTGAAGTCGATGCTAATTGATCAGAAGGTGAGCAAAATTCCACACTTACATGTTTTTCAATGCCAAAGCTGCACAACTTGACTATGCCATTCGGATCCACAAGTATATTGGCCCCTTTAATATCCCTGCAACATTTATACAGCATAATTGCATAATGGAAATGTTCAAAAATAAAGAAAAAAACCGAACAAGAATCCGGAGCAAAGTAATCAGATGTACCCGTGCGCAATACTTTTGGAGTGTAAATATTCTAATCCTGATAAAATTTGTCGAGTATAACTGCGGATAACTGATTCTCCTAATTTTCCATATTCTTGCAGAATTTTATAGATGGAACCGCCGGATACATATTCAAAGCATATATATGAATTATCACCCACCTGATCAAGGAGATGAATTCAATATCAGCGGTAGCTCAATAAAGATGACTCTCAATCCAAACACAAACAACTTATCATGAACAGCTTAATTATGAAGCAATAGTTTGTCCGTTAGAAATATGGATCGGCAGCAATTTCCCCCAATTGCATGACTATTAAAATAAATGGACTGTTTAGTTCGCATATTGTAGCCAACATTCACACATGGAAGAACAGAAAGTTTACACACACATAACTCCACTGTAAAATGAAACAAGTAAAATAGCTAGTTTAAAACAGACCTTTTCAGATCCACGATACTGCACAATATTAGGATGCCTTAAGCCACTCAACAGCGCAATCTCCTGTAAGAACATAAATTATTAGAAGAAATTGCTCAATGACCTAAGAATGACCAGACACAGCATAGGAAATAGCATCGAACAAAAAATAGGCCTCATAAAGCAAGTACAGAATAAGCCACTCCATAAATTTAACTCACTTTTTCCAGCGCCCTTGCACTTAGCTTTGACTTTGCAGAAGATAAGGTAACCTCCTTCATGGCACACATTTCACCTTTTTCACTGAAACCAACAGAACAGCAGCCATATTTTCAAGAAATAACTTCAAGAATTGAACAAATGTGATAACAAATCCTCAATTCGTTATTTAGGCATAAAATAGTCCAACCGAGCAGTAGAAACGATTCAACAATATCTTCTACAGAAAATAAGAGCTTCCATCAAGAAAAGCATAAAGACACAAGCCAACCAAATCTCACACCTATTAAAGCCAAGGTAAACGTCTCCAATTAGGTCTTTACCAATCAACTTCCCCTTTTTCCAGCGCATACTCAAGCTTTTAGAATTTTCTACTATTTCTGGACTACGTGATGGCACAGAAGGCGATGCTGCAGCTGAATTCCGACCAGAAAAGGGTGAAGAATTGGAAACTGCCGACGGAGGAAGGGGCAAGGGATGGCTTTCTTGCTTTGCATTAATTGGCCATCCCGAGTGTTCCTTCCCAGCTCTACTATGAAGTGAATTGACAGCAGCGGCATGAACTCTTGAACCAGACGTAGGACTGGTCATTCTAGGACTAGTTTTGGGACAACATTCCGAGCTGTCTCTATCAGGGCTAATGGCAATATGTTGCGGCACCCCTAGGTTTGGCACTTGAATCTTTAAAACCCGTTTCCAAAAGGGTTTAGAGGTGACATCTTTATCAGGTAGGGGGTTCTCAACGGGGGGTTCAGACTGATCCTCGCCAGGAATGCTACAGAGCAGACAATGATGGAAATTAAAATTAGGGTTGGCGTTAGCAACATGGATATGATATATTTCTATGTAACAAATAAAATTAAAACAGAGAGCTCACTGCTATAACTCACCTTGAAGTTTTATTGTCAATATCTGCACCTTTTTCACTGTGATTAAAGGCAGACCATTCGGGGCTCGAAATTGGCGCATCTTCGAGCGAAGATGTCAAGCAGAAGCTAAAACTGAAACCAGATGATTCAGAGCTGATGCTGGGGCTCCTCGATTGAGCGTGAAAAAGCTGCCAAAGCTGCTCTCTCTTCAAAACGGCAGCAACCAGCCTCTCCCAGTTGTCATAGTTCCGAGACATCTCTGATCCTCCTCCAGGATTCACCCCTCAAAATTCTCATAATATCATTACTTCTGAAATGGCCTTTTGTTACTTGATGCAACAACTGAAATTTGGAAACTTCAACGCGGAATACCACGTTTAGTTTTCTGCTGTCGACTTGACATTTGATCTAGCGCTTTGCCACCCTCAACCTTGTTTGGAATTTCTTGGCTCTTTCCTTTCTGAAAGAGAAATGTGAGAGCATTTGTTGAGGTCTCTTGCCTCCATGGAAATGGCTAGCTAAAAGGTTTCGTTTGTTTTTGTTTTTGAATACGTTTTTAAGTTTATTTTTGTTAAAAAAATTATATAAAGTAAAAAGAATAAAAAAAATTATAAAAATATATATAATAATTACAACATGTATATTTATTTGTATTTTCGGTGAAAACCAAAAACGGACATAGCCTATATATTTCTAAGTTTAGTTTTTATTTTTTTATTATTATTTGCAAGTTTGCTGCTTTGGTAATATATTATTTTAAAAAATAATTTGAATTTCAGACATGAGCTTCCATTACAATGTTAATAAACAGATAAAGAAAATGCCATCAGGCTTATTAGATTTATCTTCTCCGTCTAATTTTCATTATTTGTTGAACTGGTAAAATTGTTACTTCCATATTTTGCTTGGCAAATGCCATAACACAGATGACATACATAATACACATTCCACATATAATATGCATAATATGGGTAGCACTTTCACGAGGCTGTGTTTGGACACAAATTTATCTCTATTTTTCATTTCATTAAAATTTACGCTTCTAAATATACAATTCAACAAAATAATATTTTTTTCTTTTTTTCTCTCTCCTATTTTTGTATTATTAACAAAGTTACATATCAATTTTCCTCTTACCATGAGTTGCATCCAAACAAAGGCCATTTCTTTTATAATTTTATCAAAAATATCTATATATTCTACATGGTTAAGTTAATAAGATTTTTTAATTGCATAATATCAAATTACACAATTATTCTTATTTTAATTTTCTCTATCCTTTTCTTTCTTTATTTCTTTTTCTCTATTCTTTTAACTTATTATTTGTATATATTTTTCTCTCAAAATTTCTCTCTTTCTGTTTTAAAATTTTTTTGACTTATTCTTTGTTTTATTTTATTAATATTTATATTATTTTAATCTAAATAATTTAATTATTTTTACTATTTAAAAGGTAATAATTTTATAACTTATAAATCTGTTACATGTGTATATATAAAGATAATCTCGAGTCTCAACGACCATAATATAATATATATTTTTCAGTTATTATAAAGCGATGAGGTGTCCTCCATTCGAAGCGTTCTTTAAATTTCTAAATCAATCGAGAAACCGTGTTTTAAGTTTCCACTTGTTCATTGTTTTTAGTGTTGACTTCCATCCTTTGGTCAGCATGTTTACGTCAGATCAATAAAATGGCTGACTTTTCAAATTTGTACACGCCAATAATATGTTGCCAGCTTAGAACAGGAGAAGGACAGTGTCTCGCACTTTCTCACGCCAAACTTCATTTGACTTCCGACAAAATTCCCTCATCGAAAATGTTAATCACAGCGGTGTGTGTGGGATGAGTGGTGCCAGTTACTCCAGCTCACGGTCCAGGGTTCAAACCACAACTCCATGTTCAGTTTATTTGATAGAATTAAAATTTTAAAAATTATTTTAAATAATAAATTAATTATGAGATAATTTAATATTATGTTTATTAAGTTGAATTATAATTTAATATTATGTCCACTAAGTTAAATTATTTGATAAGATTATTTTTATTTTTTAAAAATATCCTTACTTTAAATTTTTTAAAAACTATATCTCACATATCAATGTAACAATGTCTACTGTATAATTTTATTTGATATTTATTCAATAAAACTAAATTATTATAAATTATATTTATTTTTTCTACAAGTATCAACAAATTATATTTAATTATAAATGTTATAAAAAATATTATTCATTATCATGTTGAGAAACAAAAATATTATTTAAATAAAATATCAAATTGACCAATTAAAAAATAAAATAAGAAGGGATGAATGAAGAAAAATAAAACTACTAGAGATAGAGAACAATAAAGCAACTATATAAAATGAGAAATAAAAAAAATTGAAAAGGAAATCAAGAAATAACAGAAATTGTAAAGAAGAGAAGATTAAGAAATACTTTAAATAAGAGAAAAATGTTCCCAAAAAATAAAAAATAAAAAGAGAAACATAAAATAATAGCAAGAGAAAATAAAGTAAAGTAAAGAAATGAGAAAAGGACACTTGTCATGTTGTAGTACCACAAGAACACTACACTCAAGTTTAGCATCTACCAAACCCCATCTCGTGCCATTTAGAGATCCGTCTGCCATTCTTTTTCAATGTAATCTCTAGTTAGGAATTTCATGGAAAAGTCCTATAGTCAAATCTTGGTTTAATTTCTCTATTTTTGGTGCAACAGTTGCCCATTGTTAGAAAATAGTTCTGCAGGAGCAGCTTAGTCAACCTGGCTTAATCCTTTCTTCCAACTAGCCAATGTGTTCCTAACGAGTGGATGAGACTCGGAATGAACCAAAACGACGTCCATGTTGCTAGATTTGAATATTAAAGGAGTAATTGAGTCTAAGGCCCAAACAAAACTCACATTAATTTGGGTTCAGTTCAAGTTTAAATTTCAAAAGACAAGCTGTCATTTTAGTATGGGCTCTACCATTTTCAGTTTAAATTGAGTAAACGTTGGGCACAAATTCGAGCTTGATAATTTCTAAATTTTTCTTAAAAACTACTTTTTAAATTTATTGAAAAACAAATTATAAAAAAGAAAGGGAACCATGTCAACTTATTATGTCATGTGAATACGTATCGACATAATAGTTTAGTCTAATTATGTATATGTTAATTCATAAAATGAAAAAATATGAACGTTTTAATTAATTTTGTATGAGAGGCTGATAGTAATTATAAATGTGTGTACGCCAAAAAATATAATTATCTCTAACCCAACTACACTATTTTACTTTTTATGGCTTAAGATTAAATTTTGAAGGGTATGGATAAATTATTAGATAATTTATACAAAAATATTTTGAATTAATTGAAAATTGATACATAAATACACATATAAATTATAGATATTATGCTAAAACATTAATTATAAAAAAGAAGAGAGTTACAAACATGCAGTGACAGGACTTATTTTTTTATATATTGCATATAATATTGGTAAAGACATCCCACTCATACTCTTATATAATATAAAAATAAAAAGCTCTTACTAAATATAAATATATTACGTTACACATTATTTGCAATATATTAATTTGATTATTATAAATGTATCTGAATGATAAAATATTTAATAAGTAAAAATACAAAACTACTTAAAAACGAATAGTTCAAGAGTCCATTGGTGAGCTTTTGGATATAAATAATCAATTTACTAGGAATTTAAGTCGAACTCAACTCAAATTAAAATCATTCGAGTTGGAGTTTGTTCGAAAATTATTCTAGTCCGAGTCAATCTTTTTTATCAAACTAACTGATCCAAGAAGCCAGCTCAAAAGCACACAAACTTGCCTGCATGGCCACAATAAGAGAAGCTATTGGCACAACCCACAAGGGCTGTGTGGGCGATTGGCAGATTGCCAAAATAAGAGACGTGTTTCTCTCACATAATCAAATCCAAATCAGTACATAATCAGTAGCAGAGCAGAAAAATAACAGCAGAAAGCCAGATTATCACATAATCTCCAGAAAAATAAAGATAATTAATACAACGAGAAATTTAATAATACAATCGGAGGGGAATTAGTGCCGTAAAAGGAAAGTCCTGCATGCAGATTTGGAGCCGGCCAATAGGAAGGCCGCAAATCAGGCTGAAAATCTGGAAAGCATCATTGCATAGATGGATCGTATAATGCAGCATCCGTTAAGATGGATTAGCTGCTTAAAGCTTTCTAGAAGATAAGTGGCAAGTTGTCAGCGACTATAAGACAAATTGGAGAGAGATCTCCCTTAGCCTTGGGCGAAAAATGGATTTGGCCCACACCACCTCCACAACGCACATCTCCGGGGACTCCCATCCCCCAAGCCCACTACCACCAATCTATTGATTCTAACCACTCACCACAAAATGAACCCAATAGACATCGCTTCCAACTCAAGCTCAAAAATGATTTAACCCCTTTTAATCGAAGAAATGCTTGATATTAGTTACAAAAGCTAAACAAATACTTCCAATGTTATATATGCCCGAAGAAGAGAAAACCCAACTCGTCGTGCTTTATTTTGGAACAATGGTTCCGCAACTACATTATTAGATGGAATTTCATCAGTTACCTTGAACAGCGAAATACCACTATAACCAAATATAACTGACAAAATTTAGGTTATATAGTGGGAGCATTCAACAAACTCTGGCAAAATGGGACTGTCTCAAAATACCTTAAAGTGTTCAAAGATCTTAGGGCTAGTGTGGTGGAATTCAATTCATGCTTAATAGAACAACATTTTGTCCACAATTTAATCAGCGGACTCCATGATGAAATAAGGAATAGTGTGATAATGTTGAAGCTCCAAACTTTGGAGCAAACTTATAAGTTGGCACAAAATGAGGAGCTCAAATTAAAAGCCCTCAAGAAACATATATTTCCACCACGTGTCAACAGTAGCAACAACAATAGCAAAGAAGGATGACAAAAAAATCACTTCCTAAACCACAACAAAAAGGAGTAGTATTCAAGAAGGGTGACTATCGAGAATAAATGGAGCCTAGGCCATAATAAATGCAAAAGAAGGACAATAAATCCACTTGAAGGTAAGGAGGTTAATAAGTTAGAAAATGAGAAAGAAGTTAAGCTAAGTAATGAAGACCCTATAACATAGAGGGAGGTGACACTCAATACAATCAAAGGGCATACTCTCTAAACACCTTAAAATTAGAATAGACTTCTTCGGTAAGAGTATCCTGATTGTAGTAGACATCACAAGCACACGTAATTTTATACACTTGGATGCACTTGTAGGCACTCCAAACAAACCCCACTTGCACATATCCATTTATGGTGATGGTAGCTGATGGGGAAGGGTTCTTAGCAATTTAGAATGCTGTGAATTTAAATGGTTTATATTGGGACACTTGTTTCAAGCTAATTTAAAGTTGCTAAAACTTAGCAACTGCGATATAATATTAGGTGTAGATAGGCTAAAAACAGTTAATCCAGTCACTTTTGACTTCATTTACATTACTCTTTAGTTCAAGCATAGAATTCAAACTGTAACCTCCTAAGGGATGGGCAAAGAATGCACTTATAGAATATTTTGTCAAGAAATTGTCAATAATTTGCCCAACATCGCCACCGATAAGTACAATTGTTTAACAGTTCTGTTGAAAACCTTAAATGAGAAACCCATGTAGAGGCTTATTAAACATTATGCAAAATTATTTGTAGAACCTACAAGCCTCCTGCCACAATGAACTGATGATCATAAGATACAGCTAAAGCTAGATTCCCGACCTATGAATTTGAGACCATATCGACACTCCCACCAAGAGTTCTTAGTGATGTCATTCAACCTTATTAACGCTCCAACCACAATTCAAAACTAAATGAATGATGTCTCATCAAATTATTTGAAAAAATTTATATTTGTTTTCTTTGATGATATTGTGGTGTACAACAGGGGAATTAAAGAACATGCAAGGCAGCTTGAGTTATTGTTCCAAAGGGTTATCACACATAAAATTTATGTGAAGCTTAAAAAATGCACATTTGGACATTACCAAGTAGAGTATCTTGAGCAACGTGATTTCTTCTAAAGGTGTTTCCATTGACCTACAAAAGATTGAAACAATAGTTAATTGACCCTTTCAAAGAATGTCAAATCATTAAGGGTTTTTCTCAATCTTTCAGGCTATTACAAAAAATTCATTTAAAACTATGGGTTGATCAGCTAGCTTTTGACCTACCTACTAAAGAAAAATGCTTTTCAATGGGATATCAAGACAACTAAATCTTTCAACAAGCTTAAGACGACAATGACTCCAATCCTAGTTTTAGCAATGTTCAACTTCAACAAGACTTTTGTATTGAAGATTGATGCCAATGATAGTGGAATGAAGACTGTGTTGATGCAAGAATCAGGCCTAATAGCTTTTATAAGTAAAGCATGATCAGCCAAAAATCAAGGGCTATCCATTTATGAAAAAGAGTTTCAAGCCTAATTGATGATAGTTAGCAAATAAAAACACTACCTTGAGGCCTGCTAGTTCATCATCAAAATCGATCAGGAGAATCTAAAGTGGTTACTGGCCCAAAAAATTACAACACCAATTCAGAAGGAAAAAAAAAAAAAAAAGGAGATGACAAAACTTTTAAGGACTTAATTATAAACTCTAATACAAAAAGGGGAAGAAAATAAACTGGCATATGCACTTTCAAAGCTTGAGGCGGAATCAGAGGAATTGATGGTTCTCTCAATGACTACACCCAAATGGTTAAATGAAGTTGGGACAAGTTATGAAGGAGATATAGACACCCAACAGATTATCAAATGGGTGCAATTAGGTAATGTTTCTTCTTTAAATTATTCTTGCACTAATGATGTTCTAAAATACAAAGGGAGAATCTACATTGGAACAACTAGAAATTAAGGAAAAAGATATTAAAAACATCCACAACGACCCAGTTGGAAGCCATTCAAAAATTTTGGAGACCTATAAAAGAGTTAGGTTGATTTTCCACTAGAAGGACTTATATAAGGATGTAAAGGCCATAGTATCTTCTTGTGATACTTGTTAAAAAAACAAGGGAAAGAACTCGTCATTCTAGCCTTTGACAACCCTTACCAATTTCCCAAAGCATTTGGTAAGATGTATCAATGGATTTCATAAAAGAACTATCACAATCAACTAAGAAGAATACCATCATATTAGTTGTAAATAGGCTCAATAAATATCCCACTTCATTGCCCTCACCCCTACTTAGCTACCTAAGTAACTTAGGCTTTTGTTAATCATTTATACAAATTACATCGACTACCTAGGACCGTAGTCAATGATAGACATAGAGTATTTACAAATGGATTCTGAAAACATTTATTTCATGTTATTGGGGTAAGATTTTATATGATCACTACTTATCATCCCCAGTTAGATGGAGGGGTTAATCAGTTTGTAGAGTGTTATATGACCAGGTCTAAACTAGAAAAATGAGCACAATGACTTCCACTGGTATAATATTGCTATAACACCAATTACCATAGTGAAATTAATACTACTTTTTTTTAAATAGTGTGTGAAATGTCTATACTCTATACGGATTTCATATGACCATGGATACACCACACAAGGAAGCTAATTAATATATCAAAGACCATAGCATTGCATTAAGGATGCTAAAAGATAAGCTCAACAAGACTCAAATGCTAATGAAACAATATGCAGATAAAAAAAAAGAATTGAAAGAAGTTTCAATGTGAGTGATGAAGTTTATCTTATACTATAGCCACACAAACAAATGTATATGGCAGCAAGTCCCAATCAAAACTTGGCCTCAAAATATCTGGATCCATATAAGGATTTAAAAAAAGTTGGGAAAGTTGCTTAAAAGTTGAACCTACCAATAGGAATAAACATTCACCCTAACATTTCATATATCCCAATTAAAGTAGAAGTTAAGCCCACGTACACAAGTCACTCAAAGTCTAATCTATGCATATCATCATGGTGGAATAGTAGAATAAAAATGGAGTCAATTACTATACTTGAATAAAGGTAGGTTAAAAGGAGTACAGTACAACTACTGAAGTTTTAGTGCAATTGTCCCATCTGGAGTTCGCTGATGCCATCTAGGAGGATATTTCAACCCTCGACAATAATTTCCAATGACCATGCTTAGGAACGAGGACTCACTTAAATGAAGGAGGAATTGTCACATAATTAAAGCCAGATCAACACATAATTAGCATCATATCAACAGCAAAGCAAAAAATGAAAGCAACAGCAAGAAATCAATAGCAAAATACAGATATTGGTAATTCACAAGTGAACCTTAATACAGCTAGGGATTTAATAATACAAATAAAGGGGATTTAATGCTGTAAAAGAAAATATGCATGCAGATTTTTCCTGCATATTTCTCTTCTCTATCCCATTCTCATCAATCTCCTCCATTTTTCTTCTCCCCCACTTATACTTAATCTTTCTTATTTTTCATCATTTCCTTCCATTTCCTCACCAAATCAAGTGTAATATCTGGTTTTCACATCACTTTCCACATATAATTTAAAACATTATATGGATTTGCACTATATGTATAATTTTCTAAAACAACAAAGAGATGACTTTGCATGTAGAAGATAGCTGTTGATTGGATACATAGGACATGGTGTATTTCTGGGGCATGGGCTGTGCAACTTATTTGCACTCCTTGTCATATTATTTTTTTTATACAAACTATAAAATTTTATTTAGTGCGATAAATTACAATAAAAATAAGAAGTATAAAAAATTAAAAAATAAAAGCAATAAAAAAGAATGGATTGAAAGATATAAAAATATATAAGATAAAAAAAATATAGAACTACATAAAAAATAGAGAGGAAAAGAAAAACAAAAATTATTTAAATAAGTGCATTATAATAATCCAACCGTTGTATCATATCTCAAGCCATCGCATATAGTATAGATTATAGACAGACATAAAAAATTAAAATAAATTAAAATTAGAATAGAGTGAAAAACTAACATGTAAAGAATTAAGTGTATTTAAGTAATTATACAACGTGCAACCAAATTTCATTGTTTGCTTAATACATAGTAATAAATGATACAGAACATAACGAAATTTGAAAAAAAAAATAGAATAAATTAAAATTACCAATAAATGGCAAAAATAAAAATTGAAGGATTAGAATAAAAAAAATAGCATATAAAGAATTAAAGATCTTTGTGTAATCAAATTTCTTTCCCAGAACCGGCAGAGGATGAGAGGGTTTCCCCTGTAATTGAAGTTTACAAGACATTCATGGGCAGCTGACTGAAAAATGGGTTGCACAAAAAATCTTCAATGCAATAAAATTATCTCTACTTGCCCACTCCTCCATTCAGAACCTCAAAATATGTGCGATAAATTTTCGAGATTAATGGGGCTATGTTACCATAAATTGTAATCTAAACAAGAAATATAACAATTACTTGTCTAGAAAATCGCGATAACCTCGAACGCTCACAATTACATAAGATTCTCAATCTAAGGTTTGACAAAATACCATTATCTCTATTTTATCATATCCCTAGAAATGTTTATGAGATTCTCAATAATATCTAAATCAATTTTATTTGAACGATACGGAGAACTTTAAGGCACAATGGCTTTTGCTAATGTCTGTTTTACGACAAAAAAAATCTTAGTATAAGGTATCACCCCCTTACGAGGGCCAACCCAACAGCTGTTCCAATAAGTGTGGAGGGAACTCCAAACTTGAGATGACTCCAAAATGATAGGTTAAAGCCATTCTGTTGAGCTCGACGAGCCTGCTCGCACACGATCAAGTTGGCGGCCGATCCCAACAGCGAAAGGTTGCCAGCTACGGTGCTGACCCAAGCCAAGACGAGCCATGCTTTGCGCTCGCTTTCGGGAGATATCGCAGCTGCCGATGCTGCCACCCGAGCCCCAAGGAGCAGGACTGAGAATAAGCATAGTTAATGTAACAGTCTTAACTCTTGGGCCATGTTCTCCCTTAATGATAACTAATGTAGGATAAGTTATAGAATCAAGGTTGATTAAATGTTTTTTTTGTTTGATTTAAATCTTGGATATGTTAAGGGCCTGACGGTAACTTACAAATTTGTAGGATAAGTAATTTTATTTAAAAGTTGTGATAAAATAATCGAGGTGTTAAGGTTCTTTTATAAATAATTTCAAAAAAAAAACTATTTTAATATTTTATTATTAATTGAGTAATTAGCATAATAAGATTATAATTAGAAAATAAATATAATCACATTAAATAATCAAGCTTATTAATTATCCTTCCAATAATCATTTGAATTATAATCCTATCTAACAAAGTATAAACACGTGATTATTCTTTTCAGTATGTTCTAACAAATTTCCTAAGTTTGCATTGGACCATATAGTTAAAGAGAAGTACCTGTTGGTACATTAGAAACCAAATTTGAGAGGACAATTATGACAGCTGCTAAAAGTGCTATCCCACCAGTTTGATTTACTTTTGCATGGGGCTCCACGAATTCCCATAATGTGCTTGGAAGTCCTGTCCTGTCGAAGCCATCAATTGTAATAAACATCCCACAAAAGAATATCAAGAGCAAATAGGATACCTGCACAATGAAGAGAAACCACATAAATACTCCTTCCCATATGCCAAGAAAAATTGCAAGGTGCATACAAATCTTTAAAGGGATGTCACCTTTTCTAAACAAGGCCTAGCATCCTTAAAATCAAGAACCAAGAGGACTAGCGCAGTTGTTATTGCAGTCCATGACATATTGAAACCCATCAACAAGGACACCAACATTCCCAAAGTAATGGTATAAACGCATGCCTTCCATATGACCCTTTTCCATTTCTTGGAAATTCCTAGACTTCCCTCCACAAATTCCTGAAAGTTGTGACAAGTAATTCCATTCACAGAAGAGCTCCCCTTTGAAGGTGTAGATCCATAATTTCCAACTTCTATTGAAGAATCTAAATTTCTGGTTGATTCAATCCCTGAACTAGTAACATTTTGAAGCTCACTTCCACTAAAATAAACCCCTTCCTCTATTCTTTCAGTATGGCCTGTGTGATCACTCACACAAGGGGAGGTTTGAATGCTATTGTTTTCAGCCAAATTACCACGATTCTCGAGTGTTGGCCCAACATGATCAGTGTCGCCATTGTTGAGAGAGCTGCGGATGTTCACTGATTCCATGGTAGAATTCAATTCTTGCAAGTTGAGAGAGCTGCGGATGTTCACTGATTCTATGGTAGAATTCAATTCTTGCAAATTCAAGGATGCAACGTGTGACATTGCAGCAGGTGAAAACTGATGAGAAACTGCGTTGTCTTCGCCAACAACAACTTCCACTGTGGCATCATCTTTGTCATTTTGATCCGATAACACCTTCCAATACATGCATAGGAGGATCAAAGCATTGACACACACTCCCACCAGCATAGCAGGAAGAATGCCAAATAAGAATCTACCAAAACTAATCTTGCTTTGCATGGCAATGACTAAGTTCTGAGGATTGCCTATTGGGGTTGCAGATGATCCTATGTTTGCACTTGAAGCAAGGGCTAATAGAAATGGATGAGGTGGGAGATTATGCTGCCTGGCCATTTTCAATACAAACTCAGTCAACACAACACAAGAAGTGTCATTGGTGAAAAGGGCACTGGAAATGGCAGAGATCAAGCAGATTCTGCAAAGCAAGTCCTTGGCCCCTTTGCTTTTCCATGATAGCAATTTGCCTATGTACTTGAACATGTCTGCTCTTTCAAGAAAGACACTGACTACCATAGTCCCAAAGAGCAAGCCAAGGATTGGAAGATCGATAGCGGCGTACGCTTGATCAGGAGTCACGACTTGGAAAAGAACCATGAGCATAGCCCCGAGCAGAGACCCTGCAGTTCTTCCTATGGGCAAGAATGGGACCGCAGGGAAAACTGCCAACACCCAGAAAATAGCGAAGGCAATTGAACCAAGAACCAATTTGACGGTAGCAGCCATAGCCATGTGTTGTTTCACAATCCTATTCACTCTTCAAACACTTGAGTCTTTCACCACAGTGGGTTTTCACTTCAATAATCTACTCTCCAAGATTACAATAAAATGCTGTGCAAATTTAATTTCCTGTAAAATAATTCACTTAAGAAGAGGATGGAAATCTGAAATTCCAGAAAGCGATTGAGTGCAAATGACAATAAGATATTAATCAATTAAACTGATACATAGATATAATTGAAGTCATAAATTAAACAAAACACTGAAATTCTAAGGCTGGGTTTGGATGAAAATTAGTATCCATCAAAATTGTTACTTCTAGACATACTATTTATTAAAATAATCATTTCTATATATTTTTCTACGATACTTTTATTTTTATCCTGTTTTCAAATTTTCACACCAACTTTTCTTTCAACAAATTCTTGCATCCGAACAAAGTCTAAAATTCCATTGAAACTTCGGTAATGTAAGAATTTCAGCTAAATAAATTATGTAGTAGAGATAACTTATCATTTAAGGCATAAATTTTTCTCAAGTGCACAATGATTGCAGAGTCTAATTAACTGCTTGACATGAGTTGATCGAAGTTCAACAGCTAATGGTGAAGTTGATATTTTTTTTAAACAAATAAAGCTACTCCCACATACTCATTTATTCATTTCAAGACTCAAAGGGAAGACAACAGAATTGATTAATATTATAATATAAATATTACCTGAAACTCGGAAAATTGCACTTTTCATTGTGAAATCCAGCCTCAAAGTTTGGAACTCAAAAGGGTCATACGTAAGTACTATTTCTGGTTTCGTTTGCTCATGATGACTTTTGCTGCTGATTAAATCCTACTGCTACCTTTTTTCCTTCTTTGGATGGACATGAATTCAATCATTTCTGCAATCCACATCAATAACAAGAACGAAATGCTTGGCTGTAGCTTTGATCAGAGGTCAAAGTTGTGAAGACAGGTCATAGCACACGATATTGACTATAATATTCTTGGAGGGGAATAATTTGCGTGCAATGAATACTGACCGGGACGTTTTGACTGCTGCCAGTGGCACGAGAGTTGAACACAACTCTCACAGAGGAATCGGAGAATTTTGGGTGATTGATATTTTTTTGCCCAATGCAGAGAATTAAGGAAAGCACTGAAATTTTATTTAATTTTATTATACATTGAATAAATCGAGGCTGAAGATCAAAGATTAATTTGAAACAATACTTGTTATGATTTTATTTCCGGATTTAAAGTGTATTCATAATATTTTTAATTAGACAGAAAAATACGAGGGAAGCTGCATTGTCATGCAAAAATAATTACTGCAAGGCTGAAAATGGAAGCCCCTTCTTGATTGTCGGGATCCCAAACTCATAATCAGGTCTAACATTCTTCAAAACAGAAGGAAAAAGTACGTGTTTTAAACTCCGTTGGGAAAAAATTTAAATCAACTTATATAGTGAATTACATTTTTAAATAATCAATTTTTTAGACTTGAAAGTGGTATTAAAGTAAGATATGTGTATGAGTGATTAAGAGGAACCAACTAATATGAATCAAAAAGAGAGAACTATATGTTTGAGAACTCAAAAAAAGCTCGAAAGGACCACACTAATATGAGTGAGATGATTTGCGATTGGTGGAAATCTCATGGTATGGTGAATAGGTAAGGAAAAGAAAAGTCACAATTCCATCTTAGTTGATTGAGAAGGTCGCAATGATGCTAGTCAGTTGATCCACAATTGATAGAAGTGATGCTACACCAAAAATCAGTGAAAAATGTCACAGTTCCATTTTTGTTGACTGAAATAATAATTTGACTAATACAAATAGCAAAATTTTCTTTGTAATTACCAATTTCGTAAAGTTGAATAAAACACACATGATGTATGTTGGATTAGTGAAACTCAACTTCTTACAGCACACAGAGGGTGGAAATATTCTCTAGTTTGTTGATTAATTTTAGTGATAAGATGAGATTTTTTCCAATTAAATCTAAGCATGTTATGGTATGTAATAGTGTATTTCAAAGTATATGTCCCACATGAGAAAATCAAACCAGTTTTCAATCACTATATATTAAATATCTCTCAAGCAAAATGATAATTTCTTATAAAAGGAATGGGCTCCCACACAAGAGGCCTTTGAAACCCCCTGCCTCGTGATAAAATGTAGTTTAAGTCATTTTTTGGGCTTTGCTAACATCATTATTTTAATAAAATAAAATTAGCCCCATTTGTTTTCTTAGAGCTTTGTTTCGAAAACTCCATCACTCAAATTTCTTATTTTCACATGTCAAGCAAAATCTTTTTTAAAGTTAATATTTTAATGGCCCACCAATCTTTTGGAAGCAAGACTTGTTTCGCATTGCCAAAATAGTTTTTTCATTATCGAAATAGTTTCTTAAGGGCAATTATTTTCTTCTAATATATTTAGTGAATTAAATTAAAAACTTTGAAACAATCAATTTTAAAACTCTTTAAAAAGGTATATCAAAAGCCGTTAGTAAGTACACTCCATGATTTCAGTGAAATCTGCGTCATCATCTTACATTTTTTTTTTTGGAACTTTCTTAATCATCATACCCTACTAATTTCAACTTATTGTTGGCACTGTCAATTAACTTAGGCCCCCCTCAAGTTGAACTCAACTCTATGTAAGTTGCACATTACAACATATGAGTAGATTTAAGTTTGAGATTTCAAATCTAACTCGATAAATTTTTGAGTTGTGATTATTCAATGAATACGACTTGAAAAGACTTAGATCAAATAAGGTATATTACTATTACTAGTAATAGTAGTAATTATTGGGCTAATTTGTTCCCTCATTTGAGATAATCCTAATAATTTATTCCATTGTGCTGACTAAAATTATTTACTATGATTGCATTTGAATTGATAATTGATTGAGTATAAGAGTGAATCAAATTAAAATTCATATAACTTACCAAATAATTATTACAATAAAATATTGTGAATGATAATAATTTAATTATTTTTATAAAATACTTAATTTTTATTAAGTTTTATTTACCAGTGTTATGCATACATATGAGTTCTGGCATAGAGTACATTCTAGAATCACATAGGTTATGTTCGGAAGCTAACTTTTAATTTCAAAACATTCTATCAAACTCTACACTATCAAACATATAATTCAAAAAAATTTTCATTTAAATTTAAAATTCAAATTTTCTCTCTTTTATACATATGATTAAAAATTATTTTTAATCATTACACTTATTCATAATCAAATTAATATATATATTACGCATATACTCATATTTATTTTTATTTATTCTTTTAAGTATAATCATTACTTTTATATACCATCACATCACTCAATCATTATTATATATTTTATTTATATATTAAAATAAATCATACTATTTATCTTATCAAAACCATCATTCCAAACATATTATTTATTCAAATACAATTCCCACTAAAGATCATATACAACAAAAACCTCTTTCCCAAACATAGTGATACTTGTTCTAATTATGCTAATTTCATTGCGATTGAGATTGAAGTAGTGTCCTATCTCAAAATATGTTCTTTTATTTAGCTTCTGTCATAGGATTTTGTTTAATAATAAGTTGAACAGGATAGATACGAGACAGGAAATGAATGTTGTTTTTGGTTCCAAACTTGGTTCAGTATATATAATTATAGGCTTGAATCAGCATAATGCATGGGTCGGGATTTGAGTTAGAAATATATTATTAATTTTGGATAGGAACTTGGGTGTTACTCATCATAGGGGTGGCAAGTAGGCAAGCTCAAGTGGCATTTAGAGCTCTATAATCGCTCAAATATTTCTCATCATAATTTTTTAAAATTCAAAATCAAATTATTATGTCAGTTAAGCAATTAGATTAAACTTAAAAAGATTAATTATGTTCAAATTCAAACTCAATTAAATGTTAAAATATTATCGAGATTAATTGAATTCGAGTCAAATACCTTAACTTATTAATACCTCTATGCTAAGGTATATAGTATTTTTTATATTTAAAAAAAAAAAGTTGCTAGCGATATGTGTGTGATATTTCAAACAAAGTAACTTTGATCAAATTTTATATGCACTAAGCACTTTTAGCTTCAAATTAGAAAAGATTTTTGTCAACTTAAAAAAGAAAAGAAAATGAAGACTGTGATAGTTTTTTAAAATAATTTAAAAGTGTATGTCTGTATATGTTGATCTATACACATATTTTTAAATTTATGGTAGTTTGGGGGGGGGGGGGGGGGGGAAAGAAGAATAAGTTGTAAAATTTAGTATAGGTGGAATATGAGTGAGAATCATATTTAAGAAAATACTTTTGAGATAGGCCAAACATAATTTATTTTGGATAAAAATTGTAAAACATATTTTTATGAAATATTTGCAGTCACAATTTAAATTTCATTTTGGGAAAAATAATTAAAAACGTCTTTCATATTTATATTTTTATACACTTCTACAACTTTCATTTCCCATTCTATACATTTTCATTATAAATTTTTATTTTCAAAAGCAAATAGAATTAGATTTTTTAAAACTAAAAACATTTTTTATATAAATACTAGTAAAATTTGCGCAATCTATATGTGTGCAAATTTATTTATATATTATAAAATTATTATATTTTAATTAATAAAAATAAAATTATTTAATATTAAAAAGTATAAAGCATTATTAAAACAATAAAATAAAAAATATCAAGAAAATTTAAGAGAAAACATAAATAAAAGTTAAAGGAAATTTAAAAATTAAAATTGTGCGATTTTTTATTTTAAAAAATTATTTAAAATAAAAAATGATGAACGGTCAAAATGATTTAAAAAATGACAAAACTAGATAGAACATATAAATTCAAATTGTATATTAGATGAAAGAGAAAGACAATGATAAAAAGAATGAAAGTATTTGATATAAAGGCATTTATGTAAGTTTACTTTTTCACAACAATAAATTTTTATTAGAATAATAATATAGTTTACATGTGTGTGTGTGTGTGTGTGTCTCTAAGCACTTAATTGATATATAATAAATGTAAGCTAGTGTGTGTGTCTCTAAGCACTTAATTCATATATAATAAATGTAAGATAGTTCTAAACAAACCCGAAACTCAAAAAAATGGGTCAACCAAGTTTGAACCAAATGAACGAAAAAATGGTACCTAAAGCTATGGTCATTACGCCAAAGAGTATTGGAACTTAAATGAGTTTAAGCTCAACTCTATTCACAACCTTACTTGCTGAAATTGGTAGAAATTATGCTGCCATACACAGCATTTTGATTTTGTTCTCTAATGCATAACTAAACATTCCAATCTTGATATTTAACTACTTAGAACTTAAAACGTAATTGCGAAAATAGTAACTTCAGAACAAGAGGTTTCTCTTATCAATTCCCATTTAGTTGTTCTTTGCCAAGTAAAGGGACTTTGATATCTTACTCTGGGCTTGGACTTCACTGTTGAAATTGACATTTCAATTTCCTAAGCCGATAACGGTCTCTACAGGAACAGGTTAGCCCAAGAACATGTCTGATCAGTTGGCGCTGCAGCCCAAACATTACAGCGACACGCCTGCAATTTTTTCACCTACTCAGTGCCTTCATTAAATTATTGTGCTTTAAGGTATCAATGAATAGTAAGTGCGGCATTTTTCACATTGAACGAACTATTAAGCCGAGGCTAACGGCGTCCTGGCCATTTTCATGTCTGAGAAAGCTTCCAAAACCGAGCTCGGTTCTTTGACTTCCATTTGATCAATTCAATGGCCTTTGCTGTTTCTACTCCCTCATCATCTTTGTTGCATTCTTCATCCTCGTCTACTAGTGGGAAACCCTCATCTCTCTGTTCTTTCTCGAGTTCTGCGATTTCGATCCCTAGAAATGCTGTCTTTCAGCATATTAAATACGTTCCCCAGTTGTGTTTTACTTCCTTTTCTCAGTGGAATGGCCTTAAGCACATGGGCATCTCAATTTCACGATACACAGTGAAGATTGGTAATCCTTTTCTTGATTAGATTTCCTGGAATTCAGTATGTTAGTTTGCTAATTTTAGGGAAAATATGGCGGCCGTGTCAATAGTTCTGGTAAAGTTTTCAGCTTTATGCGTTCTTGGGTTTATGAAGTCATTTTTTTTTTTGCAGAAAGAAAGGGAAAAGGTAAAGGTAAAGGAGTTTATGCTTCTCTGTTTGGAGTGGGGGCACCTGAGGTTCTGGTGATTGGTGTGGTAGCTTTGCTAGTTTTTGGACCTAAAGGTCTTGCTGAGGTTAGTTTCTTTTTCTCTTCTTTTTTTTTCCTACAATTTTTCCTTGTGTGTCTGTTAAAAAGAGTTATTCAGAACCATGGAGTCGTTGCTCTGACAGTGTATGTGTCTTTGGACAAAGTGATTGTACATGAGTAGCGGGATAGTAATGCCACCTAGTTTAGAATAATGAGCTATTGCCATTCTGAGTGCACTTGAATAACAATCACCAGCAATTTAAATCCTATTGTTATATTGTCTGAATTGTTCTATTAATTTTCAAATGGGAACTGTGACTGGATGCTCTTTAGGTTGGCTCAACTTGCATTTATAAAATGATAATTTGAGATTGTTATCAGGAATACCTTAAGGTTCTATTTGAATTGAAGGATTTGGATTTAGAGAAAGGACTTGAATAAAAAGATTTCAAATGACTTCAAATAGAAGGAGTTTGAAATTCATCTCAATTACAAAAAAATATAGTTTAAAATAAGAATCAAAGGATTTGAAATGCTTAATCATCCAAACAAGTGTGATGGATTGTTATTATGAATTTGAAATACATTCCTTCAAATTCCCCCATCCAAATGCACCCAAAGAGTTAATCACTTGGAATGCTATATGTATTTTGTATTTCCGGCCAAATAATGGAATCTTTCTGTTTTTTTTCCTCGTCCGAGCATTACTGAAGCTTGAAAATAAAGAAGCAGCCTCCAATCAGAATTTTGTGTTGAATTCACATCTGTACGTTCGGATTTTTAATTTGGCAAAAGATTAATATTGTTGCTGAAATACAAGAATTTGGACATCTTTAGACTGTTTGATGTTGATACTTTGAGCTCCCAGCAAAAGACACTATCCTTAGCTCAATTTGGTACTCCTGCAGTCTTGGTCATCATCACCATCACAATTATAATGAAAAAAAATTAGCTATGGCAAAATAGTTTTTGCTTTTCCTCGTAAGAATTAATTCAAGTTGACAGTCAATAAAACCTTGTCTTTACCACACTAAAAGCCATCTTTTGGCATATCACCAGTATAGGCCTTTTAAGGTTGAAGAGCTAGATTTGGAAATCATGGTGGCAACTACTTAAAATATTGTGATCTGGATGATCAAAGTATAGCATTAATGATTTGTGGGTGTCCTTTACTTTGATGGGATATTGGTGGGCAATCTTGAACTTTAGTAAAAATTGTGAAATGCAGTGTTTTTGCTAAATTTTATAGAAAATCTCACGAACTTCTTCTATGAGCATGAAATTTCTCAACCATCTTGCACCGCTGTTAAGAAACTGCATGTTGAGTATTTTTAACGCACCATATTAATGGTTTAAGTGCGTAGAGAATATGATTCTTCTTTAATTATGATTCTTGAGAATCTCTTGTCAATGCATGGAATATAGATTCTTATGACTAGAAAGACTGTAAGAGTTTAGAAGGCACGTATGTTGATATGGCTACTTTTGATACCACACCTGCATCACTAACACACAGGTATATGCTTTGAATCAAGTTCATAAACTAGTGGTTATTCCAGATCTGGGCTAAATTTGTCGGTCAACTCCAGTAATGCAACACAAGTGAAAAATGTTACTTGCATGAAGTTCCTTGGAGAGCAAAGGGACTCCTTATAATATTAACTTATGAACAAAGTAACTTCTTGCAGGCTGCTGTTATTTCACTCTATCTATTTTATTTCTTGGTGACAGGTTGCTCGAAACCTTGGCAAAACTTTACGAGCTTTCCAACCAACTATAAAAGAACTGCAGGTGGGTCTTTTTACTTTCTCAACTTTAAATGCAAGAATGGTTCTCTGTGACTTCTCTAGTAAGTTCCCATTTTGCATTACAGGAAGTATCTAGGGAATTCAAGAGCACCCTTGAGCGAGAAATCGGTCTTGATGATATTGACGATCCAGTGCCAAGAAGTTCGAGTTCCAGTCAAGCTAAGCCTACACCAGAAGATTCAGGGACAAATGTTGAACCCAGTGAGTGAAAGACATTCAAAGAAACTATTCTCTTATTATTCCATTGTGAATAGTGTTTTGCATGTACTTTGTCATTCATAAGATCCACCATTATAGTCGTTCTGCTCATATTAGGCACTTTGCAGAATGATAGTTAATTCCCAAACATTGTTTTACTCAGAAAAGGCACAGTCTCATTACTATTGTTTGCAGAAAATACTGGAATATAGTATTTGACAGTCCGCAAAATCTTAAATTTGTTATGTTTTGATTTCCTAATCTTAGAGAAATTAGGTTGTTATTGCGAGGAAAGTTTACTAATTAAATACTAGAACTCAAACAGTCATGGCATGCATTAAATCTAAATTCTATGCATGACTGTAAAACATTGTACATAGATGGTTCTGCAGCGCATCATCTGTGGATGGTGATGGACATTTGACTTCCGGAATAGCCACTTCATTGTTTTGGATTGTGTGCCATGGATACTAGTACAGCTTATACAAAAATAGAGGCTGTATAACAGTCTTGTACCTGGAGATGCCTCTTGATGAACTTTTATAATTAAAGAACATCATTTTTGCATGATTTTATGCTCACCTTGTTGTATGATTGTTTTGTATTGCCTACGGAATGCTCAACAAGCCTGACCTTCTATTTGGAGGTTAGGACCCTATTGAAATAAAAGTTTTCTCTGAATTGTCCGATGTTTAGTTCTGAGGTTCCAATTTTTAAGCTGTGGTTGTTCAGACCACAGTCATGAAATTGATTTGAAAGAGGGAAATCATTTGTGCTATTCTTCAATAATTGCAGATGGCTCTTCATCTGAAACTGGAGAAGCCTCAGTTGATGACGAACTAAAGGCGAGGGCGGACCAATTTAGAGGAGCTCTTGCCCGGCTACAGAAAGAGCAGGAAGAGGAAAGACAACAAAAGGAGAGGGAGAAAGCCGAAAGAGAGGCAGAATTGCAAACTCTCTCTCAAGGTCCCTAAACATGTTCAACATCTGTTTCTATCTGTCGCTCTTAACATGTCTTGTCTCTTATATGTTAATGTATATCTATTTTCAGATGCTTCTCAAGCTTCAGATACGCTTGAAGAAACTTCTTCGGATGAGCCACCCTCGGAGAATTCCAACAATAACGCTCGTGAAGAAGCTGCTTCGCTAGTGCCCACGGGCGGCTTGGCTCCAAAAACCGAAACCGAAATTTAAGAACTCGACACCAATCATTTTGAGGTAATGAGGTTGAAGAACTTGTAGCATGATAGTCCTTCGGATATGTATCTGCTTTAAGGATGATTTAGAATGATTTGAACTGTTTTTGACATTCATTTTAGGAACTAATAAGTAATATTTGAACTTTTTATCTTATTTGGGATTGAAACGGGGCAATTTGTGACATGACCCTTTGCCCAATACAACCCTTACCTAATACAATATTAATGTAGTCTGGTTGAACATTTGTAAATTTGAGTCAAATTTAGCTCGGACTAGAAGGATAAAGCAATAAATGAGGTGGGATCTAGTGGACGACTTATTTGAATACTTGTGTCTTAACCAAATTTAAATTTGCCAATCCTTGACTCGACCAAGTTGTCACTCTTTAAGTAACCATATGTGACACACGAAAACACATTTAAACTTGACACAAAATAAATGAATTTGAGTTGAATTTTTGTAAGTTCAAGTCAAAATTTAGTAAAATCTAATTGACTTTAAAGAATAAATAAGTCGAGTTTGAATTAACAATTTGTTGAATATTTGCATGTCAAAAGTGATCTGTCAATTTATGATCCTACTTGATTGTCGCTCTTGGCAAGTTCAAAAGACCTCGGGTTACTGCAGTTCTAAGTTAAAAAATTTGAATGGAATGTCCATTGGGCCAAAGCATGGGCAGTGTCTTGAGCCCCTATCTTTTGCAACTTATTAGAGGTCACCGAAGCCCATTTTGCTGCAGCAGGACTTAACAGCTCCACCGCGATTCATTGTATAAATCTTAAACGTATATAATTTATTCTTCAGCAGACAAGAACCCACCCTCGATTGCTTGCAAGATCTAAATGGAGCTTTCATAAACTTGAGTACTGGAGCTTAACATACATAAAAACACGTTCTCTTAGAAAATAAACGCAAATCAAACCCAGATAATTTGTCCAAACTCCAGGAGAGTACCAAATATTCATACATGAAGGCAAACAAGACACCAACTGACCAACTTGAAGGATAACTCCGATGCAAAGGAAACGAGGGGATTAACATTATAACTAATATTTCAACATTATACCTCCAACAGGAACTCCTCGTCTTTCTCCAACCTCTCCATTGCCTTAGCTTCCAAACTGATCTCCACGTCAATGCTCCTCCCCCCACTCTTCCCCGGGTACAGATACACCATCCCATCGAACCGGTTGTTCAACCCGCTCCGGACGCTTTCCGGGCTGCCCCACCCGAAATCCACGTCGTACACCTTGAACCGGGGCGAGCTCCCCACTGCCACGCAGTTCACCCCGGCGTCCTTGTACTGGAAGATGATTGGGTTGCTCTCCCAATCCTCGTTCCGTTTGTTGATCGCCTCCGCGTTGTGGGATTCGATGGCCGTCCGGATCATGCCCGCCCCGAACTCAACCGGGTTGGACAGGATTAGCCCCGCGCCGGTGACCGTGAAGACCGCCTGGATCAAGTTCCCGAAGTAGCTCTCCGGCATTGGCGGCTCCACCCTCTTCCGGCAGTCGGCGAAGACGGTGAACACGGTGTAGTCAGTGGGGGCGAGCTCACGGGCGCGGGTGACGGCCTGCCATATGTGGGCGGAGAGGGACTGGAAAGTTGAGAAGGGCTTCGAAGGGTCGGCGGCGTTCACTTTTGACTTGATCTGGTCAATGGCTGACTCGGAGAACTTGAAGACCTTCTCCCGGAGCGGAGGGTCCGATTTGGCAGCCGCCTCGCCGTTGGGTGCTGACTTGGCGTGTTCCGGTGCGTCGGATGGCTGGGCGAGGTTGAGCTTGACTCTGGTGTTTCGCGCCTTGGTGCGCTCGAGGAAGGGCGGGACCGAGACGGAGGTGGCCCCGTTGCAAATGGCTGCCCATGAGCTCATGAAGTGCCACGTGGAGGTACCGTCAAGTATTGCGTGGTTGAAGGCACAACCCATTGCCAGTCCATTCTTCAGTTTTGTGAGCTGGAATGTAGGGAATAGTAATAAATGAGATTGAAGAAGACGAGGGGCAGCATTTAACGACGTATGGGACAACACTTATTTTGCCTCAGTATTATTTTTCCTATCTTTTGGTTTGGTTGGTGGGATATTATTTGTTGCTTTAATTTGTAAATAAAATAATACAGAGCTGTTGGTTGGCATTAAGAGTTTTGGTTTAAAGATTAAAAAAATGCCAACTAATCCAATTCCACATTTTTTTCTTTAGATGAAGGAATATATGAAGATTTAAAAAATAGTAGCTTGAACACAAGCAATTTTATGTATATATATATATATATATATATATTAGAGTAAATTAAGACTCATAGAGAAACAACATAAATTCAAGTCTTTTGAGTGATTTAAAATCTCAATTTTAGGATACCAAATTGATCTCATTAAGCAATTCGACATTTTTAAAACATCCTAATGGAACGTTATCGAGCACAACATGGAAAAAACTTGTGTGATTGAATTTGAAAGTGATGTAATAATAAATAGAGAAATTTCATTGAATGAAAGCACATGCAGCTGTTAGTTGGGACACCGAACTCCAAGATGCATTTCTAAATTATACAAGTCGAAATCATTAAGAAAGAAATAAAAATGGGAAAATAGAAAAGAAAAGGGTCGCATGAATTTTCTAATCTATACTCTTAAGGCATATTCAGTGATTGAGTTTCATTAATTAATTTATTCATGCTAACCTATAGTTTAGTTTGATAGATAAAAGCTCATAATAATAAAATATACGTCGGTATTAAATTGACAAAATCATAGATAAATAATCCAACTTGTATAATAAAACAATTCTAATTAGTTTGCCAATTTGATATTTAGATATAATTTTATGATATTAATACGTGTGAAAAAGAATAAATATAATTTACAATAATTTAATTTTTTGAATGAATATCAAATAAAATTATATAGTAGATATTGTGATATTAATTTGTAGAGAGGCCATGTTTGTTTTCACTTATACACTCAAAAAACACACACTGCAATCATTACACTTTTTAAATTTTAATTTTATCTCTCGCTTACTTTTACACATCTTTTCATAAAAATACACCTAAAAAGCGCCATCCAAAAATCAAAACAAACATAACCATAGTTTCTTAAAAAAAATTGATATAAATGTATTTAAGAAAAACAAAAATAAATATATTAAACAATCCAAAACTTACTGAACGTGTGATTAAATTATTTTATAATTAATTTATTATTCAAAATAATCTATAGAACATTAAAGCTATCAAGCAAAGTGAACATGCTATTATATTATTGGCAAGCCCTCATTTAGTTTTTGACAATATTCTTTAAATACCCTTAAAAATTAATCTATAATATATTATTAAATCTCCAATTCTCATAATAATCACCTTTTAGTCTTTCAATATTTTGTCAATTATACTCATATTTTCAACTAAACAATACTATATTATTAAACTCACACTCTCCGTGATATTTGTCTCTTAATGATTGAACATATATACCCATATTTTTTAATACTAACTAAACCATCATATTTTTTTAATATGAATTGAAAGTTATTAATAGTTTATATTTTTTAATCTTTTAAAATTCTTTTTCAAATATCAAAAGTCAAGACACAAAAATTATTTATCTTTCTTCACACACACTCACACATATGGTATAATAAAAATATATTATTTTTAGTGTAATTTTATATTTATATTTAAATAAAAGATCATGATTTAAAAGCATTTTATATTTTTATTAAAATTTAACAGAAATAAGTTCAATATATATATTATATATCATAAACTATCATGAAAAGTTTATTATATCAATAAATTATTATTTTTATTTATTTTCTATGTAGAGTGTGTAATATAACTTGTCTGATAAATTGGACTCAAGTGAGACGATCTAATTGACACACTACTACGGACTGCAGGTTGCATCTGCATCTGGTCCACTTAAAATTTGTGGCGTAAGCATCATAATTCAGTTCCATCCATATTGTAATTATATTTTGATTTTTCAAATTTCTTCCTTTCAATGATTATTTTATGAATTTTATCTGATATCAAATTTGTAATTAAAAAATATTATTATCTTATTTATATGCACAAGTATTGAGTGTCATTCAATTTAAATTTATTCTATTTTACTCAAAAATTTTCATTTCTTATTTTTTTCAATTAATATAAAAAATCAGTTATTCAATATATATATATATATGCACACGCCCCAAATGTCCATTTTTATCACTAATAAATTACAAATAAGAGACATCCCAATGCTCAATTGTAAACTTACACCATATTCTGCAAAAGTATTCGCCAATAACTTAGGAATAATTGAATTTAAGCATGATGTCCCCTAAAACCAAGGAACGTAAGTAAATACAACCCCACAGCAACTAAACGTAAGAATTAAGAAAAGTAATGCGTGTTAATTAACAGCATTAATTAATTAAAAAAATAATTCCATAGGTATAAAAGTTGGTGAAAAGGAGAGACATGCAATAAATAGCGCAATGAAGACAATACCTGCACCGCCAGCAGCGGCCGGTGCAGCCCCTCCAAGTTCAGGACTCCGTTGTAAGGCAGCAGCTCCTTGAATCTGGAGGTGCCCTCCTCCGCCGTCATATCCGCCACCTCCACCTCCTCCGCAGCGGCGACCGCCACCTCCGCCCCGTCCATGTCATCGTCATACACCACCCTGAACACCCCATCTTCGTCCTTCTCCAACTTCCCCGCCAGCTGATAGAATTCCTCCAAAACCAACGCCAGCCCATCTTTCAGTTTCTCCACCGTTTCCTCAAACTTGTCCCCTCCTTTGTAGATCAGCAGCTTCTGGTTGTAGAAGAAGGCGAGGTAAGGGAGATCAAACGTGACCAGCTGGCACTCTTTTCTCCCAATGGGTTTCTTGGGCTTCACATGCGTTGTGGTTAGGGTTTTCACACTTCCCGCTTTGTTCTCCTCCTTTGCAACTTCACCTGCCATGATGGGATTCAAAAAGGACTAGAAACCTTAAAGAATGGGAATATATGAGTGGTTTTTGGGGCTTGGTAAATGGAGTTTTGGAGATATGCACGTATTTATAATATTACATGGTGTTAATTTAGATATGGTTGGATTGCATTTATTGGGTTCATGAGTGCGGTTGTGAGACATTTATTACCTTTATTGCCACTGTGTATTTTGGTAGGAGTTGAGGCAAGCTGCTTTTGCCTTAACCATATTCTCCCTCCTCCCTCTCCATATATATTAAGTGCAGATGGAAAAAGTTGTTGATAGATTTACATAATTTTCCAAGTAAGTCTAATTGACTTCAACATGTCATGAGCGAGAAATAATGTGACATTTTGTCAAAAAAGTTTATAGTGAAGTTCAAACTTGGATTGGTTTCTAGCCCCATATTGTTAGTGGGAGGATTTCATTGTTCAAGTTCTTTGAATGAATGATTAAGAAGGAAGAGTACCCAAAGCTAATTGTGCGGCTAATTTAATTTTACTATTCAAAGTTCACAATAATGAATCTTGAAGACGACCTCTTCCCTTTCGGCAGTCAAGCCCATTTAATGACCGTCGTGATATTGTGCAATCAATGTGGTCACAACCTCCTACCTTTCCACTAATTTGGGAAGCCATTCAATCCAACGTATAAGAAGGTGTTTATGTGAGATCAACTCAAAAAAAAAAGCATCATATAAAATATTTAAGAGTTTATGAAATTTCTTGCATCTGACATAACCACTGTATAAGAACAGGATGAGATTGAAATGGAATAAATATGTAAGTGGAATATAAATGAAAAGGAAAGATATTTCATGCTTGCTATGCATAAGGAATGAAAAGATCGTTTTCACTTGATTATATACGCAATATAGAATAAATATTGAGAATATGATGAAAATCTTGTTATGTTCAAAGTTAACATTAATTTAAAGATTTTCATGCAATTGTAGCTTTAGAAAGAATAAATTTTAAAACTATTTTTTTCTAGTAATAATCAGATATTAATATAAAAAACTCCATGTACAAAATATAAAATAAAAGATATATTTTATTTTGTATATATATGTATGTATGTATGCATATAGTGATATATTTTGTTATGTATGTATGTATGTATGCATATAGTGATATATTTTGTTGCTATAAAATAAAAGATATATTTTTTGTTGTGTGTGTGTGTGTATTAGTCTAAAATAATTATTTTATTAGTGTACAATCAAATATATAATAGTATACTATATATGAAACAGATAAACAATACATTTACATAATGTGTTTACAAGCAATTAATTTTTTATAATGGGGTCACAAGTTAGAAACTTTAACCGATTAGTTATATTATAAATTATTAAATTTAGTAGAAAAACTTGACAAAAGGCAGGAAGAGTTATCCTAATATACAGATTAAGAATGGGTAAAAGCATAATTTTGAAAGGAATACTAATTAATCTCCTATTTTTAATACAAGGGATTCCTAATTGAATGATGATTCATAATCTCAAATTATATTGATGACGTATTTTAGAATGAAATTATGAATTCTCATTCCATTTTCATTTCATGCTATCATACCAATCATGCCCTTAATATATGTGGTATTTTTGTTTAGTAAAATAACTTATGAGCTCATCTAAAAAAAAAAGGTTATGTTTGTTTTCATTTTTTCATTCCAAAAATACACACTATAATTATTACGTTTTTTAAATTTTATTTATATCTCTCTTTTATTTTTACAAATTTTTTAAGAAAAATACGCTTAAAAACACACACCAAAATATCAAAACCAACATAACCAAGATTATTTTTAAAATTTACAAACTCCTTCAAAAAAAAACTATTTCCAACTTATTTTGAAACATCTTATAACTTACTTTGCTATTATTGTAAAATGACATATATGTCCTTAATTATATCATATTAATGACTTTTTAGTTCATTTTTATCATTATTACACCAAAAAAAGTTGTAACTGCCCACACTTATATACTTTAATAATATTGAATTTTTAAATATTATTTTATTCAAAAGCGTAAATTAAAAACTTATTTTAAAATAAAAACTAAAGAATTTATAAATTGTAAAAGTATCGTATAAATTATAATTGCTTGTAACTTTTAGAAATAAGTTTAAGTCAAATACAATCAAAGTCATTCACCTTGTGGTTCATACTCCACCGTGTAATTTGTTTGGTCGACTAAGATTTTCTGAAGTCACAAGCCGATCACCTTTTCAGATATGTTTTTGAATAATGTCCTAGAATGTTTTAATTTATTTATTTTTTTAGAACAAAAAAGGTATTGGAGATTTGTTATCTTGTGGTTTGTTTGAGTACTATTGTTAGTTGGTGAGGGTTGCCACACTATAACTTTCTAATGACTAGTAGTTATATGCGTGTGTACATATATATAATTATGTAATGATTTAAATGCATGTTTGTAAGTATTGTAACAATAATTAGGACATTTTTATGACATTTGAGAGAATAGATTTGAAGAAAAAAAAAAAAGTGAAATGTTACAAAATAATAGAATAACATCACCAGCGTCATCAGTCATTGTTATTGTTTTGCTTTTGTGGTTTGTCTTGAACCTTCGCGTCCTGTCTGACCATCAAAGTATGAATTGTAGTTCGAATTCATGCTCAATTCAGACCCAAAAAATTTGAAGAGTTCAGTCCAAAAGATGAGGCAAATAGGACCCTCCCCACGTGCATGAAACAAGGGAAGAAATAGTAATAGAAATTCTTAGAGGAAGAAATCTGTTGATGTATAGCCCATTAAGACATTAATTGCACGTGACATGTCCATGTTTTCCTCTTCCATCTAGACAGTACACACAGACTTGGGTGTGTCCTCAACGGGTAAGCCCAAGACCTCAAAGCCCAAAATGGCCATCTTGTATGTGCAGTTCCTTTCTCACTTTCCAAAATATATATGTGTGTGTGGTTAGAAAAGAAAATTTATATCGTGAGAAACCTGATGAATTCAAGGGGGGAATGCAGGAATTAAGAATTTGTCTTAAGCACAAGGTTTATAGCTCTGTTAATGGCCTTGAAACACAAGCTTAGATCGTTCTTCTCTACCTAACAATGTCCACGGTTGGGTATTTCAAAGTGTTTGTCATCCCACATAAGAAACACAGACGGCTTAGTACTACTTTTTATAGATTTGTCCAATGACAACACTCCTAAACTCGCATGCATGAGTCATAATTTGAGTTAATTAAATTCAAATGGATTAATTGTCCTCCCCTACACCCGAAAATAAGGACTAACCCAATGCCCTAACACAAAAAGAACCATACGTCAAACTCCATCAATCAATAAATAGTTGAGGGAGATTTATGGATCATCTTTGCTCCCTGTTCTCCTCTGCTTGAACCCTAAATTTCTGTCTGCTTGCATCGGGTAACATAATTCTATCTCCCTCAATTTGTTTCGTTGCTGGAATTGTTTGCTGGTTCTTGCTCTTCCAGAAATTAATCTTGGAAGTTGGGTTGTTTAATCTTGAATAATTCTTCAAGGACAATATCAAAACACGACTCAAGCCATTTACTTTGCTCGTTCACTTTGATGCTTCTGTTATTTTCGTGAATTTCCCATATTATCAACCCTTCACTGGCTTGGAGCCAATCGTCAAATCCCTCTCTCCAGCTAGAGTAGCATGAAAACGGTCGATAATATTATGTGATGACATTCAAAAAATCATCAATTATATTTTACACTGTCTTAAAGTGATAAAGACATGTTATTCGTTATATTAATTACTCGATGCATAATCTTCTATATCGTGTGCCCTATGTGAGCTTCCTTTAGTCGCCTGGTGGCACGCTGGAGGATGATAATTGTTTTCCAGACAAGATATAATATACGCGTGTGTGTGTGTGTGTATACATACACGAAGAGAGACCATTAATCAGTTTCTTCTTTCTTTTTAATATGCTGGACATCATTATTACTAAAATAAAGTGGCGGAGTTTTGATCGGTATAAAAATTATGTTTGACAGAAAGATGTAAAAAAGTGGAAAATTTTAGAATGTTTTAATTTGAATATTTTTATATATATATATATATAATATAATAATGATTGGTTAATGTATAGTATTACTGCCTAAGGATATAAATATGTATATACACACACACATATATATATATATGAATGTGAGTGTATATATGTTTGTATATAAATATTAATTTAATTATAAATAAATATAATAATTGAATAACAATTAATTAATTATATATATGAAGAAGGAAAATTTGGAATTGAGTTTCGATAAAAAAAAAAAATTCTGTGTAAGATATCTGTTCAATAAAAATTTGAATAATTAGAAATAATGTGAAATTAGGAAACAAACAAAGCTATAAAATTCAGACATTTCTAATTATACATCAACGGGCACGGAGGACTCTAACGTTGTCTCATTCAGTGTTGACCTATATGTGATAAAAATAAATAAATAAATAAATAATTACTGGATATTTAAATATAGAATAAAAGTAGCTATTTTTGAGAGAGGGATTTTGCTGGGGAACGCTGTTTGGTAAAAACAGTGTTAAAATAAGTAATACATTTGGTGTTAAGATTGTGATATTTTAAAATTTTTATTTATTTAAATATATATATATAATATATAATAATGATTAGATGACACGATAATATATAAGAATAATAATTAATTTATAAGGTATGTGTGTGTGTGTATATATAAATTTGAGTGTATATGCATATATATAATTATTGATATGATTGAAAATATATATAATAATTAAAAAATAATTAATTAATTAATTATATATATATATAATAAAAAATTTTATTAAGTAATGCGTATAGTAATATAAGGTTTGATAGGCGGTGTAATAGTATAAAGTTGGCTTCCAAACATAACCTAGAGTAGGCACCTAAGTGTGACTGCCAATTTGCCCAAACCCAACGATAGGACAGCAAAAGCCCCTTCCTCAGTAGTTCGCGACACCCAAGAAGCATGAAGAATCCTCCACTTAGTCAACGTATGCAAACTGTGTCACGTTTCTCAGTCAACACCACACAAATTAATTAAAGAAGAAAGGCTGTGGTTGTTTTTTATTATGTATTTTTTAAAAAAATTATACAAAATAAAAAAATTAAGAAAATTTTTAAAAAATATAATAATTGTAGTTTATTATTTGAACTAAAAAATAAAAACAAACATAACTGACGTTTGTAAAGGGCAACAAAATGGAATATGAAATTGAATATTCGAGAAATACTCAATTCTTTTTGGGATTCGGTTTCAGATTTTACTTTGACAATTACGTACACTTTGCCATATTGCAAATGGTAAAAAAAATCAAATAAATAATTTAATTATATACACTTGTGGTCTGGTGAGCATCGACAACTTCGTCTTGTCTTTAAGTAACAAATTAATTACGTAACTTAAATCTACATCTTCAAGTCATGCACTCCGCGGTTGACTTGGTTTGCTGAGTTGTCTATTGTCATGTAGAGAAAAAGAGACATATAACTTGTAGTTCTATATATATATGTTCAGTCGCAAATTCATTCGGGTTTTTGTCAGAATAACTTTTAAAAAAAAAATATTGTTAAAATAACTCAATTGAAGAGGAGTTTGTAGAATTAACCCAATTTCGTGATTGTATATCACGGAATCAGTATTTTTAAAATATAAAAACCTATTTCGTGATTTGAAATCACGGATTTGGGCAATTTAAAAAATTAAATTTTGAATTTCATGATTCAGAATCATGAAAATTGTGCAGAGCGAATTGAGGTAATTTTCGTGATTCAAAATCACGAAATTTAAAAAAAAATTAAAAATTGAATTCTGTGATTCTAAATCATCCTGAATCGAGGTAATTCTGTGATTCAGAATCACAATATTGACTTTTTTCATTTTAAAAAAAATCAATTTCGCAATTCGAGTTCACGGAATCACCTTGAATCATGCACCACCAGCCTGACACTTTGACCGACCGTTGCATTTATTCGTCTTCTTCTCTCTTATTCCATTATTTATTCATCTTCTTTGCTGGCTTTTCTTCTTCACCTTTTCTCTCTATTTTCTCTGCATCTAGTTTCTTTTCTTCCTTACTTCAATTGATTTCTTCTCATATTTCTTGCAATCTCTCCGATTAAATTCTTCAAAAATCCTTCTTACTACTCTAGAAATCCTTTTTCTCGTAATAATTTTTTTTTCAATAACTAATCATTACTCTTCAATTTACAATAAGAATTAATCGGTATGTTTCTTTCATTTATTTAATCTCTTTTTTTATTTTTTGAAATTTGTAATTTAATTTTCATGATTAAATTACATAATTTTATTTATGTATGCAAATTATATATTTAATATTGTGTTTAATTTGATAAATTTGCAGTTTTGGAGCACGTCAACAACATCGGCATTCTTCAATTTACTTAATCTTTTTCTTTTTTTATTTTCAAAAATTTATAAATTAATTTTATAGTTAAGATGCATAATTTCATTTATATTCTTAAATTATATGTTTAGAATTGTGTTTAGTATATAAATGTTTAGATATTATTTGACAATTTTTCCTATACACTATTGTTTAATTAAACAAAAAATTAATTCAATTATTTAATAATTTAAAATTATATTTAGTCAAAAAAATTATTGCTTAATTGATTAAATTTACTGTTTAAAATTGTATTTGATGTGATATTAATTTAAATTTTAAAATTTGGGAGCATGAAAATATTTAGTTTGAAATTAAATTTGTGTTTTCAAATTTCATGTAAAGCCACGTTTGGTTTACAACTTTAAAAATTTAGTAATATATTCTAAAGTATGTATTAAATTTTTGTTATATAATATAGTTTCAATTTTTTTTATTATATGTTTATATTTTTAATATTTTTGTAAATGTTATAATATTCGTATATATTGATAATTTTGAGTATGTTATTTTCTTGAAGAAATGTATTTGAATTAATTTAACAATTTAATAGTTTAACAATATAATTAACAATTTGTTTTATATTCGACACATTGATATGTGTATACTTTACAAAAATTATACAGACTTTGTAATTTATTTTAATAATTTTAATATATATTTAATTAAATACATAACAAATAATTAGAGTTTATTTTAAATATCTATTTACATATTATATATTATATATTAGAGTGTAATACATTTATATGGTTTAAATGTGACAGACAACAATTAGTCGAAGTTGAGATTTAAGACCCCGTTTGCTTTTTAAAGTCAAGCAGAATTTGGTTATATAAGGTATGTACACGTATTTTGTTATAGAATATCTAAATATATTTGGCGATTATGTGTGTATTCTTTTTGGTATATATAGAAATATTATGATATTTAGGCAATTTAAATATGTGAATGTGATACTTTAGTGAGAAAATATTTATATATTAATTTAATAATTTAGTTGGTTGTCGCAATTGATTTTTTTTTGGATATTTTGTTATTTGATATGTATGTTTGAATTAATAAAGATTTTAGTAAGCTGCTTTACTATTTGATATGTACGATGTTTGATATGTAGTATAATTAGAAGTATACGGAAAATAATTTATTAGTTGAAATACATAATTTGATAACACATGGAGTTGTTAATATTTTTTCTTTGTGATTTGTTTTTATAAAGATATGTCGATTGATGGAGATTATATACAGATTGTGCTGTATTATGGTGACACTATTTTACAAAATGTAAATTTTGTTAAATACGACCGCGAGCCATGCGCCTTAGATACCATTTCTCGCGACACGAACTAATACACATTTTCGCAAGATTGTACCAATTGAGTGATGGTGATAGTAATATATTTGAATTGAGAGTTTACACGCCATTTGTGTTAAACCATAAAAATGGATATGATAGAGTCACTGTAATTAACTTGAACACCAATGACAATCTACATTTCTTCCTAAATCCTATTAATGGATTCCATTTTTTAGAGCTATATTTGGAGTTCTATAATACCCTACATCCTCACACAGATCATGTTTTTCGCCCGTGCCCCACAAATGAGCAGTTAAGCAAGCTACTGCAAATCACAGAAGGTTTGGCACAGATGGAGGTTCACGGAAGTCCGAGAGAGCATAATTATGAGGAGGGACCTTCATATGTGGCTCTGCAATTACATAATACATTAAATGAGGAGGATGACATAGAGACAGAACTGCATGATGATGTGTCAGGGGCACATGGCGATAGTTTTGAATAAGATTGAGGTGTCACAGATATACCGTCAGATGATGACACAGGGGAGGATGATGACGAAAGACTTGCATATGTGAGTACAATGGAACCGATAGAGGAACAAATTAGCCAAGGATATGTTGACACATCAACTCAACCTTATATGCAGCCAGATTTAAGTTTACGACAACATGTGTACCCATCCACTGAGTTTTTTAAAACCATTCCAGATGACTGCGACCAAAATTCTCAGGATATTCTTTCTACTACGTGGGGTAAATTTTATGAGGAGGATAATGGAGAATTGCTCACGGGTCTAAACTTCAATAATAAAAATCATGTAATTTCGGCCATTAAAGAATACTCATTCAGTGTTGCATAGCGTGAATATAAAGTGGTAAAGAGCACATCAGTTCTGTGAAAGGTAAAATGCAAGCAAGATGAAAAAGGCTGTAAGTAGGGTTTAAGGGCTATTCTGAAGCCAAAGTTGGGTTTTTGAAAAATTACAAAGTATGAAGATCCACACACTTGTTTCTCGAGCATGATGTCAATGGACCACAGAAACCTAGACAAGAACACCATAGCTCGATTGCTTTTGGGTATGGTTCACCAAAACCCATTATACGAGATCAAATTTATCATTCATACAGTAAATGGCAAGTATGGGTTTGAAGTTAGCTATACTAAGGCATGGCATGGTTTAAGACGGGCTGTTGAGATGGTGTATGGCACATGGGAAAGTTCAATTCAAAAGTTACCTTTATATATGGCCGTCCTACAAAAGTATAACTCTGAAACTATTGTGGAGTGACACCACATTGAGAGTGGTGCTGAGAGTCAACACACATTAAGGTATATTTTTTGGGCCTTCAAATCGTGTCTTGATGCCTACCAACACTGCGCAACGTAATTATTATAGATATGACACACTTATATTCGAGGTACAAGTATAAAATGTTGATTGCTATGGCACTGGATGCAAACTATAAAGTATTACCATTAGCTTTTACTATTGTGGATGAGGAGAGTACAGAGTCATGGTACGGGTTTTTGGATTTGATCAGTCGTTATGTTGTGCGCAATAGAGAGCGTGCTTGTCTTATTTCTAGTCGTTATGCGGGCTTACTCGCAGCTATGGAAAGGGTTCCTGCCTTCCAAGAACCATGTGGGACACATGAATATTATTTGAGACATTTTTGCTCAAATTTCAGCAAGATATTTAGGAGTCAAACTCTAAAAGATCTATGTTGGATGGCGGGGTTTAAGCATGAGCTACAAAAGTTCAATAGGTGCATAGAAGAGACATACAGAATCAATCCTGATGCATGGAATTGGCTTATGACAATTAACAAAGTGAAGTGGACACTAGTAGATTATGGCGGATGGCGTAGAGGGATTCTGAAACCAAATATTTCAGAGTCCCTTAATGGAATTTTCAAAGGTGGAAGGTGACTTCCAATAACCTCAATTGTTCATCTTACATTTGATTGCGTTGTTGGGTTATTTTTAGATAGACTTACGAAGGCTACTAACATGAAGGCAGAGGGTTGTGATTGGCTAACATGGCTTATAAACAAATACCGAGATGCAGAGAGCGAGTTTATTAGGCATCCATCTCAATTGATTGACAAGCGTGTGCTTTCTACTGACATTTGAACTGTGTACTGTGGTGGACGTCGTGTGATTAATTATGTTGTTTGTCTCACACAGTATGAGTGCAGTTGTGGCAAATGGACTTCGAGTGGGATTCCATGCTCTCATAGTATCCATGTGTGTCGTTAATATCGTGTAAACTCGAAGGAGATTGTCAGCATCCATTACTCAGTTAATGCAAGGATGGGGATCTATTATAATGAATTTTAAGCAGTGTGGTCCGAAGACTATTGGGACCCTGCGCCATTTTAGTTAGTGTATAATGTAGAACGTCGACGAGTTCGGCACAGAGGATGAGACCGAATGACTCACATTACAAATGAGATAGATTGTAGGCAAGTACGTGAGAGGCAGGCTATTAGATTTGCGATGTAGAAAGTTCGCGTAGGAGAATTTAGGTAGTCAGTAGTAATGCCACGTATTTTAATATGCTATTAACTAAAATATGTATGTTTAGTTGAAAATGTATAGATATGTAATTTAATTCTATAACGCAATTGATCAAATACCTATTTAACTTTTATTTAATATAAATGTCTCAATATGTCTATATTTTTGTTCGCATGCACAAGCAGTTGATTTAATCACTTTTCACTTATGGATGAGTGTCACAAAAACATTTATGTAATTGAAATCACAGGGTAGCCAATAATTTCAAGTATTTTTCTTTTTAATTATATATTTTCTGTCATTTTTGTTTTATTTAATTCACTTGAAATACTCAAAAATTTATTTTTAAAGTAGCACCTACTTTAGGGTTTTCTTATAGGATGTCAGCAGATACCTCTGCTCACCCTGGTCCGATTGACTGCTCAGTGTTGCATTTATAGGAGAATCAGACGTTTGGGCTAACACCTTCGATAGATGCCTTACCCCGCAGGTACCTAATAGCTACTGGTTGTGTTTTGAAGATGTGGACCCTATAGTGTTTCATACACTTCACCGCATCAGCTTGTACAGCGTATACAGATGTGGTGCGCTGCAGTTAGATCGCCCCCTGATCATGTCGTTAATTGAGAGATGGCGTCAAGAGATGCATACATTTCATTTCGTGCCCGGGGAGGCCACCCTTACATTAGATGACGTAACACTGATATGGCATCAGTCACTGGCGTAGGGCAATCCAGTCACTGGCGTAGAGCCTTAGATGACACATGCACCGTGGATGCAGATTTACATAGGGGCATTAGGTTGCACAGTACATAGAGTTGCACCCATTGCATACAGACAGTACATAGCTAAATATACAGCAGTGGGCTCGTGACTTTACTTTATTACTATTAGATGGCAGTTTGTTCTCCGACTCCTCCAACAACCGAGTTAGGCTGCTCTACCTTGACTTGATTATTGACCTGGATAGTGTGGACAGATATAGTTGAGGTAATGCAGTTTTGGCTTATCTGTACAGTAATCTTTATGTTGCTTGCCAGAGAGGGCGCTCGTCTATTTATGACCCATTGCCTCTTTTACAGGTATGTTTTGCACACCTGATATTCACATAATAGAATTTTGATTCCAAGCATAAATTAGATTGTGATGGTAATTATATTACCAATGACACAAATATGGGCATGGTTTTGAATATCATGACTTGCACCGCAGATTGTAGGCCACCATTCTGACCTAGGTCCACTTACTCTACCTGATGGTGAAGCACTTCTGGGAGCGTCGTATGGTGCTACGTATGATCCTGACATACTTTAATTAATTTTTTAATTGCTCGCTCTAGAAATATATAATATGTTTCTTTTCCCTTTGCTTTTTCTTCATAAATATACATATGGTCTTGTGCATGGAGACAGATAACTGAGACTGGTAACCATAGAGTACGAATTTTTAGAGAGATTTTAGATTTTGAAGCACACACACAGGTTTTTTATTATAGCATATAGTATTTTATATTATCAGTACAATGTTTGATTGAAATAAGCATGATAAGATGTTTGTTGTAACCAATGTGTAATTTAACTGCCAACTATATACTTCTGAATGGTATACAGCATTGCCAGTGAGATCTGGGCATCATATGTGGACATACTCAGGTCCGCTCATTCTGTATGACATTGAGGGGATGCACCGATTGGAGCGAGTTTTACAGTAGTTTATGATAGTGCAAGACATTCCACCTACTCCCTGACTCGACAAGGATCACTTACACACCATTGACCGTCGTGGAGGGGGTTCGACCAAAGATTGGGTGGTATATCATCAGACATATGTAGATTATTGACGGAGTTTAGTAATGGTTGTACGTAGACATAGACACCATAGCGATGTGCCCCAGGTAGCCAGTGGATACATTGATTGGTATTATCGAACCACTCGCCACACGATTACTCCATCGACTGCCTTTATAGAGTTTGGATTTTAATCCGAAGATAGGTCCTGGACTGATTATGTGGTACGTAATCACAAATAACATTTATTATCTACTTTTGTGTATAGGACAATAAAAATTTAACGTGTATTGAAACACTTATCCATTTTCAGGCTCATAAGTTGGAGTAGTTTTTTATTGATGGCGATGTCAGTCATTGTAGGCGGGTTCTGTCACGCAGTCTTGCAAGGTAGGCCAGGAGATTGCATGCTTATACTGAGGTGAATGTCACCCTTACGACACACGGTACGTGTGCGGAGATGCGCCCGTTCAGGAGCAGGCCTAGAGTGGAGCAGCGCAGTGGACATCGTTCTGTATCTCGTACTACAGCCCATTCGGACCTTGATCCAGGCCCATTGACTTCGACTTACGATACAACACATGTTTCTTGCACGCTTGCTGCACCACAGCAGCATAACGATGTTTACATACCTATTTTACTTGATCTGGCTATACACAGTCCGTATTCAGTGTAAGTGCTGCAGGCTCCTTACTATTCATCAGATTCATCCATGCAGTACTTTGGGGCTCCGAAGAATTATGAACGTACTTTTCATACATCACTTGTTATATGGAATAGCTACTAGTCGTTTGGAGAGGTGCAGCAGGACGATACATTCGACCATTCCACTGTGTCGTTACACGACGACACGTCACGGTACGAGAATGATGATTCTACCTCGAGACCTAGTAGAGATTGATGTGTGGGGGGACATAGAGCATTTAGATAGAATTATATTGTACTCTATATTAACATTTATTAGAAGTTATTTGGATAAATATATTTGTTTGAACAATTTTCAAATTATCATGTTTTTATTTATTACTTACACATATTTGTGACATTTAATATTATTACCTACTGTTCAAGTATAATTAATTATAAATTATTAATATACATATGATTGTAATTCGGGTATTTCCGTGATACAAGATAACGGAAATGCTCTGACTCCATTTCGTGATACGAAATAACAGAAATAAGTTATTTTCACAAACCATTTCATAATTGAGGTATTTTCCTAAATGTTATTTTCTTAGGTTATTTATAAAAAAAACCCCGAATTCTATGTCGTTATAATTGTATGAATTAATTAATAATATTTAATGAATAATATAAAAATTATATTATTGAAAAAATAATAAAGAAATATAGAAACTTAAGAAAAAAGAAAAACTGGAATAAATTTAAATTAGGAGAAAGGGTTGGAAAAAACAAAATATAATACATTTTAAAATGAAGAACAAATAATGAAATACATAAAAGTTAGAGAAGAAAAGTGAAAAAATCATAAACTAAAGGCATATTAATAACTATTTTTGAGTGTACCTGATTTTTTTAATTAGGGTAATGATGTAAATTTATTGATTAAAATTATTATTGTAAATTCATATTATGCAACATAATTAAACACAAACCGTTAATAACAAGTAATAATGGCACCCATGATGGGTGCGTAAATTTTTATGAAAATTATACTATTTTATTTTTATAAAATATATTATGAGAATAATGTTAATTTAGAATTAAGAGTATGTGAAAATATAAAAAATAGAGAGAGAGAATTGAAAATTATAAACAATATAAGAGAAATAAGTAAGGTTAAAAGAGCATCGAGAAAGAAAGGAAAATAAAAATATTTAAATAAAGATACTGTATTAATTTAAGATTATAAAATCAAAATAATGTTTGTTAACTTAATATTTAGAATATAAAATAGAAAAATGAACGTAAAATTTGGTAAAGAAGAAATAAATTAATAACAGAAAGTCAATTATATGAATCTAAATTGGAAAACTATAAAAAGGGAGATATGAAAAAAAATTATGAATATTTGTGTAATTCCATATAAATATTTATTGTTAACTTAGATAGCATCCATGTGTGTAACCGCATTTGACGTTTTCTCATATATCTATATATATAGATATAATCCAGGCTATCTTTCTTTTTTATGCTTTGACTTTTTCCTTGAAGTTTATAATATATAATGCAACTAAAACTTACACAAAATTATTTTTCAAAACATTAATGCTAACAAGGCAGGCATGGTTACATGACTTTGATGCAGCATCACAAGTCTACACAATCTCATTAAACAGCAATTAAACGTTGTGGGGTGGGGGGGGGGGGGTGTGTGGGGGGGGGAGAAGAAAGGAAATATAATCCAGTCCCGTTCCAGAATATGAAAACCGCTCTAGAAATCATCTCCATCGTAACCCAAATCATCCTCCACACGATCCGCCACGTCATCGGCAATCTTGTCCTCCAGCGCATCGAATCCCTCCGCCAGTGCGAGCCCACCTAAAGCCCCACCAACCGCACCCACAGCCAATCCCGTCGCCATTCCGCCGAACTTGTTCTTCTTCTCCTGCTGCCCGTAACCCTGCTGCCCGTAACCCTGTTGCCCGTAGTAACTACCTTGCCCGTACGACGGATGAGCGTAACTTGGCTGCCCGTAACTCGGAGGCGCCGCTCCGTAAGCGGGATACCCCGACGGCGGAGCCGCGTAAGCCGGCGGCGCACCGTACGGGCTCCCGTATCGCGGCGCCACATAATCTCTAGCCCCCGGCGGAGGGACGCCGTACGGCGGCGCGTAGTACGGATCCGGCGCACGATAGCGCGGTTCGCGAACGCTGACGTTGAGCTTCACCTTTCCCTGTGGCCGGCCGGAGGGGCGTTTCAGCTCGAGCTTCTTCTCGGCGCTACTGCCCAATCCGACGTCGTCGACGATGTCACGAAGGCCGATCCTGGCCGATCCTATGAGCGGCTTGGTGTCCTCGGCGGAGTTGACGTGGACGATGTCGATGTAGAGGATGGCGTCTTCGATGGGGGAATTGAAGGGGATGATCAGCTTGTTGTTCCAATTAGGAGAGGCGTCGCCCTCCTCGTCGACGTGGGTGGTGCACTTGTTCCTGGGGTCGACCCAGACGACGGCGTAGGGCTTGAGCTTGCCGTGGCGCCAGTTGACGTTCTTGAGGTCTTTGGCGGAGGTTACGGCGACTTCGACCTCGTAGCGTGACCCCATTTTTGGAATATTGCGAGTAGATTAGATAATGGAAAACAGTGGGAGGAAGATGGCAGTGTTGGTGGGGTTTTATCGAAGCTCTCGAGAAGGGGCAATTTCCATGTGCTTTTTGAAATTACATTTTTACCCTTGGAAGTAATCAATTGTCCGTTTAATTTGTTATTTTCTTTCTTCTGTATTTTGATTGTTTGCTTTTGTATGATTTTTTTTTTCCGTTATAATATTACACATAGTTTTTATCAGACGTCGAAGTCTTAATAAAATTAATCTATTCGAATTCAATTAAACACACTAATATTTTTAAATCTAATTAATTTTAAATTTAAATTTAAATAATTTTTTAAAACTTAATCTCACTACTTAAACTTTAGTTTAATTCCAACCTTTACAAAAATATATTGAACAAAATTTGAATAAGTGTCGAATTAGATTGATTAACACAATTAAAATGCAGCATAAACTGTTTTACCAAAATACTTAAATTGGCATAAATCCTCAATTTATTTTTTTATTTACTAATAATGTTATTTGATGATATTAATTAGCTCTACCTAGCAAAGAAAATCTTACTCCATGGACTTTAGTTGGATTTTCGCATGCAAATTCAATTTTGTAGTTTAGTCATGGTCTTAATTTAAAAAATACAAATAAACCAAAGATATAACCACTATGTTTATTTTTAAATTATAATTTTTTTTAAAAATATATTCAATTATTATATTTTTTAAATTTTATCTCTTTATATCTTTTATTTTTACATAATTTTTAATATAAAAATATTTAAAAATATACATTAATATTTTAAAACAAGGTAAAATATCTTGTTTTCCTGTCCGATATTAATGCACAAAAATATCGCTACCCTTGAACCGCTAAGAGAGAAAAAAAAAATAGGGAGAGAGAAATAAAAGAATGGAAGGGTAGATTAGTCAATACAAGTGGGGAGAACGATTGCCCGCGCGAGTTGGGATAACGTGTGATTTCTTTCTTCCGGACGAAGTCAATTTCGGCTTCTTAGGGTAAGGTTCTTGGCACGCGCCACGCAGATCTCACGCGCACTGGGGGTTAGGCCTTGTTTGTTTTTTAGCAATGGGGCTGGCAAATCTAGGATTGCATTTTAGGCTCCCTCTCGGATTCTTAGAGCTGTGGCCTTATTTGTTTCCTTATTTCAAATTATTCCCATTAACTTAAACTTTTAGGTTGTGTTTGGAACTCAATTTTCAACTTCAAAATATCTTATCAACCTTCACACTATTAAACATGTTATTTAACAATAGTTTTATTCAAATTTAATTTCAAATTTTCTCTCTCTTATATATAAAACTAATTAATTAATTATTTTTCAATAATTATACTTATTCACGATCAAATTAATGCATACATATATATTACAAAGATACTCATTTTTATTTATATATTAAAATATGATCATTATCTTTATAAACCATCACATTATTGAATTATTATTATATATTTTGTACATATATTCAAATAAATTATACTATTTATTCCATTAAAACCTTATTTTCAAACATATTACTTATTTCAACATAATTTTTAGTAAACATTATATCCAACAGATACCCCTTTCCCAAACAATGCCTTACCAATTAAATATTTACAATACAAATTTGTTATCACCATTCAAATTTGAATTTTACTCTTTCACATATATAATAACTAATTATTTTTAAATTATTATATATAATCACAATTAAATTAATATTTATACACACACATTCACATTCAAATATATTTATATTTTATAAAACTGTGCATTATCTTATTTAATTATTATTACATATTATATATATATATATAATATAAACGTACTCAAATTCAAACTATTTTAAAATTTTCTTTCCTCTTACATTTTATTACTAAACATAATTTTCATATCAATCAAAATATTCACTACTCTTATCCCAGCCTAATCAACAACCAAACATTTCGTGTACCTTGTATGTGTTAAAATTATATATGACGTATTTTCAAAAAATTTATTACTAATTTATTTGGATTAAGAAGCCCTTACAAAAACGAGACTTTGCTTAATTTTTGTGGGGATGGAATTGTTGGGATAAAAAATTTAAGTAAAATTTTTAAAAATAGTGTAAAGGTAAGAAAAAAAAGATAAAAAATTCATTTTAACAATTGTATAATTAGAAGTACGTATTTTGATGGTTAGAAAAGTTAACTAAACTTGCATCCAAAATAGCCCAAGCAATTAGTGCGCTAGTTAAATATAATTGTCAAAGGCTAGCAGCATTCACACTTCATAGTTTGGTAAAGTGTTCAAATTAAATTAAAATTAAAATTTTGATAACGAATATTAAATTAAAATTTTAGTTTGATATTTAGTATAATAATTTTTAATTTTGTTTCGATATTTAGATTTGATATATGGGATTGAATTGAATATTAAATTTTATTTTATGTTTTAATGTTTTCATAGTTTTACTTATTTTTTGTTTAATTTTTTTTATATTTTAGATTTAATTTTAAAATTTTATAATATTACCTTATATTCTATAAACAAAAGCATTTATTATAATAGATATATTTTTATTTGAAATATCTAAACTAAAACAATGAAATATTAAAATAAAAATATTTAATATCTCTTTACAAGCTACATAATTAAAATTTATAATTTTAAACATAAATTTGTTTATTTTTTTATTATTTTTTAAATTTTCTATTAAAACTTGGTATACTTATATATTGACCAAATACATCAAAAAAAATTCTGTAAATTATTTAATGGAACTGGCTGTTTTGATTCAATATTGAATGCAAATTTGGTATACTGAAAATTTGATTATATCCTAATTTTATTGAATGTACACTCTCCATTTTGGCTAATAAAACTGAAGTAGCCTATTTGATATTAAGAACAATGGCTGCTGATTTATACAAATAGAATAGAACAATTTTATAAGAATTTTTAAATTTTTAAGCCAATTAACGGACTTGATCTTGAAATTTAATGTAACGCCCCAAGTTTATTTATAGAAATTATAAAAGTCTAACATGGTGAGACCATTTATTATATAATTCAACCAATGAAAATCAAATTGGGAATCAACAATTTTGGAAGTTGGGCTAAAATAACCTCTGTTCAGCCCATTAAATTTAACCCAATAAGGGCCCATTAGCAAACTTACAATGCATCGCCAATTCTCGACTCTAAACCTCCCCAAACCGTTTCATCTCTGCACTTCACAATGCTTTCTCGCTTCATCTCCAGAGCTCCACACTTTCGTCGTTTATTAACCCTAATTCCCGCACAAACCAACCTCGTCAACTCAAAACCCATCAGCCGGAGCCCCTTATTTTCAAATCCCACCCTTTATTTCTCCCCAAAAATCCCCCATTTCTCATTTTTCTCTACAAAAGGGGAAAGTGGAAGCTCCGGCGATGATTCGGCTGCCTCGACTACTGATTTGTGGAAAATGTCCTCAGAAGGCGACCAAGACATTGAATCCGTGTTTTCGGTGGAATCTGGAAGTCTCGAGGGAATCGACAATCAGAATGGCGACTTAATGAAAATGGGTGATGATAAAACGGGAGATGCTTTTGGTGCGGTTGAAAGGAAGGACTCTGATATTCTGGGTCGTGATATTTTTGGCGGGGTGGAAGGGGATGGCGCTGGTGGTGGATATGAGGAGTGGGCGAGAGCTGAAGACTATAAGCCTTGGAATTTCTCGGAAGAGGGGAAGGAAGGAGGAGAGGATGATGTGTTCGGTATCGGAGAGGAGAGTGGGGGGGTGGAACTCAGTGGCTTAGGAGAGGGAGCTGGGGAGGGGGTTGTAGGAATTGAAAAGAGTGAGCAGGAGAAACAACTTGAATCTGAAGAGAAGGCCTTGACTGCTGTTCTCAAAGGTGGGTTGTTGAATCCATTTTGAATTGTTCTTTTATTCAACTTGTGCCATGTAATCTGTTTTTAAGGTGTGGGACGTGGGGCGGGGAGTCCGGGAGGGTATTGATGTTGAGACACTTGTACGTGCTCTTCGACTAGTAGGCTGTTTATCTGATGGTTGTGAATGCTGAATTCCGTTGTGTCTGATACTGGGAGTTGTTTTGAGATTTATATGTAATGTTTGGACGATTGTGTAGGAAATGAGCAAGGAAAAGGATGTTGGATTCGACAACGAGATGATGACTAACTGATGTTTGTCTTATGCTATGTAATTTGGTTATTAAAACTTGATCATGACTGAATTTTGCATAGACTGAATCGTTGCATTCACTAACCCTGGTTGCTGGATTTAATTAGCTTGTGTTGAGAAATCAATGTTATATACTGTGAGTTCTTTGCTGGAACATGCATGTATCTGTTATTTGGATGGTTGTTTGGCCCTTTCGATATCTTTACTCTGATGTGCAATGGGGAGTTCTATTGTTCCTTCATCAGTTGCACTTGCTATTCTTACAGCTGTTTTTGAAATTTGCCAATGGCTGCAGCAACTGACATTTATCTTTAGGCTACAATAAGCAAATGAAATCCTTGGACTGATACAACCCTCAAAAGTTAGTTTGGTGTTGGCATGTCATACTTCTGTTATCTCTGCAGTTGACGTGTTTTTCATTGAGTGATATCCCGTTTTAAGCTGGATTTACTGTGAATAGCTAGCCTGATTGTTTTGATGTGCTAAATAATTTACTTGGTCCTTTAAAAATAAAATCCACTTAAATTTTGAATTAGCTCTCTGCAACAACTAGGGGTGTGCACTCGGTTTTACCGAATTGAATTTTTGGTATACCGAAATTTCGATACATCAAAAATACGTATTGGATATTGAATTGAAAATCGGATACTGAACTGAAATTTTTGGTTCGGTAATTTACCTAATTTTTTCTGTTCATTATTTTGGTATACCGATTTTTAATTTAAAAAATTTTAAAAATTATAAAAATGAATAATTTTATTTTTAAAATTATAAATTTTAATTATATAACTTATAAATAAATATTAAATATTTTATTTTATTATTTTATTATTTTAGTTTAGATTTTTTGAATAAAAATATATCTATTATAATAATTTTTTTTTTAAATTATAAGAAAATAGTATAAATTTTTAAAAATTACATATAAAAATCAGAATGTTAAATCACAAATATAAAAAAATTTAAGAAAAAAATAAGTAAAAATATGATAAATGTAAAAAATGAAAATAAAATTCGGTATTCGATTTAGTATAGTATATTGAATCTAAACACCGAATTGAACTGAAAACTGAAATTTTAAAAGTTGTCATACCGAATACCAAATAGAAATTTTAGTTCGGTATTCAATATATACTGAAATTTTGGTTTCCGTTCAATTCGTTCAGTTTACCGAAATGTGAACACCCTTAGCAGCAACCACAGATATGTCTGGTTCATCATTGATCTTAGGTAGCAGGACTGTTTGTTATTTTTTCCAGACCTTTTAAAAAGGAAGCTTTTGCTTAAAATGTTCAGAAGTCCTTGTGAATGCGAGTGGTTGAATGTTTCTTAACAAACACAATTCCAAGCCTCCAGGTATAGATATAGGAGCATATTCCTGAAAGTAGTTAAATATGTAGTTGTAATTGAGCATTATCTTATAGGTTTGTTACTTCATGGAGGACTTAGAAGCATTCATCATTTTGGTGTGTGCTGCATATTAGCATTTGAACCCTTTTACTCCTACACTGGTTATTGTGCGCATTTACATGTTGAGATTCTTGCTATATGAACTCGTTATCTTTAATTTTCTCGAGTGAAAGTTTTGGCCTTGCAATGCTTTTTAGGCAATAATTTCACTTTTACGTTCAGGTCATATGGGCCAAATTCTTTTTCTTTTACTTAATTCATGATTTTGCTGCTTGTTGCAGGTCCAGATCACGCATTTGGTGATCTGATAGCTTCATCTGGAATAACAGATGAGATGCTGGATAGTTTAATTGCATTAAAGGACTTTGAAGGTATTCAAGGACTCCCTCCTCTATCTGAAATTGAAGACAGACGTTATGAGAAGAACACCAGGAAAGCCAGCAGAGCTGAAATAGAGCGGCAAAAACAGGAGGAGGTGGCCAGGGCACGTGTAAGACAAGTAGATGAGAAGGGAAGGGCTTATGGAACAGGAAGAAGGAAATGCAGCATTGCCCGTGTTTGGCTTCAGCCTGGTGAGGGAAAATTTTTGGTAAATGACAAGGAGTTTGATGTATATTTCCCAATGCTTGATCAACGTGCTACTCTTCTACGCCCTTTCTCTGAAACAAAAACATTGGGCATGTGGGATGTCAATTGCACTGTTAAAGGAGGTGGCACTTCTGGTGAGCATTGGCTTCCAATTTGGCATAATTGTATTCATGCACCTTAATTTTTTAGAATAAGTTTGAATACTTTTTAATTTCATTTTCGTTTGTTGATACACCTGCATCATATGATTGTCAGCAGTTGGAATCTTTGCGGGCATGCAGTCCATGTCATATCTGTCGTGATATTCAATATTTTAAAGCTCGTGTTTGACTAAATGTTTAAGATCAACATTACAAAGATCCCATTGTATTCCAGAAGCTTATAACATTGGTCTGATAACCCCCAAATTTACCCCTTTGCACTTAATATTTGTCATTCTCAATCAGACTGGAATGGTAAAGTGCAGTGTACTCATCTTGAATCCTACCTCAGAGCTTGGGAGAGAATTGCCATCTTCTTTGTAATGAAAAATACCTGAGTTCAGTTTTAAGCTACCAGACTCTTATCCGCTCAACTGGTCTTATTTAATGGTTAATTGCCAGTCATTTCTTCTTCTTCTCTGTTAATTGCCAACTTCTGTTACTGTGCTGTAGATTAACACTTTAAGAAACCTTACAGGTCAAGTTGGAGCAATTCGTTTGGGCATCAGCAGAGCATTACAAAACTGGGAACCAGGATTCCGTCCTCCTCTAAAAGAAGGTTGGACTTCTGGGAGCAAGATTAGTTTCTTAATTATGCATCTTACTGATAAAATTTGAATTTTTCCTTGGTTAGAATTTGTAGGATGTGCATCTCTTGTTATCCTTTACGCCAGTTACAATTGTGCTAGAATTGGTGCCAAACGTGGCCCATCAAGACACTCAAAATTTTCAGTGTTGTCTTGTTCATGAGATGGAAATATTGCTTCTAATCCTACATTGGATACCTTTTCAGCTGGTTTTCTGACAAGAGATTCAAGAGTTGTGGAACGGAAAAAACCTGGTAAAGCAAAAGCGAGGAAAAGCTTCCAATGGGTCAAGCGTTGACAATGGTTCTGCACCCTATCTCTGGTCAGTCATACAACATTTGTCGGCGTTGTTTCTTCTTCACAATAAGAAGCTCAGTTGGTCTCTCGTGTAATGTAACACAGGCCATAGCCCAAAGTTTGCTATGAATACCGCATGGTGTGAAGATATCTGTATCATCTTCACCATCTTTTCTCAATCGGATCGTGATATATCTTAAGAGTTCATTGCCCATGACTCCTTTTCATCTGGGTTATACAAATCTTTTCCTTGAACAAGTTGTATCGGTTAGTGTTAAAAGGCTAGTGTGGAAATCATTCTGAATAAACTTAAATTTTCTTGCTTGATGACTCATTTGTGTTGCAGCTAACTATCAGTGGGTTGTTTGAACTTGATTGTGGAGAAGAGATGAATTTTTTGTTCTAGGCTGAATAACCAATTCCTGCTTGCATTTTTTATTCTCATTTCCTTGAAAGAAACAAAGTTCCAACTGAAGTCCAATAGTATTCAGGCACTATGATGCTTATAAGGGAAAAGAAACGAGCCGTTTTTCAACTAGTCTTTAATCAATATTTAATTAATTGGTCTGAGATTATCGACAAAAAGGTTTTGTGTAGAGAGTGAGTAAATAGTATAAATGTTTTCTCAATAATGTATGGATTTATGGCCAGAGAATCTTTATCCCTTGCTATAGCTCTTTTATGAAAATAGGCTATGGTAATATAATTCTTTTAACATTTGTGAAAGAATTTCTATTAAGTTTCGTTGAGTTACCAATTGATATGTTAAAATTGAAATGTTGGGATATTTATTTGTAAAGTCACTTGAAGCAATAATAAGATTTTAGAACATAAAATTGTAATTAAGTTGTATTAGACACATACCACCAAAAAACATACATTAGAATTATTACACAATTCAATTTTTCTCTCCTTTTCTCTTGTCTCTACATACTTCTACAAAAAAAAAATAAAAACCAAAACAAACACATGCTTAAAAACATAAACAAACATGAACATTGAATTTTGGCTGATTTGTGATATTTATGAGTGATTTTATTGAATTGGGATGCATAGAGAATAATTTGTTTAAATTGAGATTTACGTGATATATAGTTTTGTATAATGACTTGTGTCTCTCACCCTTGGTTTATTACAAATTTAAATTACTTATTTAACTTTCAACACTAAAAATTATTTATAAACAAGAAAGATTAATTAAACAAAATACCCCACTTAATCTACTGATTTTCAAAATAAAAAAAAATAAAAATTGGGATAGTAACCAAAGTAAATGAAGAACAATGAGGGGGAAAATTGCCATTAATTTCCTTTGTCATAGAATAATTATTCTAATTAGCGGATATTTGTATGTGAGTGTTAACAATATAATGATAAATATCTTTTATATTTAAAATATTGAAGGCAGTAATTATTTAATTTTAACAAATTAGGAATGATTGAGCGTGTATCCATTGTAACGTCCCGCTGTTTCAACATTAATAGTTATTTTCCTATTTTTCGATTGTGGACTGCAAAAGTTTATCTTGTCTCCCATGTTAGATTTCTTCACAAATTATTTTATCCAAAATTACAGGCTATTCATTTGACTTGAGCATTGACTTTTGATTAAGGATTTTCCCATCCATCAACACATGTCCAAAGACAAAAAAAGATGAAAAACCACAAAACACAAGATTCCATTATTGCACTTTTTTAAGCTTTTCGCTATCTCTCTTATTTTTTATATATTAGTTTTTCTCCAATTTATGAGAAAAACACACTTAAAAACAACCATACATATTTTTCCATAATCAACTATTTCAAGACGAAGGGTGACATCTGAATTCTTGTTAGCTTTTGAGGCTGTGTTTGGATGCAAATTTTTACTCATGAAGACACTTCCTTCTAAATTTACCATTAATCAAAATAACACCTTTTTTTAATCTATTTTGCTCCCATATTTTAAAACTATTCATAAATCCCTACATCTATTTTTCTAAAAACAAAATTGGCATCCAAACAAAGATTGAGACATTCATTAATTTTTGTTACATATTTTTTTTATTCATAGTTTTATTACATATATTATTCAATTTAATAATGACAAAATAATCATTTTCACATTTTTATATTTATAATTTTCTATTCTTATTTTATTTTTCTAATTTTAATATTTTTAGGAATAAAAATAAATATTTAAATAAAAGCAAATCTACACCAAAAAAAAAATAATTAAGAATTTCTAATTTTATATTATATAAATTTAAGGGAGTGTGCCAAAATTATTTTATCCTAATTAAATTGGAATATTACAAACAAAAAATGTCTAATGAAGTAAAATTCAGGGGCCCAAAGTGAAAATATCCTACTCTTGAAACCCCAAAAGAAAGACGCGAATCCCTAATACAAATCGCCCCCAAAACGGTTGCCATCGCAGTTCTTCGCACGGCGCTTCTCCTCTTCCTCGACGGGAAAAATGGAGGATTCAATTGTGGCAATAGTGATGATGATCGTCGTTTTTTCTTTGATTCCGCTGTACATCTGGAGGCGCCGGCTCGATTCTGGCGTTCCTCACCAGCACGAAGAAGAGCCTCAGGATATACAAAGGGAAAGAACGGTTAGGGCTACAAATACCCGGCGGATGCGCCGAAGACCTGCAGCTTCTTCTGCGGCCAGCACATCTTCTGCCGCCGCCAATTTGGAAGAAAATTCTGATGCAAGTGATGATGAAGCGGCTGCAGACGGATACTACGCGGCTAAAGCATCAAAGAAAAAGGAAAAGAAACGGCAAGAGCGGGAAGCACAACGTCAGGCGGAAGAATCTGCGCGTGAATCGAGGAGGACGAAACAAGATCGGTATGAAGAGATGAGGAGGAGGAAGGATGAAGAGCGCGAAGCTCAGGAACGAATGCTGGAAGAAGAGGCCAAAGCTCGGAAAGCTAAGGAGGAAGAAGCTGCCGCGTTGGAGTTTGAAAAGTGGAAAGGAGAGTTTTCTGTTGATGCTGAAGGAACAACAGTAAATGAAGTGCATGGAAACCAGGGGCTGCTCTTTGATTTCGTGGAGTACATTAAGAAGCATAAATGTGTTCCTCTGGAAGATATCGCTGCAGAATTTAAGTTGCGGACTCAGGATTGCATTAACCGAATAAACTCGCTAGAGTCTATGGGAAGACTATCGGGTGTAATGGATGATAGAGGAAAATTCATATACATCTCGTTGGAAGAAATGAAAGCTGTTGCTGATTACATCAGGCGTGAGGGTAGGGTCAACATCTCTCACCTTGCGAGCAAGTCCAACCAGTTTATTGATTTGGAGCCAAAAGCCCAGATAGTTGAGGATATCAGCAGCATAGAGGATGTAACTTTTGCTTGATTATATATCTTGTTAGCATGAATATGTGATAATAACATATTAATAGCTGGATTTCGATGTTATTTGTGTTGATAATATAACCTGTGTCTTTGATAGTTGTCACGAGTGCTGTTGAACTGTTTAATTTTGATATTTCTGGCAAAATGACAGAGATTGTAGCTCGGTCAAATGACTGTTGCCGGTGAACTTCTTTGATTTTTTGTCTATTTTAGACAACTTGCCCACTTGTAAGGTGCAAAATGAAACTTGATGAGCGATTGAAGGGCATTTTTTATGTCAAAATGCTTCTCCTCTACAAGTAGCACCATTTTCTCTCTTTCTACATTAAATGTTGCTTCGAGGGATGATTGTATTTGTCCGCCTACGAGAGGTAGCTTCTCTAGTTTGCTGTATTTTTGCATCCAAATGTTTTCTTTGGAATCATAAATGCTTGCTGATGTAATGATATTCTTCAGTTCTGGCAATAGATACATATATACGACATATAAATTGCCCAATATTTCAACCTTTTCACGAATACGGGCACAGCGCAATCTTTTTTTATTCTTATATTCACTCAGCTGCAGGCATGGTCACAAGAAACCCAACTTGAGGCAGGCTACAATCTCCACTCCTATTCCGAGTTTTAAAATTTTTTAATATGGTTTTCCTTTCTTTGTAAGCTGTGGTCGAGGGGTGGATTTATGGAGGGAGTGGAGGTGAAGAGGGAAGAGGAGGCGGCAAAGCAAGATTCAGGGGAAGGAGAGAGTGCCGCGAAGAGAGGCAGTGATGGTGGAGGTGCTGCAAAGGGAGGTAGAGGAAGAATGAATGGTGGATGTAAGGTGGTGGTAGAGCCACATAGTCAGAGAGGTGTTTTCCTCGCTTAGGGAAAAAAGCAGGCTCTTTGCACTAAGAATACAGTGCCTGGGAAAGCTGCATATAATGGGAAGGGGATATGCATTCACGTTTAGACTTTAACTGGGATGTACTTTTAGTTTTAGTAATTATATGTTTCTGCATATCAGCTTGCCATTTTGGGCTCTGTGATTAAGTTAGCTGATTTTTTTTAATGATATACTGTTGTGGGTTGTTAGCTTTATCTTTTTGGTATGTGTTTTGTGAGATTTGGGGGTTTGTAATTTGTGTAAAGATTGGATTTTTACATCTTTCCGTGATTTCCCAGCTTTTTCCTCAAGGTGCAATTTCTGGTTAAGCTAACTGAAATTGTGTAACATATTAAGTTGCTGTGCTCTTGGCTTATTGATATGCATGAAGTAGTATCTCCTGCATTAGGCAGCTAGTTATGGTTGGTCTTGTTTAACTTATTGTTAATTTTGTTATTTTCAATTGTGTTGGTTCTAGTTTTTGTCGAATAGATTATTTCTTTTATTCACTATCAGAATAAAGATGTGACAAGGATCGAGTACAGACTATGGAATCTTTTCTGTTCTAAGTCAGCTGCTGCTATCCTTCATGGAGTTGATAATATCTGGATTGTGTGTTTGCCAACCTCAACTTTTTCTGGTGTCGTGTTGAACCTATATAAAAATTGTGAACCTCTATGCATATTCCAATTTATCAATTTTTTCATTTCCTTTGATAAGAAACCTGATGCCTGTGCCCTTACCAATTTACTTTGAAGCTGCTTCGAGAACAACTGTTTCTCATGTTTCATACAATGTTGGTCCTGTAGGTGGTATTCTCCCTCTGCAAATATGGTGCTCTTGAATTGAGTTGGCCGTGCTTATTTTATCCAATTTTCCTTTACTGCTAGAATCTGGTGGTATATGCGGGGAATTTTGTCATATGGCAAAGAAGCAAACTGATGTCATTCCTACTATTGAAGACCCAAGGCACCCTACCCTGCGAAGTGTTGAATGCTAGTTGGCATGATGGATCTCATATTTTCTGATGTCGCTCCAGCTGACCAGGTTTGCTTTCTAATTCAATACTGGCGTGCTTCCCCACCAAATGATTTATACATTATTTATGACATGGACTGGAATCTATTTACTGCTTCCTCTGCTTGAACAAGATACGTTTTTCTAGACGGAATACTGGTATAATTCAATGCTGTTCAAGCAAGATTATACTTGTGCTGTTGTTGGTCATCACATGCTAAAGAAACACAGGGCTGTAACCTAGAAAATTTGGGCCTCCATTTTGGGCCCATAGGATTTTCAAATCACAAAAAACTTGAGATCTTACTCGTGTGTAACATTTCCTTTAAGCAATTTTTATCCTCTTACTAATACCTCTAGTACGTGCATTGTGATGTGTTTTTACTGTGATATTTCTAACATGTAACATATGTTAGTGGTTTGGAAAATGTTGGTTGCGCGAATAGGCTGTCTGATACTTAAATTAATTTGCAGCAATAAACTTTTGACAGCGGTCGAACATATAAAGTTAGCATCTCTGCTCTGTGCTTATCTTAATCGAAAGCAGTGTTTTAAAAATCAAATCAAAAAATTTATTTATTTATATTATAAATATTTATCAGTATATTAAAAATACAAAAAATAGTGAATATTAAGAAAAAAAATATTTGAATTTAATTTTAAGTATTTTTAATTATTATTAATAGTTAAATTTACTGCACTAATACAATAAAAATACCACAAATATAAAAATAATAAATAGTAATTCAACAAATAAATGTAAAAATATACGAAACAGTAGATCTTATTAAAATATTCAATCAAAATATAATAGAGTTTTAATGTCTAATATATTCAATATGTGTTTAAATAAAAAACTAATTAAATATTTTAAAATATAATTCATGAATTTTTTTTAATAAAAGAGACCAAATCAAAAATAAAAATAAAAATTCAATTAAGAAAAAAATTAAAATTTAAAAGCCAGTTTATTTATCAATTCGAATTATTCCATTTCATAAATCATAATCAGTTTACCTAATTTAACGGATGCTTTTACTTAATTTTATTTAATGTTATTGTAATTTATTTTTTAAGCCCTATTTAATTATTTTTTAATCTATCCAGTTCGCTCAGTTTTTAAAACACTTAATTATCCAGAGGAACTTCGGGTCAGTATGTTTCTGTGAAGTCATCGACATAGGTTTTAAAATTGATTGAAAAGTTCAATCCAAGGGAGCCCACAAGGTGGATGTGACCGTTGGAGTGATTTCAGCGGACAATATATTGCTCGAGAGTGAGAGCTCAACGATGATCACGCATTTTTGTACCTTATCTCCTTCCGTTTCCATGTGAAAGTCGCACTTTCCAAGGAACTTTGATGTAAGCAAACGCTCCCCACGTTTGGAGAAACCCATTGCCTTTGGGCAAACTACAAACGAATCGACGGTTCCCTTACTATATATGAAAACCAGATCAACGGACGCTCCGCCTGTCACGTCAGTGGGATTATAAATTATTTTTAATACAGCCCCAGAGATGTTGTTTGAAGAGAGTCGTCTGGGATCTGCCCAGACCACGCAAGCTTAGTCGGAATGCCGCCATAGAACTGATTGGGACTTTTTTAGACTCACAAGCCTCTCTCATATCCAAGCTGGCTTTTCTCCAGGCATCCTATATTTTCTCCGACATCAATCGCCTTTCAACTCTTTGAAAGTTGAATGGATTATAGATATGGACATCTCTCCCCATAAATTGTTGTTTTTGATTTTCTTCTGAGCATTATCATTGGCTCTTGAAGCCACGTACATAACAGCACTGTTAACATTTTTAATTTTACAGATTTAGGATCAGAAGTTAGCCAAGAACTCCCACGATGGGGAAAAGTCATAACTTGATTCTTCTGAGAAAGAGGGAGTTGCATGAACTGGTCATGGAGTCCACGGTTTACTAAACAAGAGCAAAGAAAAACAAAAGGAAAGACAATGGGATTGCACCCTTTTCCAGCTACATATCCCATGTCAAGATCAGCTCAAAATTTTCATTATTTGAACATTACAAATGCCATGATAAGCCAGGGGATTTTGAGGCAGAAATTATTACTTTGGCACATTAAGATTTCTCACATTTAAGGTCTTCCTTTCTTTATTGGAAGGCGGTCAGTTGCTGGCCTCTCAAGGGCGGTGTCTTGGCCTCCCCACTTGCGCATTCGCTCCGTTGTCTGCTCCACCTGCAATTTCTTAGCCTCTTAATCCGACAGCCACATGTTGAATAAATATGTAAACATAGACTTTCTAAGTATGGAACTACTCTCGGCACTTAGCACTAACCTCTCGGTTCCAGTTGGTTTTGTAAAGGACAACGAACAGCAGCAATGTCTGCAAAGCAATTCCAGCAATCATGCCACTCCAGATTCCCTGAGAACAGGAAAAGGTGATAAGGTTGATAAGAAAACTTACAATGCACTCTACGAACAACTGGACCTAGATGATCATCTTTCAAGAATCTCATCAGAACATGTCTTAAAGGGAGGCCTAAAATGTTAATAACCAGCCAAGTTATTTACCATGACTCCAAGATTAGCCACATAACCAAGAAGGTATCCTAAAGGCAGACCAAAAATGTAGTAACAAGCCAAGTTGATGTATGCCACGAGTGCTTGCCAACCTCCTCCTATGGCAACGCCTGCAAAGTGCTCAAGCAAATTAAGAAACTACCACCAGTGGATAAATAAAGTCATGAAGATGCATGCGATAAGACCTGAAATTACTGGCTGGATGCTGTTGAGAAGCATTGTGATTCCAAGAAGGCCTGAAAGGTGAGCCACTGCGCGTTGCATATTTTCACTATCCGTAAAAATAATAGCAAAATAATTTCTGGTGGCGAGGACGACAATCATGCAGAGGATCCCAATCAGCAGGGATTGAAAGATCGTCACATAGACAGAGTATTTGGCTGCTCTTGGATGCCCCAAGCCAAGCTCGTTGGAAACCCGAACGCTAAAATAGGTATAATAACAGAGTCAAAAGATATGGTAAATGAGGGCATGCGTGAGAACAGGACAGAAATTATCGGTCTGAATTGTCAATTGGCATCTCTTTGTTTTCATACCTTATTGCTGCGTTGACTCCAATAAACACCATCGTTTCCCATCCATCAACATTCATGCTGAAATAGAAAAAATTAACCTTCACATGTGACATAGGAGTTTAAGCAGAAAAGCCCTTTACAACAGGCAATAGGACAACTGATTGAAGCTCACCAAATAGAAAGGGAACCAACTGCGGTGACTGCATTTTGAAGATTGCCGGCGAGGACAATGATGCTCATTATATACCAAATCTCCAGACATAACATGACAGCAGATTCGAGTGACAGCCTCACAAATGCCCATATCTCGTTAAATGCAGTCCAAGAGAACCCTGTCCAGCCATCCTTACACCAAAAAACCACGTAAATGAATTGTGCAATGGCAGACATCCAGTTGGTAAGATCATATGCTATGGCTGCACCAATAGTTCCCCATCCAAAGACATTAACAAAGAGCCAACACCAAAGGGTTTGTGTAAGAAGAGCAAGCCCTGCTATCCATGCTAGAATGCCAACTTTGCTCTGGGCTTGAAGGAATTTTTGGGTTGGGAAAGCTACAGAAAGGGAGAAGAATTGAGGGATTGTTAGGAGGGTGAAAAATCCTGCAGGGATCGCTATTTCATCAGGTTGTCCGACCAGCTTGAGAATTGGGGTAGCGAATATGTAGAGTGGCAAAAGGATAACACAAGTAGCAAATAGAATTATCATCGAGCGCTGCATGTAAACGCCTAGCATGTGGACTTGTCCTGCACCGAATGCCTGGCCACATAGCGTCTCGAGGGCACTTCCCATGCCAAGCTACAAAATATTGCAAAATCCATATCAGACTCTGTTAGATTCACCTGAAAATTAACATATCAGGCAACAATGACAAGGCTTACATAGCAGAGAGTTTGAATCACTAAACTCCTGTGTAAGACAAAACTGTAGCTGTTCCAAATTTATTACATTGATTGTAGAAGGGATACGCCTTAATGTGATGCTTCAGCCGGTTTTTCTGTAAGATTGTGTCACTTAATGACAAATGCCATATACACTGCCAACCCTTTCACTCTTTCTCTATTTTCTATTTATTTTCAAATAATTGATCGATTAGATTTTCCCTAAGTGAATTAGTTGTTTTACTAGCAGTGTGTGAAACTCCTAGACTCAAGTTCTTTTTCCCCTGGATTCAGTACAGTAACTGCAGTCTATATATAGAAATATGAGTTACTTGGCAATTTTTTTTTTTAAATACAAATTCTGTATACAATGGCATCATAGCTTCACATATTTACTTCGGAAAAGGAAAGGATGGCTTTGAAAACAGGTCTTCCTAATGACATGTTTGATCAAGCGAAGAAATTAGGGGGCAACACAGGACGCACCATCTCATCAGAACTAATAAATGCCATAGCTGTGAAATTCTAACATCACTTGTCTCGAAGACCATATGAATTACTGTTACTTGTGCATTATATTCACCTCTCTTCATTTCATTCATTCTATCTCTTGAGTTGAGGGCATACACCACAACCATTATTTCTGCATCACAAACCCTAAGTACCCCCCACCAGGGAAAGTTCTACCCCCATTGCATTAAATCCCTGCATTCCATATCCTACAATAAAATTACTCTTTTTACCAAGCAATTCAATGTTACTATGCATCAAATGTGGAGAGACTTTAATTTTATATTAAATGATATAATTATATTACATGGCGCAAGCCACACGGCATTGGATAAGTTCGTTTGCAAATTTGCGTCAATTTTCCTTCCATCAAGATTTACCTGCCTAACAAGATAATATATTTTTATCACTTTCTCTGACTTACTTTCACGTTATTAACCAAGTTTGCAGGCGAATTTTCTTTCTCATCGTAAATGTTATCAATATTATTACAGGTTATAAATCCAATTCTTAAATATTATAGACCAGATGCCCGCATTTTTTGGCAAAAGCACGTCCTAGAACTAACTACATAAAGACAAAGACTGAAACATGACGTGGCGCAGCCAATGACATTCATTTCCGGCGGTAACATGTGCGTGAATTGTCAACATTATCGATAATTTATTGTAATAAAAAACAATCCTCATCTTCAACTCTACCACATCTCAAGCACTTGTGGTGGAACACCGCCGCCCCCGCCGCCGCTCTCCTCCGCATACACTTCCACTTCTCCATATCAATTAATAATTGAACAACACAAACACATATTTCGCCAAATTCAACAAACAAGATCACGAGGCAACAAAGTCGGTCGATAATTACCATGAAACCGAAGGCGAAGGTTCCGACGACGGAGATGGCGATGGAGAAAGCGGAGAGCTCGACGTCTCCAAGGTGGCCGACGAATATGGTGGCGACGGAGTTCGTCGAGTACTGGCAGAGGATCTGAAAGGCTATCGGACCGCCGATTCTCCACAGCTTCAGCGATTCCACGCAGAAAATTCTCCACCATGCCTTCAGCCCTGCCGCCGGAAGGTAGTCTCCGTTTTCCCCTACCAGCTGAAGCTCGCCGGAACTCCGTTCCAGCAGCGGCGCCTCCATCTAACCTCTATGTCAACGCCGAGAGGAAGAGCTGATGGAGTGGAAAACTGTCCAAAACAAACTGTAATTGTTTATATAACAGAGTAGTTTGTGTATGACTTGGGCTTGTGAGGGAGGCACCGACAAATAGCAAGTCCAGGGAAAGAAGTGTATCTGTGTGAATTTATTTTGTTATTAATTTGTTTGTTTTAATTTTGTGAATATTATTTTAAAAATGAAATCGTTAAACACGACGTCAGGTGCAATATTTGACCAATTAATATTTAAAAGCGTGTTAATGTAACGCAGTAGTTTATTTCCACAAAAAATAAAAATAAAAATGCGAGAAGTGTGCAGTTTTGACTATCAGAGAATGACATCGAAAAAAACGAGAAAATTGCTGAAAATGCTAAAACGGTTAAACTCAAATTTTACTTTTTTTTGTATACTTGACGGGATAAAAATAGATGTGTAAATTAAAAAATAGTGTAAAAATAAGAAAAAAAAATATAATTATTTTACCAATATTATATATCATGGTAGAACACATGATAATAACTGACTCTGATCTTCTAATGTTTGCCAGTCATAATTTTAATTGTTTTTTTTAACTACTCTATATAATAAAATTTAACAATCAAGCGGTCCTGTTTCTTTATAAATTTAAATGAAAAGTTAATAACTTTTGTTTCTTAATATCTTGTAATTTCATTTTTATCATCAAGACATTAAAATATTTATCTTTCTCATACATATTCACGACATATTATATAATAAAAAATAAAAAATATTAAATTAGTGGTATTTTATATTTGCGTTTAGATAAAAAGTCACAACACAAACTCTTGTATTCATATTAAAATTTGAATATAATAAGTTCAATATTTGATTTTTATTTATCTTAAGTTACTATTAGGATTTTATTTTATTAAATTAATTTTATTTGATTTTTATACAGTTTGCAAAATTATTAGTTAGTGTATATTTTGACGGGAAAAATAATGCAAGAGAGAATTGATATAAGCCCAAATAAATAATCCTAGAAGGTGAGTGTTTTCTTTGTAGTATTTCTGATAAATAATAGTGGATGAATAACGTGACCTATCTATATTCTTGAATTTTCAATGATTGATAGACGTGATTGATGGTGAATTTTTTATTTTGTCGTATTAATAAAATGTGGGGTTTTAAATACAAAAAAGAAAAAAACATTTTTCAACATTGTGTACGTTAAGTGCACTACAAAATATAACACCCGCGGGTGTAATACCCGGACACTGATGAGAACCGTGCGTCCGCTATTCACATTGTTGTTGGGCCTATCTGTCCCTGGACCCCACACCATGAGCCCAGGGAGCAATGCTCCCGAACTGCCTTAGTAGTTCCCCACCAATTTTACTATAATTGATGATATATGATAACTGAGAGAGAGGGGGGAGAGGTCCTGCAAAACCCCAGAGATGTATTGCTGACACGTGTATGGTCATGAGTGAACCGATACCGTGCGGCTGCCATGCATTCCACCAAAACTCTGCGGCATGTTTGAGAGGGGGTTTTTTGACGGGAGTGATCTTTGGTAGAAATTGTGTTAAAATAAATAGTAAGTTATAAAGAAAAGGAAAAATTTATTGTAATAAATAATATAATTTATTTGAATATAGTATATATAATATATAAGAATTATTATATGATGTGATAGTATATAAAAATAATTATTAATTTTTAGAATATAAATTAAAAAAATATGAGTACATGAGTTAATATGTATAATAATTGAATAATAATTGGTTAGTTATAAACGTAAGAAAGAAATTTTAAATTTGAAATGGAATGGACGTTTTGTTGAATAGTATGTTTGGTAGTGTAAAGTTTGGATTTAAAACATAATTTTATATTGTCAAATATACTATTCAACAAAGTTTTTACAGTTTAAAATTTTCTTTCTTTAAATACATAATTAACTAATTATTCTTTAATTACTCACTTATATATAATCTAATTAATATCTATATATAGGCACTTGTACTCATTCACATCTATATATACTCTAAAAACACAAATAATAATACATTGAATAAAAATGCAATTTAAAAATATCATTGCCGCAAAGTAAATTTGTTCATAAAAAAAAAAAATATTATTCACATCTCATTTACTAGCTATAGGATTTCATGTAATATCAAACTTCAGCAAGCACATACATAAACTACATGATTTTGCAAGAAAAAAAAAATTAATTGAAGTAAAGAAAAATAAAATATTTAAATAGAAATGCAAATCTAACATGTAATCTATACATATTAATATTTTACAGCCTCATATATATGAAACTTTTGGCCTTTGTTATCATTTTTAATACTCAACACACACACACACACACACACGCATACATATACGCTATAATTATTATATTTTTTAAAATTTATCTCTCTTTCTTTATTATTTTTACATAATTTTCAAAAAAAATATTTAAAAATACACACTTAAAAACTAGAACAAACGTTACCTTGAATTGTTGCAATTTGATGGACAAACCAACCATTGTTAATAAATGAAACTTACGAGTACGGTACAAAAATAAGTTTGGTGCTATTGTCATCAATGTTTCAATAATTTTTTTAAAAGGTTTAACTCAAATTTTAAATTTTACCTTCAGAACATATTTGTTTTTATTGCTTTTAACTTGAGCCCATAACAGATAATTTAATTATATCAATCGACAGTGCTACGAATATTTAGATTACATGCAAAAATGTTTTTTGCTCAAAAAATAATTATACTGATTTAAAATATCCAAAGCTTTAACTGAAGATCATTTAATAACACAACTATATTTAACAAACATTCATCCCATACAGCCCAGAAGTAGTGGGCCAGCAGCCCAGCGCCACGTGCCTAACCACACGGATTCCCAAGGGCACTCACCGCAGAAAAACCTACAAAAGCAATAATGCAAGTTCCATTTCCATATTAAATTATCTCCAAATGAAATACAAGATCATCAATGCACGGATTCTTGACTATAAGACATTTTAAAAGATTTGGAGGGTGTTGGATAATTTTTTAGATAAAAGAGTTTGTGTTAGTTTTAAAAAAATAAATTGACTATTTCTAATTTAGTTTAAATATTTTATAAACTTTATTTTGTTTTATATACTAAAAATAATATAAATATTTTTAAATTATATTTTAGTACTAATAGTTAAGTTATTTTCATTATTATTATATTAAAAAATTATAATTATAAATTTCAATAAAATTTTATAAAATGACCTTAACAAACACTTTTTAATTTATTTGTAAGATAAGATTTGCGAACTTATAAGACGTGCTCTGAAAAATAAACTTAGCCAAACACCATCTAAGTTTGGCCAAGGATGGTCAAAGAAACTCATTAATTTCTTTCATTTCATTGAACTGAACTGCTATAGTCCAAAGAACAATCAAGATATCCATCTTCCATGATAGGGAAAACAAAGAATAGAAAAGATATTTTGATAAAAAAGTATTTATTTAATCACTTAAAATTGATAAGAGGAACGCACGTTAAGTTTCACATTCAGATATTGTGCAGCTGATGTAAATATATTGGATGCATAATTTCAAGATATGTGTCATGATTTTGATACATGATAAAACTATAATTGATTCCTTTTCAAAATTTGGACAAGTGTCTTATAATTAAACACTAATGCTTTTATATTGAACGCATGATCTTTTAGGTTCTAAGGTTACATGAATTTTGAAGAGGTAAGCTATTCCCATTAAAAATATATATATATATATATATAAACTTGATGAAATTACAAAATACCAGACAGCATAATGAGATTCAAAAAGAAATTATGCTTTTAACTTGTAAAACTGCCATACTCCAGGTGTGAACAAATTAATTTATAAATTATATAATAATTGTAAATCAAAAAATAAAAAAATATTTAAATTAAAAATATAAAGAACATTCAAATAAATAAAAAGGATAAAAAGAATTTAAAAGAGAAAAAAATCTTGAGAGACAAGAAGTTAAAAAAAATGAAAAAGAAGAGAATACGAAAATTAATAATAGCTACGTATCTTTAAAACGTGCAATTAAAAACTCTAATGTAGATTAAAAGTATAAATAATATTTAAAATAAGAAAAAAAAATCTTGAAAAGAGATCTTTTCAGTTCCTCATGATCAAAAGGAATAGTATAAATTTTTTAACTAAAAATAGTACTATAATCATAATGCGTGACTAAATTAAACCCCAAATCTTAATAATATACTGTTGATACAAATACAGTGGGCTGGTTATTTAGATTATATTTGTTTTTAAATTTTATTATATATTTTTAAATATTTTTATTTTAAAAATTATGTAAAAATTAAAAATATAATAATTAAATATGTATTTTTTAAATATTACAATTTAAAAAAAAAACATATTCTTAGAAACTGAGGTTGTAATTATTATACTTATGTATATTATTGGAGGATTTCACGTGGCGCATAAACGTGCGTCCATTTAAGTTCACCATCAAATCATAGAAGTAGAAAGGGCAGCCATTTCTATACAAGTTTGTTTAAGAGAAACCCTAATCATATTACGTACGGGTTTAGGTCATCACGTATGTTTGGTCCATGCGAAGACCATGTGGCCATCCAATCTACCCATGCCACGAGACCGGTTACTTTAGAAGCCAACATAGTTATGTCGCGGGCAATGTAACCCATCTAAGAACTATTTTTGATATAAATTTGTGTCTATTTAAATTAATTCTTTCAAATAAATAAAAACACCTAAATAACACGTATCTTCTTCTCTTTTATTTTTACATTATTCTTAAATTTTTATGTCAAATTTTTTATCATCAAAATTTACATTCAAACATAACAAAATTATTTCTGGTGAGTAATTAATTATTCATGCAAAGAAGATCCTAATTGGACGACAGTGACTGAAAGATAAAAGTAGAGGAATAGAAAATTGGTAGGAAAGTTTTAATAACAATATAAAAGTAAGAGAAAAATAAAATAAAATAAAACAATTATTTTGATTTATAGTGTATTTGAAAGTGTAAATTTTGATAAAAAGAAAGTAGTAAATAATTTTAGAGTGGTTTTGTTGCGGAATAATGTTTGGCAAAATTTGTATTAGAATAAGTAGTATGTTTGATAATAAGATTTTAATGTTCTGAAAATTTTAATTTGTTTAGATATATGTATAAAATATATAATAAGGATTGAGTGATGTGAAATTATATAACGATAATAACTAATTTATAAAGTATAAATATATATAAATATAAATGTATGTGCACATATACATAAGTATTTATTTAATTGTAAATATGATAATTATTTAGATATATAAGATAGGAAAATTTTGAAGTTGAATATGAATGAAAGTTTTATTAGATAGTATGTTTAATAATATAAAGTTTAAGAAGATATTAAAAAGAGAAAAATGTGTTCCAAACATAATCTATATTTTTATCTAAAATCAAATTCAAACTTTCATACTCTTATATATAAACAAACTAATTATTTTGGTTCTAATTTCAATTTTGTGGGTGGGCAAATTCAAATTTGTTTTTTGTTCCTATTTTCCTATTAATTTACCAACAAATTTATTTTTCTTGATAAAATTCGTTGTTAATAAGTGAATATTACATAGTGGGGAACCATGGCTATGTTTGTTTCCTTTTTATAAACTATTATCACCACTTAAAAGTAATACAAATTAAACATTTTACTATTTAAATTTCATTCAAATTCAAATTCAAAAATTTTTATTTCTTACCTTTTATAACTAATAAATTATTTTTTAATCGTTATATTTATTCGGAATTAAACCAAAGCATACGTCTATAATTTTTCTACTCATATTCATTTTTCATTATTAATAACTTATGTACGATCATATTATTCAATGAATATAGTATATTAAATAGATGCATATACAAATATAATTTTTTTTTTTGCACTCAAATCTTACAAACCAAGTATAATTTTCATCTATATTCAAATCATCTAAATTTAACTTCTCATCCTAATTGGGAATAACGAACATAGCCCGTGAATTCTTTACTGGCCTTAGGTAGATTGATAATCGCAGAGATAAAAGTTTCTTACTAACAATTACATGGTTTTGAAAATTTGATCGATCTATTTAATTAGTTTAATCCAAAATTCGATGGCCTATCATTAATAAACTGAAAAAATGCCTCAAATGTGATAGCAAAAAACTATTAATAATAATAATAGACATCTTATCAAACGTTATTTTAAAACTTGAAAAATTACCAATAACGTGACAATAAAAAATACACGCAAAAAGCCCAAAACCAGACACCTCCAACTACAATGCAACCATCATCTCCTCATCCTCATAATAATCATAATCACAATCATAACTATAAGTTGAAAATTACGGTGCCAAATGTGAAAGGAGGATCTCAGCCCTCTACTGTCTTCCATTTTGGATGGGAAGGTGTCCGTTAGCATCAAGTGATTTTTCACCGGCCACGTTGATGTCTTGTCCCCCCCACTGGCGCATTCGTTCTGTGGTCTGCTCCACCTGCGCGTGCATTCATGGTGAGTACAGGTGCAAATATGGTGCTTGAAATCCAATTAACATCCATTTGAGAATCAAAAACTAACCTCCTTATTCCAATTGGTTTTGTAAAGCACCAGCAAGAGCAGCAATGTCTGCATAGTTGTCCCAGCAATCATGCCTCCCCACAGCCCCTGGAATTAAACGGCATAGGAGAGGCTAAACAACTTGACAATCATAGATGCTATGGGGGAACAGGAGCATCTGGGAAGCCTATCTTAACATTTTGAATCAATTTTTGCAATATCGCACAAGAATCTCAATACAATATTTACCACAACTCCAAGATTAGCCACATAACCAAGAACATAGCCTACAGGAAGGCCAAATATGTAGTAACAAGCCAGGTTGATATAGGCCACCAGAGATTGCCATCCACCTCCCACCGCGACACCTGCAAGAGGGCTCGGCTTGTGAGCTAGTGAATGGCGGTTTATTGCACTACATTTTTTTTTTCCTCTTTTTTTTTGATGAGGGATATGGGTGTTTTATCAAAATGATTGTGAGAAAGGTAACAAGGACCTGATATCACAGGCTGGACACTGTTAAGAACCATTGTGATTCCAAGAAGGCCGGAAAGGTGAGCAACTGCTCGTTGCATATCTTTGCTATCAGTAAAAATTATGCTGAAATGATTTCTGGTGGCAAGCACTACAATCATGCAGAGAATTCCGATGAGGAGTGACTGAAAGACTGTTGTGAAGACGGAGTATTTGGTGGCTCTTGGATGTCCTAATCCAAGCTCATTGGAGACTCGGACGCTGAAATATTGAAAAATAGTAAGATACAAAGAGGTTTTACGTTCGATGATGAGCAGATGGTAAATAAAATAGAGGCAATCCAGAAATGAGCATTCATTAAGGATAAGCAAGAGATTTGTTTTGAGAGTTTATCTCAGAAACCCAGTGTATAAACAAAGAATCAGATGTAGACGTTTAAAAGCAGTCGGCATATTTACCTAATAGCTGCATTGATTCCAATGAAAATCATGGATTCCCATCCATTAATGTTCATGCTGCAAGTTATGGAAAAACATGAGTTAGAACCCCGGGGAATAGATGCTAGATACAGACTTTGGGAAGAACAAGATAGATTGACAGAGTACATCATCCATTTATGTTCATGCTGCAAGTTATGGAAGAACATGAATTAGAACCCAGGGGATTAGATGCTAGGTACAGAAATTGCGAAGAACAAGATAGATTGACAGAGTGCATCATACATTTACTGCATCAACATGACAATGACTGGAACAAATACACATAAATTGCTGTAAGGATAAGTAGGTGTCTGCCACATGAGCGCTTAATCTATCTTCTTGAAATTTGTTATAAACCATAGACACAATCATCCAATAGTTTACAGATTGGCATTTGAAAATTTTGCTTCTCTGCAAGAATACCAGAAGGCATTGTGGGAGGATAAGTAAATATGAACTCACCAAATAGAAAGGGAGCCAACTGCGTCTACAGCATTATTTAGACGGCCAGTTAGAACAATAATGCTCATCATATACCAAATTTCAAGGCACAGCATCACAGCAGATGCGAGTGACAGCCTCACAAAAGACCATATCTCCTTAAATGCAGACCAGGAGAACCCCTTCCATCCATCTTTACACCAACCCACAACGTAAGCAAACTGCCCAATTGCTGTTCCCCAGTTTGTGAGATCAAATGCCAAGGCTGCGCCAGGCGCCCCCCAACCAAGCACGTTGACAAAGAGCCAACATAGAAATACCTGTGAAACTAGAGCGAGAAACGCTATCCATGCAAGAACGAAAACTTTGCTCTGGGCTTGCAGAAACTTTTGAGTGGGAAATGTTACAGCAAGTGAAAATAGTTGAGGGACAATTAGCAATGTGTATACTCCAGCAGGATTTGCAATGTCTTCTTCTTGGCCAACGAGCTTCAAAACCGGTGTCGCAAATATGTATAGAGGTAAAAGGAGGATGCAAGTTGCAGATAGGATTATGATCGAGCGCTGCATATAGATGCCGAGCATGTGAACTTGACCTGCACCGAATGCCTGCCCGCATAGAGTTTCGAGGGCACTTCCCATGCCAAGCTACAACAACGCACATCAGGTATATGAGCACGAGAAAGTGGCAGTCGATCAATCAATTAATCAGTTTATGAAAGCGTTTATGATTCCGCCATTTGATCAAATTTAAGTTTTGGCATTAATTTGTCGCGATGAGTAAGCATTTTAGGCTTCTTTCTCACTCCCAATGGGCATACACAGTACCCTTCTACATATACTGTGATACTTTTTCATTTGCCTAACTTCCCGGGTTACCTCATCGTGAGCCTAAACATTAGAACTGCTTCGGCTTTGTTTGTTTCCTATTCTACACTGTTCACACCAACCCCAACCTTTACCACATCTTATCTCACAATTTTTTTCTATTTGCAATTTAGACATTTTTCAGTCTTACTTTAAAACATCTTATCTCACAATTTTTTTCTATTTGCAATTTAGACATTTCTCAGTTTTACTTGTATAATTAATTAATTATTTTTTAAATATTACATCTATTCATAATCAAATTGACTCTTGTACACACACTCAAGTTCATACATATCTATACTCTATACATTATATAATATCACATTCACAAATCATTAATATGTATTAAATATATTAATATATATACTAACTACTAAGGCATACTCAGATGTGTGCATTTTACTGTCAAACATAACATCTTTGCCATAAATTATTTTTAGTAAATAAAAATTTTGAAATATATCATATATATTTTATTTCATAATTTATCATTTAAAAAATTGCATATATTGGGTAGATAAATTTTTATTAATGAGAATAAAACCTGAATCTATCATATTTTAAAAAATTTTACAATAAAAATAAGTTATTATATAATTTATATAAAAAGGGAGAAAGAAAAAAAATTAAGGTAAAAACAAAATAATAAGTAAAAAATTAAGAAAAATAAGTTGGTTAAAGTTTGAAGTACACTTAAGATATGCTAGGCCCACATACTTCATCTACCCAGCAATCATTCTGCGTTCTCTTCAATTTCTACTGCTTTCTATCAATATCTTGAGGTTTAGTTAATTAATTTCATTGAAGAGGGGCAATTTAAGAAATTTATTAAAAGTATCTAAACCGTTACTCTAAGCCTCTCCCCCATTCTATATATATATATAGATAGATAGATAACTTGATGCAATTTATTTAAGGTTAGTTAATTAATTTCATTGAAGAGGGGCAATTTTGAAAATCTGTTAAAAGTATCAAAGCAGTTACTCCAAGCCTTTGTCGTATTCTATATTATATATATTTATATAAATACTCACATTTAAACCACTTTTATTTATTTTTACATCTTACCACTACATATAATTTTAGTGTCCATCAAAATCCCTTCCACCTTCAGTCACCACCCAAACTGGGAAACAAACATAGCCTTCAATTTGCACTAGTGGACAAATATTTCTAGATCTCTGGTAATAGCGGTCTATTATTTATATTTAATTTCAAGTACTAATCTCAACTTCGTGCATACTGCAAAAATATCTAGACACAGAGAAAATTTTTTGCCCAAATTAGGCTAATAAATCATGGAGCAGCATGATAAGCAACATTTTTCGTCATGGACTGACCTGCCTTGTCAACTTCTGTTGGTGCCAAATTTAATTTATTCAAGTGAACCATGCCACAATGGCATGGACCAATCAATATAATCAATCCTCTACAAAGATTACTTTCGTGCACCATGCCTGGAACACAACTTTCCTCTTCTAATTTTGTTACAGCCTTACCCAATTAAATATTCTAATTAACAAATTTTCATTCAAACTTAAATTCAAATTTTTTTATATATAATTAACTAATTAATTTTCAATTGTTACACTTATTTACAATCAAATTAATATATATATATATGCACACACATACATTCACATTTATATATATATATATAAATAAATATATATATATATATATATATTTATATCTTATAAACTAATTATTATTTCTATATACTATCACATCATTAAATTATTTTTATATATTTTATACATATATTCAAATAAATTAAAATTTTTAAAACATCAAAATCATACAACTAAACATGCCACCCTTTTATACATCATACATCTAACACCAAACATTATCATTTAACAAAACCCCTCTCCCAAACACAGTGTTGATATTTCTTTCGTTATTGTTTCCTTCAATTTTGTATTTATTCCATTGCAAAAATGGGTTTTGCATGATAGATTTTCGATTACAACTGAAAGGCCCAAGTGTTGAGCCATTTTACCTTATTAAACTAAATAAAGGTGATAATGCCACGCATTATTTAAGGAAGGATAATTTTAGGAAAATTAATTTTATTTTAGGTTCAGAGTTTTTACCTTAACAGAAAAATTGAAATCTAAAATGAGCATGTGGTGCTCAGACTGCGTACCACTGCCTCGAAATATAGTTTCAGATCCAGCGATATAAGCATTAAATTAATAAGGTGTTGATGGCACGATCAGTGAACCTCATTGGCTAATTACGAGATAATGGCCCCACCAGCCCCAGATCTTTATTTTCCTTTAATGCATGAGTGGCAATTCTTCGTGCGTAGCGCCCACAATTAAGGGTTTGCTATAACACCTTTAGGCTATGTTTGGAAACTAACTTCTAATTCCCTCAAACTTTATTAACCTTCAGACTTCCAAATATATTAATTTCCAAATTTAAATTCTATCTCATATTATATATAACTAACTAATTATTATTTAATTATTACACCTATTCATCAAATCAATTTCTATGTATCTTAAACAAATATTTTTATTTTTATTTATTTATACCTTAAAAAATAATTATTATTCCTATATATTCAATCATTCTTAGATATTTAATTCATATATTCAAATAAATTAATGTCTCGTTCCATTAAAATTTTATAACTAAATATACTGTTCTTCTCCAATAATTTCCACCAAACATAATTTCCAACTAAAACCCTTCTCCCAAACACAGCCTTAATGAGTGGCCATAACATGGCATAGACTTCACAGTTTAATTATTCTGAACAGGGCTTATCCGGAGAGGAACCAAATTCAATCTCAAAGATTCCCTTCAAACTCAAGCCTTTTCGAATTTTTGAACAAATAGATGAATATGTAGAATATTGTTCTTCTCAATCCTTCACGCTGAGATAGATAAAATTTTAATTTGATTACTTTATAAGGTGTAAAAATAAACAGTCTAATTGAGATTTAGAAAAAAAATAACAAATAAATCGGACAAAACCTAATGACTCTGAAATATCAGTGTTGAAAATTTTAACGGCTTATAAGATACACATATTTCGTTTCTAAAACGGAGAGCGAATGCACGAATATAACGTGACGAGTAACTGACCATGAAGCCGAAAGAGAAGGTTCCGATGACCGAAACAGCGATCGAGAAGGCGGAGAGCTCGATATCTCCGAGGTGTCCGACGAACATGGTGGTGACGGAGTTCGTCCCGTACTGGCAGAGAATCTGGAACGCAATAGGTCCCCCTATCCTCCACAACTTCACCGTCTCCACACAGAAAACTCTCCACCAAGCCTTCATCCCTCTCGCCGGCAGGTAGTCTCCGTCATCGGCGATCAGGTCGCCGAAGCTGCGCCGCTCGAGCAGCGGCGCCTCCATGAAACAATGGCGAAGAGAAGAATGGATGACTGGCTGAGTCTACTGTAAACCCTTGCTCAGCTTGTCAAACGCACACACGCACCCATACGTGTCTGTGTGTGCGGAATTGGTTATGCGGTACGCGAGGGCAGCGATGGCCATGCGATTTCAGTTGAATTTATATAAAAGAGGGGTCATATTTCTGGAATTCGCATTTTACGCCCTCACTTTTGCGAAATAAGGCAAAAACCCCAAATTTTTTAGGTGGATACATTAAGTTAAATTGTAACTAGTAAAATTTGTGCACACTATGTATGTGCAAATTTATTTATAAATTACAAAAATTTTATTTTTTAATTAAAACACAAAAAGATTTGATATTAAAAGTACAAAGAATATTTAAAATAATAAATTAAAAAAAAGTCAAGAGAAAATGTAAAAGAAAACAAAAATAGAAAAAGTCACAAGAAAAGGAAAAATATAAAATAAAAAATTAAAATAAGAAAATTCTGCAATTTTACATTCTATAAAAATATTTGAACTAGAAAATGATAAAAGATCAAAAGAATTTAAAGAATAATAAAACTCAAAGAGAACATATAAATGCATATAAATAACCCTCTTTTAGTGACGATCCCCGTTGCTACTGGTATTATCATCTAAGATCTCCAAACACAGTCTCTTTTTTGTAGGGACAACTGGGGCTACGGGTTTACGAAGCGTATCTCTAACATTAGGAGACAAGCTTCCTACACCAGGGACACCACCTTGAGATGGAGTAACACACAACTTCATGGAATGTTCTTCAAAGTATTTCCCGTGGGCTTTAGCCCGGCACTGCTTTTAGGCCTTAAAATGAAACTTCCTCATAACTGTAGGAACGCGGGAAAAGCATGCCTTAGCCAGTGAATTAGACGAGGTAGACACCCTCCAAAAGTACAGGCTTTCCTCTAAAGAAATCTCACGAACATCACGTATAAGAAGGCCAAGAATCTCTTGATAGAATCTGAATTGGCAACTAAACCGATGCGGATCATAAGGCTCAATAACAAATTGATTACCCTACCTCAATGAAAGATAACTTGAACGGATGGCAACAAAATAATCATTTTCAAACCAGTCACGACTACCGTCATCAACGTAGAAGATATCCCTCTACTTAGTAATCATGGCCTCGGTCCAACTAAAGAGTTCACCCCTATAAATTCTTCGATGCACCTTGCGTGGGTCATAATACATAACCCTACCTTCACCAGAACATGCCATCATCTTTGGGCTATCAACTGCTTTATGGACTAGATAATAGGTCTTAAAATAATAAGCAGACCACGCATAAATGTAATAAAGCAAAAAAGGAAAGTACACTCGTGAAAACCTTCGAAAATGTGCAATCTTACCTAAATCTCGATAAATACTAGCAAGAATGGAAACAGCCAGGCTTACCGCCCTCCCAGTTGCCATAATGCTTGTCATCTTAAACATACTCGGGCAAACAAAGCTAACGTCCACAATAGAAAGAGCAAAGACGTAAAGCCAGCAGGCAAGAATCGCCGCCGAGTAGGTCTTTGTTTTGAAATTCTCTCCAACATTGAGATGTATGAAAAGCCCCTCGTCAACAGATAACCAAGGTCCATGAATGCCAACCTCACCTGAAGAGTTGTATGTGGACTTAGGAGGGACTGTCTTTTTCTCCTTTCGAGTTGGGGGTGTTGAGTACTTTACTTCCATTTTATACTAAAAGCTAATCTAATCCTCAATAGAAACCGAAGGAGCTTGAGCATCATTTGGCTCTCCCAAAAGTAAGTGATAAGCATGAAACAAATGTTGGCAAGATCGAGAAACATATCTCTTCCCTTGCTCGTTTACACCCATAAGTTACTTTGCACTTAGAACAACCTCGTCATAGAGTCTCCAATAAATCGAAAGACCCATCAGGTTCCACAAGTTATAGAGAGACATTGATACATCACCATAAAAGGTGAAGAGCGTGTTGTTAGAAGGACACCATGCCTTTTAAATCGCTTGTAAGATGTTTGAGTTATGATGGTAAGTAAAAAGCGAGGCATAAATCGCATCAAAAATCTGAGCCGCTTTCAGCTCACGTCCACACCAGCTAAGCACATTTTCAGCCCACTCCCAATAGCCTTTGATGAAATGAAACTTGCCAGAAGATAGAAGAGTTTCCCCCCATTTTGCCTTTCATTCGATAATCTTATGACCTAAAGTTAGCAGCAAAACTGACCTAACGGCATGATGATGGTGAGATGACTGTAAGGTCCAAGCCTTCAAAGTCTTGCCAAATGGAATTTGTCAGGTCCAGTCATCCATACAATGAGGGATTGTCAGCTTGGGCCAAGGACGACTGTTAAGAGAAGTATAAACTACCAGAATTGTGCCTTTCTCTATAGGATGACCTTCTTCATCGAGAATAACCCAATACTCAACACCAAAAAAAGATATGTTACTCTTAAAATGCACCATGGTAATCAATTTCAAAAAGGGGGCAGGGAACGTTAGGAATGAATTTCAAAAAATAAAGAGATCAATGAATACATGAAAGCTTTATGAAGTGCAAAAATAGCACATAGCCCTTAAAGGAGCCAAATAAAATCAGCAAATTCTAAAAGAAATTAAAAGCGCCAACAAAGCAAAAGCTCTGGGCCTCAGTCCAAGCTAGGCTAAGCTAATCCTAGTACTCAAAAGCTTCAAAATTTATGCCTAAATGGTATTCGTGAGCTAAGTTAAGCCTAGTACTCAAAGGTTTAAAAATTCAAGCCTAAATGGTACACGTGGGCCAAGTTAAGTCTGATACTCAAATGCTCAAAAATTCAAACCAAGCTTGATACTCAAAGGCTCCAAAAAATTCAAGTTTGAGTGGTACACGTGGGCTATATTATGCTTGGTACTCAAAGGCTTAAAAAATTCAAGCCTAAATGATATTTGTGGGCTAATCCAAGTTTGGTACTCAAAGGCTTAAAAAATTTAAGTCTAAATGGTACTCGTGAGCTAAGCCAAGTCTAGTACTTAAAGGCTCAAAACTTTAAATCTAAATGGTACCCGTAGACCAAGCTAAGCCTGGTACCTAAAGGTTCAAAATTCAAGCCTAAATGGTACTCGTGGGCCAGCCAAGCTTGGTACTCAAAGATTTAAAAATTCAAGCCTAAATGGTAACCGTGGCTAAGCCAAACCAAGTCTAAAAGTACTCGTAGGCCAAGCAAAGCCTGGTACTCAAAAGTTGAAAAATTCAAACATAATCGGTACTCGTAGGCGAAATTAGGCATGGTACTCAAATGCTCCAAAATTTAAGCCTAAATGATACTCATGGGCCAAGTTAAGCCTGATACTTAAAGGTTTCAAAATTCAAGTTTAGATGGTACTCGTAGGCAAAATCAAGTTTGGTACTCGAAGACCCAAAAAATTCAAGTCTAAACAGTACACGTTGAGTAAAATAAGTCAGGAGCTCATGGGTTAAAAAGAGGTGAAAAAAAAATCTCCAGCCAAACATGGCCTTATCCTTAAACCAAAAATCTACATCCAAACGTGGCCCTATGCTTCAGACTAGAACCTGCACCAAACATAGCCTTATCCCAAAAGAAAAAAAAAAGTTTTTGCAGCCAAATGCAGCCTTATATCCAAAAAAATTCTGTAGCCAAACACAGCCTTATGTGCTAAGGAATTCTGCAGCCAAACGCAGCCTTATGTCCAAAAATATTCTGCAGCCAAACGCATCCCTATGTGATAAGGAATTCTGCAGCCAAACGAAGCCCTGTTCCAAGCTTAAAAATCTGCTTCCAAACACGGCATTACTGATGCGCCTTCTTCCTTGCCACCACCATCGGGACTCCGTCTTTGCACAAACGTCCAACGCCAAGGCTGAGCACCGTTCGATGAGCCCGACACCAACGCTGGTCACCTACGCTCCGGAAGACCGCCCACAAGCTGGAGCTTTCGACCACAGCCCGCTCCACCCAGAAACTCGGTAGGCTCGTCGCTGCCTACTTCAACCATTGCACCTCGAATGGCCGCTGCGTCCGGTCTCACATCGCCACGGCTACAATCGAAGCCAAACCGCATCACCGACCTCACTATCGTGAGCCATTGTCACCACTGCAACTCTGTCGGAGATTTGGCCAGCCTCGCGGTAACGGCGCTGGAAACCGAACGCAGCTCCAACCACGGCACAAGGAGATGAAACAAGGGGCGTGGAAGGAATTCAGAAAAAGGTACAAACCAAGAACAGAATAAAATGACACACCTCTGCCAATCGATCGATGATGTCGGGGCGGATGTAGGATCACGCTGTTGCGTTTGAAGTCGCGTGGGAGATTCTTCTACCTATTTGTAGGGAAGATGATGCCGGCAGATAGAAATAGAATTTTAGGGGACATGGAATTCTAGGGAACGTAGTCTTCTTTTAGAAGGGTATCCATGCTAGTGTTGGCATGTTTTAAATTACTGAAGTAGTGGGAAGAGGATCTACACCATGAGTTGTCGAAGAAGTTGGGACCAATTCGAACTTCGGAAGTGACTGCTTAAGTGAATTAAGTGATGGTTGCTACAAAAAATAAGAAACAGAAAAAAGGAAAAAAAATCGAAACTTATTCATTTGAAATCAGGCTTTCTCATGAACAAGTCTTGAAAGGACAATTGTACACACACAAATTTTGTCTACTAATTAAATGATGACACATGAAAAAAATGATATTAAAATATTAATTAAATAAATTTTTATTTATTTAAGAATTCAAATAAATACAATTCTTAAAATAAATAAATAAATTGAATAAATAGTATTTTTATTGGCCAATCAAATGGCAATAATTGGCAGAATCTTGTTATAAGTCCAAGATATGAAGACTCTATTAACAAGTGGTACAATCTTATTAGAAGTCCAAGGGATGAAGACTCTATTAAGTTGTTGGATATGATCTAAACTCTAACAGCCAATGAAATCATACCACATTAGCAGGCTGATGCGGCTACTCTATCTCTCCTACAACTATAAATGGAGTCAAACCTCATAGAAAAGAGGACATAAGTCAAAAAGTGAAACATTTGAAGACTTGAAGCTATCCAAATTCTCTCTAAAAATCCCAAGAACATTCAAAGTGTTTTTCGTCAAATTCAATAAGGTTTTCACCAAATTCAAAGAAGTTTGTCATGTTCTTTGTCAAATTCAAAGAAGTTCTTCGTTTTCCTCACTAAATTCAAGGAGTTTGTCACTAATTCAAGGCTTTCTTCTTCAAAATCCCTAAATCTAACATTTGATCCAAGATCGTGATACTAAATCTGAAGATCAGTATTGTTGAGGACCTAACAAACCTCAAGTAATATCAAGCACAAGCTTTTTCCTTAAAAATTGTTCAAATTTCAAGTCAAACGTTCTTCAATAAAGAATCAGAATATTAAAATTAAAGAGTAGAACCTACAAAATTCAATTTGATTTAAATCATTCGATTTTACATCAAATTATCTTGTTATCCAAGAATTTTATCCTACAATTATAAAGCAATACTCTCACCAATTATATAATGATTTCGTGCTAATTTTATCAATGATTCTTATGTCGTCGTCCAACACTGTCAACACATCATCAAGTACTCAATTTGATCCTCTTTGGTGCAACCATTAATACACAATTTAACATGGTGAATTGGTTCAAAATCATAAAGGCTTTGTTTGTTTTGCAATTATCTACCATTTAAAAATACATATTCAATTATTAGTCTTTCTTTTATCTCTTTCTCTCTTTCTTTTACACAAAAATACTTAAAAACACATATTATAATTACAAAACAAACAAAACTAATCTTTGTTAAGAGGAAAGTTATGAAGAATTTTTTGGAAAGGGGCTTAAATGGGGGTTGAATTAAATCATACTGCATTTCAAAGCTGAAACAAAAAAATAAGGTTTACTGGTTGCTCACTGAACTCTTTTATATTTCTTTCTTTCATTGTGACAAACCGACTTTTTAATTAATTTCAGACCAAAGAACATAAAATGCAAGTAGGTAATTGTTTGGTAGAAAGGTACATATTGCAATAACCACAATTTTTATCAACGATTTTTCACTTAGATCCAAGAAGGGCCGTCCCTATGAACTCCTAATACTGAAAAAACAAAGAGTTAGTAAAAATGCGCCAATTGTCATTAAAAGATACGTATATGAATTCGTTGGAGAATGGCATTAGTATGTAATATGTAAGAATTAATGGATAATTCATAAGTATCCCATGCTTACGATCTTAAAACGTTTGTTTTTGGTTTTACAAGGGTGTTTTCAAGCGTATATTTTTTAAAATTTGTGTAAAAATATAAGAAAAAAAGAGGGAGAACTCTTAAAAGTACAATGACTGTAACGAATGTTTTTGTATGGTAAATTTGAAGTGAAATGAAGCTTACATCTTTCGTAGTGAGTTGTAGTTATTGAATTTGAAACTGCTTATATTTTAAATAAAAAATTATTTAATTATACTGAATCTCTTTATTATTATATTATCATTATGCACTCATTTATTAGTGTCACATTGTCCCACGATCTATTTGCTAATCCCACTCCTAGTCGACCTTATTTATTGAGCCAGTTGGCACCTAAATTATTCATCCTCGCTCATGAGTTGACCAGCGAGTAGCATCACTACTCCATCATTCCTATTTATAAAGATTTTATATACGTGTGTGTATTTTTTTTATTTAATTAATAATGACTAGGAATTTGTCTACTCTATTTGTTTTGGTTTTTACTCACACTTTAATTGTTACATTATTTAATTTTTATGCCTCTTTTTATTTTTATATAATTTTTAAAAAAATACACATCAAAACACACACTTAAAAATCAAAACAAATATATCCCAGATCCTGATAAACCAAGAAAACTGTGAAACTCACTCTCCATATTTGAGCTTTATGTCATTAGTTGCAGGGGTTATGTTTGGATGCACATTTTAGTTGGGGAAAAGTTAACCCAGAATATGTAAAAGAAAAGAGAAAAGGATAAATAAATATATAGGTAGATATATAGATATATTTTGATGGTTTGTACGCTTAAATATGCGTATTTTGATATGATAAAAATGGTAAAAGCAACATTGCATTTATGTTTCAAAATTTAACCAACCTTTCATCTCTTTGAGATGAGATATATCATATGTAGCTTGGACCATTACTTGTTCGGTCAATCTTATCTGGCCCAAAAACATGTGGGCTTATTGCACTCAGGCCTAGTAAGGAACTAACCAATAGCATGTTATGTTGTGTAAGGCCCATCGCCACATGTTGTAAAAATGAGAAGAGTCCAACTACAATCATTAAACGTACGTAAAAATTTCAAATATATGGGTGTGTCATGTGTGTGTGTTTGTGTTCGTGTTTGGTAAAGGAGTTTTTGTTGGAAATGATGTTTAGAATAAATAACATGTTTGGAATATAGGTTTTGATAGGATGAATAGTATAATTTATTTGAATATAATATATAAAATATATAACAATGATTAAATAATGTAATAGTAAATAGGAATAATAACAAGTTTTTTCAGAATAATAAAAATAAATATGGCTATTTGTGTTATTTGTGTGTGTGTGTGTGTGTATACATTTATATTTGTATTAAATATTGATTTGAATATAAATAAGTGTAATAATAGAAAAATAATTAATTAGTTACATATAAAATGAAGAAAATTTAAATTTTAATTAAAATAAAAATATTGTTGAATAATACGGTTTGATACTGTAAAATTTGAAATAATATTTTGAAAGCGAGAGTTGGGTTCGAAAACATAAACATTGTGTAACTTAGAAGATGAGTGAATTAAACGTTATAATTGGCAATCGGGCATGGCATTTGACAGATCTCTATTCTAATTACGGACCACAAGGCTTAGTTCAAAGTGCATCCTGGGACCTTAATATTGCTTTATTCGCATTTTTGGGGCAAAAGGGTGTTATGTTGTCCCAAGTTTGAAGATGCTTTAGCTCATATTTTTCACTTGATATTGAAAAAGTCGGGACCTAATTTGCTTTTCATGTAGGGTGCACATAATGAATGAAGATCAATTTTTTAAAAAAATTAAAAAATCAAGACAATAAAGGCAGAAGTAGGTCTAGCCAAGTGCAAAAGGGCTCAACTCTAGAATAGATTTATTATGAAGGAAAGTATTGATGATCTTAGGTCAAGAATCATGAATTTAGAACATCCCAATGCACTGATGCTGTGCAACTTCCTAATGCAGTGCTTTGCTTCTATTTATGTCCCACAGAGCACAAAAATCCAACCCATTCTTTGGAGAGCATCCTTAGAATTAATATAGATGCAAAATTCAAAAAAAATTAATAATTTTGCTTGATTTTATGTTTTGGGGTCTTGAATTAACACAAAAGCTACGTTTCTGCTTGGGTGCAAATTATGGTAGAGAGCAAAAATGGGGTGAGAATAAATAAAAATTATTATTTTGTTGAATAATATGTTTAAAAACGTAAATTTTGATGGAAAAAATATGTATAATTTCCATCCTTACATGGCCTACACTGTCTGTCTGGAATCTGGATACATGCTGAAGAAAAGTCTAGCAAATACAAAGATAGCATATATTAAAAGAAATGAAATTTCTTTGGTCATCCATTTAATTTAGCTCACAAAGAGGGCTCATTCGATGCTGCATCTGGAACAGTAGATCTTGACATTTATCAAGATCTCTTCCTTTTTTTTTTTTCTTTTTCTTTTTTTTTGTTTTGCTGTTTTTCAATTTTAAATATTTTTATTAATTCAATTTATTACAATCCTTTAATTTAAGATTCTGTTTTTTATTTTATTTTTTACTTCTATCAATTGGGGTTTAGTTATATTTCATTTTTATTTTCAATTTAACACTTATTAATTGGCTTATTATTTTTTTGCCATTTTCTTGTACATTAAAGTGCGTTTGCGCAATTAAAATTAATTAAAGATTTTGATTTTAATTTTAATTTTAATTTGTATTAATTGTAGCTGTTTAAGTTTTAGAACAGATTTAAAATTTTTTAATTATTTTATAACTTAATACTAGTAAATATAAAATGCAACAAAAACATATTAAATTTATGCTTTATTTTATTTTTAATTTGTAGTTAATTATAGAGGAAGCAGGGGATTAGATCACGTGCTTTGAGAATTGACACGTGCTCTGACGGGAAATCCCACGGTTGATCAGTGGCATCAAATATGCCGAACAAAATTTTCTGTTACAGCCGTTTATACATATTTATACTATATTATTAAGTTAATAAGTTTTTTCTCAAATTTTCTCTTTTTTCAAATTCTTTTGATCATTTTTTTTATTATTTAAAAATTTTATTTATACTCTTAATTTTGAATTATTTTATTTTCATTATATAATATGCAGTAACTTTATAATATATAAATAAGTTTGCACATGCTAATATTTATTATCTCAAGAAATTGAGAATTAAAGCAGCTATAAAAGAATAAATAAACTTGAAAAAACAAACCCTTTTAAACATATGAAATATGTATGTACATACGGTTTTATATTTGCTTTTCAGTTATAAAATAATTTAGCTAACAAAGAGTTAGCAAAAATTAAAAAGTAGAAGAGTATATTAAGAAAAATAAAACCCTAAGGAAGGGAAAATAAAGTTATAATTTGAAGAATTTGGGAAAAATTGCATTAATAGAAATCAGAGAACACAAAGAAAATTAAGAAGAAAATGAAGAAGTTGAGGAGAAAACATAAAACAAATGTAGAAAACAAAAAGAAATCAAAAGCTAAACATAGAAAGAGATAAGTAGAGGAAGAAATAATAAAATAATAGCAAGACAACTAAGTAAAAGTTGCATTCAATGCACATATGAATTTATTTATCAATCATAAAGGTGTTGTATTTGAATTAAAAGAAGAAAATTATTTGACATTAAAAATATAAAGACTTTTTAAAATAATAAAATAAAAATTATCAAAAGAATGTGAAAAAAAGAGAAATTTTGAGAGAAGAAAACACATATAAAATTAACAAGTTAATATAAAAAATAAAATAATAAAATTGTACGACTTACATTGAGCAAAAATATTTAAAGTAAAAGACTCAAAAATCAAAAATTTGATAGAGACAAAAATATAAATTATAAATTAGATGAAAAGAGAAAAAAAATAAAAAATTAAATGAAAATTCACTTCGTACAACCAAAATTCTTTACTCCCAATATGATGATGATAATGATGCACAGTCTAGAAACACTTTGTTATCCACCAAACCACCACTTGTTATATTATTTTTCCAATCTCAATCTTCATTTCTCATCCCATCTCAACAATTGTAATTTAGTTAGATCATAGAAGAGGTGTGGGGTACAATTAAGTGCAAATTACTAGTAGTGAAGAGGGGGATTTGGCAGAGTGAATTGGCAACCGTTAGGCAATAATTTGGAGGAGACAATAACAAATGTGTGGTCAATTTATAACAAGAAAGAGCTAGCCAAGGGATAAGTGGTTCACATTATATTTGGAATAATCCATGCTTAAGGCCCCCATGTATTTGGGAAGGTCTATGTCCCAATACTATGAAAGCAAGACAATTTTTTATCCCTTCTTGAATTTTAGCCAAAACTCCCCAATCATGCTCCTACCTAAAAGCATAAAACAAGAAGTCTAGACTTGGATACAAGGTTAAGATCTTAATCATTTGGTGAGAAAGCCATTACTATAAATGAGCATTTGGGCTGATGTTTTGGGAAGCTTGTAAGCTTTTATTAGATTATTATAAATTTTATAAGTTACTGTATCTTATTTTAAAAATATGTTCTCTGGGTGTTCGAATAAAATAATATTCAAATTTATAAAATATTGTTAAAATTTATAAAGTGCTTATTATAATGATTTTTTTGTATAATAACGATAAAAACAAACTAAAAAGTCATTAATATGAAGTAGTTAAAAGTATTTATGTCATTTTACTATGTAAATGGGCAGTTATATAAAATGTTTGAAAAATAAATTGGAAAAAGAATTTATAAGTTTCAAACATTTAATTTTGGTTCTTTTAACTTCTAAGTTACCTTACTAAAAAATTGCCACACTTATAGTAAATTTACAAGTTCCCAAACATCTCATAAAATGATTTAAATTATTTACGAGCCCAACCACACAAGTTGTTAATTAATTTTGTTTTGTTCAAATTTTGTTATGTTTTCACATATACTGATTAATGAACTGAATAGAATATTAGACTTAAACAATTATTGATTTCTGGTTGCTTCGTTTTAAATTAAGTGGTTGTTGTTGTATGGATTTAAGAATGTTGAGTGGGGTTGGTAATAAAGTTTAATGCAACTTTGTTAATAAAATGATCAATTAGGGGACCAATTTATCAAGAAACATACGCTAGCTTTCTTGTTTCTCAAATTTGAAATTGATTGTGATAAAGCAATGCAATATTTTGTGTTGGGGTGGGGCAATGTCCAATGCAAATTACAGCCCACTTTCGTATGTCCTTGTCTTAATCAGTTGAAATCAGCTAACCACTGAAAATTACATACTTGCTAGCAAAATCTATAAGAAGATTACTTAATAATCAAAATAAATAAATTTATGCTCGTGTTAAGGCCAAGCCTCGCTTTATCAGAACACAAAACATACCAAAACCCACAAATTAAAAGCAATTGTATTACTGGAAAACAAGCAAGGGTCCCAATCACCTCAAATTCAGTCCCACACATCCATTGATCCATACTTCATAGGTACACATAATTAGGCTCGAAGTTATATACATATACACGTGTGTGCATATATGCACGTATATATGTGTAACTTTTCCCTTTATTTTGTGGTTCTAATTCTTGTCCTAAAAATCCCAGAGTCTGGATTAAATAAGTGGTAAACAAACGACATGCGCAGAAACTACGTACTGAAGGTTAAATTGACGAGAGTATGTCATTATCACTATTAATTTTATTTTTAAATATTTTTTTTATTTTTTAAGGATGCTACCAGCTTTTTTTCGTGGCGTCGAGAGGTAAACTTCGGAGTTTTTATTAAATAAAAAAGAAAACTATGCTGTTGTTTGAAGTAGGCATGTTTTTTTTTCTCTATTCTAATTAAATTTTCTATTATACTTTACAATTTAAAGTTCAAACGATTTGCAGTTTTTTATTTCTTGTCAACGTCCTTCCAATTTTGAACAAAATATTTTATTTTGATTCTGTTGACTGACTACAAATTTTCTATTAATTTTTGGTGAAATTATTAATCCAATTCAATCGAAAATGACATGATGAGATGTAAATTATGTTAAAGTTTGTGTAAAAAACGTCAACACCGTGCAGAAAACTCGAAAATCTTAAATGACAAAATGTATATTATCATAAATAAAAATCCTCGTCAAATCCTTTTACTGTGAATTGTCAATTGCGTGCATTTGGAAGATGAATTACTTGAAGAATTGAATTAATTTATGAGGAAGCAACCAAAATCACGACAGAGGAATAACTATTGAATGCTATTGTTTTAACCTAAAATAGAAAAGTCAATGTTTGTTTCGGTTTTTGATTGTGTGTTTTCAATGTATTTTTTTAGAATTGTATAAAAATAAAAAAAAATTAAAAATATAATAATTGCAACATATATATTTTAGTATGAAAAATAAAAACAAACATTGTTTGTTTGTTACTTGCCCAAAATCAAGTCAGTTTTAATTAATTTTGACAAACTTTAAGGTGTGAAAAGTAAATTCATCTTATGGCGTGAAGGCCCTCTCTCAATATCCAAACAAACACGTCAAATTTAATTGGCCCGCGTATTTTTCCTTCCCACGTCGAAAAATTCCGAGTAAAATGTCAAAACACCGAAATAATTCCGAGTAAATGGCCCTCTATGTTTGTTTCCTCCTTTTTTTTTTTTTTGTAATTTATTATTATTAAAAAAAATTACAAATTAAATATTTTACTATATAAATTTTATTTTAATTTAAATTTAAATTTTTTCTTCTATTATTTTTTTATAACTAATTAATAATATATGAATCATTATAATTATTAACAATCAAATAAATATTTATTTTTATAATTTTTTTATGGACATTTATTTTCAAACTCTACAAAAGCAAATATAATTTTCTTCCGACCAAAATCATCTAATTAATCCTTCACATTTTATTTACGAAACAGACATAGCCTTCCGCTTACCAGAGTCAACCAAGAAACTGCGGTTTGGCCAAAAAAAGTTGACTTGCGAATCATGGAAGCTTGGCCACATGTGTTTTCACTTTCTCCGTTCAAATACACGTATTAATATTATTATACTTTTAAAATTTTATTTTTTTTTTTTTTCATAATTTTTAATATAAACACATACCAAAATGATAAGATTATGTTTTTTTTTTTTTAATATCTTGGGTATGTTTGTAGATGACTTTTTGTTGAAATTTGTATTAAAGCAAGAAAAATATAAATAAATTTAAAAATTATAATAATTCTAATATGTATTTTGAGTGGATAATTTAAAAACACGCATATTCCAATTGTCGTTAGGAGTGATAATTTCAACAGGATGAGATGAATCTAACAATAATTATTAAATTTAGTTTGAACATTTAAAGCTTCGAATTTAAATTTAGATTCTATTAGTTCAAAAAATAGACTAGTCAATTTTAGCTTATTTTAAATATTCATGCTTAATTTGATCCATGAACCCATGCATTGGTTGAATTATCACTCTTAAATTATAATTTTTGAGTTGATCATAATCGGGTCTAAGTTGACAACTATTATAAATAACCACAAAAGTCTTTGAAAGAAATGCTATGTTTGTTTTCAAATTGTAACACGTGTTTTTATATATTTTTGTATTGAGAATTATAAAAAAATAAAACAGAGAAAAAATAAAATTTTAAAAAATAAAATGAATGGATGTGTATTTTTGAAGTCTAAAACTTAAAAATAAACATAGCTACACAATTGCGACATGGGGTGATGGCATGATCAAATTTTTGGCACATGCCAACACGGTAGAGAAAAAAGCGAAATTTATTTATTTTGTTGTTGGTCTTACAATAGTATAAATTTATCGATTTTTTTTCCTTTTTCCTATTATGTTAAAAAAAATGTTACCAAATTTCAAATAAATGTGACATGATAAGAAGGAGGGCAGCAAAAAACCAAAAATAAATTGAACCAAATTTTGAATTCCAAAAACGTAAAATCGTGCATCAGAGTGGCCAATCTAATACAATGAAACTCAAATTGAACCCAAAATTGATAATTAGCGTGATAGGATGGCCACAATCGATATGTCGAGATCAATCGAAACGTTACGACTCACACAATGATCACCTCTGTTGAATCGCTTTAAGTAGTCTCAATTTCAAATAAAATTGAATAATCTCATAACTATCAAAATATCAATCAAAGATCTGTCTGTTGTTTCAACTAAACGAAATAATTATTTATACTAAATTTTATCAGACTCTAATATAAAAACTCATATAACTCAATTTATAAATAATTCTCATTAATAAATAAAAAATAAAAAAGAATAGATATTAAATAAAATTTAATGGATCCTGAATTTGGTCAAAATGTCTTCCTTGTGGTGATTACATTTCCTTACTTGACATGAATAAAGAAGACGAAGAAATTATGAACCTATTCAAACTTCAGTAATTGTGGAAGTCGTAAAACCTGTGTGGGATTCAATTTGAATTTCACAACATGTGTACCCAAAATTCAGACTTAAATGTACAATTGACGTCCCAATAATGGCATTGTGTAAGTTCTTTTATTCATTTGCTTTTACTATCCACACTTAACATTCATTGGTGTCGTTTGATTTAAAAATAAATAAATAAATCATTGGCGTCCCATCGTTTAAAACTTTTATACGAATCACAATTTCCTTTTTTTATTGATATTGTTCGAGTCACTAGTTCTATGATGTTTGTTCGTCAAATTATCATTAATCTCCTAGGCTGCACCTTTTGGCTTGTGCACCTTCATTGTTTCAAAAAACAAAAAAAAAAAAGCGCACCCACGCACACACGCACACGCACGCATTTATTTAATTGAGGGCCAATACAAATTAATAATTAGGAGCATGAATAGACTAAGATGTTCTAGTCAAATTCAATAAGATTTTAAAATATTCTGAATTTGATTGATCTCAAGGTTATGCGCTGAATTTGATCTCAAAATATTATTTTTATGACAGTTGTTAAAGAATAACAACTGTTCTTTAAAAAAAAAAAAAAAAAAAACTTTGTTAAAGAATAACAACTGTTATTTAAAAAAACTTAAATTCTGAATTTGTTTTTGAATTTGCATTGACTACTTCCTTTAAGTTCGTGCTGAAATTTGAGTTTTATAAAATTTAATTTTAATTTTACTTTTAGCTATTTTTATTTCTCACTTATTTTTTGGCTACGTTGTCGGTATTACGAAATTTGGCGGCTTCGTCGTCTGTTTTTCACGTGACGACCGCGAGCGTGAATTTCGTGCGAACTTACTCCGAAGTGAGGCTGTTTTTTTCGAAATACGGAAGAAAAAAAATAATAATAATAAGACAGCCTTAAATAATCATCGCATCCGACGGCAGTACTCGTTTGGGTCTGTCCCTGTTTTTTTGGAAGCTGTTTGGGTCTCTCTTAAAAGCAACAGAATGTTAGAAATAAACGCGCACAAAAGTCACCGAATTGAGGACCCTCTTTTTAAAAATTGAGGTTGTTGAATTGGTCGATTAAAAACCAGTTTTAAGTGTGACTTAAAAAGTGAAATTTTATAGTAAAATTAAGATTGAATTACTATATGAAGTGAATTAATTACAATTTATGAAAATTTAATAGCTCAAATCAACAAAGACATAAATTTTAAATTCTAATTTTTTTCTCTTTAATATCATTTTCGTTTTCTTTATTGTAATTTACATTAGACTTGTTCACCTTCGCGGATCAAATGATTTGTTTTTTAAAATGTTCAATAATTTTTTATTTTAAACATATATTATCTTATTAAAATTTTATTAAATATTTTATTAAGATATAATCTTACTGTCTGCTTTTACATTTTTATTTATTGAATTAGTATTTATTACTTTTGTTTTTGTAGTATTTTTATTGTATCAGTGTTTGACGACTATTAGTAATAAGAAATTTTTAGAATCAAATTTAAGTACTTTTTTTTTTAAATATTTACTATTTTATATATTTTAAACAGGTTAATTAATATTTATAATATAAATATGTTGCTAGTCCGATGATTGTTGAGTTTTTTTTTCAAGGTCATTTGTTGCTAGTCCGATGATGATTGAACCATCAATTAAATCAATAATTATTAAATTGATAAATCAATTTCATTTTTAAATTGTGGAGGACGCTCAGAGACAGTTGGACACCTTTCGTTTTCTCTCCATCTAGAACAACGATGGATTTTTCAAAAATAAAATAGCAACATCGGAAGGATGTGTTTGGTTGCACTATAAGTTTTTAACTCGTAATTAATTACATAACAACTTAAGAAATCAGCTCTTGTTTTGACAAAATTAATTTTTTTGCGAATAATGATAAATTGTTAAAAATTGGGCAAGGAATAAATATTTTTACACGTTTGTTTTTATCTTATAACAATTTTTTAGGTGATATACATGATTGATATTGTCATCCAAGCCACATGATTATGACATGATCCAATATTTGTGATGCTTTATTTAGTGTTTATTATTTTTATTTTTATATATTATTGAATTTTATTAATAATTTGGGTCATATTAACTTGTTAGATTATGACTTAACAGAATTTAGTATAAATAATTATGTCATTCAGTTCAAATAGAAATTCCTTTATATTTTTAAATTTAAAAGTTATGAAATCACTCAATTTTCTCTAGAGATAAGAATATTTAAATCGATTCAACAAGAACGATCCTTGTGTGAGTCGTGACGTATCAATCAATTTCGATGTATCGATTGTAACTATTCAATTATGCCATATTATCAATTTTAAATTTAATTTTAATTTCAATACATTGTGTCGGGCAGTGTAATACACAAATCGTATTCTTTAAGATTCAAAATTAGATTCTATTTTAACTTTTATTCTTCAGCTACGCTCTATCTGATCTCATTAGATTATCCTCCGTAGTTTTAGTTGTACGGTTGCCCGAAAAAATATCAATCAAATAGCATGTTACTAAAAATGATACTAAGATTGCAAATGGATCAAGGCTGTGTTTGGAACACTTTATTCAAATCACAATTTATTTTAAAATTTTGCACAACTAAATATCTTATATCACAAAATTTCTATTCAAATTCAAAATTTTCCTTTACGATTGTTTTATAATTAATTAATTATTTTTATATCATTATATATATTTACAATTAATACATATATATACACATGCATACATCCACATTTATACATTTATACTTTATAAACTAATAATTATTTCTACATACTTAAATTAACGTGTTGATATTTTTACACATTTTTTTTTATTTCAATAAAGCAAATTAAATTTGAGTTAAAATTTGATCAGATTGAAAACTTCTCGAATCTGGTCAATTTAAATTGAGTCATTTAGTTTATCAACACCCCAACAATTTATAACATTGAATATTTAAACTTAATTTTTTACATTCAATTCAATAAAATTTTAACCATTAATGGTTTTATTTATTTATTTATAGATGGGAATTCACGAAGCATAGCTATTCCTCCAAACAAACGTGTCATTAATACATTGCCATTATTACCAAACTAGCCTATTTATCTCGCTTATATTATAACGCAAGAAGAATCATTCCACAAGCTTCAAACCGAAAATACTATTCCCTCAAACCAACCCTCTCCCCTCGCTCTGCACACGGCACTTTCCTTTCCTCCTTCATGCACAAATTCTGCATTTGAAAATCCCAATCTCCGGTTGAAAGAATGTCCTCCGACTTCTCCGGCGGCGTCCCAGACTCCTTCTCCGGCGGCCGAAGATCTACCCTCACGCCACCTACCATGAAAAGTAGCTACAATACCAGTTTCAACCCACAACAGCAACTTCCCCTTCGTTCGCCTCTCTCCGGAATTCCGGCCGACCCGGCTTCCCAGATCCACCGACCCCACTTGATCGGGAAGAGGTCACTGGCGGAGTTCCAGCAGAATCAAGGACGGTTAGGATTTAATGTCCGGAACGTGAAGCACAGGCCTAATTACCATCATGCATCTCCGGTGTCTCCTCTCTCTACGGTGGATTTCCCTGCGGCCCCCTTCGTTTCGGCGGAAGTCTCCTCGAATTCGTCAGTTTCGAATTCTGTAAGCTCGCGTTATCGCCTTCCGATTATGCAACAACGGCGGCCGCAACCCTTGACTCTTTCGAACAGAAATATTTACAATGTGTCCGATAGAATTCCCGCGACGATTTTGTCTCGGGACAAAGTGTTTGGAAATACGGGCATGAATACTTCGGGTTTGGAGGGTTCGGTGCAGGAATCGGAGAAGAACATGATGAATAGCCGTCTGCAAGAGCTGGAGAAACGGCTACTCGGTGATGAAGAAGACGGAGTAGCCGTTTCGGCGGTTACCAACGGCGAGTGGTCGGAGACGATCCAGGATTTGATAGGTCCGACCCGAAAGCCCATCTACACGTCTCCCACTTCGTCGTCTTCCTCTTGTTCCTCGACGTCTGCCTCCCCTCCGCAGCCTTGTTCGAAGCAAGCGTTGATCGATGCCTCTGCGGCTATTTCCGATGGTAAGCCGGAAGCCGCAGCTGAAATCCTCACGCGCCTTCCACACGAGGCTAACGCAAAGGGCACTCCCGATCAGAGGCTCGCGGCTTACGTTGTTTCCGCCTTAAAGTCGCTCGTGGGACAAACCAAGCTTCCACCGCCGGTGTCCGAGTTATACGGTGAAGAACACGCGGAATCAATGGAGATGCTGTACAGTGTTTCTCCCTGTTTCAAGCTCGGTTTGGTGGCGGCAAATCTGGCCATCCTCGAGGCAACCACGCAGCGGGGTTTTGAGAAAGTTCACGTGTTAGATTTCGACATCGGGCAGGGCGGGCAGTACGTGCATTTGCTTCAAGCGCTGGCGGCCAAGCGAAAGCTCGATAACAAACCATCAGCGGAGTTGAGTATCACCTCCTTCACGGATCTTCCCAGCGCCGTCGAGGACAACAAGCTGCGGGCCGTTGGACGGCGTCTGGAAGATTTGGCCGGCAAAATCGGCGTTTCCCTGAATTTTCGTGTGAGAAATTTGAATATCAGCGCCTTGAGTCGCGACAAACTAGAAGTACATTCCGACGAAGCACTGGCCGTGAATTTTGCATTTAAGCTGTACAAGCTACCGGACGAGAGCGTGTCGACGGAGAATCTGCGGGACGAGGTGCTCCGCCGCGTGAAGGCGCTGTCCCCGCAGGTGATCGCTCTGTTGGAGCACGAACTGAACACGAACACCGCCCCTCTGACCGCCCGCGTCCGCCATACGGGTGAATATTACGGCGCCGTATTGGAGTCGCTGGACGCAACTGTTCCCCGAGACAGCTTCAAGCGGGCGAGGATCGAGGAGGGGCTGAGCCGGAAAATCGGCAACTCAGTCGCGTGCGAGGGGCGTGACCGCGTGGAGAGATGCGAGGTGTTTGGCAAGTGGCGGGCCCGAATGAGCATGGCGGGTTTTCGGCCGCTGCGCATGAGTAAACGCGCCGCCGAGTTCCTCAACCCTGGGACACGTGGCAACCCGGGGTTTACTGTCAGCGAGGAGTCCGGTGGCATCTGCCTTGGTTGGAAGGGACGGACGTTGACCGTCGCTTCCGCTTGGCGTTGACTGTTAAAATGTTTGTAATGTTTATAGTTACTAAGTTGTGTAAGTTTTTGTATTAACGTAATCCGTGAGAGTTAAAAGTGGGAATGAACGAGGAAGAACAAGTGTCTTTTGTATTAATTAAATTTTGTTTTTCAATTTTTGAGTCTTTTCTGAGTTGATTGGAAGGTGCAATGCACCGTTACTAGTTTTTTTGGCTTTTTGCGTGTTATTTTCTTTGGAGTAATATTGTAGTATTAGACTATGTCAGAACACATTGTTTAGGAGTTCGACTTTGTATCAAACATCTTTTGTCCGAAGGAATCTTTTCTCTAAATTTTTTGTGTGTATGTTTATATTACAAAATCGTTCATTTCAAGAAAGCAAAATGACGTTGGAATCCACTTTCGCCAGAGACACTCACCTAACAAATTTGTAAATGAGTAACTTGATATATTTGTTAATATTAGGGCTATGCTCGAATGCTGATCATAAAGAATTTTGGTCGTTCTATGTGAGTCTTGCAATTTTTACCTAACACACAAACAATTAGTCCGTGTTGAGCTTTCACAAGTCAAAACTAGGTCGAACTCAATACAAAAAAAAAAAAAGTTGATTTCAAGTTACAACAATTTGACTTGTTAACCCGTTTCAAAACTTAAAATAATTCAATATATATTTTTATTTACTAATTATTTCATTATTTCTTTTCAAATAATTATATTTTAATCTTCTTAAATCCTTAATTAGATAGATACTAAACTAATCAACTAAAGGCTATAAAATTAATATAGTAAATAGATAAGTGTGAGGTCATTGAATTTATAATTTTGTATGTTATGATTCTTACTGGCTTTGCCGCCATATAGATTTGAATTATATATGATAGTTTGATTGTTGTTTTTACATACTAGTATATATTTATACATTTTTAGTTTTTATGACATGTAGTCATTTGAATTTTGAATAGTTGATGCTGATATTCGAATTTTGAATTTGTAATCGTATATGTTATGTTTTTTGATGGCTTGTAGTTATATAGATTTGAATTGTGTTTGATAGTTTGATGATTGTAATTGCAAAATTAGTATATGGTTATGTCTTATTTGTTTTTACAGCATTTAGCTGTTTGAATTTGAACTTTCAATAATGATATTATAACCTTAAATTTGAGAATATGTATGTTGTGGCTTTTAATGACTCGGGAGTCATATGGTTTTGAACTATGTTTGATAGTTTGATTTTTGTCATGTTGATGCATGGATCACGAGAACGAGTATTTGATTCTTTAAATTTAATTCAAAAGTATAAAACTTATGTCCAACTTAATTTTGAACAAAATGAATCGATAATTTTTTATTTTTATCATAAGTTGACCGGTTATGTTTAAGTTGCAAGTTAAGTTGGGTCAAAAATTTGACCCACAAAAATAAAAGAGTCTAATTAAGTTAATTTTTATGAAATACTCGTGTTTTAACCTGGCTCGTCAACTCTCAATACGACTTGATTGCTACCCCATTTTTATAATTCACGTTTTAAATATATTATCTATAATTCATGTTTTAAATATATTATCAATCAAAATAATAATTTTCTTCCTTTCTCTTTTTATTTTTACATTATTTTTAAATTTTTTACATCAATTATTTCCCCATTAAAATATACATACAAACAACGCCTTGCGTCCGGTTGAGTTGTATGGGTTTCAGGTAGTTCTAGCCGTTGGGTTGGACACATGTGTTATTGTCATTGGTAAATGTCATGGGGTCTATATTCGACATCTGAAGCCTTCGAATGTAATTATGTGAATCTTTTTTTCTGTGGGTAGTTCACACCTGCGTGGGGGCAAATACTTGGTTTTGTTTCGATTTTAGCACTTAAATCACCAAACGCTTAACCATACTCTGTAACTAAAATTCAATAATGTCAACATTTTGCCCTAATAATTTCGTGTACCCATTGGTCGTTCAATTTGGTTATAACAACCATCCCTAATTTTCTTTTACATGTCGCATGACAGACTCAACTCATTTATAAACATCTACATACATTTTTTAGGGAAAAAAAAAGTCATTTTGGTTGAAAAGTTTTTTTAAAAGATAATTTTCCATGACCACACGGTGGTTGTTTCAAACTTCATCAACGTTGAACGTTTGATTTAATAACATATAGTATACTCTTGAAAAAAAACATATAGTATACTCTTAGCACAGATAAAAATAAAATAAAATTGTGACACTTATAATTTTACAAGTCATTCTATACATTTGCACGTATGTTTAATTTCTTGCACCCTTAAAAGCTAATCCAATAGTCATCCAATCCTAAGAAATTAGATGTACCATGGCTATGTTTGTTTTCTAATTATGGTGGGTGGAAAATTTTTAGTGATTTGAGTGGTGAGATAAATTAAGTTTGGTGTTAAGTTGTAAAAGATATAGAAATTTTAAATTATATATACGTGTGTGTTATGTATTTAATACGTAATGATAATTGTGTGATATGATAGTATATAAATGTCAGTAGAAAAATTATATAAATATATATTAACGTGATTGTGAACATATATAGTAATTGAAAAATAATTATTTAGTTATAAAAAGTAAAAGATGAAAAAATTTTAATTTGAATAAAATTTGTAAGAAAATATATTTTGTATGTAAGATTTTTGAGTGAACCCGTGAATATTAGAAAATAAGTAACCAAACAAAACCCATATATTTGATTCATTACCCGGTTGACCCAAACCTGGTTTAAAAAAAAGTAAAAAAAATGAAAAAGAGAAGTTGCATATTTATTTTTTAAAAAATGTAAATAATGGGAGAATAATAAATACGTGAATGTCGAGACATGCATTTATGATTGAATGTTGAACCCTCACTGTGCTTGCCTCTTCTGATGTTGCAGTGGCAGGAAATAAATACCACATAAGCAGCAGTACAACAGGGAATTAAAAATTTAAAGTAGGAAAAAAGGTGCAGGCCAAATTAATTAATTATATAAAAAAAATTGTAGCATTTTCAAAACTAATTATCCTTTAATGCTCTATGATACATCAAATTAACTTCTTCTTTTGTTCAACATTGTGGTTCAATTACAACTAATGTTATCAATGTGTGACAGGGATTTGTCTGAGCCCTTTCCCCCTTTTTTTTTTCCTTTCAGATTTTAAGGGATCAAAGATCATTGTGATGAGGGATTGTTGAAGTATCTATTCCCTTCTCTGTTACACAGAACCCACGTTGACCTGTAAATATTGCATATGTTTCTTTAATTATTATTTATATTTTAAATAATACTAGCAATTCATGCATAGTCCAGGGTCAATACACGTGCAAATAAAATTTAAAACATAATTTATTATGCATATACATATAATTATGTTTTTAGTATGCAATGTTTTGAATCACGTGCAAAAGCTTTCATTTTGTGATTTATCATTTAATTTAATAAAATTATATAATTTGTTAATCACAACACAATACAAAATATTGTGTTTTAAAATATATTAAAAATGTGTATGAAATGAGAGGAAAAATTAAAACAAAAGGTTAGATCAGATGAAGTAAATTAAATAAAAATTAATTAGAAATGATAAAAAAAAAAAAACTGAAAATATTATAAAAGATGAAAAAATGACAAAATAAAAAAAGAAAAGATAGGTATTTTAGTTTTTATATTTAAATTACCAATAGGCAGTTATTATAGAAGTTATTAGCTATAATAAATGGTACATAGATTTATTGGAAGGGCATTTTCATATATATTAAATTACAAAAGTCAGTCATCTTGGGGGTTGCCCCATAATATATAGTACAAATAGATAAATTTTAAAAAAAATTATTTTAAATACACACACACACCACTTGTTAAATTAAAAAAATTTCCCTCGTAGATTTGAGCTATTTAAATTGGTTAGTCCTTAGACCACACATTTTGTGGTGACGCAAGGACAGAAAATATAGGAAGACAAGCAAATGGTCATAATGGCACCAGTTAATATTGAATCTAAAGTGCAGTGTTGGGGAAGTGATGAAATAAGTGTGTAATCAATGAGTTGGGGTGACGTTAGATTCTCAAAATCGAAGAAGAAGTACATAAATAGTAATTAATAGCCATAATGGCTGTGAGAAGGGGGAGACGATTTTAAGGGTGGTGTAATAATTGATGTTAGAAGGAAAATTATTGAATGAAAGAGAGTAAGCCAGCCTCAATTTTGTTGGCTATTTATTGGCATGCGTAAGCTGCCCAAGCCTTAAAAGAAAGTGTGTTGAGAATTGAATTTAATCCCTTTGTTTGGATGAAAATTATGGAATGTTAGGAATAGTGCGGAACAAAACAAAGAAAAAGAAATAATAAAAGTATTTTATTGAATAGTGTGTTTAGAAGTGTAAATTTTGATGGAAGAAAATTTGCATCCTAATCAAGTTATTTTTATTTTTTCTTTTGATTTTTTGTTGTATTATTAGCTACTTATTTGTTTTTTTTTTTTTTTTTTGTGATCGTTGTTAAATTTTAATGGTGTTAGATGGAAATTTTAATATGTACTGAAAGTGGTTTTTTCTTTCTTTCTTTTTTTCTTAAGACTTTCTCATGGGAGTTCTAGTGGATTGAATTACTTTATTCGAATTTTATTAAATTTAAAAATATTTTAAATTTAATTTAATTTTTTTCTTTTTTTCCAAACGTAAGCTCACTACTCTACAAAATTCAATCAAATCACGTCGGACATGATTGTGCTATACCCCTAGATTGGGGAGAAAATACAGAGACCCCTTGAGTGCACTATCGAACATTTTATCAATTTATGAATTTAATCAATTCTCATGTTATTTTAAAATTTGTGCTCAATTTTCTTTCTTCAGAAAAAAAATTAGATTTTATTTTTCTATTCCTCTTTAAAACTCGACATTTAAATCTAGTATTGATTTTTTAAAATATATTGTACTAACCATTCAATTGAGTAAGGGGGTATTTTAAAAAGCTTATAAACTATTCAAAGAAGTTTTGAAGAATTTATAAGCTTATCAAATATGTTTAATAAAATTTTCAATTAAAGAATTTATAGCAGGCTTATTTAATCTTGCAGTCAATGATATACACTGAGTGTAAATCTTCTAACATATGTCACAAATTGTGACGTGTTCAAATCTAAAATTTTCCAGTTTGTCTATAAATAAAATTTAAAATACTATTTAATAAAAAATATAGTAATGATTAGTAATTTTATATTTTTATATAAAAATAATAGATGAATAAAGTAATCATATACACAAAAAAAAAATTAATTTTTTATGCTGAAGCTAAAAATTTTAAAAATATTACAAAAATACTTAAATTTATTTATCTTAAATATTTCAATGGTTTCTACATTATTTATTTATTTTTAAAAATAAAATAAAAATACTATTGGCTAAAGTAATATAATTTTAATTATTCTGTATTTTCGTATTCACATAATAGGTGAATAAAACAAATATATATAATTTTATTTTTTCTTAATTTTAATATATATATATTTTAAAAGAATTTAAAATTAATTTTAACTCTTAACATACAATGGAGATATTTAAATTTATGTATCTTAAACATTTTAAGATTTCTATGTTATTTACTTATGTATTTATTTTGGTACTATTTATTTTTATATTTTTTTGTTAATTTAAATGTTTTTTTTTCTTTTTTTTTTATTTTGAGGTTTAAATTTGTGTCACAAATAGATATATACATATCCAAAGATCTACACTTAGTGTATGTCATCAGGTGTTGGATCAGGAGGACCATTTAGAGCTTATTAGTTATTTAAAAATAAATTAATTTTTTAACTTATTTTCAAATATTTTATAAATTACTTGATTATACATATTAAAAATGATAAAAATACATTCAATTAGATTATATGAATAATATTTAGTTTATTTTTTTATTAGTATATTAAAAATATATAATTAATTTTAATTATAAATTTTAACAAAATCTTATAAGATAATACACTAAATTATATTATAAACTTTTTAAGACTAAGATATATTTACTTATAAGTTATATGAACTTAAAAACTACCAAAAAAAATTTTTGCCAAACAGCCTCTAAGTTATTGTATTAATATGAAAGCAACATGCAACATATCTTGAAAAATCTCATTGTAATTAAAGTGCCACAATGACATTGTCATAAAACGAATGAAAGAGCGAACCTGACTCTAACTGGATTTTGATGAATACACCTGCATAGAGCATGGTTGTTAGTATGCAAAAGTTGGGGTATAACATTATATAACATATATTAATATTAATTTTTTATAAAAAATTACGATACAAACAAATTTTACATATTAAATAATCATTGAAAGTAATTTTCAATTTATTATCCTTAGAATAAAATAAATAATAAAGAATTAGTTAAATCTAGCTATTAAATTGGTTAAAAAAACCAAGAATATTAGCAGTAAAAATTAGAGAATTTGACCAATATTTAGCAACTCAATTTGTTAAAGTTTTTGAACATAAGCAATACTCAGCCACTTAATTTACAAAAATTTTAAACTTCTAGCAATGCCCAGCTATAATTCATAAAAAAAAATAAAAAAAAAATAATGTGTCTAAATTATTCATAAATTGTGCATAGAAAAATGAAACATTGTAGTAGGAAGGATAACCTATTTTATGTTTTATTTGAAGTAAATAATGAAAATTTAACAAAACTCTTGAGAACGTGGTAGAATTTCATGTTTGTAGTGGAAAATGAGATGTAACAAAATTCAATTGAATTTTCATATTTTATGATTATTTTTCCTTTTGTTGTTGAAAAAACTTTAGTAACAAAACAAAATCTTTGAAAGGCCACTTTCAATAACACATGCACCTATGGGCCATAATGCATGATATTGAAGGTGATTACCATTGTTTGTGAATGATGCCATGGAGTGCACAATTTTGTGCCATTAATGACTATGGTTTAGAGGGATAAACTTTGGTCAAAACTATGGGTAACAGATTTTGTTTAATATCTCATTTAATATTTGGAATTAGTGCGTAAATCACGTTGGGCAGATTTTGGAAAGTCATCTATTCATCTTAATCAAGATTTATGGGTCAATTCAGCCCAACGGTATGTATCATTAAAGTACTCAAGAGGCCCATTAATTCATTAATACAGTGCGGTGTTTGCGTAAATAGTAGCCGATAAAGGGGTATTTCCATAGGAACGTGTAAAATTTGACCGTTGCTAGCGCCCTTTATATGTAAATATATGCGAAAACAACTTGCCCACGTTTCAGAATTTGAACTCAATTTTTTCATCGCCGTTGGAGAAGCGAAGAGAATTGCGGTGAAATCAAAGGTTTCTAAAGAAAGCGCAAGGAATTTTTGAAAGACTCAGCCTGTTTGTGTGAGTTTTTTATCTCTTAAACCCTACTTTTTTTTTGAGTAATTTCCAAGAACCACGAGTGTTGATTTCATGTTGTTCCATTGATTCTTTCTCTTGAAAGTTTGAGAGCGTGTTTGGGTGAAGGGCTGTGAATGGAAATCTGAGAAATTGAAGTTGGAATCTCAATTTTCAAGGTTCCGAATACGTAATAGTTGCGTGTGCAGTAAATTGAAGGGTGTTGCTTTGAATCTAGTGGGAATATATGATTCCTCCCTTGTATTGCAATGTTCTTTGACGCTTTTCTTTTTTCGTTTGGAAAATTGCTGTTATTTATATAGTTTCAAACTAGTTATGCATCATTTGGTCTCTTAGTTTCTTTTCAGATATTTAATGTGCAAGTTACAATTGATCAAATCTAATGTACATGACGAATAATTCAAGTCAGGAAGGAAAGGTGACATTGCCCGAATATTTATTGATTGATGATTTGGCATGTTTGATTTCCTTAAGACAGTGTTTTACGCTTTTCTTCGGCTGTCTAATTATGGAAGGAAATAATTAGTTGTACAGCTAAAATATTCTCTCACATTTGAGCCTATATTGCTAAGTCGAACATAGTCTGTTAATTTCTGAAGGTAGAATTTCTCTGAACAAGTGCACATGGCAACCCCAGCTCAACGCCTGATCAAGGATCAGAACTTAAATTTACTCTACAATGGTAAGCGTGGCTTCTATAGCTAATGATCTCTGGAGTAAATTTTCTTGTCAGCTATTGTGGGCAGACATTACCTCATTCATTGAGATCTTACTAGGTGCTATTACTGGGGGCAAGACTAATAATGTCGCCAAAGCAGATAAGAAAGGAGGACTTGGTGGTGCAAGGAAAGCTCTCAATGACATATCAAACTCAAGAAGGCCTTCTGTGGTTCATTCAACAAAGAAAGAGAATTCCAAAAATGTCATTTCTGTTGAGAAAGATCCCTGTGACCCTACAGTGAAATTCTCAAAGGCGCCTGAGAAAGGAAAGATTGAGGGTAGGAGTAGGAAAGCACTCACTGATGTAACAAACTCCGTGAAGCCATCTTCGCAGCAGGAGTCAATGGTTCGCCGAAAGTTTGACACTGTTGCTGGACAAAATGTTCCTACTTCTCTGGCAGAGGAGAGATTTCTGCACGATCATCAGGTATGCATCAGGGCACAAGCCAAAGCTGTGGAAGTGGACTATTTCTTAGAGACAGTTGGGCTGAATAATGGTAAAGAGATAAACTTCGATTGATAATAATCAGCTGTCCCAGTAGTATTTCTGTCTAGCTAACTAGTTTGCACTTGTCTGCAATCAGATAAGCCTGCAGAGCTATCGGCTAAGGGGGCACATAACAAGTCATCATCAAACAAGGTAACTCTTGCAGTATTTTTATTACATCTATTTATTGAGTTTTTAGAGTACAAAGATCTAAATTATGACATGATAACTAATTGGCCATTCTTTCAGCCCAAGAGTAGCGTGAAATATACAGAAATGGAAGAGATTCCAGGGCGGCTCCTTGAAATTCAAGTTCCTCAGTGCAAGAAATCTGAGCTCCCCGGCTTCAGCTCACCTACTTGTCAATCTCCTAAATCGCCAAAGCCACCGTATGCAAATTGGGAGGATGATTATTTTTCTGATCTGAAGGTGGTTGAGACACCTAAACTGCTGCTGTATCCTTGAAGCCCCTATCATCTGTTAGCTCAAGGCAAGAGATTATCCGATGATAATCCCCGCCTACTCGGTTTAAGGTTTTTTTGCCTTATTTTTTCAGTAAATGAGGAAGCAGATCTCTCATGATCATGTTGAACTCTGATTCTTATATGTTAGTCTGAATTTTGAACAATAGCATCCGTTAGAAAGGATTGCAAACGCCTGGTTGTTGTATGTGAGAAAAATGTAGTTTCTTCTCTAATACAGTGATGGAATTGCTCTTGTTTTAGTCTCGCTATCTTACTAAGTGTGGAATAATTCACAATTGGATTTGCAAGTAGGCACTTCTTTAGCCCTTTATTCAATTAGAACTTCTATTTGATTTGAAAAAGCATAAAAAAGTAATTTTTTTCGAGATTTGGCATATCTCAAAAGAGGGCCAACATAAATTGGTTGGTAGAGGCTGGTGTTTAGGCCAACGAGGGGCACTTGCGTCACGACAACCAAATCCGCGAGGGCAGTTTCGTCCATTGGCTCCAAAAGCTCATCTCTTCCCTTCTTACAACACACACACATTCAAAAAGCCTAAAAATTCTGAGGAGAAAATACTTCACACCGGAAGAGGAAGACAATCCAACGATTTCAAAATCCTTGCCTCTAAATATCATCAGACGGCTGTTCTCTGGCCGGTTTTTCATGATCCGAAGACCATCATTTGCCGTTCCTTGATCCGATCGCGACCCCGCCTCACGGCGGCGCATTTTCGTGGTTTCTTTCAGTTACGTGGTTCTTCTGCTGATAAGCATGCGAATTGCAGCAGAGGGAGTTAAATCAATCTAAGGTTGAATTTTTTATTGTTCTTTTTTGGAAATCTTTTTGTAACTGGATTTTGTGAGTTGAGCATAGTCGGAGGAGGATGAATGATCTGAAATTCTGGAGTTGGTTTTGCACCGTTTACAGTTATACGAATTGGAAATATTAATTTTATTTCTTTTCATTTTTTTCTTTTGATAATTTATGTCTAGTTTTATTTATCGGTTTTTTGTGCTATCGTCGTCGTAGGAGAAAGGAAATCTGCCTTTGAATTTTTGTGCGTTGGCGCTAATTGTGTTGTCTGGATCCGTGGCTTCCGAAGAAGCCGCAGGGTTTTCTTCCCCTTCTTCAACAAATGTAGATTATCTCTGCAAAACCCTAATTTTAGTTCTGCCTACATGAAAAGATCAGGGAATTGCAATACCTTTTGCTTTTTATTACATATTGTCTCCGCTTAATTTTTATAGCTTTATGTATCAAGAATTTCTGATAATGATTTTAGCTTAATCATATTTGTTAATAAAATTTGTTAGTGATATAAATTTGAATTTCTGCTTGATTTAGATTGAGTTTTGTTTGCAGGAGCACATTAAATTTGTATTAGGGAAAAAATTTGCAAAATCTGATGTGGATGTAGCAAAGTTTTGATAAATATGAATCTGGACTTGGTGTGGCTTAGAACTGTGTTCTAATTCTTGAATATTCATTTTTGGATTTCACTGTGAAGGTTCTTCAAGCAATTTGGTTGAATATGAATCTGGATTTGGTGTGGCTTAGAACTGTGTTCTAATGGTAGAATATTCACTTTTCGATTTCACTTTGAAGGTTTTTTGAGCAATTTGGCTGCGGATAATTGATGAAAATGGAGACAAATACCTGTGATATTTATCACGTGGATGCAGATGCCCTTTTGCCTCCTCGGAAGCGGCTTCTGGCTGGATTGAAGAGACAGAGTTGTGATGTTATTTCTCCTGCACCATCTACTTCTCGTAGTTTTGAGACCGAATATGATGCCCGCCTCAATAATCTGTTGAGATTGCACTTGAGTGACCCTAATCTTTCGAATGAGGAAATTGCTGAAGCCTCTAGACGTGCTGCTGTGAGCGCTGCAGAGGTTGCAGAGGCTGCAAGGGCTAATGCTGAAGAGAAGGCTGCAAAAGCAGCTAAGGCAATGGCCGCTGCCAAGAGTGCTTTGGATCTCGTTGCCACTCTGACAGAGGAGACTGCCAAAAAGGAAAAATGTCAAAAAAAGAACAAGATGAAGAAGCATGTACCTGTACAGGCATTTTACAATAAGAACAAGAGAAATACTAGTTGTAGAACAGATGAAGAATTGGCCCGCAAGTTGCATCAGGCTATCAACAGCTCCCCAAGAATTTTGAAGACCATGCCGGGTTCTGATTCAAAGAATCAAAAGCATAAGAAGCTGAAGACTTCTGGTTCTTCTGAGAGAACAAGTGATGGCAATGTAGTTCCTCCTGAGGAAGGAAATAGGCGTTTCACCAATATGAGCAACAATAATGGTGTAGGAGAGGGGGGCACAGAAGGTCCTGTAAAGGAGATAGATATGATTATGGTAGATTTGAACACATCAAAACATGATAGAGATGGCAAATCCAGTGTGGGTGATGAAGCAGGAAGGCGACCAAGTGAAACAGATAAGCTGAAGCTAGAAAATGGAGTTGGGGCTCCATCAAAGGATAAATTCTCTGAACCACAGGATAGTGTTGGCAAAAAGAGGGGAAGAATCAAGCAGAAAAAATTGCCCTTGAGCATTTGTAGTTTCAGGGATCAAACCAGCCCCAAAGAGGAGGGGAAACCTCGAGGCGGAGAGAGCCCCAGCCCAAGTGCAGCGGGCAAGCAGCCCTTCTCTGTGGGGTCTTCCGGCGATGGGTTGATGCCTGTTGAGAGAACATCCTGGAAGTGCCAGGCATTCAGGGCACCTGCATGTGTTACACAAAATAAAGTTATGCAGTCTTAACATTCATGGTTTTACATGTCACCGTAGGAATCAATGGTCAACTGGAGGCCAATCTGCTTGTTATCCTTCATCAGCTTGTGAGTACACTCTCGTGTTTTTGAACTTTGAATGTATATTATATCTACTTGACGCTCGCATTTGGTTTGTCGAATGTCAAGTATAAAGCACGCATTATAATGCGGACGTGTTCCCCTTCTTCGTCAATTCCGAGAAGTGAACAAGTAAGCAAGTGTGTGGTTATATACATTTTTTTCCCTCTTATATGTAAAATTGTTGGAGGAATCTTCCTTGTGCTGGGGTTGATGGGCAACCAAGAAAATTGGCTAGTATAGAGAATATCAAAACCGCTAGGGAGACCTGAAATGATCAGTTATTTTTCTTTTTCCTTCTTTCTGAAGTGATCAAATTGTTCTTTCATCACAATGGCTGTCTGTGGTTGCGAGACTGGAAATTATTTATCTAAATATATGTAGTTATCTATCAAGCAAGCCTTTCCTAACATTCAAGTTGATGAAGTCTGCTCTTAATTGACTTGGAACAACTATGAAATAAGAGGTAGTCAACCAAAAATCGATGGAATGATTTCATGGCAGCCATATTTCATTTCTTGATGGTGAGCCATCCTAGAGCTATTGCATAAATATCTGTTGAAAATTTCTATTGGTATCAAGTACGTTCACTATTTTTAGTGAATTAATATGCAAATGAAAGTTTCGGGAATTATAGATATTTAAAGCCCTTCATGAGACTCTTGTGGAACAAGATAAACAGTGCCATTCACAAAATAGCCTATAAACAAATGTCAATATTATTAGCTATGATTGTTTTACAATTTTGGAACTCAAAAACATATACTCGTTCTTTACATTTTTAATTTTTTTTTATTTCTTAGTTTTACATTATTTTTGAAATAAAAATATTTAAAATACTAGCCCAAATATCTGACGCACCAGAGTTAACCTATCGATGCACACCAACTCATACATGTCAACACTATTCCATTCTGGTGAATTACGTGAAAAAAATGGCTGATTTGTTACCAATGCTCTTGCAATTTTCAAGAATCTTACCGGTCACGGCTACTCCCTTGTATCATCTGCTGACCAATGTCATATCTAGGATTCCAGGAGTTACTGTGTTAATCCTTGTAACTTTTGCATATCAAATGTTTCTTCGCGCGTGTCCGCAGCCTTTTTCCCCCCTTCATTACATCGACGAACCCATCTTAGTTAGATCCATTAACACATAAGCCTCCACACCGACGTAATTGGAGTCAGATATGACAATAAAGATGATGAATTCTAGGCACAACCCAATTGGGCACATGCGTGATGCGTTCTTACATTTGGCCCTTTAGTTATGGCTTTGCATGGGCTGTTAGGCAATTGGGCTTCTCTTTGTAATTTGTGCTGCTGGACTATTGCCTGTTTCTGGCTGTAGAATTCTCTCTTCTCCTTCTCTAGATCTTCCAAGTTGGGCGTTAAAATAAGGAAGTTTGATGCTGCAAGGGCATGATTAACAACAATATAGCGCAAAACCCAATTCATTTATTTACTTTGTGATAGAGATCAACTGCGTGGACAAGGATCACTAGATTCACACACGCGCGCACATTATATTAAGAGATATAAAGAGAATACATTGAGAAGGAGCACAAGACCAGAACAAACCATCAGAATTCAACGCTGCATAAAGAATCCAATAATTTTTTCCTTAAGCAAATTGGTGAGAAGCCGGGAATGATCTTGTACTACCCATTGCCCTTCATCTCCTCAGGAATACAAATAATTCATGGCTATGTTAGTTTTCCTTCCATCTAGAATAATACGGATATTTTAATAATGATATAACAAACATAACTCTGATATAATAGACTACGTTCAACGTGCATGTTATGCATGAAATTGGATGATGGTTTCTTGTTTTTCGTGTTTTGAGCTATTCTCTCAAAAATTAGCCCCATTTTACCGTATCTCATGGGAAATCTCATGAGCATGTCCACTTCAATTGTATTCCAAAAAAAACATGTAATTGGTGCCACCTTTAATAATATTAAATTCGTTTTACTAGTCATATCCCAAAGCAATTTCATAAACGTAAAAGAAATTCATTTAACTATAGTTTGAAATGTCATTTTCCTTGACTAAGAGTTTTGACTTATTGAAAGCTAGTTTGATGTGGAACGCAAGTGGGAGTTTAGTGGACGCGTGTTTCTTAATGAAACCACCAAATTTGGATACTAGTGGATATGATTGCTTCTACAATTCAAAATCAAGTCTTTAATACAATGTTCAAGACTTGTACAGGGCATCAAGTCTAAATCCATCAAAAAAGAAAATTGATTTCCATGTGAACTTCACATGGGGATCCTCACATGCTTGTCAAATATTTTGATAGATTTGAAGTATTGAATCCTTAATAAAATGGATCAAGCAAAGATCTCACCAACAAGTGGAGTTGGTTTTCTAAAAATTTAATGTTCTGGGTTTCAAGTCTAATAAAAAATAATAATATTTATTTACTTTTACTAATAGTTATCAAAAAAAATTACTCATTGAACCATAATCTATCTATTTGTACTATATACAAAGGCTCTTACCCTTAGACTTTAGTTTTTGGTTGCCGCGGAGTTAGATTACTTGTTTACCGCTTAACTCTATAAATACCTGAAAATGGCAAAAAATAAAAGTTGCCATAAGTATGCAAAAATTACTATAATTACAGTAAAGTAAATGAATACCAACAATATTGAAGAAATAAATGTTTTATTCGTGATGTATATGAAAATGAAAGTTGTGCCAACATCACTACAAATAAATTAATTATATAAATATTATTAGGTTTATAAGTGCGCCAAAATTTCTTGTTTCTAATTAATTACAAGTCGATGTACAGATGCAAAGGGTAATGCTTGTTTCCCAATTTGGGTGCGGGATTAAAGGGGAGAGATTTTAATAGAGTAAGAAAATTATGTTTGGTAACAAGACGTAAGACCGAGGAAAAAATTAAAATAGTTTGAATTTGAATACTTTTATATATATTTAATATATAATAATAATTAAATAATGTAATAGTATATAGATTAAGTATCAATGCTAGTGTATGTGTGTGCATATATAGATATATATATATATATATAAATGTTTGAAAATAAATATAATAATTAATTAATTATACATATAAAAAAGAATAATTTTGAATTTTAATTTAAATAAAAATTTTGACGTGCAAAATGTTTGTTTTGGTAAAAATTAACCAAATTAGGTTTCAAACCGTGCTAGTGCTTCTCTTGACAAATAATAAATAAATAACATACTCTCAATTATTAGATTTAAACAAAAGTCCTAGTAACTCTAAAATCAAAGTCAACCAGCTCAACTGCAAATTGAAAAACTTAATTCAATTGCTTGTACCCTTTGTGAGATCGATTCCTAAATTCTTAAATGCCTTCCTCTGATCCAAATTAGACAATTAGGAATATTAAATAACAAATCATTCACAACCCAACAAGACACACGCTAAAGAAGGCCATTATTCTACTCAATGCCACACATGAGTCATCACCCTCTAGGGGGGAGGTCCCATATGTGATGTACCAAAAGGAAAATAAAGAAAAAGGTAGTGGTGAACATGGGAAACCCCCTGTTATCCCACTTCATACCACTGACAAGGGGTTTTGTTTGTAATAAAATAGCGATGTTTTATATTATAATAATAATTTTATTTGGCATGAATAGTGGGGCACAACCTGGAAACGACTTGTAACGAGAAAAAGAAAGGGAAAAAAGAAAAAGAATAAGAAAGTAGAAGAAGGGAGAAAAATTGAAGTAGAAGACAGATCTCAAACCTGTCTTCTCATTGGAAGTTTGTGGTATATTTTGACTTTTTGTCCCTCGTGGGGCCCCAGAAAATGAGGGGTGTAACTTTATTGAGTTGGTGAGGACTGATCTAATGCAAACGCGTTTCCATTGTAACATTTATAAATAAAATAATAATAAGGGAAAATTTGAAATAGAATAAATTTAGGGAAAGCAAGTGCAGATTGCATTTCGTGTCTTTAGTCGTATATTCTCTTCTTTACTTAGGGTTAAGGTAAAAATACCGTTAGGCTTACCTTTTTCATTTTTCCTTTATATGTGTTTTTTTAATTTTTATAGAAAATATAAAATAAATTATGATATCTGCGTCTTAGTTAATACTCATATATAAAGAAATTACAATGTGTTTTTTCAATTTTGATTTGATTGGATTTTCTTGCTAGTGTTTCAATATAGAAGAAACTCAAATTTTGACTAATGCATCAAAACGTGGCATGCTGTAAATTACTTAATTGACCCGAACTCCAAATTCGCCACTATTTCCACAATTACGTCTATTACATCTGTCCCTAGTTTTTTTCTAACACTTGTTTTGTTTTATTTTTATAAAATGTCACACCATTTTATAATTTGTAGGCATTGCGTGCAACATAATTATAGTGGCTGGCATGGAATAATGTTTCTTGAGTTTGTTTGCTCTTAAAGCAACGATTATACCATGTTTAACAAAACAATTACATATAAAGTATTTGATGTAAAATTGTTAGGAGGGCAATAGAATTTTACACAAATTTTACTACTTATTTTAAATTAATTCTACTGCTTAAGATAATACCAGTTGGATAGAGTTATTTTGATTAGTTTTGATAAGATTAAAAGTTGATTTAGAGTTGGGATCAAGGATCCAATTCTTTACCAATTAAACTATCCATTGTAATTGAAATATTTAGGTTTGATATAATTCCTTTTTTTTTTTCTATTGTTATACATGAGTTCAAATTTTCCTTTTTTCTTGGGCACATTTACAAGTCTATTGTCTATGTACTTCCACCCGCGTTAAAATAAATAAATATAAAAAATGAAGGAAAATAAATCTAATTGTGGGGACAACAACATGAAACAAGATTGTAAAAGACTTCGAAGCCACCATTTATGCACTAATTATGTATTGAAAGATAAAGTATTACATAATATAAAAATATTATTCTATGTATTAATTAGAAGTGGTAGCTTGATGTAAATCCTGCCCAAATTCAACCAAGTAATATCTTGATTGAGGTAATGTGTATGTATGTAGGAGATTAGATGTTTATATTTGGTGAAATATTTATCAGTTTTAACTCAATTTACTTGATTTAAACCACATCGTAAAGCAAGTAATTTGTGATTTTGTTTGAATGATTTTCATCAAAAAGACGCTACACTTTCAATGAATAATTAATCACCATGCACAAATATGTAATTATATTACACGATAATAATTTAGTTTTAAATAAAACTAAATTTGCATAAAAAATATCGGGCTTTCCTTTCCAACTTGCATTAACATGAATAAATGCCGGTCATACTTATCCCCATTCTTTTAAACTAAGATGCGGTGCAATCACAAAAGTATATGATATAATTAAAGCGAAAAATTGAATGCAACAGAACCTTACTTGCTTGAATTGTAGCAATACAATTCAAATGCAAAAAACTTAAAGAACTCAAGCAAAAATCTATTACAAACAACACATGCAGTTAGTTAGTACGTCATGATTCATTTGAGAAATAAATCGAGTTGACTTGATTTGGATTCGACTCCCCAAAAATTGAGTTATACTAAAATTTAAGAGAAAATACAAAAAATAATAATTATATTAATCAAAGCAGTCAAGAGTTGTTTCAACCTCACCAAGAAAGCCCATTCAGAGTACTAAACTCTAGCCGAATAACCTAATATATACAAGAAATAAATCACATTTTAAGTGTGTGGGAGTGTCGTAAGTAAAATAAAAAAATTAATTATTTCTACTGGCATTATGATTGATTTAAAGCTTGCTTCGGTTGATCTAAGTTTCTTTGTATTGATCTGACTATGGATGACAATGGAATAGAAGTGAGGTAGGAGATGCCTCCATTGCCCCTGCCCTCATTGTCAATTTGTGCTATCTTATCTCGCTTTCGCGCTATCACCGGTCATAATTCTCTCAAGGTGTCTTGTTGGAAAAAATTATTAAATTCAAAATTAATTTATTAAAATATTATAATAAATTACTATTTTTACATTTATAATAATTGATTAATGAGTTTAGTATAGTGAAAATGTGTTTCAACCTTTGTATTGGTTAAAATGAAAAATTTTATGTTTTTGTTTATTGTAATTAATTTATGTTATGTTTGTTTATGTTTTTAGGTGCATGTTTTTCTCAAAAATTTTATAAAAATAAAAGATAAAAATAAAAATGTATAATGATTGCAGTATATCTTTATGTATGGAAAAAAGCAAAATAAACATAGCCTTAGTTTTTTCATATTTTATGATTTTTAACTTAGAAAAAATATATTTGTTTATGAAAAAGTGCATATTTTATTTCAATTAAAGTTTATATTTATTCACAATTAATTCTTTTTATAAAGTTTTACTTTAATATTAAGAAGAGTAATGAAATTATTAGTTAGATAGACTAATTTTTAAATCAACCAAGTTAATTTATAATTATGGTTTATAATCTATTTTAGTTAAAATAATATATATTTTGGTTAGTTTATGGTTTATTTCAAATAAACAATATATATTTTTATATATAATAATTATAATTACATATACTATTTAAATAAAGTGAGCGAGGGGCTGGGGATATGGTGGTGCTACATTTCCATATCCCCCACTCCATTTAAAAATAGGGAGGGGATATCTCTCAACCTTCATTTCATTTTTCATTCCATGAGATAGTTGTTTGCGATTATCTACTTTAATTGTTATTCCTAATCCTACTAAATAGAGGTTGATTTGGGTGAACTGTCCATGATCTCTATTACATTGATCTGTGTGCATTGCGACTTGAAATTGATTGAATAAATCTCAAATCAATCCAACTACTCCAATTTCATTGTTTTCATCTATACATTGTAGTGGAATGATTCACGGGCTCTATTTAACTCCCAAATCTCTCCAAACACTTATATTCTTCTTTAAAATCTCAGACAAGTGTTAGTCATAACTTTTTTGAGCTAGATAGTATTAACTTATTCAATTATTCTTTTGTCATATTCAACTTCGACTTGATATTTGTTTTAGGATGTGTTTAGTCTGAGACTTTCAACTCAATTCTCCATAGAGGAGATTTGAAGTTCATAAAGTATACACTGTTGGTGTCATTGAGTAGGTATGTTGACATTAAAAAGAATCCTTCTTCTTCACTCATAGATTCAAACCCACAACTATTTTTCAGTGGAATAAGAACAATTTGGATGGAACACACATGCAAAATACTTAAATACCCAAAATACAAAAACAACAATATATGCTTATTTACCTTTTTCTATTTTAATTATACTCATGCATTTATCTTGGATTTATAGCACATAAACAAGAGACGCAAATGAAAAGAACAACGAGAAGAAAAAAAAACAAATTATTTTTATGCTAATGTACAAATTTATTTTAGAAATAACAAAATTAATATATTTTAAATAATAGATAAAAAATATTTACAACTAAAATTATAAAAATATTTAAAATTAAAAATAAAAACATTAAAACAATTAGAAGATTTTGGAAGAGCGTGTAAATACAAACAATAAGTTTTCAAAAGAATAGCGAGAAAGAAGAAGATAAAAAAAAAAAGAAAGAATTCGAGATAAAAGTAATTGTGTTAGTTTACATTTTTTGTAGCCTCAATAACCCAAAATTTTAATAATATTGTACAGATATCTCGTCAAATACAGTGTGAATATAAGACACGAGTTGGAGAAAAACAAAAGAAAAAAAATAAAATTAAAAGGGCAAAAAAAAAAAGAAAGAAAGGGAAAAGTAGGTCTTTGGAAAGAAAATCGGAGAAAAAAGGTTTAGGTGACTGTGCCATCTTGAAATCCTAGCCACACGCTGTTCATCTGCATATCCTCACCGTTTTGATATCACAATCACCACTCATCTTCTTCACCTTATCTGCTGCATTTCATTTCCTATTCTCCTGTATTCAAATCCAAATTGTGTAACATGTTTCAATTTAAAATTACGTTTGTCTTTCATCTGTTCAGTCTCTAATATTTAATTTGATTTGGTTTTAACCTTTTTAATGTAATTTTGACCAAAGTACCATAAAAAAAGTAACTTATATAATGTTAAAAAGATTAAAGTGTAATTAAAATAAAAGATTAATGAATTGTGAGGTTAAAAAAAAAAAAAAAAGAGTCTAAAGTGTAACACTATAATCATGTTTGCTATGCACCAGGTTACATGTATATTGAGGAAGAGCCATGTTATCTCACTCTACATAAAAAATACATTTGCAAGTCATATTTTTTTAATTTTAATTATATTAAAATCCATATTATTTTTAATATATTACTCGTCAAAATAAATATTTCTTGTCTTCTTTATTCTTAAATTTTTTACACCAACTTTCATCCCTAATAAATTTTACATCCACATGTATCATACATCATACATAATAATCACAAGATGGGATAAAATATTAGGAATTGGTTCAAAATTTCAAATCTTTTTTAAATTTTAAATACAGTGGGCTGCCGGATAAATACTTACTTTTTATCAGTATTATTATAATCTCACTAGCTTCATTTTATTGCAGTGAAATTAATATGTGATAGCAAAACTAATTTATGTGTTTTTCACAAACTAAAGTTGTTTCATGCCCATGATTTGAAGGTCTATTAATGTGTCCCCTATGAACTTTATTTAACATTAGAGTTTTCTAATTGAATCAACAATTTTATTGAGTAATTATTATGTTAGAAAAACATCTTAATTCCCACCAAAAAAAACGAAAAAAAAGATAGAATCCAATTTTAAACGACAAAGCAACCATCATATATAATTTGTTATTTTTTTTACATGAATTGCATAGAAAATTACTCTTAGTGTTGCCACGAGTTAACAGGCCGATGATTTTATTAGATAAAATAGAAAAAAGTCTTCAAAATTCTTAAATTGCGTTATATTTAGTAAATGCTTTATACAAATACATTGTTGTTGACAATTGTTTGTTATTTTGTTACTTTATTGTGTAAAGTAATTTATTGAATCTGTAACTCTTTAAATTTCCTACCATTGTGTTTGCTTTTATTTATTTATTTTTTTAAAATAATATATATATTTCATTCGTTACATATTTAATTCTTTTCTATTTTTTCCTTAACTTGTACACAATTTTAAAAATTACTCATAAAAACACATATTAAACTATATAAATCAACAAACCTTACTTTATCCAATCCAATGTGAGCCATTAATTAGCGTTAGCTTTACTTGTTATTTGTTGGGAATATGTGGCACAAGTATAAAGTTTAAGTCATCATTGATTTATTTAATTTCTATTTGAAGATTATCTACAAAGCGTATTAAAGATACATAGAGATTACTAAAAATAAGAATGATAGAATGTTGGAAAACGTACAAAATTTTGTCCTAGAGCATGTCTGTACGATGAAGACACGTGCTACTAAAGTTATAATGCATGCATCACGTTAAATTTGAATAAGAATCCTAATTAATACTACGAGTATAGTCAAATGAGCTGATATATTGAATATTTTGCAAATCTAATATGCTTTGTGACATTTGAACATTTTGTTTTTAAGAAAACAAGTTAAAAATGATGCTTATAAATACTAGAAGCTAAACAAGTGTTGACTATGATTACTAGTTATGGCTCTTGCTCTGCTCTCTTGCTATTGTTTATGGCAATTGGAGGTCAAAACAGTTCCCCTATTTTGTGACTACATACATGTAAATAAGAATTATTGCAAGGGGTAAGGTAGACTTTAATATAATAAATGCTATTATAGTTTTATACTTTTTAGTCGTCACATTTGCACATACGAGCTATCGATACACCTCGTTGTACACTAGTACCATTTCCGGTAATGTACCATACAATTTATTTAAAAACATTGGTTATTCATTACAATTACTTGTATTAAAATTATACCTTATACAATTTTAATTATTTATCACTACACACGTGTCTTGAACACTACCTTCTAATTTATGGCTATTAAAATATTGATTTCGTACCCCTATTATGTAATAAATAAATATACCAAAACAGAGCACTCTAAATTTTTATCAGTATCATAAAATGTACCTTTATATGGATTCAAGATCTTATTTATTTATTTCGGGTAAATTGCTGCTGTTTTTGGACATTGGTTAAAAAAAAATTAGATTACCGTAAATTTTGTTTAACATTATCACACTTTTACCATTTTTTTATATTTAATTTTATTAAAGATAATACAATATATTAATAATCTTAGGTTAAAGAGGAAAAAATCTTAATCGTTCGATAGAAAATTAACGGCTGGATCTGATTGATGAGATGGCATGAAATTATCTGCGCCGCGAATCGGAGATGGAGGCGGAAGGCGCTGTCTTGAGTGCAATTACGCAACAGAGCGTTTCCGTACGGCGCTAGGGCATCGAAGGGTATTTTCGTCATTATAGATAATTACGGGGGGCAGTTTCGTCATGGTGGCAAGCATAAATGGGTGGTCAGTGGCGCAATTACTTCTCTATAGCTCATTATCATCGTGTCTGTTCTCAGAAAGTCGAATACAACATTCCAGAAGACGAGGTATCATCGGACGGCCGCTGGTCGACTTCGAGTTGAGGATTCGACGGGCCCCGTCCACAGACGTACGCGATCTGACTGACGCTGCCGAGGCGGCGCATATTTTATATATTTTGTCTACAAGAGCTGCAGCGGAGGAAAATTGCCTGTGAACCTGTGGATATCGGTGGATTTTCACAGGTTGCGCTGAAAAAAAGTGTGAGATTTGTACCATCCGAGGAGGAACAGTCTGAACCCGTGCGTTTTTGGTTTTGCGGGGAGATTTGAGTTTTTTGGACCGTTGATAAAGGTATAAGAAACCCTAAGTTTTTGATAATCTGCGTGATTTATGTGTTGGTTGTTTTTGTGTTGTTGTCTTCACCGTCGTCAGACAGAGAATTCTGCTTATCGAGATCGAAATCTGTGGTTTCAGAGAACCTTTCTAGGGTTTTCATCTCACGGATTTGAATTCAAGATCTGTGATCTCAGGATCTGAATCTGACTACTCGTTAGGTCAAGGCTTCGCTGGGCGAAGCAAACGAAGAGCCTACTCTGAATTTAAACGGATTGGGGGATTTGTTTTGCGCGATTCTGATTTCGAAGATTTGTTTTCACATCTTCGGCTGCGTCTCCCCTGATAGTTTCTTGTTAACGCGTATTATATTATAAGGAAATCTGCCGCAAATCAAGATCTCGCTAGCGAGAATTTTTTTTGTTTTGCCCACGAAGAAACGAACCTTTTTTCAGATGGTTGTTGTAGGCAGTTTTATCTGATTTACCTGGTGAAAGTTGCATGAAATTGATGAAGAGATTGGTCCGATTTCAGCAAATTTGCTACAAAGATGTGGAATGTTTTCTCATTTTTTTCTTATGCGCGCAGTGTTTCTTAGATCCAAAGCTTAGTTGATTCTGATAGATCCTTCATGTAAGTGTTGCTTGCAGATGGGTTAAGCCACTGGAGAGGATTTATGAACGCTATCTAAAGGAAATGGCCCCCATTAGATCTCTCATCTATTCACCATGACACCTCAAGGATGGGCGCTATATGTTCTAATGAAACGAGTGTTTATCTGGGACCCCTTGTCAGCTTTCCTGTAACCCAAAGTTCTTAGGCTTGCTACTTTTAATCTAACACGTTCTTCCATAAATCAAACAACTTTGGGCTGCTTCGATTCTGTGTATTTACTTGTCTGATATGTGATAAATGATAAAAACTCTGTGCATATTAGTCATGAATAAGCAAAAAGTATTAAAAAATATAGTGCTCATATGATGAATTAATTTTTTGAAAGATATTAATATATTAAATTAGTTAAGACTTTGGAGGCTTTGTTGTCAATTCCGTCCTTGCCCTTAAATCTTGGTGATTGTTATTTATCATAGTTCTTGTATTTGAAATTCTTGCTTTTGTTGCTCGTGCAGTTTTCTGCTTTGCAGGCAGTCTACTTGTTGATTTGTGATATCAAAGATATTTATTTTTATTGAAGTAACTTTCGTTACCTATAAAACCATTGAAATGTTGGGATTATTTTGTGAAATATTGCATAGGTGGTTTTATTCTCTGTGCAAATGATTAGTTTGCCATTTTTAGAATGTGCATCATCTGGCATATAATAGAGTGTTAAAATCGAATTCTATATTATCTATGCTCCTGATTATTAGTATGAATTGTTTGACATAATCTGTCTCTCTCTCTAGCTAATGCTTCTGTTCATGTTGAGCTTTTTTAACAAGGTTTACAATTGAATGTTGACGTTTCATGGGTGAAATTTTTTTGAGGCTCTTATACACTTTTTAGATCTCAGCGTATGTTGTGTATGCAAGTTGTTTGTTTACACTGTTCCTTGAATTCATTATTTTTTTGCCTTGCAGAGCTGCCTTTGTAATTGATCAGACAGTGGAATACAAATTGCAGTCGAGTCAAATCATCGAAGTGTCCTGCTTGTAGAGGAATCCAGGAAAAAACCTTTGCTGGAAGATTCAAAGTTGATGGGATAGAGCCTGCATCTGCAAGAATGCTTAGCAGTGTGGGTCTTGAAGTTATGAACCCCACAAATCCAGAGTTAAATTGGAAGGCTGTGACTAAAGGAAGGCGCTCCAGGAAGTCAACAGCTAGACGCTTGAATAGTGCTGCAAAAGCAGGCAATTCTACTAGCCCCAAAAGAGTAGGGGATTTTTCTGGGTCTGATTCTGACAAGGTATATTGTAATGTATTGATCATGATTGCTATTAGTTAAGCAAGCAAACTCTTATTAACTTACAATTCCTATCTGTTTTTATGGCAGTTCGGTGGAGCTGTTCTTGGGCAATCAACCTCTGCCAAGTCAGAGAATGTTCCAATCAAGAAAAGGAGACATTTGCTTCAAACTCCATCACGCCGTCTAGAGCTTGCATCCTCACAAACACATCATTCTTCACCGGGTACAGAGCACCATGATCAACTTACGCATCCTAGTTGTTACTCAGGTCTGAGGTCCTCCAACCGGCAACTCCGAGGAATTGATTTTGAAAAAGTTGGTAAACGGTTCGATGATATATTTTCCTGTGAGCAAACAGAACGTGGATGTAATGATGCAGGGGATTTCTCTGGGATTGAACTCTTGGCAGCTGCCGCTAGCTTGGATGACAATACTGATAATGCTAGTCCTAAGAAAGAGTTTGTTGCTGAAGGAGGGGATTCTTTAATGCTAAAACACTCTGATCCTTCGAATTCTGCTGTGCAATCTAAACTAGGTCTAGAATGTAATGAGTCAGAAAATTCATTGAGTAATGAGACTGTGAATGGAGGTAATATCGACAACTCCCTAGTTATGAGCCACTCTCCCACTGTTCCACGTAGTTTGTGTAGAAGTCCAGAAGATGGGACTGTGCCGAAGGTGAACAGACAACATTGGGATTTGAATGCTCCAATGGATGCTTGGGGGGAACCCTATGATGATTCTATTTCTGGAAACACCTCAAAGGATGCGAATGATGGTATACTCATGGGAGAAGGGCAGAAGGCTTCTAGTGATCATGTACCCTGCAATCCAGGTGGCACAGGAGACAAGTCTACTATACTGAAAATGGAGGAGAATAAGCTGGCAACTGTTGCACAAGATAGAACCTGCAGTGAGCCGTCTTGCCTTGTGGAATGTTTGCCAGATCCACCTGTTGTTTCTTGTTCTAATATTGAAAGAGAGGCTTCTATTGAAGATACTCATAAAGAAGTTGATGAGAAGAACTCTGATCACGTTTTAAGTTGTGATACTCGAAAGGAAACTTTGAATCAAGTTCTGAACACTGATGCCATTTGTGGAAGTTCTTTAACTGAGCTTTCTTCATCCACTGGCAGACCAATGCCTGAGGAAAAAATCAGTACTACATTGGGTAATGTTACTGTAACACATGATGAAGATTGGTCTAGCAATGTGAATGAATCTGGGAGGGCTGCTTCTGATGAGATTCAGACGATGACTCCACATATCATTGCAAGTGATATGCCAGCCAATCAAATATCTGAAACTGCTATTGTTGTTCAGTGCAAAGACATCAAAGATTCCTGGAACCCCTGTGAACTGCCTGGTATTGTGATTTTGTGAAGAAGACTATACTAAGTTACTTGTGGAAGACTTGATGATAATCTAGAACTGATTTTGATGTAGTGAATTGCTTTTATTCTGCATCCTAATATATTAATTTTCTTGCCACAGGCACGATTGTTCAAGGTGCTCCATCTGTCATTGCTGATTCAATGACTCAAAATGATGGAATCGTTCCTGGTTCTGTGATTAATGATTGTCAGGGGCACATACAACTGGCTGAAGCCAAGCATGAAGATAATAGCCTTCCTACTGAGGGACCTGGGGGGGCTATGATGGAAGACTCATGCAAGAGTTTTAGTGCTGGAGCACAATGCGATGACCCAACATCTTCTGTTGGAAAGATTGGTTGTGCTGTTGATGCCCAACATGATTCAGATGTTACTCAGTATAACCATTTTCAGAAGGTTGATGAAGATGGCTCGGCTATGTGCCATGTAGGGTATGATTCTCCATACGAGGATGGAGAGTTAAGGGGTTCATACTACTCCTGGGAGGACAATGAGTTGGAAAATGAGTGTGTTGACTACGAATCTGATGGAAGAAATGGGGATAGCTCAGATGTTGCTGATTACCCTGGGTCTGAGATTGTTGAGGATGGTTCTGAGGGTTCTCATGGCCCCCGAAAGAGAAGTTCCTCTGTGAAAAGATTACAAGAAGGAAATGGGAGTAAGAGTGGCCATGTTAAACATTCTTTGAGGAGATATTGTGTCAAAGATGACTCTGACAATAATGAGATAGCTGGAAAGGGATCAAATGCGGGATCTGGTACTACTGTTGAGCAGTCCATGGAAATGAATGTCGAGAAAGATGATGATGTCGTGAAAAGAAGACAATTGACTGGTCGAAGAGACACAGTTGAAGTCAACATGGCGCAAATGGATGAATACACCTCAAAGACGGCCAGGGGGAAGCTTCAGTCTCGAATCGAAGGGCGGTCATCTTTAGACGTCACTGATGGGAAGGATGTCCTTTTTGTGCAGCGGTGCAGGTATTAAATATTTTCTGTCAATTAGTTTTGCCCTTAGTCTGTCAACTTTTATTTTTACAGCCATACATTTGAGTTGTTTTTTCTGCTCTATCATGAATTGTTTAGTTCATTTTATTTGAATATTGATTTTATGTTTCAGATCACGTCGTGCCAGTGTTTCCTATCCTCGGACTGAAGGGGATATGAGTCCTGACAAACATCTTGGTAGACATAGACCTGCTGCTCATGGTGAAAGAGATGGAGTTCATCAGTGGACGTCCTGGGGTTCAAGAAGGCGATATACCTCAAGGTATCAGGGAACCGTGGGCCCCAACACCAGGCCAAGAAGTATGATTGGGGACTTGGACAAGATTGGTGGGTTGGACCTCCATGATCCAAGGCAAACTGCTAATCATTTGCCAAGAGGCTTGCATAGGCCACTCATGAAATCACCTGCTGAGAGGGATGATTATTTTGGTGTTCGGAAACGAATGCCAATAACACGTGGGGTCAGCAGCCATAGGAGTAGGGGGCATTATTCGCAACGTATGGGTAGAGATTTTGGTGAGGATTGTGAGCCTCTGCCTGATGATGCTGGGGCATCTGGTCGCTTGTCACGTTATATATCAAGAAGGGATCAGAGCTTTTCTCCTAGTTCTGTTAGAAGTGCTCATATGCCTTTGCCCAGGAGGAGATCACGTTCAAGATCTAGAACGCGTTCCCCCAGGGCATTGCATCCCCATAGGGAACGGATTTTGAATGTTAGAAGACACAGCAGGTCTCCAGATTTCAGGCCTGAGGCTAGGGTGGAGAGAATCCGGGTACCCTTTACAAAACCTACTTTTGCATCTGATTATGGAGATGGTTACATATCTCCACCAAGAGGCCGCTTCTCACCGCAGCGCAACTATCGATGGCTTGATGATCGCACTTTTGCAGAAAACCATGTAAGGCGCAGGAGATCGCCAGTGAGAGTGTTCAGGCGCACTCAGAGGCTCGATCCTGTCAACTCTTCTGGACGGATGAAATCTAATGAGTACTTTAGACCCATGATTCGTCCTGGAAGATTCTCTTTCATGGCCAATGGTGGTGGTAGGGAATGCAAATTTGAATCCGGTTATGATGGCAGGAGGCGTGATGACAGCGCCGAGATGATGCATCGGGGACTGTATTCTGATGATGGTGGAAATATCAGGAGGTTTCGGCACAATGGAGCTGATGATTTCGAGACAAGCAACTTGAATAATCGGGCCGACGTCCGAGTTACTGACCCAAGGGATGTGCCTCAGGCTCAGAGTGATAGGGAAGATAAGAGAGCATTCAAAATCTGACCTAAAGTGCCCGTGTCTTGTAGAGTTAGATATTGACGAAGCATCAACAAAGACTGGGAATGGCCATGGCTTGTGTTCATGTGCCCGTTTCGTCTTGGGGTTGATGGCTGGTGGTAGGTAGGATTTCCAACCCAGTTGAACTTTTCCCCTTTTGCGACGAAGTAGTCTTCGTAAGTTCATTTTCCTGATTATTTTTATTGGTTTAATATTTTGGAAGGCCTCTAGTTTCAAAGCTCGGGCCTCGCTATATTTGTTCCCCTTGGTCGATTTTATCGTATGCATATCTTGGGGAAGAAAAGACCATGGGTGCAATGCCCCTTTGTTTCGAAGCGATGGTATTCGCCATAGTTAAAAAGCAGGCATGGGATCAAATGCGGGGAATTCTTTTGATAGCTAAGTTATGTTTTGACCTGCAGCGAATGCAGCCATGTATCTATCTATCTAGCCGTATATATGTAAAATCCCATTTACATGGAGATGCCCGCCAAGTTGCCCTGCTGCTTTTGGAAAGTGTAGGCATCTGCCGCTTTTCAGGTGGAGTTTATTACTGGTCTTACCCTGTGTTTTAGACATTTTAACCGTTTAAAAATGGGAAGTGATTAGTTTTCAAGGCATCTGAGGTTGGAAAGGATCAAATGCTTTATGTGAGATGTTAGATGTGGTTGGATGTGAAGTAGTGATGAGATTTTCTGCTGGCCAGCTGGCTTGCTTCCCTTGATAAAGTACAAATGCTATTTCATTAGTGCCGGGGGTTGGGCCCATAACTTGTCTTATATTTGACACGATATCAGAAATGCAAGCTCAAACCATAGGGTCACTTTGTAAGTATTCCCGGGTTCAACAAATTGACGACAATCAATACCTGTTGTGATCTGCAGAACAGCCAGTATTTTCTGTGTTGTTTTCAACAGTTTCTGACGGTTGGACATTGTTGACGTAGGCCCGTTGAGGTCACCATGGCTGTCATGCGAATAATTTTAGAGTGGTGGTAGTGTCAATATTGCAGCAAACTTGAGCTCCACTGGTGATGTTCTTGGAGATTCAGGTGTAAAATATCCCTTTAGTAGAACACAAAAGTACCAGTCAAATGAAACCCGGCATGGTGTTTTCTAACCTTGGGGTGTGCTGTGAGGGATAATGGGATTGGATGTCACCGGGAGTTGTTGCTGGATATGCTCCATCTCTTTCGGGATTAGAGAAGGGGGATCACATCTAGTGACGCTGACACTTGCATTGAGGTTACTCACACAAAATTAGCTTAAAAATGAAAAATCTTGGATCACTCCTATGGATAAACTGATGGGGTCATCAAATTCCTAATTGAAAAAGAAGTGAAAAAACAGTGAGATAAATAGAGAAGTTAATTCGAGATTTCGACTGAAGGCTTCCATTTATGTTCTGAGGTTAATTAATTGTTGTATTTGCAAACGTTTTATTTTTCATATTTTTAATAACGCAATTCATGCTGTTTCCAGAGACAATCAATCGTCAAGTTGACCTAATCTGCTATGTGTTCATAAATTTCATGGGAACACAATCATCACACCTCACTCGCTCGGACGACTTAGAGTCCTTTCGGCCCACCACCACAGAAGGGATAAGTTTTCTGCAAAAATGAAGAATTTAAAGATAGGGGACAAAAGTTAAGAGCAAAGCACAAATTAAGCTAATTGTGATATTTATTTCAGTACTTAGAAATGTGCTTAGCTTGAAAGCATTACAAGCAGACCAGTAAGTCAAAAATATTATTATAGGAATTAACAAATCTCAGCAAAAAGTAAACCGAACTAAGATTGTGGGGTGTGTTTGATGTGACACAGAGTCTAAGATAGTTGGTGACACCCAGGGTGCAAGAAAAATGCTGCTCTCTTACTTTTAGATTATTATTTTTAATTCTTTCTTAAAAAAGAAACCAAATTTGTTTCACTCTCTCGTATTTTTCTTATTTTTCAAAATTTTATTTGATTTATTAACCTAATTATTAAGTTGGTTATGTTAAGGATGAAGACATCAGCTAATTTTTATTTTTTATCCTATATATTTTGAGCCTTTGAATTACGAATCACTAATCAAAAATAATTTTTGATTTTTTAATATTTGTTTTTAAGTGTATTTCTTTTTAAAAAATATATAAAAATAAGAGAGACCTAAAGATAAAATTTATAACATGTAATCACTATAAGGTGCCTTTTTGATGTGAAAAAATGAAAAACAAACATAGTGAAGTTTTCTTGGGCATTTAGGGATTATAAAGAGATCTCTTTGAAGGATTGCTTTTGGTCAAGGGAGAGGGGTCAAGCACTGTTTATTTCCCCAATCAACGAGATATGTAAAACATAATAATAGCCACGTGCAAGCCCTTAATGATGTCTTCTTTCTGAAATGTATCCCTCTGGGCTGCTTCTTGCTTATGTACTCTAATAGCCACATAGCTATCTTTGTTTCCTTTTTTAATAAATTATTTATTACTGTTTAAATATCTTATAAATTAAATATTTTATTATATAAATTTTATTTAAATTTATTTTTTTTCTCTTATCCCTTAACACTAATTAATAAATTTTCAATAATTATATTTATAAACAATTGAATTAACACCTATTTTTATAATTTTTACTCATATTTATTTTTTATTACTTTATAAACTTGTATATTATCACATTATTCAATTATTATTATATATCAAATATACATAAAAATATATTTTCTACTCATACAAAACTTACAAATCAAATATAATTTTTTTTATCTATGTTCAAATCACTTTAAATTTTCCCACGCACAAGAAACAAACAATAGCCATGATGCTTCCATTGATGACGTATTGATGAAATTAAGTTGTAACAATCATGATCAAGAGTAGGTAAAGCACTAGTTTTACATTGATGTTCACCGGTCAAGCATAAATATAATTTACCACTATATATTAATTTAAAACTTTAAGTTTATAAATTATGATCAAGTATCATATAAGATGTTTGGGCTAAATTGTGTTGGGTTGATTAATATGTTTACCTATAAAGTTTTAAAATTTTAAATCTTTTGATTTATTTAAATATATGTATAAAATATATAAAAATAGTTAGATTGTGTGATAATATATAAAAATAATAATTAATTTATAAAGTTTATACATATATACATACACAAATTAAATTTAAATTAAAATTAAAATTTGTTAAATAGTATTTTTGGTTGGGTGGAAGTTTGAAAAAGGGTTGAGAAAGTATATGTTAGTACAAACATAGCCATGGTTCTTACTCGATTTGATCAAAAAATGGGTGCTAAAAATTCCTTCCTCTAAATTTTAATTATTAGTTGTGACTTATACTTTTAAAATTTTATTTTTTTGCTTCTTATTTTTATATAATTATTAAGACAAAATACCTAAAAGAACAATCTAAAATTTGAAAACACGCGTGACCATAATGAAAGCTAAGTTAATGAAGGTTAAGTGAGAAAGGTATTAATCAACAAAAATGGCAACGTGAATCGGAAAAGGTCCAGGAATGGAGGAAATAAATGTCACGTAGATCGTACGGTGGTAAGAGATTTTACGATTTCACCTTCTGTTAACAAAATCCGTCGTTGTCTGCATGTTTCCCAATTTCTGAATTCTTGCACTCAGGAAATGTTTCAATCCAATTGGTACGTCGAATCGATCATTTTAACTCATTCAAATTGAAGTACGAAATTTTGGGCTTAGCGTTTCAAATTAAGTAGAATTGTAGAGAGGAGGCAGAAGAAGAATCGAATTTGTTAGAAATAAATTAAACGAAACGAACTGGATTGAGGATGATGGAGGCGACTCTTCACGTTTACGACGTGACGAATAGCGGTAGCGACAAAACGAACAGCATGATTATGCAGATCAACAGGATTTTCAATGATGGGATGGGCCTGGGTGGTATACTCCACAGCGCTATTCAGGTTTCTAAATTCTTCTCCTTCTGTAAATAAGTTGCATGTACTCCTGGTTGTTTTGGTGTCTATTTTAGTGTTGTTGCTTGTTATTTCCTTTTGTTTGTTATTTTGTGGATGACTTCTTGGGTTCAGTCCTGTTTGTTTTGTCTGGTTAGGTGGGAAGGGGGGTGGGGTCGTTCCTGGCTGGACAGAAGAAAGTTCTTAACTTTAAATTTTGGTGGAAGTGTGGTTTTCCCATTCATGGTTCTTTTCAAGCTGTCTTACCTGCTTTCACACTTTAGAATGATTTCTGTGAACCCGAATCCTTTTAAAATTTGTGACAACAGCTGGAAGATATAATAGTTTCTTAACTCAATTAACAGTAACGCGGACTTAAAATTGCAATATATGACATGATGTTTTGCTCAATTAGTGTAAATTGGATGGTTAGATGTTTTATGCTATTTTGCTGTTTTCGTATAGTAAAGAGTTTTTTTTTTTTTTTAAATTGTGGCCACATGTTTTCTTTTTTTGGCAATGAGATTTGTTGCTGGGTGAAAAAAACTGACAACTAATTTTGTTCAGAGTTGAGAGAATTCTTTATTCAACTTCAATTGCACACAAACTTGACAGTGCTTATACGTAACCCTTTAAACGGGTTGACAACGTGGACCATTGGATGGATTGAGGTTTGACATGAATAGTGGGTTTATGCTATGTTGTGGTATGTAAAATAAAATGGGCAGTGGATGATAGTTATTTACAAACTAAACCATGGTTCCTCCTGGCACTTGATAGAAATGCCGCTGCTGCTTCTAATCTGTCAGCGTGTTTACCTTCATCTATGTATGCCATATTGTGTTTCTTTCTAGAATGGGAATGAAACATAAAACATAGTGGGATGTGGTAAATGGTTGGTATTTATGTTCGTTAAAATGTAGCAATTCTTGGATGCATTTGACCTGCATGGTGTTGTTGACAAGAACATTTTACAACAGCATTGATTCTTTGAACCTCAATAGAACAATGCACTCCTGGGAAGTTGATAAGCTGTTCCATTGGATTTGGATGCGATTCATCTCATATCCATGAAAATCTAAAGAACCATGGGATAGAATTTAAAGCAGCATTTCTCTAATGTACATTAGGGCATGTAACTGGAAGCTTCAAACTTGATTAGATTTATAAAGCATTATTTTTGTGCTAAATATAGGTTATAATTTTGTAAGGGTGTGTGGTTCCTAATAGGACACTCATCTTGCACATTTTGGGAGTTGCATATTCGAGATCCCTGTTCCTATAAGCTCTTCACTTTTCACTTTCTCCACCCCATATTGTTTTCAGTGATACAAGATCAGCCCCACACCTTTGTTTTGTTGAAGAGAAAAGCTTACCAAGCATTAGAAACCAGTTCGCCTGAATCAGATCACATATCACCATGCAATTTTTGCAATCCATTGTTCCTCTCTTGTTTTAGCCGCTTGTCCTGAGCTTTGATGTGATTTCAGTTTACTGCAGATGGCTTTTGCCAAAATCACGTTTAATGCGTTTGTACACTTGGAGCTGAGGTTTGATTATGCTTTTGTAGTTCAATATTCACTTGCCTAACAGGTTTATGGAGATGAGGAATGGTCATTTGGATTCTGTGGACAGGGTACTGGAGTTTTTAGCTGTCCAACGACAACGAATACAATGAATACATGCCGTGAAAGCATTAAACTTGGAATAACACCCTTTTCTATTTTCGAGGTTAATCAAATACTGAGCATTAACAAAGAATTGCAATCACTTCTGTGATGAGTTCTGTGAAAGACTAGGTGTGCCAAAGCTTCCTGGTAATTTCAGTCCTTTTCTATTACTTCTGTGGTCCTTCAAACAAACAGCAATAGGATTAGTATGTGCAGTGCTGTCCAGTTCTTTTAAAAGGTAATTAATTGTTTCCTGGGAAATGCGCATAATTGTTATTGTTCTATCCATGCATATTTCTTGCAAATGCTATGAGTAATCACACGTTGACTTTTGGTCAGGTCAAGCATAATATTATCCTGTCTTTTTTATTATTGCCAGTCTGTTGTCTTTATCTGCTTCTAGTGATGTATATCAAACAGGATAATATAATTAATGTATATCAATTAGTGTAGATTTTATGAGATGGGAGTTCGTCTCTAGTAATCAACTGAAGTTTAGAGAAATTTTCTTGGATGTCCTCATAGAGGGACCACTTACTTGTATCTCATGCAATGCCTTGTCTTCTTTTTTGAAAAACAGAATCTGTTTTAGCAATTTATCTGTAATTTTAAATCATGATGTTTGTGCATTTCTAACTAGAGATCTGCTCTAGTGGAATGAAATTGAACATTGGAATGGATGTGGTTATTAGTTCTTGCTGCATTTCAACTATTTAACATCTTTAACAATCGTAAGCAACTTCCTTGTCCCTTTCCGTGGCTATGTTCAAGTGTGTTCTAATCACTTTGTAACAGGTTGGGTAAACAGGTTTGCAAATGCTGGCAACGCTGCTCTTGAAATAGCCGGAGACAGAGCTGATATAGTAAGATTCTGTGTTTATTTTCATGGCCGCCATCATGTTTTAATTAATATAACCGCATTCCCATGGATCCCCGACAGATTAAAATGGGTGGAAATCACAATTAGAAACCTTTTAGTCAAATTCTTAGGAACTTGTAAAAGTAGCACACTCTATATGTGTGCAATTTTTATAAAAATTATATAATTATATTATTTTAAGTAAGATAAATAAACTTATTTAAAAATTGAAAGTAAAAAAATTTCATAATAAAAAGTAAAAAATGTCAAAAAAATATTTTGAAATGAGAGAAAATTTGAGAGAAAAGATAAATTAAAATAGTAAGTTAAAAGAGGAGAGACAGAACGAAATAGAAGAAATAAAATAATTTAAAGTGAGGGTAATTGTGTAATTTTATATCATGCTACGACAAAATCTTACTAACTTAATAATATAGTATAAATAGATAATTTCTTGCCTTCCGATTCCCACAGAAATCAATTATTTACTCCAATGTTCCAGTCAAGTAGGGAGTGGGTGGTGATCAATGTACAGAAGTTTCGAACATTTGGGATATTGCATATTTATATATAATAAGTGAGGAACTTCTGAGTTTGTGTTTGCCTTTGATAATCCCAACTTCCCTTCAATCCTGTTCGATGAAGTCTGTAAATTTTTGATATCTAGCTCATTTTGGGAGCTCTGCAGTTGAGGCAAGCTAAAGCTGAAATTATCTGCTTGCAAAGTGGCATGTCAGTTTTTAGCAGGAGTTGCATCCAACAATTCAGTTGTGGCTCCAGGTTCCCCAGGCGAGTCGAGTAGTGGAAGCACCAAGTTCCAAGCTCCATGGTTACCATCAACTAGTTCAGAAGTTGAAAATCAGGATCAAGCTGCTGTAGGTCAGCAGCGGGGACAAGATGCAGAAGCACCTTTAATATTGAACTCTTATGATGCTGTACTGTCATAAACTCATAATCACCCATATGACACCCAAGACGTGGTGATCTATTTGGTTTTGACAATTTGTGCAGTTGTAAAGTGATCATCCAACCGTGAGTAGCGTTTAAGACACAAATGTGGATGTTAGTGCCTTTATGTTTAATCCATCTATAAAAAACAAGTTATCTGGTGCCATCTGTGTGAGCTGGTTATGGCTATAGATGGGTGCGTTGCTTGCATGTCTAGCGCACTTTTCATGTTAGAAAAAAGAAACGGTGCACCCAATACATGTAGATTCAAACTTTGGTATGCATTTGTTTGCTTTCTGAGATAGCTTCCACTTAGCAGTAGCAGCATTATTGGCAGGATGTAATGAAACAACGATGAAAATTTAGTGATTGAAGCATTTTGGCCTTTCCATTGTGTAATCCAATGAAGATACAAGAAGTTGAAGAAATGAGCTCGTCTGATATTCATTACAGAACCTTTCCATTCCACTCATACAACCTCAGAGACCAGTGTTAGTAATAATAACAATATCTGCTAATTGCGTCAAACGACAAGCTCTTAGGGAAGACCTTCAAATTTCATTTTATGCTGAACCAGATATCATAATCCCATGCAGCGTAGTTAACAGGCTGACGCTGTTTCAAGTAATCAAAAACAAACATCAGAAGCCAAAAAAAGGGGATTCGACAATGTTGATCATACAATCTTGACATAAAAAGGACATGGAGCCTCACTTCCTGACGTATATATACATATACTTCACATTATTCAGAATGACATAATCTAGTTCACACCACAACTTGACCAGGCTTCAGATGATTGGTTCTTTTACCCTCTCAGCATTCGGTTGAATATGTAAGCATCTACCCGAGAATCATCAGCTATTTTAAGGGACGAGACAGCCTGAGCAGCAAGATGACCAGCAGATAAACCAACCGTGCCAAAACCTTCCTCACCATAATATTGCGGGTAGAAATCTCTGCCAGGAGGACCAAATATGGGGTTGTAATTTCCCCAGTGATTCCACAGGCACCCATATCTATTAGCATTAGAAACACGTTCAATATTTTCAAGTGAATACTTTAGAGGATTTTGATGAGGAACCAGCGATTGTCTTCCCCCCACAATGATGCCCTTGTTGCCACTTTGATCCAATGAGATCAGCCCTTCATCCTTCTTCAGAGTAACACTTGAATCATCTGAGTCTTCACCAACTAGGACATGCAGTGCCACTGCCACAGCTATTGCAGCTCCTTCTTCATCGAGCCTCTCTTGTTCTTCTTTCTTTTTCTGCTTCTTTTTTTCCAGTTCAGAACGGATGGCTGCAGAAGTAGCCAAAGCCTTCTCCAAGCGCCTCTTTTTCTTCTCAGCCTGTTTAATGCGATCAAGCTCATCCTTCACCTGCTTCTTCTTGGGTTTCCTAACTCCAGCTGTTATTTTAGTACTCTCCATGATATCTGGTCACACTTAACTCTAATACTACACCTTCCTATCTACTCAAATGTATTTTACTAAAATTCCTTTTCGTTTTCACTAGAAAACTTCCCTATGATGTATAAATTATCTAATCAACTATATGCTTCCGCAATGATAGAAACTTGTTATTTATACTCTACAAAATGAAACTGAAAACTCCGAAAGCAGAGAAATGCCAGATAGATGAAATTTATAGCTACACCCACTCAGGTCTGAACGAGTAACTCATTTTACGCACACTGCATTCCCAAAAAGAAATAACAGGAGATAAGAGAAGTGAAAACTGGTAAGAGTTTACTGATCTATCTTTCACCATCATTCCCAATTTTCCACAGCCCTCAGTACCAATTTCACAAAAGCTATATAGAAGAATCACTAATTGATCTTGAAATATAATAGCAACTCTTTCTGTTTGAAATTCTCACATGGCCCTCCCCCCTGCAGTAAAGAGAAATAAAATCAGTATACTAGGCCCACGACCGACAACAAGTACTGCCAGTATACTAGGCCCACAACCCGACAAAAAGTACTGCCATTCAAGACAAGTTCCCACTAATATATAGACAGTATAACGACAGAACCGCCAAACAAAGCTGTATAAAGTAAACCACAATCTAGAGATATTCTAACTACCATAAAACAAAAATAACTAGCATCATCAAATCAACACGTGTCAAGAAAGCCATGATGTAATCTAAAACAATCCATATGAGTTCCAACACCACCATTCCCAATCTGCCACATCAAATCCCAAGAATCCATTCAATATCCAAGCAAATGCAGTTATCAAATATCTGTCGGGGACCCAAAATAAGGGGGTATGAATGCGTAGTTCTTCGAGTTAAAACATAGGACTAACATACTCAATCTACTAAGCACTAAACTAGAATAACTCCCCATATTTGCTTATTTCATTTTTAATGAACAAATAAATAAATTAACGAATAAAAAAAAGCAAGCAATTGATTCCGTCCCACTATTTCTACACGCCGGTAAACAATTCATGTTACGGGGCACACAAATATATTCCAAATTTCAGATCCCCAAACCGAACAACTCATCATTCAACAAACAAGACCAACGGTCTCTGCAAGATCTAAAAACTGGAACCCTAGATACATCCGTAACGAGCCCAAAGTCAATTCAGTAGTTCAATACGCAGAAACCCTAATAATTTGACAAACGATCCACTCAACCCAGATGTCTAAATCTCAATTTCAACAAAAAAAACAATCCCTCTTTAAATTATTCAGCCTCCGATCAAAATATCCACATAACAAATTACAAGAACAGATACAAATCTAAATAAAAAGTGGGGGAAAAAAAACCAATATTCGGAGTGAAAGTAAAGCAAACCTGTTGGAATCGAGGAGAAAGAAGAAGGCCTCTCCGACAAAGCAATTAAAACAAGAAAAAGGTGAATCGCAAAACGAGCCTGGATCTGCAATAAGTGCGTCGCATCCGAGAGAGAGGAAGGCGTGGATAGAATAACCGATCGCATGATGAGACTGCCGGTTGTAAGAGACGGGGATGAGTAGGAGAATGAAGGGTAATATTGGAATTTCATAGGAGAGTGCCGCGTGCCAGTTATAATGGAGTGTAATCCAGAAGCTCTGACCTTTTGACTTTCTCTGGGCCGTTGATGTTCCCTGATATGGATAAGGCAAGTGATGTGGGCTCTCAAGCCCATAGTTTGCACCATTGATCTTTCCCACTCTCAAGCCCATAAGGGTTGCACCACCGATTAGGAGAGAGACTCAACGTGGAATAACTTTATTGCTTTACTTCAATCAACTACTTTGAGAAACCATGCTTGCGATTGGACAGGTATCATTCTCTGAAAATTGATTTTGAAATACTGGTGAGATTTAAATTTGAGAGCTGATGGTAAAGATTTGGTGTAACTGAGTAAATTTGTGAAAAATGTAGGTTTTGATTGGATGAAATGTTTTTATCAGGAAAATTGATTTTGTGAGGTCTGAGTAAATAAATTTTGGGAAGTAAATAATTATTTATTATGTGTGTTTGGATGAGATTTGAGAGAAAAAAAAAAAGAACATGTTCCAGCAGGGAAGTAATGATATTGTTTGATATGATGGGTAGCTAAATGTAACTATAAAAATGATGTGATGTGCAAATGGAATAAAATATTAGTTGGGAAAATAAAAGTATTGTAATGTGAATGGTAAGTTAGGATAAGCTTTGGCTTTCATGGAAAAAATATCTATAGGAAATTTCTATTAGAACTGAGGAAATTAGGAAAAATTTCACGGAGCATAGTACAAGGCACACACTAAATGTATTGTTACCCATGACAATTATTTTACAAGAGTGTAGATAATTATTTAATGTGACAATTATTACATGTGTAAATAAAAATGATGTAATATGGTAGTTAAGTAAAATATTATTAGTATAATATGTTTGTAAGAATGATGTTATCCTGGAACACTTTACCCCTAATGGGAAAATCCAAGGCAGCATTTCTTGAATTAAGATTGAACTTTGTATGTGGTGCTGAAGAAACAATCAAGAAGATTTTTAGATTGAGCTTGGGCTAAATTGGTGCATTATATATTAAAGTCGATAGAAAGTTCGGATTGAGCTAGCAACCAATCAGGTCAAGGTTAGACCCGAACGAGAGGATTTGGTATAGAGCCCAACCTTGGTCGAGAAGAGCCGATCAAGTGAAAGCTTGATCCGAATATGTTGGAAGAGTCCTACTCATATTTTATTTTCTGATTCTTATTCGTAGTTAATTTAGATAGGATTCAATAATAGTTTTGGATAGGAACATTGTTTGTTTTGATATTATTTAACATAGTTATAATTTATTCAACTTATTTTTTCTATCGATGATCAAATTCTTTATGAGGTAGACTCTCCAATTATAAATAAAGGCATTTAGGAATAGTGTTCGAGAACCTCATTATTTTACACGAGTTTTCCCTTAACTTTATCCGTTTTGCACATTCCTATACTTATTTTACTTACAGGTCTTGTGTGTTTGTGTGTTTTGGAGTTTTGACCGTGAATCTAAAACCGTTAAAACATGTTTGAACAATGTTCGTGTAACAGTTTACATACTCATTTTGCGCTTCTGTGCTATGTTCAAATTTGATATGATAATTAAATAAAAACATTGTTAGTAGATACACAGAATAGAGAAAGGACAGCTCTACGACAATAATACCATCTGGGGCAGAGGCATTTTCTATGAATCCACATTTTGATCAATTAATTTCCACTAATTTTCATTTTCCTCCACCCTAGTCACAGTTGAGATTAGTTCCTCTAGTGGAGGATTATCTGATGAGAATTTATTTTGGAAGTCGCGATACTTCATATCTGCAGAGCCATCCCTCACATAGTGAAGAACAAAATGACCTGCAATATTCTTCGAGATGGGCAACTATGCATACTATTTTTCAAATTATTTTCTATTTCATGTGATCTTCTTCGTCTCACCGTTTTAGGATGGATTGTTTATTTCCTTGGTGACTGTGCATTGCCTTCTCTAGTAAAAACTTGTAACTTGACATATGCTTCTTGTCAAATGATTAAACAAGTTGCAAAGACCAATCATAAATGATGTAGTATTCATCATTTATTCTGACAATTTATGTCATTAATCTGACAACATTGACAAGTAAGTGAAAGGTAGAATTATAGGATAAACAGTAAATTTAAATGACAAGACATAGATAGCACAATTAAATCAATAAACGTGGCAAAATTATAAGCTATGCAATGATCAAACGAAATCTGGATAGTTGCCAATTCATGTGTGTATGATAATTAGGAGGGATAACAAGAAGTTAAAAAAAAAAGAAAAAAGAAAATACTTACACACACACACCAAAGACGAACCCACATAAATAGATAATGTTTACTTGAGTATGTCAAGATAACAAATCACATAAACAAAGAATAAGGGAATCAAGAGTCAACGCCAAATATAAATCATGGACGAAATTTCACAAGAACGCACCCAACGTAATAATTTCACAAAACATCTGGGTCGAAAATGAAATAATAGAACTTTACAGTGGTCACAAACTCAAGAAACATAAGATGGGGGCAAACCGATCGAATTTCCCCCAGATTAGATATTCTTGAGTGAAGTAGCTTTCTGCATCCTCGGCATTCCGCTGAATCGCCGTTTCAGATTGCAGCCACAAACGCACGTTGCAGCGCCCACTGTACCAGTTTTTCCGGCGAAAATGATCACTCTCCAGCCCATCACTAAACCCTCCCCGCTCTATTTCCGCCCCAGAAAATCTCCCAAGAAACCCTGCAAAACCCTGGCCCCAATCCAAGCCCTCCTGCAGTACAACCGCAAGCCGCAGCTCACCGGAGAAACGCCGCGAGTGGTGGTCATCACCTCCGGAAAGGGCGGCGTCGGCAAAACCACCACCACCGCCAACATTGGCCTCTCCCTCGCCCGCCTTGGCTTCTCCGCCGTCGCTATCGACGCCGACGTTGGCCTCCGCAACCTCGACCTCCTACTCGGCCTCGAGAATCGCGTGAATTACACAGTCGTCGAAGTGCTCAACGGAGATTGTCGCCTCGATCAAGCCTTAGTTCGGGACAAAAGATGGTCGAATTTCGAGCTGTTGTGCATTTCCAAACCCCGCTCGAAACTCCCCCTTGGATTCGGAGGAAAAGCCCTAATTTGGCTTGTTGAAGCCCTAAAAAACCGCGAAGAAGGAGCGCCGGATTTCATCCTAGTCGATTGCCCGGCAGGAATTGACGCAGGGTTTATCACCGCAATTACACCTGCCAATGAGGCGGTTCTGGTAACGACGCCGGATATCACGAGCCTCCGGGATGCCGATAGGGTGACGGGACTGTTAGAATGTGATGGGATAAGGGACATCAAGATGATCGTGAACAGGGTAAGGACGGACATGATCAAAGGAGAGGATATGATGTCGGTTTTGGATGTTCAGGAAATGCTGGGGCTGCCCTTGTTGGGGGTGATTCCTGAGGATTCGGAGGTGATCAGGAGCACCAACAGAGGCTATCCGTTGGTATTGAACAAGCCGCCTGCTTTGGCAGGATTGGCATTGGAGCAGGCGGCGTGGAGGTTGGTGGAGCAGGACAGCATGAAGGCCGTGATGGTGGAGGAGGAACCCAAGAAGCGAGGGTTTTTCTCCTTCTTTGGTGGGTAGAATAATGTGATGACATTCACCGTTTTCAGATGATTTCTGTGAGGTTTCTGCAGTAGGCATTTGTATAGTGGGATGTTAAGTTAGGGCATTATTTCCTTTGTTTTGATTATTACACGTTTTTGTCTTTGAAGCTAGAGGGGTTTGGTTTATGATTAGGACTGTAGGAACTTCAAGTTGTGATCAGTATGGTACAAGTCTTGTGTTTAGAAGCAAAGTTGTTTTCTTGGATGATTGATTAGGGGTTGGTGAGAGCCCTTTAAATTTTGAGTTTTTAATCCATACATGTGCTTCATTCTTTAAGCTCTCACATTTTGGACCACCTTGTTTCATCATTATCCAAGGCTTGATTTTTTCTTCTTTGTGGCTGTCCTCTCAAGATGCTATAGTAGTTGGAAGAGAACTTGGAATTATGCATTGCCATATGTTGGTGCTTAATTTCTACTTCATAATCCCATGTGATGAATGCAATGCTTCTTACAAATATGGACACCTTGGAGATTGACATCCACAACACACGGCATTTTTCTATGCAAATTCATTCGGTGTCAAATTCTACAATTACACAGCTGAACCAATCTTTTTTGTTTCCCCAACGCATGGCTTCTGCAAACAAATTGTAATGCTCATCAATGGCTATGTTTGAAAGGGTTGTTTTAGTGATGAAGGATGTTGCGTGGGGCGGTTGGTGAAAGCTTGTGTTAAGATGAAAAAGATTTGATAGAATAACTAGTAATATTTATTTGATTTGTTTATTTATAAATATGTAAGATATATAATAATAATAATTAGATATGCAATAGAATGTAGGGATAATGATTAGTTTGTAAAGTATAAATATTAAATGTGAATGTTTGTTTGTATATTTATAGATATTGATTTAATTACAAATATGAATAATTATTAAAAAAATGACTAGTTAGATATATATATATATATATATATATATATATATCAGTCGGACCAATAACCAGGGAAAGAGCAAAAAGATTGAAGGAAGCAATTAACGCTTTGATGCATGAAATTCAAGAGGATGTCAAACATGGACATAAATTCGAAGAACCCAAAAAGAAGCGCAGAATGAACATTCTAAACTGGGCAGAAGACCCGGAGGTAAAAAAATAAAAGGATTAGTTTAATTTTTATTATTTATTTCTTGCTGAATTGTTTTAATTTTGGGTCTAATTAGAATAAGCTTAATAAGGGAAGTAAGCCCAACTGTATGTGAGCTAGGGTTGTTGAAACACTTATAAATTCGTTTTCACCGATCATTTGAGACAGACAGAGTTTTAATCAATTTAGAATTCCTTTCAAATTCCCTAGAATTATTCATTCAATTTCTCATGAATTTCAATCCTAAATCAAGTCATTCCGGAGTGGTTCGTGTGATTCGTGACGTTTCAATTAGTGTTCGGTGTGCTAATTGTGGTCGTTTACATGAGTTCAATCAAATTCTACTACATTGGGTCGACGTTCTTCGCTCGATTTGTGTCCCTGGAATTCTCAAATTCCGATTCGATTACACCATTGCTATCTTGCTATTTCGACATAATTCTGATTACGTTAATATAAATATATATATATATATATAAGAAAAAAAAATTTGAATATGAATTTGAATAAAATTTTTTGTTGTGTAATGTATGGTTATGCAAAGTTAAATAGGATAGGGAAAGGCTTGGTGTTGGATAACAAATAAAGCTTATGTTTACATTCATTATATCATCATAAAAGAACAATTTTGTTTTATCAAATAATTATCAAAAGTAACAATCTATAGATTTTTCCTTTGATCCTTGATGGGTTGGTCCGGATTTGAATAAATTACGGTAAAATTTTCTGCAATTCTTGGAGTAGCTTCTTCCCCACCATAGTTATATCACCTATTCATCCAGTAGTCTTTCTAAGTCATAATCCTTCAATATTGACTGTTAAATCACATAAAGCAGCCATGATCGTACCTGGTCCAATAGTCAAGATGAACATTTGTTGATCAGGATTCTTAGATGCCATATCAACCAATTTATCCACTACGTTATCCTGATAATCCAAAGGGGAATCATGAGCAACAAATCAACATGTGTAGACTAGTTTTCAATTTATTTTTTCAACAAACATGCTTTAAAACAGATTTAGAGGAAGTGGATGAAGCTATGATGAAATACGCATGGAATTTAAAGAGTAAGAGCGAATTGTACGTAATGTGAAGGAATGGAATTTAAAGAGTAAAAGCAAATTGTGCATAATATGAAGGCAACTTCAATATGGAACGTCAGTTCCGATGTTCCATAAAAATTGTCTTACTTCTGAACAGGTATTCACTCCATAACGTTGTTGATTTTATGGTAATGAAACTCCTTGTTATCTTAGGAAGCCCCATCTTGCGCCAATACCAATTTCCAAGGCTACATTTGTTTGGGCTCTTAGGCGTGTCTTTAGATTAAATTTTTTTGACAATTATGTGACAGTAAAAATGATAAATAGAATATGTTTAATTTTTGAAGAGAAAGAAAAGAAACCAAACATAGCTCAAACCTTTTAATTTTTATTTCTACAACTCACAATGTCACGGCACTTTTCACAAGATCTTAGGTATTTAAATGTCAAAAGATGAAGCTATGTCTCAAACATATATTATAATTATTTTATTTTAAAATTTTATTTATTTTTCTTTCTCACTTTACAATTTACACAATTTTTAAAATAAATATATCTAAACACACACTTAAAAAACAAAAACAAACATAATCGACAGCTTTCTTTACCAGCAATGGGATGAATTTGCATCGCAAGCTGCTTATTGACATCGCCAGATCCTTTCCGCTGATACCCCAGAAGTTGGATTCTTTGGCAGCATGAATCAGAATCTGTTGCCATCAATCAAGTTATTAATCAATCACTAGTGTCCCCAGACAAGATTTCATTGTATCAACACTTCATACCTCAGTATCAAACTCGCTCTTCATTGCTTCTACGCCACATGATACTGAAAATAGCAAGTGATTGTTATGACTATAAGTGACGACACATTATGTGAACAAGACCCTTGTCTCATCGAATTTCACTCACTCCTGCATTTTCTGAAGAGATTAAATGCAAGAAATTAAAATTACCACGAGTCCCACTGACTGCAAACAAATTGCAATCCTCAGTCATCTTTCCCAACTATGCACCTCGGTTATCCCTAGGCATGGTTATGATTCTACTTAAAATCGGGAACACAACCAGATCAAATTGTAGCAGAACCGGAACCAAAACCGTAGAACCCCGAATACCAGTTCCATTAAAGAAAATAAAAAATTACATATTAAGATATATATATATATATATATATATGTTAATTTATAATAAAATAAAATAAGAATTAAAAACTACGTATATAATATATAATTTGCTATATATATATTAATATATTATAATACTAATTAACTAATACATATGTTAACATATAATAAAATAAAATAAAAATTGAAAACAAAATAATATTTTTTTTCAATTAATTTCATTTTACATGTAGTAAATTTTTTTAAATATATTGCCATATTTTATATTAACGACAGCGTGCGGCAAATTCAATGTGTCGCCGTCGCACCGCGAATCAATTCTGAATGACCACTGTACCGTGACACGCCAGCTTCTTCCAGTCATTCAAAGGCCAAGGACCATCACCACTAATTCTTTTAATTATTGCTTCTGAGTTTAGTCTAATTTAATAAAATTCAGGTAGCTTTGTTGTATATTTTAATAAATAAAATAAAAATTTTTAAAATATATTTAACGTAGTCAACTTTTTTATTTTTAATCAACTATTAAAAAAATATATTTTGAAAATAAATTTTAAAAATATAATTACATTTAAAAATAAAAAAATTAAGCGTGTTTCCTATGATCACACAAAGATTTGATAAAAATATCTATATGGGTATTTTCGTAGATATTAAGTTTGGAAAAAATAATTATTGCAGCATTAAAAATACCTATTGATACCAAATAAGTAAAAATGAGAGAGAGAGAGAGAGAGAGAGAGAGAGAGAGAGAGAGAGAGAGATTTTTATAGGTATTAATAGGTATGGATAAAGTCCATATCCATACCACTGAGAATATTGGGTATTGGGTAGGACAAAACCCTACCCCACTGGCCCCACTGGCCCATCGACAGGCCTACATCCATGTGGGTGCTCCACGCTATGTCCGAACCAGGCCCCTCGTAACCCTGTCAACATTCTATAACGTAATTTCACCGTGTCGAGTCAAACAAAGCCACCTCAACAGCGCAGATGATAAACCTAGGCGGATAATAGAAAACAAATTACCTGCTTGAGCGCAAGCAAGGCCAGAGCTGACTTCCCGCTGCCTCCGACGTCGATGAAGTGAACCCATCTCTTCTTTCCGAAGACAAACGATTCAGAATCTTCATCGTTCTTACAGGAGGGTTTTTGAATTTTGGGCAGGATTTCCCGCCGCGGTACTCCGCACGTGAAATGCGAATTCCAAGGAGGTGGAGGTGCCCGCTGCGAGGGAACTAGATGAGCGGTCGCCGGAAATTTCGACGGCGGGAGTTCCATTTGCAGTGACTGAAACTCGAGTTTTCGTGTCGGGCTTTGATAGTGTCATAATCTGATTGTTCGGGAATCGACCCACAAAATCTTATTTCATCGAAATGCTTTTCGACCCCAAAAGTGAAATTCACGTGTGAATAGTCGAGAGTGTGGACAGCCATAACTTGGAAGCGACGCTAACGCATGCAGACGAAACGGGTGGGGGCTGAGTTGAATTTTCAATTTTCTGACACGAACGAGTTCAATGCGTTTAACCTGTTTACTCATTCCATTCCCAGCTAATGGTTTTTGTCCAAAACTTGCACTCTGCCACTATGGTTGTGTAATTTAGGACACGAAAAGAGTATTTACGCGCGCGCGCGCGCATTAGAAAAAATAATTTAAATGGAAAAGGGCTTGAATGACAAAATAGTATGAGAGGAGGAAATTTTCTCACGAATAAGTATTTTAATAGAAAAAAGGGCTGTGTTTGTTTTCAAATTTCATACTAAAAAACACACGTCACATTCATTATATTTTTAAATTTTATTTCTATTTATCTCTTATTTTCGCACAATTCTTAATAAAATTATACCTAAAACACACACAAAAAAAAACTAATACAAACATAATTGAGACAAAATCTCATTTATCTTTATTTCTTTCTCTAGAGTGTGTTCATAAAAATTATTGAATCAAATAAGAAATGATGTCCGAAAGTTCTTTACTTTTTTCTTTTATGCTATTGTTAGCGATAAAAGGCATATTTGATGCGCGTACAGATTTAATATTTTATAGCATTTATAAATAAGAAACAACAAAAGACGTATGAAAAGGATAAATTAAATTAAAATTTATAGAAAAAATTGAAAGAAAATATATCGTAAACTAAAATTAGATGTCACTCATTACCTAAGCATATAAACAAATTAATAATATTTTATATATATAAATTTTACGTCGTTCATAAAATTTATAAAATCATAAAGAAAGAAAAGAAATTAAAAAAAGAATTGCATGTGTTTTGGATTCCGACTTCTATCATATTTGGTGGATTGGACTTCAAAGTTGTGAGAGTTCTACAATGGAATTGGATTTTGGATCCAACAAAAGCACACATGATTTTTAAACCTCTGTCCATATAGATTAGAATCCAATTAAGATTTTTATCCAACAAAAATCCACATGAGTCTAAAACCTTTGCCACAGACAAAATACGCTATTTTTTGGAATTTGGATGCAAATTTGGGGTGAATTCGCACCCAACAAGTGTATTGTTGTATGCTTGTTTTGTTAAATTTTTGATTTAGTCAATAAATATCATGATGATTAAGTAGTTAATTTAGGAAGTAAAACATTATTAAGAAAATATACGTGCTTAAAAAAATACAACATTATATGATGATTTTTTACGTGGATGTCTCATAAATAATATAAAAACTATGAATTGTATGCGTGACTTTATTGATTATTTTTGTGTGATTATATATTATAATCATAATAATTGAATCATGTGATGTGATATAAAACCAAGATTTAATATTCTAATGGTACAAATATACATAGGTGTGAGTGTGTCTATATATAAAAAAAAATATATGAAAAATAAAATTTTATTACGCACATATATCTGAGAGTACATTTAGATAACACAATTATCTTTTCAACAAACAATAAATTGAAAAACAAAACCAATGTAATTTCCTGTAACAGCTCCAATTCAAATTCAATTTTAATCACCCACCCAAATGAGAGTGGTTTTGTCTTTTTAGTGCAAATGAGGAGCAATTTCAGACGCAAACTCAAAAGCAACTACAAAAAGCCAAAGAAACCAAGGAATGATAATTATCCTTTCAAAACGTCAATCATAATAAAGACCCTTATCTTGTCTATAACTAATTATGAATTTATATGGCTAAACTCTATCTTCAAAATGGTCTTTTGTGCAATGCCTTTACTCAAGGGACTTAAGGCCCATTCTAACAAGTTACTCAAACTCACGTAGGTGGACAAATTAAACGGTCAAAAGGACAACTTCTTTTTACGGCTATGTTTGGGAGAGGGATTTTTCGCTGGACATCACGTTTGATAGTAGTTGTACTTAGATGAATAGTATATTTAAAATAAATATTTTAATAGGATAAATATTATAATTTATTTGAATATATGTATAAAATATATAAGAATAATTAGATGATGTGATACTTTATATAAATAATGATTATGCTACAAAGCATAAATAAGTATAAATGTGAATATATGTATAGTATATATATTGATTTGATTGTAAATATGTGTAATAAATTAAAAATAATTAATTAATTATGTATATAAGAAATGAAAAGTTTGAATTTAAATTTAGACGAAAATGTTATTGAATAATATATTAGTAGTGTAAAGTTTGAAAGAGTATTTTGGAGTTAAAAGTTGAGTTCCAAACATAACTTATATGTTTACAGCATAATCAACTGAATATTTTTTGAAAATCTAAACGTGTTAGCTTATTTCTAAAATATAATATGATTTCATCAACTTAAACAAAAAATATTTCCACTTGCCGGTCCATTTTAGATTGTCTAAGAAACAATTGTTGTCTCTTTTTTCATCTATATACGTGTGTGTGTGTGTGGTATTCCTCTATTTTTTAAAATGTCCGACATTGGCTTGATATGATACAGAAGAAGTGCTCCACTAATCCCATTCCAAGTACAACTCTGGAGGACTTTTCGTCAACATTCAACTCTCTAGACATACTATTAATTAAAACATTTTGTCTTTTTATTTCTTCTATTTTTACATTTTTTTTAAACTTTTACGTCAGTTCTCATTCTCAACAAAATTTGAATCCAAACAAAGCCTGTCTTTTCTCAAATTAATTAGCTTCATTTTTATATATACACCTTATTTGTCTATCTTAAATATGCCCAACATTGACTTGATATAAAATAGAAGAAATGCTCCACTGATTCTTGTCATCAAGATCCTTCTGCTCAAACACGCAATAAACTTAATAATAGTTAGGTAGAAAGCCAGACAGGTTGGGGTAAGGGAGGTGTAGGAAGCATGATTGGTACAAAGACTTGGTTATTGGTATGTATGGTAACTACACGTCATCAATGGTACAGCTGAGTCAACACCAAAAGCTTTGAAAGACTGATGGGAAATTGACACCTGTCCCTTCTTATTACATTCTTGGATTTCTCGTGGGGCAAATGTTTATCCCAAACAAAGGCACAAGGTGGATCATCCACTTAAAATGTGATTAAGATATAAAGGGTTCTTTTCTTTTTCCTCTTTCTTTTTCTTTTCTAATTTTTTTTTTTTTTATTTTTTGGAAAGGGGAATCAGTTAATCAGACATTTTACACGTATGGCCTAACGTGTAAGAAAACAGAGGATTGGCAGGTGAATTATGAGAGGCCCCCCGCCCTAAAGTGGGGAGGAGCTTTATTTATTTATTTATGGAAAGAGGAAAATATAATTTAAATTACAAACATGCTATTGGGAGTTTCTGTGGCATTGACTTTCTAAATGTTTTACGTAGATTGATTGGTGAAACTTTTGATCCGTTGTTTTTGTTGTCGAAGGGCCATTGAGTATTAAACTTTCCTTTAATGTTTCATGTCAGTAAAGATAATACTATTTTGGAATAATTAATATAAAGTTTCCATCATAGCTAATTTGATTATGGTTTTCATTTCAAGTGGGAAATGTTTGACTTGTTCTGCATTATAGAATTATTAATTATTAGATATTTTGTTTCGGTCCAACTTATATTATAGGTGTCGATAATACAGCAACATGATAATAAAAATTTCCAAAGTAATTGGATCTTCTCAGGGAGGCGGGAAAAAAAAGGGAAAAAGCAAAGAAAGAGAGAAAAAAGACAAAGAGGAAAAAATATATATATATAAAAGCACTTCGGGGATGTGTTTTAATGATAACCTATTTTCACAAATTTGTCATTTTAAATAGTTTCTCCTAAAGTACTGCTATGGTTGCGATTTGATTGAATGCCTATCTCAAAAAATTGATTTTGTGAGACGAGGTGAAAATAAATTTTCTAGAGTAAATAGTATTGTGTTTACGAGTGATTCCATAAATTTTGTGAGAAAAAAAAAAAATTATAAGGATGCTTCGTAGGAAAATGATGATAGTCGTCTAATGTCGTAAATGTAGTAAGAATGATGCAATATGAAAGTAGAATAAAATAGTGTAAGTCGATGTAAAAGTACTATTAATAATAATGATATGAAGTGTAAATGGAATAAAATAATGTTAGTAAATTTAGAAATATTTTTATTGTTGTTGTTATTATTATATAATAAGTAGTAGGGTTTCCCTATATCAAAAAAAAAAAAAAATTCTGCCAAAATTTCCAAAAATCATTGTCTAAAATGCTCGTATTATAAGGGAACATAGGCTATGTTTGTAATTATGTTTAAAATATATATTTAATTATTATATTTATAAATTTAATTTTATTTATTTTATTTTTATATAATTTTTAAGATAAAAATATTTAAAAATATACATCAAAATTAAAAAATAAACAAAGCCATGAGATGGGACCAAACACAATTACTATAGTTATGTTTGTTTTAGTTTTTAGATGTGTGATTTTAGGTGATTATTTTTTTAAAATTATATAAAATTAAAAAAATATAATTATTGAAATATGTATAATTATTGAGGTACGAAGTAAAACAAACCTAACCTATGACTCGAGTTGTTGACCAAGTACAACCTATGTAATTCTAGAATGAAAAAATACAAGAAAAAATTATTCCCGCAAATTTCACTGTCAATTACCACGATCACATCATTTTCTCTTCTTTAATGACACAGCAGTAACAAAAAATAAATAATCATAAATTTAATAATCTTTCCAATTTTTAATATGGAAATAATGACTAACAATGTTTTATTCTAAAAAATTACTAGTAATAACTTTTTACATCACGTAACAATCATTATATCAATACCGCATCTTTATCAATCATCATCATTTTCTCATAAAACTAATTCAATCTTATCAAAAACTTCATTATTTATGTTCAAAAAAACTCTCTCTCTCTCTCTAAAAATCACGTATTTAAAAGAAAGGTGTCATCCAATCACAATAATAGTACATGGAGCCATTGCCCATAACTTTGTAATTATTATTATTTAAACTAAGTTAGGTTCCACACGTCTATTAACAACTTTCTCTGTGCTATTAGCATGTAAACAAAGTAATAAGTTGAGTGCAACATTTAACAATATGCCAGTCCCATCGTTTCCTTTTCCCTCTCCAATACTTTCTGCATTTTATCACATTATTGCTTTCCAAATGGACAAGTGGCAAAGAACCTGAGAAAAATGAAAAGGTACAACTAATCAAACAAAGCTAGTTCAAAAAATGAGAAAATAATCAAACGCCAGTTTGCTTAAGCCAATTTGGTATTGACTTTCCGACGGTTTGCATTGTTACTTGCTTCTACTTCAGGAGATCTTCAAAGCAAGAATGACAGCAACACCAATTTTAGGCAGTCTATGCACATGTCATTCATTATTAAGCATATTTTCATTAGAAATTGATGTAAAGCAATTCTAATCAGCTCATAGTATACATTCATTGATACTTGTGTAATTGAATGTTTTAATTACTGTGCTTAAAAGTTTTCTGTACCCACCAATACACAGTTCATATGCATATTTTACAATATATAATTGTTATGTATTATGATTTAATATATATGATGAGTGTATATAGGCAAGAAAATAAGTAGAGCTTTGTCGGGACAAAAAATTTTATGCCTTCTTTAGTGTCAACTTGTGCAAAAATAACAATTTTGAAGGTGAACACGTGCACGCAATTTGTATCGTGATTCAAGAAAGAAGCTATTGTCAACTAATGCACCAAAAAAATTGACATTTTGGCATAGTTTCCAAATCATTTAGAATAACAAAATTCCACAAAACTTTCTTATTTATCTTTTTCTTCTTTCCGCATTCGTTCATTGCATCAGAAAATAGAACCGAAGATTTACATTTGACCAACAGCCTCGTATTGTTCTTTTTCACCACAAGCACAAGAGAAATTGTTAGTCCTATTTGGCATGGTGTTTTAACATTTTTTCCCATGCTGAAATGTCACAAATTCTTGGACAATTTAATTCTTCTGTTAATTTCCTTGTCCAGCTCATCTAATCCTCCCACTTCTTCAATTTCCTGCACGGCATCATTAAAAATAATTCGTCACTTCATAATAAATACGCATTCATAATTTCTGCAATCCCATTATATTTAAATGCGTATTTTAACCAGTACACGCATATTTTGAGACAGGAGTAGTGGGCAACCTTGTGTCCCAGGAACAATCCATATGGGACTCCATTAAACTTGTCCGAATGATGGATCTGAAATCACAGACACGTCAAAATCAAACAAAATTAACAGCTGTCACATATTTGTTGTAACAAGAACAAAATAATTAAATACCTTACTTCTTACTCACTGCAATTGCCTAATCTTAAACGTAAATTATAGGCTCGATCAATTAACATGAGCATTAATTAATACTAGTAAAATTTGCATCTATGGATTTATTTATAGAATATAAAATTATTGTATTTTAATTAATGAAAAAAATTATTTAGTATTGAAAAGTATAAAGAACATTTAAAATAATCAAACAAATAAATAGTGAGAGAATTTTAAAAAGAGAAAATTGAGAGAAAACACAAATAAAAAATAAAAATTATATGATTTTGTATCATGCAAAAATATTTAAAAATGACAAGAGATCAAAAGAATTTAGAATCTAATAAAATTTAAGAGAACATATAAATATAAATATAACGATGGAAAGGAAGAAGAAAATTATAGAAAAAATAAATATATTTAACATAATAATACAGTATAAACGTGCATGTCAAAGTCAACAGTCAACACCGCCAGATAATACACCGACCTGATGAGCTGCGGCTATTGTCCTAAAATACGGGACATTTGCAATGGGTCCCACGGGGAATCTCCTGTGGACGAGACCATCGTGGACGAACATATAGGCCATGCCAAACACCGTAATTCCAAGGCCCTGCAGGTGTGATTCCATTATCATAAACGCTTACACAAAATTTTGGAATGTCATCATTTTTCCTTCTTTTGAAGAGGAAAATTAATGTAATAATAAATTATCAGTATCTGATTACATAAAACAATTCAACCTCCTGCTGTACACAATTAATAAATGTATTAACTCAGAATAAAAACAGTGCTGACAGCATATGGTATAAGAAAGGCTTACAGCGCCAAAGCAAAGGCCTGGAATAAGGCCTTTGTGGAAAAAACCGTAGGAGAGGAGTGTAATGGCTGGAAAAGCGTTAATTATCGCAAAAACATCATTCAGCTCGAAAGGCCCTTCTCTTGGTCTGTGGTGTGACTGCAATTAAACAAAAATAATTTAAGTTTCTTACTAATAGAATTATAATATCAATTACCGGCAGTTAGCAGCTTCACCTTCGAGTATCACAAGCACAGCACGCTTTACCGGTCTCCAATTTTTCAATTAAAAAAAAAAAAAAAAAGGAGTGCGTGAGGATTTTTATGTAAGATCGGTACACAACGAGTCCAGTTTAAATGATAACTCAAAGTCGAAAATAACACTATGTCAAATTTATACAATTTTTTAAAACTCAAACTCAAATTTGAACTTGAGTTGACTGAAAAATACCCTGTTTCTAATCAAATTCAATTGGAATAACTTTTATTGGCGGCCCAAAAAGTTTATACCAACCTCGTGCATGTGCCATAAGGAAGCATGCCACAGCTCGTTGTGTGCCCATCTCGCCCAGTATTCCATTCCCACCTGAATTCAATTCCACCAGAGTAACAAAGAAAGAATGTAACAAAATCATTCCTACAATAAAGTGTAATAAAGTTTGAACTTTCGAAATGGTGATAAAATGGGAGAAAAAGAGAACTTACCGCAGCTCCAACAGCCAGAGCAAACGTACCAAACATCTCTGCATAAGGTACCTCTCCGCCCTGCGCCACAAATAAACAGACTATCATAATTCACAATCTCCTTCGTGTCAAAAATATTTGTCAAAAAAGATAAATAAATCAAAAATTTCAGATGCAGATTATGGGCTCCAATACCAAAAAAAAAAATAAAATCAAATTGTAGTTAAATATTTAAAGAGCCATGACAGGGTACGAAGTTACCTCCATTTGCCAAGAAAACCTGGAATAAACAGCCATGACAGCCATTGAAGTGATCCCAAAACTGGACATAACGGCGGCGACCAAATAAGTAAACCTCTCCGATCTCTTCCTCGCCATCTTCTCCGCCGCTCGCGTGACCGCCGTGGAGGCCCGCTCCTCGCCCTTTGCTGCACTTTCCTTTTCTGAATCCGGAGTCTCCGACTGCGTCCCGCTGCTCAACTTCTCGTCCTTCAGAGCAGAAAGAACCGTCAAGTTTGGCCTTTTCCTTTCGCACCACAAAATCCGACTAAATTTCAGGACACGGAAGCAGAGCGGCGGAGTGGGCGGAGCAGGCGAGGCAGAGTTGAGACTGAGAGGAGGCGCGCGCAGGACGGTGCTTGTGGTGGTGGGGCCGGAGATTCTGGCAGCCATGGACGGTGGCTCTGTTGCGCCGGAGGATTCTGTTTGAGAGAGTTTGGACCACCTTAAACGCACGTTATCCAAGTGCGGGATTTGAGACCTGTCCTAGTTCTGCTTATCGAAAGGGCTTATGCGCAGCAAGGGACAGTTACTCTTGTTTAATGGCACCAAATCCTCGGTTCCTCGCACTCTCTATTCCATTTTTGCAAATTGGACATGTGTTAAAAAATATGCGATTAAGAAAGATGCATTGAATTTTGAAATTCGGACTTACGGTAAGAGACAAAATAATTAGCAAACCAAATATTCTTATTACTTAACGTACTAACCAATTATGTAAATTTCACAAATTCTTTTAACTCACAAAATAATTAAAATATGGGTTTATTTTGATAAATATATTTTAATAACAAGTAATATTTTTCTCGTCATATTATTCTAATTTAATAAATGATTTACTCAATTATATAATCTTAATTTTTTTTTATCGTTCAATCTTTTAAAATTTCTAATTGTTATATTTTTTTTATAAACATGATAATAGACCATAAGCGATTTTTTTACGATCATGCAATATAGTTAGGAAAAAAAAATTCATTCGAAATACTCTAAAATAAGTGCCTGTCTATTACACAAGGTTCAAGGCAATTTTCAAATTAAAAAATAAATGCCTACATGCATGGGGTTTAAGGTTGGCTTTTTTAATTGTTTAACATTTTTTTCTTATTTTTCAAAATGTCCGTATTTTAAAATTATTCACGAAATTAATTTAATTTTGTGATTTCAAATCACAGAAATGTAATTCTGTAATTTGAAATTACGAAATTAAAAAAGAAAAAAATTATAATTTCTCTATTCTCTATTTATTAGTGTTAAATATAATTTATCATGTAATAAAAAATACACAAATAATGAAATTATTGAATAATTTTTTTTGTCAATTATTCCATTAAAGCATAATAATTGTGAATAATAAATTGACAACTTTAATTTCTATAATTAGAATGTTTGATTTAGATATTAAAATAAAATAAAATTAATTAACATACAATCATAGAAAAATTTTATATGCCAGTAATTTAGCTATTTTTTATTTAATATATTTATGTAATATTTGATATGCATATATTTTATCATATATCATGTTTGTCTTTTGCTATGTTTATTTGTTTATTTTTTTGTTATATAATAATTATGTTTCTTTATTTATTTCTAAATATTTAATTTGATAAATAATTTTAAAATGATGATATTTTAAAAAATAGAATAAAAATTCGAGACAAATAATGAAAAAATAGAATCTAAACAAATAGGAACCTAAAAATAAATTGCATGTTATGAACTAAAATCACAGTATTGCAATTTGTTTTTTTTTTTTTTTACTTTTTCATTATTTTTTTATATATTTTTTGTTTTTTTGTTCAATTATGTGGGATGAAGTCACATAATTGCTAGTGGTTGAAATTTAAGCTTGGATTATAAGTTTACTTTGACTTTATTTTTATTTTAGGCTTTACGGTTATATCATAGTCGTTGAAATTTAAGCTTGGATTATAAGTTAACTTTGACTCCAAAATTTAGGGATCAGAATTTATAATTTATTTAGGATTGTTCAAAATTTAAAATTCTTTTAGCGTTTATTTTTTGTTTAGTGTTAACGCTTTTCGGTGTTTATATAATTCACATGTCATGTTTCATTGTATTGTGTTATAAATGTTATTATTTTCTATTAAAAATTATTATACATAATAAATTATATATTACTTATATAAGTTTAAATATGTATATAATTTACATAATTAGTTAGTTCAATATGATAATTTATAATTACGGAAATAATTTTATTGACGACCACTTTTCTTTCAATTCGGTGTTTTAAATGTGTCTGCTAATCTCATTTTTACTTGATACATATCAAATTTTTAAGAATGAAATAAAAAGTGGAACACAAAATATAGAATGGAAGATTTGGAGCCTTCATGCGGGTGTTAAATACTTCTATATGGGAAGCAAATAAATGTGGGCGGAGTTTCGGACAACATTGTGGGACTTTTGGAAAATTACCAAACTGCCATTGTGATTGCCCCCTTTTTTTTTTAAACCTTGTCTATTTTGGGAATTGCGCCTCTGATTGCACCAGTAAATTCATTCAGCTCACGAGTCAAATGCTTATGAAAGAGGTTATTTAAGGTACGTTATAATTTATTGTTTATCTGACGTTTGAAAATAATGTTTTGGTGATATAAATAATATAATTTATTTGAATATATATATATATATATATAATATATAATAATAATTAAATGATATGATAATATATAGAGATAATAATTATATTTTAAGATGTAAATAAAAAAAATATGAGTATATGTGTAATATATACATATAATGATTTGATTGTTAATAGGTATAATAATTAAAATTAAATAATTAGTTATATATAATAGAGAGAAAAATTTTAAATTTGAATTTAAATGAATATTTTAATGAATTATATATTTTATAATGTGAAATTTAAATAATGATTTTGAGTTAAAAATTAAGTTCCAAACATAACCTAAACTCTGGAGTTAAACTCATTTATTGACTTCCCTTGACTCTCCCACACGCGAGCATGGCCGGTGAATGAAATATACATTTTTAACTTTATTTTAAATCTCATGATTAATACAATTTTTACATGAGAATAGCACAAAGAAATATTATTCTTAATAGTATAAAAATCACCATTCTTTTTTAGTAATATGAGTTTACGTATTACAAAACTATTAGAAATAAATTTATATTTTTATTTGATAAAATTATCTTTTTACAATATATTATGATTGTATAATATATAATTATTAAAATATTTTTAATGATTTATATATTATTTTTTATTGTACTCCCACGATTTTTATTTATTTCATTTATTTATCTAAATTTATATTTATTCTATACTTTTTATTTCTCAAAATTTTCCTTTTTATTATTTTATAAATTATATAAATAGTATAGAATTTACAAGTAAAATTTATTATTATTATTTATTTATATGCATAGACATTGAGATTAAATTTTAATTTATTATATTTTCTTCAATTTTAATTTACTCTGGTTTTTCCTGTTTTAAGTGTTTGTGATTTGATCTTTTTTAAAGTGTTTGAATACTTAATTTGATCTTTAAATTTGCCTTGATTTTGTGTTATTTTTTAACCACGAGTTTAAAATTTTTTTTACCATTAACGTATTTATAATGAAATTTGATATTTAACTACAAAGCAATCGTGGCACACACACACACACTTATGTTTTTTGTCATTAGTTATTAAAGTGTTTAATTATGAGGGTCACAATTAATGTTTTCAAACACTATCAATAGAATAATTTTAATTTTATTTTTTTTTTATTCTTATACGTAATGATATCTATATTTTCTTCAATCATGTTCATATTTTATAATATTTCCAGTGATAGTATTTACAAAATTTAATTTGATCTCGTCTGTCCAATATAAATATATTAAATAAACTTATTTATTTGTCATTCCATGGAAATATTTGTTTTTGTTCATATATAGTTATTTCATTTGCTGACAGTTTTGAGTCTTTTTTTTTATTCTATTGCCACATATATAGGTACTTTTAACAAAAATAAAGTTTTTTATTTTAATGTTATATTTATATACATGCAAAAGTTATATATGGTTTGCCTATCAATATTTACTTGATATTTATGCGTTTCGACTATTGCAATACTAATTAAGATTCTTTATTTATTATTTTTTATTGTGAAGTTTTCTTCATATTGTTGTCTTTATTTTATTTGATTATTTTAATATTGTCTAAGTTTTCTTGATTTATATGCTGTTCACTTTGTTGTATTCTTTTTTTCTACTCTTATTTTGTTTTTTCACCAGTATGCCATTGGCCTAGTATTTACATTGACATATATTATTTTACTTAAGCTTTTTAATTTTTTTTTGTAACTTTAATTTTTTTAAATGTTGAAAGATCAATTGGAAATCTTTGAACTTAATAATTTAATTGCAAAAGCTAAAAATTTATGTTTTTAAATACTTAAAATTTTGTTGCTATCGGTTACATATATATAAAGCTTTATAATTTTTTCATAATCTGATTAATATTCTCATTACAGTATAGCTTGAGCTTGTGTTATTATTTTGAGATAAATATATGTTTTCCAAATTTATAAAAAATTATAATTTAGTATATATATAATAAAAGTCTAATAATAATTAGTATTGAATTATAAAATAATCATGGCCACTCTCATCATCTTTTCTACCCTCAATTATCTTGAAATACGTGTGCCTGTGTTGCCATTAATTATAGCAAAGTTAATCATGTGAATCTTAATTAATAATTTATAGATACTATCAGGTGAATTTTTTGAAAAACTACTTTAATCTTATAATTATTATATCAATATAGTGGTTAATAGCTTTCTTATTGCACAAGTTTTTCACTGTTCGTATTTTAAATTTTGGTCCAGTTTTGTAAGTTTTAAGTGTTTTACTTTTCTATAGCCAAACAAACTTGTACTTCTAATAAACATAAAGCCTTTTTTCTTTTTTAATGAATTTTATAGATATTTTTATACACTAATATTTATATATTTCAAAGTTTCCGATAGAAATATGATTTTCACTAATCAAATTTTATATGCTAAAAACCTTCTCTTTTTTTCTTTTCTTTTCTTTCATTCGTATCTTCTTCTCTAAATTTTTGTGAAGAAAACTTTAATATGCGTTTTCCTAATTTCTCCTCAATTATTTACCTTTTTCCCATCTATTTCTTCTTCAAAAACATTTTAAATTAAAAAAAAAAAGATTATCGTCTTTGTTTTAATTTTTCATTAAAGAAGTATCATAATAAATTTGTTTTTCTACAATTAATATTGTTGTGCACTGCACGAGTATTCTGCTAAAAACTAATATTAAACTTTTCAGTTTCCTGTTTTCCTACCTTTTTTCGGTTTGATCAATTAGGGAATTTAATCAGTGCAGATGTAAAGCTGTAAGTGGATCGTATTGGGCCAATATGAAGCCCAAGGTCGACAGGAAGGGCCTAATTACCTGGGCTAGGGCAATCCAAAAAACAACACTGGCCCAATCATGAGTCATCCATACACCTGGGGAAACACTGTGATTTTCATTATATATTTATTTATTCTAATTTATATACCTATAGATTTTCTCGAATATGCAGTTTCAATGAGGATATGGATATGGATGATATAATATATTCTAAAAATTGCACAATGTAGTCATGTTGTGGATACAGGATTTAGGAGAGTTTCACTGCTGAAAATTCGAGAATTTGTATAACCAAATTAACTTAAATTTTACAGCAAGGTATAATAGTGACACGAATTGGGATTTGAGATTATTAGTATCAGTTATATATATATATATTTATAATAATATCACGTTTGTCTCTTTTTCTCTCTTTCACGAAGGATGGACTCGTGCATGTCTCTACCCCTCTTTCCAAATACTGCCCTGGAAACCATATCAACCTAAAAGTATATTTTAAATGAACAAAATTTTCTCTACAATTAAAATTTTAGAATTTTAATAATTTCAAAGATCACTCTAAAATTTTCTAGTATAAGATATTATATTATATACGGTTGATAGAAGTGTTTATGTCACTTGATTCCATGCGCATCATATTTTAATCATTTTGAAAATTACCATTTGTCATAATCACAGTATGATGAGTTACAGTAAAAATAACGCCCAAGTGGTAATTTGATCTTTTTTTTTTTTTATTTTAAAATTATCTTTCATCGTCTCATATAATAAGATTAGGGGCGTAAATTAACGAGCTGCTCTACTGGTACGATACTCTTCGAGTTATTTCAACTAGAAAATCATATAAAGATAATTTATCTAAAAAAAAAATATATATATATATATATATATATTAAATAAGTATTTGACTTGATGGTAGAAGAATTTTTCAAAATAAAACAGGTCAGAGTTTAAATACTGAATAATGCTAGTTTAAATTTCCGTTCCACGTTTTCTTTCTCCTCACCTTTAAATCTTAAATAGTGATCCAAAGTGGAATTTCGTTTGGTGTTACGAGCATTGCAAAATTTAAGCTGAGGTTACAAGTTTGATGAGTGCGACTGACGTTTTTAAATTGATTAAATTTTGGTTCAAGCTCGTGCTTGGACTCTATACTCAATATCTATCTTTCAATTAAAACTTAAAACAATAATGAAATTACTATATTGTTGGATGATAAGAGCATCGTAGAATTTATTTTTTGGCATCACGAATTTGATCTTCGAGTATTGTAGACATTTTTCAAAAATTGATATAACTCGAATTCGAATTTAAACTCCGTGAGCAACATAATTGTTCTTGTGATTATTGAAGCTCGATTTTATGTCACCCCTGTCGTAGGGCGTCTTACGCACAGGACATTACACATTATTTGGCCACATGATGTGATTTGAGAATATGTTGAATTTTTATTTCATTTATATATGTTAAAATTTTTATATTTGTTGGGTTTTATTTATAATTTGAATTATATGTACATTTTAAATTAGGGTTTGATAGATTTTATTATAAATAATTATTTTACCTAATTGTAAGATTGAGAGTTTTGATATTATGGAATCTTGAGTCTTAGTTTTTAATTTTTTAAATTTGTAAGTGATTTTAAATTCTTTAAATCGTATTGATTCAATATGAATGATTTTTGTTCGAATCATATCGTATATCGTCCTATCATATTGTTTATCAAATTTAATTTTGATTCTATTACGTTATTTTGACGCGCGTTTTTGTATCTTTTGAATTTAGAATTGAGTTTGGTCACACTGTTCACAATCTTTACAACTTTGTTGTTGCCACGATCATGTTAATTAGTATTAAGGTAATTATATCGAATCTTAATTTGATAACTAGTTTAAGTCCATCAAAATTTAAAAAAAAAAAAGAAAAGACGAAGCGCCCGAGGCAAGCAGACTTGTAGCAGCAGATTGGCCGCAATTCCTTTGGTTCCTTCATGACCAAAGCCACCGCCCTTACGCAATGCCGTGCAACCGTCATTGAAAGCAAAGGCCGTCAGATTTTTGAGAATCTCAATCTAGTTCGTAGATGCCCCTCCATCACACTCATGTCACCAGATTTCCACCCTCCATTGCCGGCTTCAATGTCTTCGTTGCTGCTGTCCACCTCGACGAAGCTTGATTTGCCAAAGAAAACCCCTAACCAAAGTACCGCCCACAAACAAGAAACCCTAATTGAGTTTTCTGCAGGAGAAGATGAAAAAAATGATTTTTGAGATTTGGGCCGAACTGGGCCATTTAAGAGAAGAAACAATATTGGGCTGAGGACTCTTGGACTAAAGAAAAAGAAAAATAGAAGAAAAAAAGGGGGGACATTTAGTTGGGCTAGAGTCTTTGTCCGTGGTGGACCAAGTTAGGCTTTGTTGGATTGCTCCAATTTTGCTAAACATAAGGCTTGTGTGGCGGCCCTATTTTGTGCTGGAAAGTAAAGCTTTGTTTGTTTGTTGGGTTTTTTTGAAAAAAAGAAAGTCGAAAAAGGTGAAAAAAAAGAGGGAGGAAAAAAATGGGAAAAAAGTGAAAGAAAGAGAGTGGGTCAGAGAGATAAATATATTTGTAACGACATACCTTACAAGACGTCGATAATTCAGGGGAGTAATGCATGTTGCGTGAAAATTATGTTTAAGGCAAATTCAGGATGTCCAAAAACTATAGATAACATGCATAAATGTTTGGAGCAAATGGATGATCGATTGAAGAAGGTTGAGAAGCCAACAACATTTCTGCTACTTACCTTGTGGCTAATGAAAATATTTTGTATTTCAACTATTTTCAAATAGAACATTTCATCAATAAGTGTTCAAATGAGAAAGTTAATGTTTATGTCGATTTTAGCCAACTTAAGGAGACCCAAAAAAGCCTAAGTGAAGAGACTAGAGAAGAGACACCATTTTAGGATACACAAATTGAAGATAGCAATAATTCTAGCATTGATATGGAGATAGAGGCGGACCAAATTTCTGAGGAAGAAGCAACAGAAGTTGAAGTGAAGGTTGATGATAAGCACGGAGAAGAAGAACAAATAAGAGAATGGGAAGCAGAGCTTCAAGTGGCTCATGAGTATGTTGATTCATTTGAATATCAAGTGTATTTTTTGTTCGTTTTTATTGCACAGGAGTTAAAGATCTTTCTAGTCAAGCAGTTTGTATACGAGCATCTAGACACAGTATTGGTTCTCATAATTTGTTATGTGTTCTGTTAATGGAGTTTCATTATTGGCTTTATGAAAAAATGAAGTTGAAGGTTGAGCAAGATGAAGAATATTGAGAGGTTTTTAGAGGTTTGTGTTTGATCGAGGAGGATTGACGTTATCAGAATCACAATAAAAATAGAAAATACGAAACAGCATAATTGAACCGAATCTGAAAATCTCAGGGACACGAATCGAGTGTTAAATGCCAACCTAACATAGTAGAATTGGATTGAACTCGATGTAAACGGTTATGATCAACACACTGGAAACTAATTGATAAGTCACGAATCATATGGCTACTCCGACATGACTCAATTTTGGAAGATAGAAATTTACAACAAATTGGACACATAATTTTAGGGGATTAGGAAAAAATCTTTAATTAATCAAAATAACACTTTGAATAATAATAAACTTTGATGCCATAGTTATAAGTAGCATTAAGAACCCTAATCATCTAGGATTGTATTTTAATGGACTTACTTACACGTAGCCTAATACTAAAATATCCTAAAAATAAAATAAAATAAAATAAAATAAAAATAAACAATTAATTCCATTGATCCTTTACTTTAGGGTCATCGGCTCAATACAAAATATTCACCCAACGCTCCTCTTTGAGTTATTTAAATTTAGATTCACGTATGATATTATTTTGAATTTTATGCACAAGCATATTAATTACTTTTTTAACTCTTTTTGCAAGTGTTCTAATCATTGACCCAATTGGAACTTTTAAAGGATCCTTTTTGTAATGCGGGACGTCCACATCAAGGACACAAACTCGAATTAAGGACAGTTTATTTTCAAGATGAGGAATATGGTACAAATTTGGGGATCTACTAAATTTTTATTTTATTTATTTATGTTTAGGCTTTCATATTTATTGGGCTTTATTCATAATCTGAGCCGTATGAACTTTTTAGATTAGGCTTTGATAAATTTTAATATAAATAGTTATTTATTCAATTGTAATATAGAAAGTTTTGACATTGTGGGATTTTGAGTTTTAGTTTTCAATTCCTTGAATTTGCGAATGATTCCAAATTCACTGAACCATTAAATCGATTCACTAGGTGTTATTCTTATTTGAATCGTGACGTATTAATCGACTATGACATGTCATTTGTAATCATCCTATTACATTGTTTATGGAGTTCAATGTGGATTCTACTACATTGAGTCGGGCATTTTAATACACGATTGGCATATTTGGAATTTGATATTGAGTTTGATTATTTTCACTCTTTCATCCCCCGCCAATCATGTCACCACATCATTGACCACCCGTTTCCTCTGAATGTCCAACACCCGAGATATACCAGTATAAAAGTACTCATTTCATACAATGACCTTTTGGTAGTGTTTTAAAAACTTACTTGAACTGAACTGTTGAACTGGTTAATTCATTGATCAACCAAAAACTTGGTTCAAGTAGGACTTGAAAATAAGAAATCTAATAAAATTGAATAAAATTGGATAAAATTATAGTTAAATTATTAAATTAAGTGAACTTATCATAGTTCATGAAAACAAAACCGTTCAAATTGACATATAAACGAATTTTAATCCTATTTTTTTTATTAATTTTGTTTTATTTTTTTTATTGTAGTTTAATTTCTATTTGTTCTCCTTTGTACAAAAAAAATTGTTTTCGAAATGAAATACTTTTTTGACTTAGACGTATATTGAATATATAGGACTTTATCAAAATTCTACTATATTTTGATCAAATACTTTGATAAGATATAATTTTGATGCATAATTTTACATTTTTATTTATTGGAATAGCGCTCATTAATTTTATTTTTGTAGTGTTCTTATCACACTAGTGCAATATATTTAGCTATTATAGTTATAAAAAATGCTTAAAATTAAAATTCAAGTATTTTTCTTAATATTTATTATTTTATGTATTTTAGTATATTAATTAATTTTTAAAATATAAATATGACATCAGTAGTTTGATCGCAGTTGAACCTTAAACCAGTATATTCCAATTTGACGACTAGCTTGGTTTTTAAAACAATGCCTTTCAGCTATGTTTGGGAGAACAATTTTGTTTCAAATGACGTTTGGTGGGTGTTGTATTAGAATGAATAATATGTTTAGTTGTAAGATTTTGATTTTTTAAAAATTTTGATTTATTTGAATATATGTATAAAATATGTAATAATGGCTAGATGATATGGTAGTATATAGGAGTATTGATTAGTATATGAGAGAGAGAGAGAGAGAGAGAGAGAGAGAGAGAGAGAGGAGAGAGAGAGAGAGAGGAGAGAGGAGAGCGAGAGAGAGAGAGAGAGAGAGAGAGAGAGAGATATGTGATTGTATGTGTGTGTATTTATTTGATTGTGAATAAATATAATGATTAAAAAATTATTAATTAGTTAACATGAAAGAGAAGGAAATTGAAAATTTAATTTGGATGAAATTTTTTTAAATAGTATAATTACTAGTGTAAAATTTGATGAATTGCCTGAATATTGAAAGTTGGCTCCAAACACAGCCTTTAATTTGGGATGGTTACGAACAAGGATCACAGCATTGTGCTTGAGGCATACCATGAGTATGCACAAAAATCTTTATAACTGAAATAAATCAAGGTATAAGAGTGTTTTCTTTGCATATTATAGTTAATTTTTACTCATTTTCAAAAACATTGAGAATGAATTAATTATTTTTTTATACTATTAAACTACTTTTCTTAATTTTTAGATTTACAAAAAATATATCAACAATTATTATAATAAATTAAATATATATGTATGTATTACCAATATATAATGTTTTGTTTTTATTTCTAATATTATTAAAATATAAGCTAAATACGTAAAATAATATTTACATATATGCATCACACGCACACATACCTGAACAATCATTTATAATTTAACAGAATCCAACATATCATATAAGTATTAACTTGATTTTTAACAGTAATATAATTATTTTCAGATATAGTCTATACTTACATGTCAAATAAATAAATATAAAATATGTATATGTATATGTATATGCGTGTATATATAAAATATCATATTACCTGTAAGGCTAGTTAATTAATTATATCATTATATCATATTTTTAGTATAATGAATATTAATATTAAGTTAAAAAATAAAAACATTATAAATATTTTATTTGCAATAAACAAGTTAAATATCAATTTTTTAATATATTGTAATGTCAATTATATATGCCAGTTAAAGTATCTCCTACATATATAAATATATGATTTTTTGTATTTAATATAAACATTGCAATATGATGTCGTTATATCAATATTAAACGCTTATCAGATATCAAAAATATATAAACATATAAATAGAATATTTAATAATTACTTAATATTTTGAAATAATATTCTTTAGGTTAAAAGATATTTATTTTTCATTATTTTTATAAATATAACATAAAATAATAAAACAATAATTTCATTTATTCTTCATCTCTAATACCATTCTTTGTGCATAACAAACATGCGATGTGTTAAAGTTTTTGTTCTATTTTAAATTTATTCATTTCTTATCTTATTTTATTTATGCATATCAATCATGTCATTATTTATTCTCTAAACAAATAGGGAAGTTGGTGGAAGAAATGAGTGAGAAAACAGTTGAGCAAGGGAAGATGTAATTGTATTATAGTAAGTTACCATAATAACCTATTAATGTCTTTACAAAAACCTTAGCAGAGGTATAATCAAATATAATTTTTGTGAGAGTCAATACAATTTTATTTAGAAATTTTAAAATATTGTGGCTTATATAATAAAATCAAATAAAATCAAAAGTATAATAAATATTTGAAAAAGAAAATAAAGAAAGTTCTGACAAATTTGAAGAGAGAGAAAGTTCAAGAGAATACAAATAAAAATATTAAGTCTAAAGAAAATAGAGAAAAAGGTAATCCTATAATTTTATATTGTGCAATTTAAAAACTTATTTTCTTAATATGGTACTTGATTAAAAATGCGATGTTGTATATCTATATTAAAACTATTGGTAATAAAGTCACATTTTATGCATCTAAAATTTTTATAATTTATAAAATTTTATTGACTATGACAAATTATAATAAAAAATAAAATAATTTGAAATTAAGATATATGAAAAATAATATATGTATGTATGTATATAAGAAGTGAATTGAAAGATATAATAAATATAAGAGGAAAAAGTATAAAAATTTATTAAAATACAATGAAGAATGGATGAAAATTGTAAAATATTAAAATAAGGGTGTTATTAGTAATGCAGCAATGTGAAACCAAAATTAGGCCTAAATATGTAGGTACATATAAAATATAAAACATAATATGTTATGTTTGCATACAAAGCACACATTTACAACCAAATGATAGTTATTTTGGGGGTGGATTTACTAATTTTATCTTATAATACTTAATCAACACCATGTGAATGAGAGTACCCAAGGAAAATCATTGGTACAACCAAAATTAGGTCTTTGGCTTTAATATATAGTAATAGGTTAAACTATAAAAATATTTAAAATAAATCAATTGTATAATTTTAGATTGTGCCATTAAAAAGTTTGATTTCTTAGGACATGTTTACTGTTAGTGAATGCAGGATATATCATTTTATCTAACTTAATTAAATATTCACATCAATTGATTAAAGTCCTAATTAAATAAGGACTCATTATCAAATTATAAAATTATATGATAAATAATATTACATGAGAGTTACAATCTTGATTAAATAATCAAGGTATTAGGAATCTTTATATATTATTCAAATTACTATTTTAACATTGTATTATTAATTAAATAATTTTCATATTAAAGTTATAATGGAACAAAAAATAATCAACTTAAATAGCTAAATTTATTAAACATAATTATTAAGAATTAATTAATCAATGAAAACATTTTTATCGTTCAAAAAAGTGAACATAAAGCATAGAGATGGTAATAAACGTAATTCATGCCTGGTCAAAAGATAATTTCAGTCCCCTTTTGTAAAGATTAAAAGACAGAGACTAAAAACATGTACAATCTAAAAGTGATTTTAGATATAATCACCTGTCTTATTATATTAATTCTATTGAAATCAAAGTGAACGCAATATTAATTAAATTAGCTAAACGTCTGTTTTATACATGCCCTACGCACAACTCTAGATCCAAATCCCACAATATCAGCCATGGTTTTTTTTCTGCTTTATTGGATAATTTTTCCGCATTTAAAACAAGAAATAGAGGCACAATAGTTATCCATAGTTTTTTAGTAATAATAATTAGTAAACCTTGCATATTTTATGTAAATGCATGCTTGTAAAAACATTAATAGTTTCATTAGTTATACTGAAACGTAGAAGTATTATATTTTTACTAGTTTAATAATAAAATGAAAATACTTCATTACATATTTTTTTAAAAAGATAGAAAGCAAACAATAGAAATCATAGAAAGATGAGGGAAGAAGAAACTAAATATTAATTAAAAAAAGAGAGAAACAAATTAAAATAATGCTAATGAAGAGTTGATTTATATATATTTAATTTCAGACCAAGTTTAGTTATTAGTACAAATAGATTTATTAAAAGAGTTATTTTACAGAAATTCTATTAAAATGACTAAAGTTAATTATTTAGGGACAGAATAATAATATATAGTAAAGATAAATATTTCAAGAACGAATTTTAAAAGAATCCTAAATTTAAAATATTGTAGATACAATAGTAGATCTGGGGAAGAAGCAATTTTTTTTTATAAAAAATTTCTCTAGTTAACAATAATGTCGCTTTGCCTCTAAATTATTAATGAAATCAAAAAAAAAAAAAAAAAATCTCCAAACCAAAGCAGTCAACGGCACATTCACCACATCTCGTACCATTTTATGAAATAAAGATAAAACAAAACCCTTTATATATAACCTCATGGACAGAAAGACTAGATTTTGTTAATCAACGGAATACCAAAAATCATTAATCAATAACCCAATATATATGCGCGCACACACACACACACACACATATAAAATATTCATAATCTACCATTTTATTGTTAAAATAAATTAAAGGGTCTAAATCAAGGTTGATTTATTACAAAAGGCATTAAATCAGACTGAAAAAATCAAGGGATTGCTGGCGATGTTATCTGACATTTCCCCGCATGCCATTAATTATTTTGAAGTATTTAATAAATCCCATTAGAAGGTACTGTGTAATCCACATGTAGTACCAATTTTTTTTCTCCACTTATGTTAATTATTGAGCTGACTTAATTTAATAAATTTCATGGATTTTCTTGCAGCACAATAATTTATGAAATTTGATTTTATTGGACAGTGATGATTTGCCAAATCGTGGCTATATAAACCCATTAACCGTGCCTTCTGGGCTCGTCTTTACCATCAATACTCTGCACTTACACAAAATCCCTTAGTAAGTCATCTTTCAAGAAGCCATGTTTTTTCATTGACTTCCATTCAAATTTTCATCGGTAACTGAGCAGGATATTGTTTTTGTTTCTTACATGTGGAAATCATACAGGTTATGGAGAAGTTTAGCATCTGTCTTTTGTTGGGATTGCTCTGTCTGAACGTAGCAGAATGCAGATGGTCTAGGAGTCGGGCAGAACATATCCAATATTCGTCGTTAAACTGTCGGAAGCACAGTGCAGTGCTGACAGATTTTGGAGGCAAAGGGGATGGGAATACATCAAACACGGCTGCATTTAAGGCAGCCATTGCTAATTTGAGCAAGGTTGCATCGGACGGCGGGGCGTTGCTCATCGTTCCTCCTGGAAAATGGCTGACTGGCTCATTCGCCCTGACAAGCCATTTCACACTTTACATACACAAGGATGCTGTCATTCTTGGATCTCAGGTTGTAATCTCCTTTCATTACTTCTCAAGGCTGTCCTTTTTTTATCCTTTCTAAGGTTGTGCTTGTTTTTATTTTTAGCACAAAAAACATGCATGTTAATTATTATATTTTTTGAATTTCCTTTAAATTTCTTTTATTTTTACATAATTTTTAAGAAAAGAAATTTAAAAACACACAAACTCAAACTCTTTTCTAAGCTTGAAGTTTTTCTTGGATAAAGGGAGGATCTAGTTTAGCTATAAATTTTATCATACTTCAATTTACTGTGAATTTGAACTACTTCTAATCTATTATGTATGAATGCTATAGAAATTGTCAGATTATCCACTAATAGAACCATTACCCTCGTACGGCCATGGAAGAGATGGGCCTGGGAAAAGGTTTGCCAGTCTTATTACTGGAACAAACCTAACCGATGTTGTCATTACAGGTAGTTTTGGCCACTCTCTTTTGCGTGTATTGACACGTTGTCTGTACACTTGTGTGCGAGAAATTCAATAAAAAATTATTTATTGATACGATAAAATTTTTGTAGTAATTTAAGATGGATAATACACCTGTGGAATTTAACTTATTTTATCTAAACTTCACTGTAAACGTAAAGAGTTTACATCATAATTTTTTGTTTAAATACAAATACAAAATTATATTAAAAAAACATCGTATATTTTTATTATATAATATTTGTTAATGTGTGTGGAAAAAATAAATGTTGATAATTAAAAAATGAATTAGAAAAAGATTTAAAGTAGAAGAAATTAACTTTATTTAAATTTGAAAATAAATATAATGAGTTAGTTGGTAATAGTTAATTAATTGAGGGGTATATTTGATGAAACGCTGCAGGACGAAAATTACTAATTATTTCGAGGATGAAAACTTAATATATATATACACCGCTGAATGGAGGCACACTCGTGCGTGTGAATAATTAAACAAAGAATCAATAATATTTTCAAAATAACTTTTATGTAATTTACAATATAAGAGGAGAAAAGAAGAAACATAAATAGAATAAATTAAATTTGAATTGGCAATAAAAAATAGATAATTTCAAATTGTGGGAATAGAATGAGTTGATAAATGAAAATTAGGGAGAAGAAAGTAAAAAGAAAATATGTGAAACATTACATTAAATAAAGAAATCAATAAAAATAATTCTAAATAAAATTTATGTAATTTACAAGATAAGAGGAAAAAGGAAATTTGAAGAAACATAAATAGAATAAAATTTGAAAGAGGAGATAAAAAAAATAGATGAGTTAAAATTGAGGGAATAAAACGAAATAAAGGAAAATTAAGTAAAAAGAATATATATGAAGCATTAAACTAATTCAACAATGAGTAACAAAATAAAGCATCAAGGCTGTTGGAATTAATCTTAATTCTCAAATATGATGGTTGGAAATTCACAAGTTTTTTCTGTATAAATTGCAGGAGGGAATGGAACAATCGATGGGCAGGGTGAAAGTTGGTGGAAAAGATTCAAGAGTGATCAGCTTAACAACACTAGACCTTACTTGATTGAAATCTTGTACTCAAATCAGGTCCAGATTTCTCATCTTACCTTGGTCAACTCTCCCTCGTGGAATGTTCACCCTACTTACTGCAGGTATGAGATGCCCAACATATGTTGTCGTAATACTCAGTGTCCTTGTTGATTACTTGCACTTGACAATGATTTCTTGCAGTGATGTCATAGTTGAGTACCTAACAATCATAGCGCCTATAGATTCTCCAAACACAGATGGGATCAATCCAGGTTCGTTTGTGCCTCTTCACTCGTAAACCCCATTACAATTACAAGAAATATTACGTTAATAATACTGCTTGTCTGAGATTTCCGGCAGATTCTTGCTCGAACGTACGTATCCGAGACAGCTACGTAATCTCAGGCGACGACTGCATTGCAGTAAAGAGCGGTTGGGACCAATACGGGATAAAATTCGGTATGCCCACACAGCACCTGAGCATCAGACGGTTCATGTGCATTTCCCCCGACAGCGCCGTCATCGCCCTCGGCAGCGAGATGTCCGGCGGCATCCGAGACGTCCGGGCGGAGGGAATCATCGCCATCAACTCCCAGTCGGGCATCCGAATCAAGTCGGCGCCTGGACGAGGCGGCTTTGTCAAAGACATCTTCGTCAGGAACTTCACCATAGACACCATGAAGTACGTCTTCTGGATGGCGGGCAACTACAAGGACCACGCCGACGACGGCTACGACCCGAAGGCTCTCCCTCAAGTGACTAACATAAACTACAAAGGCTTCGTCGGGAAAAACGTCACTAAGGTGGGGGAACTTGCAGGAATCGAGGGCGATCCCTTCACCGGAATCTGCATTTCTGATGTGTCCGTTACGCTGTACGACAAGAAGAAAGATGATTACTTGGGCAATCAAAAACCCAAGAATTTGCCGTGGAACTGTACGGATATTAAGGGGATCCACAGCAACGTGAGCCCTAAGCCTTGTGGTCTGTTGCCGGAGAAGGCGGGGAGCTGTGCTTTCCCTAAAGATGAGCTGCCCATTGATAAGGTTGAGCTGAAGACTTGTTCTACCAGTTTTGCTTAATTCTGAGTTTGTGGTTGCTTACAGCTTTGAATGAAGATGGGATGCAGGTGATGACAATGTGATTGGACTGACAATTTCAAAATTAGCATTTCATGATACAACATAAGTTTCTAGGTTTTAAGCTCTCTAAGATAGTCTCGGGTCTCTTGCATCATTCTTACTATTGGTTTCAGAATGAGAGCATATTTGTATTTCTTGCTGAATAAATGAAAGTCTTTCGATGATATTTGTGGCTACTCAAACTCCTTTCTTCCTTCTAAGGTTGTTCCCGTCTCTCTTAGCTAAATGGAGACTCCTTTTCTTATTATTTTTAAGATAGATTGTCTTGATTTTGTGACATATTCAAACTTTATGAATATCAAACTCCATCCATTGGATTTTGTTAAATAATTGTTCTTTCCGCGTACAAATTGGAGTAAGAAAAGCCCCTCCCGAAGATCCTTTTTTGCGCATATTGTCATCCGGCCTAATCTCGATCTCTATCTTAAGAATCGGAGGCAATAATAGAATAAATGTTTTAAACAGTACCCCACTATGAGCTGTTAAAGCAAACTTAATCCATCGTCAATCGACAACTCAAAGCTAACCGATACAACTCTCGTAGGCTTCATCATACCCTACCTGCTCATTTTTATCCAATCCATTTATATCCACGTATAATTTATTCCCTTAGGCCCAAAAGCTCCTCCACCATTTGTCCCTTGGCGCTTTCTCTAATTAAAGACTGAATTCAACAGTCTCAAACAGGCTTAAAAGAAGATAAATAATTTAATGGCTGATGCTATTGAACTTGATTCCCGTCTTCATCTAGAAATAGACCCCCCTCTGTAGTAATATTTTGTAAGTCTCTAGAAAGCTCCTATCTTTGGACAAAAGATGAAAGCTAGGTTTGTCTTCCTCTCATTTAGGAAGAAAAATGGAAATAGAAGTGATGTAATGTAAGAGTAAGACAAGACTAATTTCATCATATTGTATAGATGCGAGTGCATTGTCTAATCTACACTTAAAACAAAGTAAAAAATACAACGGTCTCAACCCTCCCACAAGCTTCTGCATAGATGACTTTAGTAAAATGAGTGCTGATTAGACTCGGTCCCGCAGCTTATTTCTTTCAAAAGACTTACTTTATTCAGCTTCTGCGGTGGTATGGGTAATAGAGAGGATCCACCAAATAGAATTTTGGCTAGCCGTTTTGCAGGGACTTTACAAGAAAACTTTGCTTTTCAACAACGACAAATCATCTCCAAACTGGTGTAATTATTTGTTCTATCGGCTTGTAAAGTGTTCTGGAGGAGGCATTCACAGCCTCTCCCTGTCATTATCCCCTAATGGTTTCTCCATTGGCTGCACTTTTATCTCATATGGCTTTGGCCATAACTTTCCATTCACTGTCCATTGGAAATCAGCATTATAAGTCTACAGAAGGGTAGAGTGAAAGTTCTCCAAGAAAACTACAGCTGCAGTGATCAGTGAAGCACTTGAAACTACAAAGAGACGGTATGGCAACAGAATGTGATGGAGCTCACCAAAACGACAGTTCTGTTCCCGATCCCATGCTATGCCATTCAAGACATCAACTCCCTGTAAATTTGTGTCAAAATTTTAATTAATTCTATTTACAGAAACAATATCCGGTATATGTATTCGGATAGGCACTGACCGTGTGAAGGAATTACCATGTTTCCAGCTGCTATCAATCCTTCCCCGTAAAACAATGAACGGCTGATGAGCAGACTGAGCTCCAACAAAGAATTCATTATTGGGTGAAAAGGGGGTTTATCTGAATAAGGAAAAGGATAATAAGAAATAACAGTCAGAACCTTAGACTTGGAAGGTAGATCCATCCCAATATGGACCATCTTCACCCGACATTCTTGCTATGCAGTCAGTCTAAAGAGTAAGAATTTAAGAGATTCCGAGGTAAGAGCTATATCATATGAGAGGTAAGGTGAAGAAGAGAGAAAGAAGTGTGCACAATCGAGGAACAGATAAACTGAGGGTTCTGCAATGTACTTGCCAAACATTTGCCCATACTTCACCATTCACATACTCCAGTTCATTTATGTTGTATACTTGACGTCCATTGTACTTGACAACATGCTTTTCAACAACTGCAATGGTGTATATAAAATAAGAATAAAAGGAATGAAACTAGAGAAAATACGTAAAGAAAAATATAGAGGATGCACCATGTCTGTATCATTAGATTCGTATACAGCCTACTAATTTACCCTGGACAAGAAATTGGGGACACAGAATATAAATCAAATCATGAGGGAAAGACTTGATAGTTATGTTGACAATTCATTCAAAGGTCCGCCGATGATTCCCAGTATTTTCTCTCTAAATTATGGCTTTCTTGGACATCTTAATAAAAGATTCAAAGTCTGTCATTGGGTTTGAAGCAATACTTGTAACAGAACAAGTAGCACCAAAAGATTCATCCATCCACTTGGGACCAGAAGAGGGGGGTTGGATGTTATGCCTTAATGGACTGGGTTGAGGTATAAGAACCAAAGGTGCCCCAACTCTCAAATGATGCAAACCTTTCAATGTCTGAAGATCAATATGATACAAAGTTGAAGCGCCATCACCACCAAATAAAATATTTCCATCAGTTGCCAAACTCCAACCATCCAACATTTGATGTGTAAATGTCCCAATCTGCAAAGATGCATAATAGTCAGACCAGCTATAAATATACACTATGCGAGTGTATATATGTTTTAAGTATATTTTATTGTGTGAATACATATATTCTATTTGTCATATAAGTGTTTTAAATTACACTGTGTATACATTTTATTTTATAATTTATTATCTAATTAGAATTATATATTAGTGATAATAAAATACAGAGTGTTGTATATCTAATAAATTTTCGTAATAAAAATAAATTATTGAAAATTTTAAAATGCAAAAGAAATTTATATAATACATTGAGATAGAACGAAAGAAATTAGTAAGAAAACAAAATAAACACAATTATAGTAGATTGAATTTTAGTTGGGAAGGATAAAAAGAAAAAGAAAAATATAGAAAAGATTTAAAAGACAAATAAAGTGGGGGCAGTTTGGTCCAACCACATTAAGGACCAAATGACCGTTTTTATGTAGGTCTTCCACATCTAGGGGTGTCAATCAAGTCCGGTTGTAGGTTGGCGCGTCAGGTTGAGACATAAGTATTACATATAAACCATCAATCCGAACCCGACCAATTAAATTTCAAGTCATTTGAATTTAACTTGTGAACCCATGACCCAAAAAAAAAGCTAGCACTAAACCTTGATTTCAATTTAAACACTCATTTACTAAATTTAAATATAATATAAATTCGTATGATTACAAGCCATTACAATACACAAGCATAACATTATATAGTTGGTGGAGTGATAGTACTAAACCTTGAATTTGTGTAATCTTCTTTCTTGATGCATTATTACTAAGTGATGCCAGTTGCCATCAATAATAATGACATCTAGTTGGTTGGTTGACGACATGCTTGCTACGAGCATATTGCGATAAACTTTATAAGAAAATTGACCTTTTTCATTTGAAAATTTATATATGAAACCCATTTTTACATTTGGGATTTTATTTAATATTTAGGTTTAAGTTTCTACATATTTACTATTTTAACCTCTAACTTTAGTTAATTAGTTTACTAGTTATATAATTAATAATTTAAGAAGATTAAAAACTAAAAAGATTAGTTAATAAAAATATTTATTTAATTATTTTAAATATATAGGTGGGTTTGCAAGTTTGCAACTCTTCAAGTAACCTGAAATTAACCCAATTTTTGTTTTTGATTTATACGGTTTGATTCAATTTTGATCTGCACCAACAAAGATTTAACCCAAACTTGTTAATTTCATTTTCAGCTAGGATCGTGTTTTCGAGTTATGTTAGAAATTACCACCTCTATCCACAGCCCATATAGCAATAGATATACAAAACCTGAATGAGCAACCATGAAATACAGAATTTTACCTAAACACGAAGACCAGCCAGATTAATCTGTGAAATTATGCCAAATTAACCACCTAAGCCACTGTTTTTCTAGAAGCCAATGTTATTATACAACTCAATCTATGTTAATTATAATTAAAATCTGGTTTCTAGTCAAGCTGGCATTTGAACGAAGATCGGAGATGACTACATATTGGATTATAAGAGACTCATATTTGACGCTACATCACTTATAAACACATAAACAAGCATAACAGGAATTCAGAGAATTAGACGTAAATAATTACATAAAGACTGGACCTAAAGAGTGTTATGGTACCAACATCAACTTTTTACTCAATGAGAATGATGCCCTATATATTTAATACAAACTTGAACGCCGTCCTGTGTTCAGAAATGCTACTATATTTTCTATAGCCAGACATTTCACTATTCCCTAAGGTGCTACAATTTGGGAACCTTTTAAGGTTCCAAATCTGCAGGGAATGAAGTGTGCATAAATCAGCGAGTACAGCATTTGAAATGCAAGGAAACAGCTTCAAATGGAAACTAATTAACAACATCAAAGTACAACATAATTAGTAAAGAAAATATTATCTAACTGAAATAGCATGAAAATTATTGTGAAAATGATCCAGGAGAGGCAAAAAGGGAAGAACAAAATTTGCTTAAGTTATTCCAGTCGTATATGAAACCAGTTTTGATATTTCAGTTAACCTGAAACAACCTAAAAATTACACAGTTTATATGAATTAGAATTAGAAACTCGCTCTAAATCAAAGACGTAAAACAAGATGAAAAAGCTGCAATTCTGCATGTGAACCTGTCACCAAGAAGAGTCAAACCCTCCCCAAAGTAAGCTAGCTGCATTTTGTTAATAGCCTCAACCTGTAAACAACAAGAAATACAATTTATCAAAATATGGAAAACACTAGCTGGTTCACCCAGATGTGTCTTGCACTTTTAAAAATGAAAAACAAGAATTTTCTTCTCCCACAAATGATCTGTAAAAGATATCGAAGTTAGCAAACTTTCAAGAAATTCTAGATTGAATGAAGAAATATTTCCAGATAGAGAAAATAAATTTTGGTTGGTTTTAGGCAAAACCACAAGATAAACTAAGTTTCTGAATCTGTTATTTAGCTATTCTCCTGTACCTTCCCACTCCCAAGCGCAACTCTCCAAACAGATGACTGCAATTTAAGATAAGAAAACAGAAATACATGACTTTAGACAAAGCTCTGCATATTTAAACCACAAATTAGGAAAGAAATGCAAAACAGTGACCTACATAAAGCCAGAAAAGAAAGCAATCTCTGGACTGTTTATAGCAGTATGCAGATTGGATATAAAGTTAATTATATTTAGGTGTCACGAGGAAAATGTTATACAACTTACATGCATGAACACCACAATTCATGGGACATCTTTAAGAATTTCAAATATGAAAAGATTTGTACTGTGGTGATTCCCAAGGATGCCAATCACTATTTACAACAAACCAGTTTGTACAGCGATAATTGTCCTCATTTTTATGGCAAATCTTCCCTTTATCAATCAAATCTCTACTGCATAAGATTTATTTGCTTAAGAGATGTTCTTAGACACAGATATTGTTCAACCCGCAAGTTAACAATCTATAAAAGGTGTGGGGATGTCTCAAAATATGCTCATGTGATAGACTAAATTTGCAACTTGGAACAATATGCCTGACGTAAACAAGTGAATTACCTAGAAAAAATGAATAAAAAGAAAAAGAATGGAGAGAAACTCAGTTGCCCGTAAAGTCCTGTTGATTCAAAAAGGGCATTATTCCCTGCATACAAAAGCCCCTGAAAAACAGACCTGATGTCGTTAATTTCTAATAGAGGAAAACCATATTAACCCCATTAATTCACAACTTTCTTATAAGACTAGAAAGCGAAAACCCCTAATGAAATAGTCATCAGCAAAGTACAGATAGAAACGAGTAATAAAACCAGATTCACCATATCTCTCATGACTCATCAAATTAAGCTTGATAATTGATAAAAATAAAATCTGATAAAGAGACAGAGATACTTTTTAAGTAAATACATACATATATATATATATATATAGAGAGAGAGAGAGAGATAATTAGACCTATAAGAATACAAATATGCATAGAGAGAAAATCAATCATGGAGACCCAGATGGCACTTGTTGGGAAGGAATGACAATAAAAGTGGCAACCAATACTGAGAAAGCAAAAACTCCTTTTTCCACGCCTAGATTAGGAACGGGTCTTTCAAGACTGATAAATATTCCAAGCATCAATTTCCCTTAATAGTTGTAATGGGTTTTAGAGAGTAAAATTGATATCACTTGATCAGCAGGCGAACACATATGTTGTATTAACAAATGAAGGCAAATAGAAATAGTGACTAACCCAATAAAGAAAAAAGGAAAAACTAAGGGCGGGTAGAATATGCTCACGCATCATAATTTTCACAACATATGTGAAAATAATTTTTCACAAGTCACAAGCTAATTATCACAATCGGCCTAAAACCCTTTTAAAAAGATGGATCTTTGTCACTCAGTACTTCATCAACGTACAGTAATGATCAATCCACCAAATTCAGACCAAATTTGAGTTGTAACCTGAGTAGGGATCATGGGAAAACTCGTTCACAACTTCAATGCCAAAAATTTTGTTGTCGTCTGAGCTCGGACCAAGAGCGCTGCTCATGTTCGACCATATGCTTAAAAGAATCAGAGCAATCCAGTAGTTAGAGAGAAACGACGGCGGAGAAGACGCCATGGAATTGTTATGGCGGTTGGTGTGGTTTGAATTTGATGAGCGCTTGTCAGTTCTTCTTCCTTAGCGATTTTATAGCCGTAGCAAGAAGAGAGCGTTCGTTGGCGGGGGATTCCGGCGGCACGGGGCGGAGGGTGGTGGTGGCCGGAATTTATATTCAGCCGTTGTCACTGGTTTCCCTCCACAAATATATCGCAGGTCAATTTTGCCCCTAATAATTGCAATTTCAAGCTGCAGTTGGACAGCTCCACGAAATTTTGTTAAATATCTGTCCTTTCCACATTAGAATTGGAGTACGAAAGGCCCATCTTGAAGGGCGAATGGTCCTTTTTCTTTGCGGTAGATGTTACACGGCTTAATTCCGATCTCTGCTTTTAAGAATACGAGGTAATAATAGAATAATCTTTAGAAAGCATTCTAGTATGAGTTGTCAAAGCACACTCATAGCTTACCTACTTGTTTTTATGCAATTTATTTATTTGTATATACAATTTATTCTCTTAAATTCAAAGGCCCCTCGACCAATTGTCACTAGCATTCCGAAACTCTCTGGAAAGCTCCACCTTTTAAACAGAAGATGAAAGCTAGATTCTTCTTCCTCTTATTTACGAAGAATATAGAAATAAAAGTGGTGTAATGTAAGATTTAAGACGAGAAATTACATCATATTGTATAGATGCGAATGCAATGTCCAATCCACCCTTGAAACAAAGTAAAAATTATAGCGCTCTCAACTTCTCCACAAGCTTCCGCCTGGATGGAATCCGTTCCCATAGCTTTTATAAAGATGTCTTCCAACTTCACATATGGAATAGACATTCTTTTCATGGCTATATTTTCAAGAACAAAATACCCTTAAATTAGTTGTATAATACTTTTTTTGTTCAATTTAGGACGAAAAGTTTCCGTGGGTGGGTGGGGGCCGCGTTAATAAGAAGAAAAAGAAAGGTTATTCTTTATATACATACATACATACATACATACATACATATATATATATATATATATATTTAATTTATGTTCTAGAGATTCAATTTAAAGAATTGATTAAAAGAGCCAGTGGAGTCTTAGCCACATTATTAAGACTAATAAAAGTCACATACCCCCGCTATGTGTATAGATTTATTTACAAATTAGGAAATCATCTTATTTTAAATAGTAAAAATAAAATATTTAAAATAAAAAATAAAGAAAGTTCAAAAGTTTTTGAAAAGGAAAAAATTAAGAGGAAACACAAATAAATTAATAAGTTAGAAGAAAAGTGAGAAATAAGAGGATAGAAAAATGAAAAGAATTTTAAATAATAGTAGTTGTGTAATTTGATTTTGTACAACTAAAAATTTTTATTCACTTAATAATACAGTATAGATGCAAATTTTGATCAGAATCATGCAGAAGTAAAATGAATAACAATTGAACTTAGTCCTGCGGCTTATTTCTTCCAAAAGATTAGTTTATTCAGCTTCTGCAGTAGTATGGGCAATAGAAAGGATCCACCAAACAGAGTTTTCGCCAGCTCTTTTGCAGTGACTTCGCAACAAAACCTTGTCTTTCAACAGTGACAAATAATCTCCAGACTGGCGTAATTATTTGTTCTATGGTCTTGTAAAGTGTTCCAGAGGGGGCATGCACAGCTTCTCTATGTCCTTATGCTCTAGTGGTTTCTCTATTGGCTGCACCTTTATCTCATAAAGCTTTGGCCGCAATTCTCCAGTCACTGTACATTGGAAATCAGCATTATAAGTCTACAGAAGGGTAGAGTGAAAGTTCTACAATTTACTGTGTAGTTTAATTAATGATCTCATTGTTAACAAGTTTTATAATAATTTATTTAATTTAATCTAATTATAATTAAATAAATTATACACTTCATCATTTAAATACTCATAATATATTTCAATTTTATGTGTGTGATTATCTAAGTTCATACTTATTTTGCAATAAGTATAGTTCAAAGAATATGAGTAACATCTAGTGCTTACGGTCTACATTGTTGCTCAATTAAGATGAAGTGGCTAAATCACAATGAACCTGTCTAATCGTGATTGTCATGCCATATAGACCTTTTATCTTACTTTGTACCAGTGGAATGTGATTATCTAAGTTCATGCTTATTTGGTAACAAGAATAATTCAAAAAATATGAGTAACATCTAGCGCCTACGACCCACATTGTAGCCCAACGAAGATGAAGTGGCTAAATCACAATGAACCTATCTAATTGTGATTGCCATACCATATAGACCTTTTGTCTTATTTTGTTCCAATTGAACGAGATTCATGAATTTAGTCAAATTCATAAATTCAATCATAGAACTAATTAGTGTTTCTTGATGAGACAAATGTTCTTATCAGAAACTTCTTTCTGATCGCACACTAGCTTAACCAACTGTCTCATATAATACTAATCGCATAAGATAAATACCTTACTCACTTATCAGGAAACAAATCCCTTGTTGAATACATAGATATCTCCACATCCATTCGAGCAATGAAACGTTGGGCTTATAACTCTATCCCATACTAGGATAGATATTGGCCCTTAATGCCTTAGTGACTCATTGACCGTTATGCGCACAAGACAACTATGTTATCACAAGTCTAAGGTTCATGAACACTTAGTATAATTATAAAGTAAGATGTTAATAACTAAAACTGAACTCTATGCATTTGCTTCATTCTAGGAATCATTGTCTGAATACTCCATTCCCTAATGGCACATCAACACATAAGTGTTCTCAACATCTCATAATAAATGGCATGACACTCACCGTATAAATACAAAGTGTGCAAGTCGTACTAACTATCTAATATCCTTTTAAAGTGTTTTGTGATTCACAAACAAATTTTAGTGATTGAGTGTTGAATGAGCCTTTTGTCCAAATTCACAGCAGCTTATGAATAAAGCTTGTCAACTCAAACATAAAGGCACATGTAATATTTTACGCCAATCAAGATTCACGTGTATGATAAGACTTGATATAATATTGATATGAAAATTAACATTTTATTAATTTAATAAGGAAAGGACACATATAGCTAAATGTCTTTCTAATATCTCTCATGTTCTACTAACGTTAGAAGATATATCCCTAATAGCCTCATGTTGTTCCCATTCGGTTGCTGTGCAGCTCCATGACTCCTCATATAGTAAAACATTTGAATAGCATATTCAAAGCATAATTTTTCCCTTTTTTGATGCACTTTTCATGCGGTCGCATGACGATAGCATCTTGACCACATGACAACAGCAAGTCGATTGAATTTAACTCTTTCTAATGTGCTCTTCATGCAATACAACATCGACAATGCATGAATTCTAGCTTCTTTGATACATTTATCATATTGTTCCAGCACCTCAACTACATAAGCAATTCAACACACACGAAAATTCATCCTAAGTGCATGATTTTATGCAAAACAATATTTATACATAGTTTTCACAAAATAAACCATTACACTTCTCAAAATAGCATAAAATCTCATAGAAATAAAACACAATTGTCCCAAATTTCTATAATAAATAACTTCATTTCTTAAAGTTATCACACTCCAACTTATATGTTTGCTAGTCTAGAAGCAAACAAAATACTATCACCAAGTAATTCAAGTGCTGACAATTCAAAAGTAGGAAATGAAGGGGATAATTTTCGACAAATATTATAACATTTTGTATATAAATTCACAAATTCCTTTCATTAATAGCATTAGTAGTGATTATCACATATAAAACCAGAGACTTTGCAAAAGTGATATTGTTGTAAACAAAAACTCTCTCCATGTGAGTGTGCTCACAAATGTCTGGAGTTTTGATAGTTTTAGATAAGGCCATCCCATGACACTTTTGACATTACTCTTTTAACCTATCTTTTTCCTTCCTTTTTGGTCAATGCGAGTGCTTTTCATCATTTTCTAAAATTTTCAATATATTTTTGCTCCCACACTTATTTTATACAGCTGCTATTGTTTCTTTAAGTTGTTATATACCTTTTTGACGAGAAAATGAATAGGAGTCTTTGCATTTCTAGTTACTCCATATTCAACACCCTTAAATTGTTTTGTATACTTATAATTGAACCATTATTTTACGCGGAAATGGATATGAGTCTTTGCACATTTCTAATTACTAAGTAGTTTTGGCCAATAGAGTAGTTTATTTTTTTGGTAGCTTCCAGTTATGATTTTTTCCTTTTTTTTTTATTCACTCTTCTTTTTAGAAAAAATTTCACCAATAGTTAAAACACTCGCATTTTTCTCAACTCGAATTAAAACAAGGTTTCAATCAATATTTGCATTCTAAAATGTTTTGTTCGACCTTTAACTTAAAGTTCATAAACTTCGTCATTTCATAAGCACTAAGTAAAGAGTTCTCTAAAGCTGGAAATTTGCCCACCAAATATCACTAGCAAATCTCAGATGTATATGACATATCATCATGTAATGCTTCATCAACACAAATTCATTATAGCACCATGCCACACAACCACGGCCTATCAAAATAATTCTTTCAGCACTTCAAAAATCATAACATTGATGTAGCAAAACAAACATAAGTGTAAGCACTTCAAAGGCAACAACATCCACCAACCATAAAAGTAATAACTAACAAAACAAATAAGAAATATAACAACAAAGTGAAACACTAAGGCTACTCATACAATGACCTAGGTCCTTTCCTTATACTAGTTAACAATATTGTCCACAACGTAAAGAGAGAAATGTGTGAAAAGAAAAAAGTACTAATTTAGGTCACTGTAGAGGCCGGCCCTCAAGAGAAGCTTGCTATGCATCACTATGGGCAGGTGGATAAAGAGGCATGACAAGCACAAGGACATATGGATAAGAAATATCAGTCAAACATTAGCGTCAATCCCCTTTCTGTGCAAAAATATGGGCCGCATGCAATCATCATGCGACCGCATAACAAAGGCGTGCACCCACACCTTAAGCGCATAATGAACTCATGACAGTTGCATGATTTTTAGACATTCAGATGTGGTTGGCATGTGCAATTGCACGAACTAGAGCATGAAAATGAGGCTTTCTGATGTGGTGGGCATGCTAAATCACATCAATAGAGTATGAAAATGAGGGTTCCTAATAATGTTGTTGTGCTAAACCACATCGACGGGGCATGACTTGGGCTCTTGATGTGGTTTTCATGCTAAACCACATGGTAACTATATAAAGCTTTATTTTTGATGATATATTTTTCTACACTTACCTTCAACTTTTTTAGTCAAGCACCATTAAGATCTATCATCATAAACATGATATAAAAATAATAACAGAAAATATTACCAAGAAAATAAAACTATAGATGAAAGCATAAAAATCGGATTGTCTCCTGAGAAATGCTGCATTTTGGGTTAGTAACCAGACCTGCTGATTCTCAATCAAGCACTTCTAAGTAAGTTGAAACCATTCTTCACAATTCCAATATTGAGATTGGTTGCACACCCCTAAAACTCTAAAATTCAACACCCATCATCAATTTTGTTAACAAAAATTAACCCTTTATTCACATTCTTGTCAAACATAAGTTCTTGGTTTAGGGTATCTAAATTTCAGTTACACACAAATATTACTCTAAACTGGTCCGCAATAACCACTTGACCTACTATCTTGTATAGATCAATGGGATGAAATAAGTTTGACATACTAATTCATTTGGCATCAATAAAAAATGATTATAAATACCTTCAAATAAATTATCAATGAGAATTTCATTTAGAGAAAAAGAAGAACAAAATACTCCTGTTCCTTTGGATTGTGGAGGCCATGACTTATGTAAGATGGGTTTACATTCTTACGAACACGTTCCCAGCATTGTGCTTGAGACATACCATGGTATGCACAAAAATCTTTACAACTGAAATAAATCAAGGTACAAGACTGTTTTCTTTGCATATTATAATTAATTTTTAACCCTCTCAACATGGTTGGGACGTAAGAATGTGGTAAAAATGAAACTATCATTCTCGTAATTATTCCTATTCTTGCAACTAGTATGATTAATTGTAAGGAATAGCCATTCTTATATGAATCATCATTTCTAATTAAAATAAGGAATACTTACTTGCTTCACTTGCCCCATGGCTTTACTCATTTCAAAAGCATTGAGAACGAATTAATTATTTTTTTACACTAGTAAACTACTTTTCTTAATTTTTAGATTTACAAAAAAATATATCAACAATTATTATGATAAATTAAATATATACGCATATATTACCAATATATAATGTTTTGTTTTTATTTCTAATATTATTAAAATATATGTTAAATATTATTTACATGTATGCATCACACGCACACATACTTGAACAATCATTTATAATTTAACAGAATCTAACATATCGTATAAGTATTAACTTCATTTTTAACAGAAATATAAGCATATTCAAATATAGTCTACACTTACCTGTCTAATAAATAAATATAAAAAAAAATATATATATATATGTATGTATACGTATATGCGTGTAAATATATAATATCCTATTACCTATAAGGCTAGTTAATTAATTATATCATTATATTATATTTTTAGTATAATGAAATCAATATAAAGTTAAAAAATAAAAACATTATAAATATTTTATTTGCAATAAACAAGTGAAATAGTAGTTTTTTAGTATCTTGTAATGTCAATTATATATGCCAGTTCAAGTATCTACTAGGTATATAAATATATGATTTTTGAATTTAATATAAACATTGCAATATGATGTTGTTGTATCAATATTAAATGCTTATTAATATAAAAAATATATAAACATATAAACAGAATATATAATAATTACTTAATATTTTGAAATAATAATCTTTAGTTAAAAGATATTTATTTTTAATTATTTTTATAAATATAAAATAAAATAAGAAAACGATAATTTCATTTATTTTTCATCTCTAATACCATTCTTTGTGCATACCAAACATATGATATGTTAAAATATCTCATTTCTTTCATATTTTTGTTCTATTTTAAATTTATTCATTTCTTATCTTATTTTATTTATGCATATCAATCATGCCATTATTTATTCTCTAAACAAATAGGGAAGTTAGAGGAAGAAATGAGTGAGAAAACAGTTGAGTAAGGAAAGATGTAATTGTATTATAGTAAATTACCATAATAACCTATTAATGTCTTTACAAAAACCTTAGCAGAGGTATAATCAAATATGATTTTTATGTGCGTCAATACAATTTTATATAGAAATTTCAAAATTATTGTGGCTTATATAATAAAAACAAATAAAATCAAAAGTATAATAAATATTAGAAAAAGAAAATAAAGAAAGTTCAAGAGAATACAAATAAAAATATTAAGTCTAAAGAAAATAGAGAGAAAGGTAACTCTGTAATTTTATATTGTGTAATTTAAAAACTTATTTTTTTAATATGGTACTTGATTAAAAATGCGATGTTGTATATCTATATTAAAACGATTGGTAACAATGTCATATTTTATAAATCTAAAATTTTTATAATTTATAAAATTTTATTGACTGTGACAAATTATGATAAAAAAATAATTTTTTTTGAAATTAAGGTATATGAAAAATAATATATATATATATATATGTATGTATGTATGTATATAGGAAGCGAATTGAAAGATATAATAAATATAAGCAAAAAAAAAAGTACAAAATTTTATTAAAATATAATGAAGAATGGATGAAAATTGTAAAATATTAAAATAAGGGTGTTATTAGTAATGGAGCAATGTGAAACCAAAATTAGGCCTTAATACATGGGTACATACAAAATATAAAACATAATTTGTTATGATTGCATACAAAGCACACGTTTACAACCAAATGATAGTTATTTTGGGGGTGGATTTACTAATTTTATCTTATAATACTTAATCAATACCATGTAAATGAGAGAAACAAAGGAAAATCATTGGTACAACCAAAATTAGGTCTTTGGCTTTAATATATAGTAATAGGTTGAACTATAAAAATATTTAAAATAAATCAATTGTATAATTTTAGATTGTGCCATTAAAAAAGTTTGATTTCTTAGGACATGTTTATTGTAAGTGATTATGCAGGATATATTATTTTATCTAACTTAATTAAATATTCACATTAATTGATTAAAGTCCTAATTAAATACGACTCGTTACAAAATCATAAAATTAAAGGATAAATAATTCTGTATAAGAATTATAATAATGATTAAATAATTAAGGTATTAGGAATCCTTATATATTATTCAAATTACTATTTTAACCTTGTATTATTAATTAAATAATTTTCATATTAAAATTATAATGGAACAATAAATGCAATCAACTTAAATAGTAAACTTTTTTAAAAATAATTATTAAGAATTAATTAATCAATGAAAACATATTTATCGTTCAAAAAAGTGAACATAAAGCATAGAGATGGTAATAAACGTAACTCATGCCCTATACCTCCTGGTCAAAGATAATTTCACTCCCCTTTTGTAAAGATTAAAAGACAGAGATTCAAAACATGTACAATCTCAAAGTGACTTTTGATATAATCGCCTGTCTTCCTATATTAATTCTATTGAAATCAAAGTCAACGCAATATTAATTAAATTAGCTAAACGTCTGTTTTATACATGCCCCACGCACACCTCAAGATCCAAATCCCACAATGTCAGCCATGGTTTTTTTTCCTGCTTTATTGGATAATTTTTCCGCGTTTGAAAAAAAAATAGAGGCACAATATTTATTCATAATTTTTTAGTAATAATAATTAGTAAACCTTGCACATTTTATGTAAATGCATGCTTGTAAAAACATTAATAGTTTCATTAGTTATACTGAAACGTAGAAGTATTATATTTTTACTAGTTTAATAATAAAATGAAACTACTCAATTACATATTTTTTTTAGAAAGATAGAAAGAAAACAATAGAAATCATAGAAAGATGAGGAAAGAAGAAACTAAATATTAATTAAAAAGAGAGAGAAACAAATTTAAAACAATGCGAATGAAGAGAAACGAAGAAAAAACAATGAAGACATTTTAAATTATTTATATTTAATTTCAGACCAAGTTTAGTTATTAGTACACACAGATTTTAATAAAAGAGTTATTTTATAGAAATTCTATTAAAACGACTAAAGTTAATTATATAGGGGCAGAGTAATAATATATAGTAAAGATAAATATTTCAAGAACGAATTTTAAAAGTATCCTAAATTTAAAATATTGTAGATACAATAGTAGATCTGGGGAAGACGCAATTTTTTTTAAAATTTTTTTCTCTAGTTAACAATAATGCCGCTTTGCCTCTAAATTGTTAATGAAATCAAGAAAAAATCTCCAAACCAAAGCAGTCAACGGCACATTGACCATATCTCGTACCATTTACTGAAATAAAGATAAAACATATACAATAAAAAACCCTTTATATATAACTTCATTCACAGAAAGACTAGATTTTGATAATCAACGGAACACCAAAAATCATTAATCAATAACCCAACATATATGCATACATGCATACATACATATATATATATATATTAAATATTCATAATCTACCGTTTTATTGCAAAAGTAAATTAAAGGGCTTACTCAACCGCCCACAAAAAGTCTAAATCAAGGTTGATTTATTACAAAAGGCATTAAATCAGACTGAAAAATCGAGGGATTGCTGGCGACGTTATCTGACATTTCCTCATATGCCATTAATTATTTTGAAGTATTTAATAAAATCCCATTAGTGGGTACTGTGTAATCCACATATAGTATCAATTTTTTTCTCCACTTATGCTAATTATTGAGTTGACTTAATTAAATAAATTCCACAGATTTTCTGGCAGCACAATGATTTATGAAATTTGATTTTATTGGACAATGATGAAATGCCAAATCGTGGCTATATAAACCCATTAACCGTGCCTTCTGGGCTCGTCATTACCATCAATACTGTGCACTTACACAAAATCCCTTGTAAGTCATCTTTCAAGAAGCCATGTTTCTTCATTGACTTCCATTCAAATTTTCATCAGTAACCGAGCAGGTTATTGTTTTTGTTTCTAACATATGGAAATCATGCAGGTTATGGAGAAGTTTAGCATCTGTCTTCTGTTGGGATTGCTCTGTCTGAATGTAGCAGAATGCAGATGGTCTAGGAGTCGGGCAGAACAAATCCAATATTCGTCGTTAAACTGTCGGAAGCACAGTGCAGTGTTGACAGATTTTGGAGGCAAAGGGGATGGGAATACATCAAACACGGCTGCATTTAAGGCAGCCATTGCTAATTTGAGCAAGGTTGCATCGGACGGCGGGGCGTTGCTCATCGTTCCACCCGGAAAATGGCTGACTGGTTCATTCGCCCTGACAAGCCATTTCACACTTTACATACACAAGGATGCTGTCATTCTTGGATCTCAGGTTGTAATCTCCTTTCATTAGTTCTTAAGGCTGTCCGTTTTTTGTCCTTTCTAAGGTTGTGCCTGCTATTATTTTTGGCAAAAAAAACATGCATTTGGAATTTCTTTTAAATTTCTTTTATTTTTACATAATTTTTAAGAAAAGAAATTTAAAAACACACACACTCAAACTCTTTTCTAAGCTTGAAGTTTTTCTTGGATAACGGGAGGATCTAGTTTAGGTATGAATTTATCATACTTCAATTTACTGTCAATTTGAACTACTTCTAATATAATATGTATGAATGCTATAGGAATTGTCAGATTATCCACTAATAGATCCATTGCCCTCGTATGGCCGTGGAAGAGATGGGCCTGGGAAAAGGTTTGCCAGTCTTATTACTGGAACAAACCTAACCGATGCTGTCATTACAGGTACTTTTGGCCACTCTCTTTTGCATGTATTGACACGTTGTCTATACACTTGTGTGTGAGAAATTTAATAAAAAATTATTTATTGATACGATAAAATTTTTGCAGTAATTTAATGTGGATAATACACATGTGGAATTTAACTTATTTTATCTAAACTTCAATGTAAACATAAAGAGTTTACATCATAATTTTTTGTTTAAATACAAATACAAAATTATATTAAAAAAACATCGTATCTTTTTATTATATAATATATGTTAATGTTTGTGGAAAAAATAAATGTTGATAATTAAAAAATGAATTAGAAAAGATTAAAAAGTAGAAGAAATTAACTTTGTTCAAATTTGTAAATAAATATAATGAGTTAGTTGGTAATAGTTAATTAATTGAAGGGTATATTTGATGAAACGCCCCAGGACGAAAATTACTAATTATTTCGAGGGATGAAAACTTAATATATTTATATATACACACCGCTGAATGGAGGCAGACTCGTGCGTGTGAATAATTAAACAAAGAATCAATAAACAGAATATAAACGAAATAAAATTGGTTGGCATGAATAGAGGAGATAAAAAAAAAAATGAGTTAAAATTGAGGGAATAAAACGAAATAAAGGAAAAATATGTAAAAAGAATATATACGAAGCATTACACTAATTCAACAATGAGTAACAAAATTAAGCATCAAGGCTGTTGGAATTAATCTTAATTTGGTTGGAAATTCTCAAGTTTTTTCTGTATAATTTGCAGGAGGAAATGGAACAATCGATGGGCAGGGTGAAATTTGGTGGAAAAGATTCAAGAGTGGTGAGCTTAAGAACACTAGACCTTACTTGATCGAAATCTTGTACTCAAATCAGGTCCAGATTTCTCATCTTACCTTGGTCAACTCTCCCTCGTGGAATGTTCACCCTACCTACTGCAGGTATGAGATTCCACATATGTTGTCCTAATACTCAGTGTCCTTGTTGATTACTTATACTTAACAGTGATTTCTTGCAGTGATGTCATAGTTGAGTACCTAACAATCAAAGCGCCTATAGATTCTCCGAACACAGATGGGATCAATCCAGGTTCGTTTGTGCCTCTTCACTCGTAAATCCATTACACTTACAACTAATATATTACGTTCATAATACTGCTTGTTTGAGATTTCTGGTAGATTCTTGCTCGAACGTACGCATCCGAGACAGTTACGTAATCTCAGGCGACGACTGCATTGCCGTAAAGAGCGGTTGGGACCAATACGGAATAAAATTCGGTATGCCCACACAGCACCTGAGCATCAGAGGGTTCACGTGCATTTCCCCCGACAGCGCCGTCATCGCCCTCGGCAGCGAGATGTCCGGCGGCATCCAAGACGTCCGCGCGGAGGGAATCATCGCCATCAACTCCCAGTCGGGCATCCGAATCAAGTCGGCGCCTGGACGAGGCGGCTTCGTCAAAGACATCTTCGTTAGGGACTTCACCATAGACACCATGAAGTACATATTCTGGATGGCGGGCAACTACAAGGACCACGCCGACGACGGCTACGACCCGAAGGCTCTCCCTCAAGTGACTAACATAAACTACAAAGGCTTCGTCGGGAAAAACGTCACTAAGGTGGGGGAACTTGCAGGAATCGAGGGCGATCCCTTCACCGGAATCTGCATTTCTGATGTGTCCGTTGCGCTGTACGAGAAGAAGAAGGATGATTATTTGGGCGATCAGAAACCCAAGAATTTGCCATGGAACTGTACGGATATTAAGGGGACCCACAACAATGTTATCCCTAAGCCTTGTGATCTGTTGCCGGAGAAGGCGGGGAGCTGTGCTTTCCCTAAAGATGAGCTGCCCATTGATAAGGTTGAGCTGAAGACTTGTTCTACCAGTTTTGCCTAATTCCGAGTTTGTTGTTGTTTTCAGCTTTGAATGAAGATGGCCTGCAGGTGATGACAATGTGATTGGACTGTCAATTTCTAAAATTTGCATTTCATGATATAACAAATTAAGTTTTATGTCTTGAACTCCTTAAGATGGTCTCAGATCTCTTGCATCACTCTTACTATTATTTTCAGAACCGAGAGCATATTTGTATTTCTTGCTGAATAAATGAAAGTCTTTCGATGATGTTCATGGCTACTCAAACTCCTTTCTTCCTTCTAAGGTCGTTCCCGTCTCTCTTAACTATATGGAGATTCCTTTTCTTCTTATTTTTAAGATAGATTGTCTTGATTTTGTGCCTTTATGAATATGAAACTCCATCCATTAGATTTTGCTAAATAATTGTCCTTTCTGCACACGGATTGGGATAAGAAAGGCCCATTAGGAATCCACACACAATTTATTCCTTTAGGCCCAAGGCCCCTTGACCAATTGTGGCTTGGCCCTCTCTCTAGTTGAAGAGTGAATTCAAGAGTTTCAAGTAGGTTAAAAGGAAGGTAAATAATTAATGGCTAATGCTATTTGACTTGATTCTCTTCTTCATATAGAAATAGGCCCCCTTGGGTAGTAATATTCTGTAACTCTCTAGAAAGTTCCTACCTTTGGGCAGGAGATGAAAGCTAGGTTCTTCTTCCACTTATTTAGGAAGGAAATAGAAACAAAAGTGGTGTAATGTAAGACTAAGACAAGTGGAATTACATCATATTATAAAGATGCGAATGCATTGTCTGATCTACCCTTGAAACAAAGTAAAACTTATAACGCTCTCAACTTCCCCACAAGCTTCCGCATAGATGGAATCTGTTCCCATAGCTTTAACAAAGATGTAATCTTCGAACTTCACAAATGGAATACACTCTTTTCATGGCTATCTTTTCAAGAACAAAATACCCTTAAATTAGTTGTATAATAATTTCTTTGTTCAATTTAGTAAGAAAATTTTGTGTGGGTGGGCGTGGGGCGGCGTTAATAAGAAGAAAAAGATAGTTTATTCTTTATATATATACACATACATATATATATATATAATATTAATTTATGTTCTAGAGATTAAATTTGAAGAACTGAATAAAAGACCCAGCGGAGTCTTAGCCACATTATTAAGACTAATAGAAGTTACACACCCCAGCTATGTGTATAAATTTATTTACAAATTACAAATCATCTTATTTTAAATAGTAAAAATAAAATAAGAAAATAAAGAAAGTTCTAAAGATTTTGAAAAGAAAAAAAAATGAGAGGAAACACAAATAAATTAATAAGTTAAAAAAAAGTGAAAATAAAAGGACACGAAAATGAAAACAATTAAATAAAAATAGTTATGTAATTTAATTTTATGTAACTAAAAAACTTTATTAACTTAGTAATATAGTGCAGATGCATGACAGAAGTAAAATGAGTGACAATTAAACTCAGTCCAGCAGCTTATTTCTTACAAAAGATTACTTAACTCAGCTTCGGCGGTAGTATAGGTAATAGAGAGGATCCACCAAATAGAGTTTTGGCTAGCCGTTTTGCAGTGACTTTACAAGAAAACTTTGCCTTTCAACAACGACAAAATAATCTCCAAACTGGTGTAATTATTTGTTCTATCGTCTTGTAAAGTGTTCTGGAGGAGGCATGCACAGCCTTTCTATGTCATTATCCCCTAATGGTTTCTCCATTGGCTGCACCTTTATCTCATATAGCTTTGGCCACAACTTTCCAGTCACTGTCCATTGGAAATCAGCATCATAATTAGTTTATGGAAGGGTGTAGTGAAAGTCTCCAAGAAAACTACAGATGAATTAATCAGTGAAGCACTTGAAACTACAAAGAGAGGGTTATGGCAACAGAATGTGATGGAGCTCACCAAAAACACGGTTGTGTTCCTGATCCCATGCTATGCCATTCAAGACATCAACTCCCTGTAAATTTGTGTCAAAATTTTTATTTATTCTATTTACAGAGACAACATCCGGATGTATTTGGATAGGTAAAGACTGTGTGAAAGAATTACCATGTTTCCACCCGCTATTAATCTTTCCCTGTAAAACAATAAACGGCTGATGAACTGCCCGAGCTCCAACAAAGAATTCATTATTGGGTGGAAAGGGGTTTTATCTGAGTAAGGAAAATGATGAGTAAGAAATAACAGTCAGAACCTTAGACTTGGAAGGTAGATCCATCCCAACACGGCACCATCTTCACCCGACATTCTTGCTATGCAGTTAGTCTAAAGAGTAAGAATATAAGAGATTCTGAGGTAAGAGCTATATCATATGAGAGGTGAGGTGAAGAAAAGTGAAAGAAGTGTGCACAATTGAGGAACAGATAAACTGGAGGTTCTGCAACATACTTGCCAAACATTTGCCCATACTTCACCATTCACATACTCCAGTTCATTTATGCTGTATACTTGACGTCCATTGTATTTGACAACATGCTTTTCAACAACTGCAATGGCGTATATAAAATAAGAATAAAAGGAACGAAACAGGAAAAAAGACACAGAGAAAAATATAGAGGGAGCACCATGTCTGTATCATTAGATTCATATATAGCCTACTAATTTCCCTGGACAAGAAATTGGGGACACAGAATACAAATCAAATCATGAGGGAAAGACTTGATAGTTACGTTGACAAGTCATTCAAAGGTCACAGATGGTCCCCAGTATTTTCTTTCTAAATTATGGCTTTACTGGACATCTTAATAAAAGATTCAAAGTCTGTCATTGGGTTTGAAGCAATTCTTGTAACAAAACAAGTAGCACCAAAAGATTCATCCGTCCACTTGGGACCAGAAGAGGGGGGTTGGGGTGTTATGGCTTATGGACTAGGTTGAGGTATAAGAACTAAAGGTGCCCCAACTCTCAAATAATGTAAACCTTTCAACGTCTGAAGATCAATATGATACAAGGTTGAAGAGCCATCACTTCCAAATAAAATATTTCCATCAGTTGCCAAACCCCAACCATCCAACATTTGATGCATAAATGTCCCAATCTGCAAAAGAAGCATAATAGTCAGACCAGCTATAAATATACACTCTATGCGAGTGTATATAATGTATATATGTTTAAGTATATTTAATCCTGTGGATACATATATTCTATCTATGTCATATAAATATTTTAAATTACACTGTGTATACATCTTATTTTATAATTTATTATCTAATTAGAATTATATATTAGTGATAATAAAATAAATAGTGTTGTATATCTAATAAATTTTGACAATAAAAATAAATTATTAAAAATTCAAAAATAAATTAGAAATTTATATAATAAAATGAGATAGAAAGAAAGGAATTTAGTAAGAAAACAAAATAAACACAATTACAGTAAATTGAATTTTAGTTGGGAAGGATAAAAAGAAAAAGAAAAATATAGAAAAGATTTAAAAGACAAATAAAGCGGGGGCAGTTTGGTCCAACCACATTAAGGACCAAATGACAATTTTTATGTGGGTCTTCCACATCTAGGGGTGGCAATCAGGTCAGATTGTAGATTGACGGGTCAAGTTGAGACACAAGTATTATATACAAGCTATTAACCCAAACCTAACTAGCTAAATTCTCGAGTCGTACAAATTTAACTTGCCTACCCATGATAAAAAAAAAACCATTTAGACCAAAATAAAGTTAGAGATAGATTTTACACTCTTGATTTCAATTTAAACACTCATTTACTAAATTCAAATATAATCCAAATTCGTATGATTACAAACCATTGCAATACACAAGCATAACATTACATAGTTGGCGGTGTGATAGTACAAAATCTTGAATTTGCGTAATTCTCTTTCCCAATGCATTACCACTAAGTGATGCTCAATTGCTTAAATAATAATAACATCTAGTTGGTTGGTTGATGACATGCTTGCTACGAGCATACTGCATTAAACTTTATAAGAAAATTGAGCTTTTTCATTTGAAAATTTATATATGAAACCCATTTTTACATTTAGGGTTTTGTTTAATATTTATGTTTAAATTTCTACGTATGTACTATTTCAACCTCTAACTTTAGTTAATTAGTTTACTATTTATATAATTAATAACTTAAGAAGATTAAAAACTAAAAAGATTAGTTAATAAAAATATTTATTTAATTATTTTAAATATATAAGTGGGTTTGCGGGTTTGTAACCCATCAAGTAACCTGAAATCAACTCAATTTTTTCTTTGGGTTCATAAGGTTTGACTCAATTTTGATTTACATCCACGAAGACTCAACCCAAACCTGTTAATTTCATGTTAAATTTAAATCATGTTTTCAAGTTATGTCAGAAATTGCCACTCCTATCCACATCCCATGTAGTAATAGATATACAAAACCTGAATGAACAACCATGAAATACAGAATTTACCTAAACATGAAGACCAGCATTCGAATGCAGAACAGATAATCGGTGAAATTATGCCAAATTCCACCGAAGCCAATGTCATTATACAACTCCGTCGATGTTAATTATAATTAAAATTTGGTTTCTAGTCCAGCTGGCATTTGAATGAAGATCGGAGATGACGATCTATTGGATTATAACAAACTCATATTTGACTCTACATCACTTATAAACACATAAACAAGCAAAACGGGAATTCAGAGAATTAGACGTAAATAATTACATAAAGACTGGACATAAAGAGTGTTATGGTACCAACATCAACTTTTTACTCAATGAGAATGATGCCCTATATATTTAATACAAACGTGAATACCATCTTGTGTTCAGAATTGCAACTATATTTCTATGGCCAGACATTTTACTATCCCCTAAGGTGCTAAAATTTGGAAACTTTTTAAGATTCCAAATCTGCATTGAATGAAGTGTGCATAAATCAACCAGTACAGCATTTGAAATGCTAGGAAACAGCTTCAAATGAAAACTAACAACATTCAAGTACAACATAATTAGTAAAGAAAATATTATGAAACTGAAATAGCATGAAAATCATTGTGAAAATGATTCAGGAAAGGCAAAAAGGGAAGAACAAACTTTGCTTAGAAAGGCAAAAAGGGAAGAACAAACTTTGCTTAAGTTATTCCGGTCGTATATGAAGCCAGTTTTGATCTTCCAGTTAACCTGAAACAACCTAAAAATTACACAGTTTATATGAATTAAAATTAGAAACTCGCTCTAAAACGAAGACATAAAACAAGATGAAAAAGCATGCAATTCCGCATGTGAACCTGTCACCAAGAAGAGTCAAACCCTCCCCAAAGTAAGTTCGCGGCATTTTGTTAATAGCCTCAACCTGTAAACAACATGAAATACAATTTATCAAAATATGGAAAACACTAGCTGGTTCACACAGATGTTTCTTGCACTTTGAAAAATCAAAACCAATATTTTTCTTCTCCCAAAAATGATCTGTCAAAGATATCGAAGTTAGCAAACTTTCAAGAAATTCTAGATTGGATAAAGAAAAATTTATTGATAGAGAAAATCAAGTTTGGTTGGTTTTAAGCAAAACCAAAAGATAAACTAAATTTCTGAATCTGTTATTTAAATATTCTTCTGTACCTTTCCACTCCCAAGAGCAACTCTCCGAACAGATGACTGCAATTTAAGATAAGAAAACAGAAATACATGACTTTAGACAAAGCTCTGCATATTTAAACCACAAATTAGGAAAGAAATGCAAAAGTTAATTCCATTTAGGTCTCACGAGGAAAATGTTATCCAACTCACATGCATGAACGACACAATTCATGGGACATCCTTAAGAATTTCAAATATGAAAAGATTTGTACAGTGATTCCCAAGGATAGCAATCACTATTAACAACACACCAGTATGTACCATGATAATTGTCCACATTTTTATGGCAAATATTCCCGTATCAACCAAGATCTCTACTGCATAAGATTTATTTGCTTAAGAGATGTTTTTAGACACAGATATTGTTCAACCCACAGGAGGTTAACAATCTATAAAAGGTGTGGGGATGTCTCAAAAAATGCTAATATGACAGACTAAATTTGCAACAAGTGAATTACCTAGAAAAAATGAATAAAAGGAAAAGGAATAGAGAGAAACTCACTTGCCCGTAAAGTCCTGTTGATTCAAAAAGGGTATTATTCCCTGCATACAAAAGCCCCTGAAAAACAGACCTGATGTTTTTAATTTCTAATAGAGGAAACCATATTAATTCCATTAGTTCACAACTTTCTTATAAGACTAGAAAGCAAAAACCCCTAATGAAATACTCAACAGCAAAGTACACACAGAAACGAGTAATAAAACCAGATTCACCATATCTCTCATGACTCATCAAATTAAACTTGATAATTATAATAAAAATAAAATCTCAGAAAGAGACAGAGACAATTTTTATGTAAATACACAAAGTTCAGTGCAAGACATCATATTTTGTTTTTTGTTTCTAAAATATATATTGTAAAAAAATTAAATCACGTGATGCGGACCACATTAAAATATATACATATATATAGATAATTAGACCTGTAAGAATACAAATATGCATAGAGAGAATATCAATCATGGAGACCCAGATGGCACTTGTTGGGAAGGAATGACAATAAAAGTGGCAACCAATACTGAGAAAGCAAAAACTCCTTTTTCCACGCCTAGATTAGGCATGGGATTTTCAAAACTGAAAAATATTCCAAGCATCAATTCCCCTTAATAGTTGTAATGGGGTTTAGAGAGTAAAATTGATATCACTTGATCAGTAGGCGAACATGAATGATGCATTAACAAATGATGACAAAATAGAAATAGTGACTAACCCAATAAAGTAAAAAGGAAAAACTGGGGGGTAGAATATGCTCAAGCATCATAATTTTTCACGAGTCACAAGCTAATTATCATAATTGGCCTAAAACCCTTTTAAAAAGAATGGATCATTGTCACTCAGTAATTCATCAACGTAAAGTAAAGATCAATCCACCAAATTGAGACCAAATTTAAGTTGGAACCTCAGTGAAGGAGTTCCGATCATGGGGAAACTCGTTCACAACTTCAATGCCATATATTTTGTCGTTGTCTGAACATGGACCCACAGCGCTGCTCAAGTTCGACCATATGCTTAAAAGAATCAGAACAATCCAGTAACTCGAGAGAAACGACGGCGCAGAAGGTGCCACAGAAAGCGCCATGGAATTGTTATGGCGATTGGTGTGGCTTGAATTTGAGAGGCGATTGGTGTGGCTTGAATTTGAGAGGCGATTGTCTGTTCTTCTTCCTCAGCGATTATATAGCCATAGCAAGAAGAGAGGGTTCGTTGGCGGGAGATTCCAGCGGCACGGGGCGGAGGGTGGTGGTGGCCGGAATTTATACTCAGCCCTGTCCCTGGTTTCACTCCACAAATATATGGCGGGTCAATTTTGCCCCTAATAATTGCAATTTCACGCTGCAATGGACGCCTCAAAAAAAATGCGTTTTTTATTTTTTCAATTAAGAATGTCAAAATTTATGACATATAATTTTTCAAAATTTTAAAATTGGTCTCTTTTACCTAACAGACTTTAGTTTTTTTTTTTTCAAATGCGTCAGATCATGAGCATTATTTTTCTCTTAAAGTTAATGTATACAGACGTATGTTGTGCATTAACTTTTATTTCTCTAATTAAATATTTCTTATTTTTTTTCAAAAACCAATTCTAAAAAAATAGATGCTCTTGCTTCTCTAATCAAAGCACATGCAACCAAAAATGTTAGGTTGATAATTGATACTGCCAGCACTCCTAGACGCGCAATTAAAAAAAAAAATTTGTAAATAAAATTATATTAATAAAATATAGTTTATATTGATTAGTGCAATTTATTTATATTATTTAATTAAAAAGTTAAGTCAGAGTTTAAAAAAAAAAATTGACAATTAGATAAGGTTATTTAAAATTAAAATGACATAAAAAACTTAAAAGAAGTAAAGAAATAAAGACAAGCACCAAACTAGATGTTAGAGAACAAATGAAAGAAAAATAAATATAAATACATCAAAATATAGAAGAGAAATAAGTTAAACCAAGTTAAAAGATTCATCAAAAGAAAAATGAATTTAAAATATGAATAATAAATAATAATTTTGAAAAGGCATAACAAATTAAATTTGATGAAGAAAAATGTAAAAGAGTTTAACCAAAAAGATGTTCGGAGAAGATAGTAAAGAATATATATATGTGAGCAAATGAAACATAAAATAAATTAAAGTTAAAAGAGAAAAATAAAAAAAAATTATAATAAGCAAAAGTTTGAAAGGGAAAATGAGAATTAAATGCACATTAAAGATATTTTAGTCTTTATATTTTGAGGTAAAATTTAACTACTATAAAAGTCATGCATAATAAATACTATCGAAAATATAATAAATATAAGTTAACTAACAATTTTGCACACACATACCGTACGTAAAGATTAAGTATAAGATTAATTTATTCATTTGATAAAAGTTTTGTAGTAATTTAAAATATTTAATATACAAATGTAGTTGAACTTATTTTATTTTTAAACTTTTACGTAAATACAATAATTTTAACTCATGTTTTTTATTTAAATAAAAATACAGATTTATATTAACATAATATTTTATGTTCTATTTTAAAATATATGCAAATATGTGCCAAAAATAGATATGTTTGGAGTTTTGATAAATAAGCATAAATTAGAAAAAGAATTAAAAATAATAGCAATTAACTCCCTGTATAAATTTAAGAGATAAAATGAGATTATTTTGTAATTAGATTGCGTCAACAAAAATGATTTATATATTGTCTCACACACTCTGAAAAGAGTGAAAGATAATATAATAATTTCATAATAAGTGGTATCATTTTAAGTAAATATATCATACAAAAACAAATTTGGGCAAGTTTTAGTGTAATTTTCACTAGAAAAAATTGTCGTTTAACTTCGAAAGTTTATTAATTTTGACAAAATACAAAATCAAACACCATCCATCCTCTTAAGGTAATAAGAGCACTTTGCACTCAACTTAAATTTCTATTGACCTTCATAATTTAGAATCAATTTCTGATTTTTTAAAATCCACTTATTGATTATTTTCCACTCAAAAATCTCGATATTTTTGTCATTCATATCTATTTGGTTTTTTACGTAACAAGTAGTGATATTTAATATTAAACATGCAAATATCTATCATGCTTTCCATTATCAATAGTTGCAGAGAAAATATTGAAAAACTTAAATTGCCTTATTAAGTGAAAGATGAGGAGAAAAAGCAATTACAGTAATATATGAAGAAATTTTGTTTAAATTTACATTAGTTGCAACAATCTTTCCGAATTGTAGTTCAGAGACCAAGTCTTAATGAAAGAGTTTTTAGTTTATTAGTATATTTGATATTTACATCTCTTTTACACTTATAAACCAAACAAAAAATTTCTTGATATTTTTCAATTACTACTAAAATTATAAATACCATAAATTGTTATGTTTCCAATATAAAACAATAATACCTCCCTAACAATCTACCTCTTTCATTGGCAATACATGTAATTTGGAATTGAATAAAATTTTATAATTTTTTTTTATCTTCACTACTGTTTTGTTCATAATCTGAATTTTATTTTTATGGTATAGTCGAAATTCAACCAAATCACCTTTTTGTTGGATTTAATCCCCCCCCCCCCCCCCCCCCCCCCAAAAAAGCCAACAATCAAATGAAGAAATCCGTAAATATTCTAAAATGTTTATGGATAAAAGGATTACGGTTGATTGCACATATTTTTCAAAAAATTTTAATCTCTGTTTTGTAAGGTCTGCATAGATATATAAGGCTTAGTTTTTATTATTTGGTGTTTATTCTTAGGACTAATTTTGTAAGGTAGTTTCATGGGCAATGCTTGTGCTAAGATTTTTTACGTATTTTCATTCTGTCTAAATTTTATAAAATTTATTTTTAAATATGATATTTTATAAGATCTTTATTGAAAGATATTTTGAATTAATATGTTTTAAATTTTTTAAAATTTAAAATTTTATTTTATGACACATAATTCTTAAAATATATATTTTTTATTTTTTAGATAATATATTTGAAATAAATAACAAATTTTGAATTTTTAAAATTTTATAAAATAGAAATGTTCAATTTTTAATTTTTACGAAATTTTAAAATTAAAATTTTGAAATTTATTTTTATGAGTTACAAAAGAGACTTTCTATACTCTTATAAAATAAACTTTTAAAATTGTTTTTATTTTTAATTATATATTAAAAATGTTTTATCATGTGAAATAAAAGTTAGTGGTATGCCCGTGTTATAAAAATTATATAAAAATAGAAAAATATTTAATAAAATATAAATTATAAATACATAAATATTAATTTTTTAATTTATTGTCTAAAGATCATAAAAAAATTTATTTTCTACTTTATAATTTTTAAATTAAAAAATATAAATTTAAAATTTTTAAATTTTCTAAAAAAGTTGAAGATAAAAACTTATATTTTGTAAAAAATATAGAATTCTAAATTTACAATATTTTTAAATTATGCTCTCCGAAAATTAAAAAAATATTTTAAGAATTATAATTTATAGCAATAATTACAATGTTCTCACGATGTTTGGACCTTTTACAAAACACTTCCTCATAATTGATGATAAAATTAAATTTTCGTTTAAATTGTTTGCTTACATAATCAATTTTTGATAGATAAATATATTTAAATGTTAATTAAAAATATGACTAAAGAGACATATGTATAATATTTTTATATTTGAAGGAGTGCTTTATGAAAAATCCAAACTTTAGTAAAGAGTGCAATAATTTCTCCATACTTTTATACAGCAAATCAAATATACCTTTTTTAAAAAATATCTATGAAAAACATTAATTTCCACTTAGATGATCAATTTGTTTTCCTTTTTTTCCGACCTATTTTTAAGCATTATCATGCTTGAAATAATATGCAGAACTAAATTTAACGTTTAAACTACTGCAGCGGCTACACTAAGAGGATGCGATTTCAGTTGAAATACTAAAAGCGTTAGTTTAATTATCCGCAAAGCAATCCTGAGAGGAGTAGAAGGCTCTGGAATGACCCAAGGTCTTCGCTTCTCCTCCCCAGTCCCTTCCCTAACGTTAACCAACCGAACCTCCCAGAATTCTCCTCTCAACTATATAAACGCCCCTTCAGTTACTCTCATTACCTAGTAGAAAAAGCAAGCGAAAGCTCTGATAAACTCTCGAGCACGTATATTTGCGTTTTTGTTTGATTCAGTCTTTCTTTGCAGATTGAAGTTGTGAAAGCACAGATGGCGGATGCAGAGACCTTCGCTTTTCAGGCTGAGATCAACCAGCTGTTGAGTCTGATCATCAACACATTCTACAGCAACAAGGAGATTTTCCTTCGGGAATTGATTAGCAATTCCTCCGATGCCTTGGACAAGATCCGATTCGAGAGTCTGACTGACAAGAGCAAGCTCGATGCTCAGCCGGAGCTGTTTATTCGTCTTGTGCCTGATAAGGTTAACAAGACGCTCTCCATTATCGACAGTGGAGTTGGCATGACCAAAGCGGGTAACGCATTTCTGACTTTTATTTTAGTGATCTTATTGGGTCATTAATACCTTTCAGAGGTGATTGATAATGCATTCTATCCTAGATAGGTTGCTAAGCATTAGAAGAACTGAAGCTAGCTGATGTTGTTGGTTGATAGTATTGATGCAACCATAGTTGAGAAGGAAATGTCTTGCGTTGTTGCATATTTTGAGGGAATTTGGTTCAGATTGGGTTGCTAAGCGATGTTTTGTCTCCAAAATTTGGCAGATTTGGTGAACAATTTGGGAACAATTGCAAGATCTGGTACAAAGGAATTCATGGAGGCGTTGCAAGCGGGTGCGGATGTCAGCATGATCGGCCAGTTTGGTGTAGGTTTCTACTCTGCTTACCTAGTTGCGGAGAAGGTCATCGTTACCACCAAGCACAATGATGATGAGCAGTATATCTGGGAATCACAAGCTGGAGGTTCATTTACCGTTACAAGGGATGTTGATGGCGAGCAGCTTGGCAGGGGAACGAAGATCACTCTCTTCCTGAAGGAAGATCAGGTAAATGACATTCAGACTGGTTGAATCTTCGTATTTGAGTAGATGCCAATGGAATAGGTAGAATGACAATCAGTTAATTGGGGGACGGATTTCTGCAGAAGATAGTTGAATATTCATATTTGAGCGGATGCCAATGGAATAAGAAGGAATGTTAACTCAGTTAATTGTTGGAGTAAAGAAGTGTAGCAGATTGCTATTCGTCATGGAACAACAGCGATGTTGTTAATTATTGAGAGAAAGTAGTGTAGGAGATGGCTATCCGGTGGAGCTATGTTGACTTGTGTGGTATATCTGAGTATTCTAAGTATTTATCTTAGGTAGTTTGTTCACGCTAGATATTGTATATTAATGAAACCATATGGAAATTTACATGATATTGATTTTTGTGCTGTGCAAATTTTCAGTTGGAATATCTTGAAGAGAGGAGAATTAAGGATCTTGTGAAGAAGCACTCTGAGTTCATCAGCTACCCAATTTACCTCTGGACCGAGAAGACAACTGAGAAAGAAATTAGCGATGATGAAGATGATGAGCCAAAAAAAGAAGAGGGTGATGTTGAGGAAGTCGATGAGGACAAAGAGAAAGAAAAGGGCAAGAAAAAGAAAATTAAGGAGATTTCTCATGAATGGCAACTCATCAACAAGCAGAAACCCATTTGGCTGCGCAAGCCAGAGGAAATCACCAAGGAAGAGTATGCCTCTTTCTACAAGAGCCTGACCAATGACTGGGAGGACCACCTGGCTGTCAAGCACTTCTCTGTGGAGGGACAGCTAGAATTCAAGGCTATCCTCTTTGTTCCAAAGAGGGCTCCATTTGATCTCTTTGACACCCGCAAGAAGATGAACAACATTAAACTCTATGTTAGGAGGGTGTTCATCATGGATAACTGTGAGGAACTCATTCCTGAGTACCTTGGATTTGTCAAAGGTGTTGTGGATTCTGATGACTTGCCACTTAACATTTCCCGTGAGACGCTGCAGCAGAACAAGATTCTGAAGGTTATCAGAAAGAACCTTGTGAAAAAGTGCATCGAGATGTTCAACGAGATTGCAGAGAATAAGGAGGATTACAACAAATTCTATGACGCTTTCTCAAAGAACCTGAAATTGGGTATCCACGAGGACAGCCAGAACAGAGCTAAACTGGCTGACTTGCTCAGATACCACTCTACCAAGAGCGGTGACGAAACGACCAGCCTGAAGGACTACGTCACTCGAATGAAAGAGGGACAAAAGGACATTTATTACATTACAGGAGAGAGTAAGAAGGCCGTAGAGAACTCTCCCTTCTTGGAGCGGCTCAAGAAGAAAGGATATGAGGTGCTGTACATGGTAGACGCCATTGATGAATATGCAGTTGGTCAGCTCAAAGAGTATGATGGAAAGAAGTTGGTTTCCGCCACCAAAGAAGGTTTGAAGCTGGACGACGAAACCGAGGAAGAGAAAAATAAAAGAGAGGAGAAGAAGAAGTCGTTTGAGAACCTCTGCAAGGTTATCAAAGACATCCTAGGAGAGAAGGTTGAGAAGGTCACTATTTCCGACAGAATTGTCGACTCTCCATGCTGCCTGGTCACCGGTGAATATGGCTGGACAGCCAACATGGAGAGGATCATGAAGGCCCAGGCTCTGAGGGACAGCAGCATGAGCTCTTACATGTCGAGCAAGAAGACAATGGAAATCAACCCTGACAATGGCATCGTGGAAGAGCTGAGGAAGAGAGCCGAGGCAGACAAGAACGATAAATCAGTCAAGGATCTCGTGCTGTTGCTCTTCGAGACTGCTCTGTTGACCTCAGGTTTCAGTTTGGATGACCCCAGCACTTTCGCATCGAGAATTCACAGGATGTTGAAGCTTGGTCTGAGCATAGACGAGGAGGAAGGGGGTGAGGACGTGGACATGCCAGCCTTGGAGGAAGAGGTCAATGAGGAGAGCAAAATGGAGGAAGTTGATTAAATGGGGAAACAGAGCGTGCAATCTCCGTAGACCGCGTTCTTTTGTGCATGAAATTTCTGGTATGCCGCAGTCTAGTAGCGTGTGTGTGTGAGAATTTTGAGGCAAGGTGCATCCAACTGCCTTGTGTGTGCTCTGATGCGTCTGTCTCCGTAAACGGTATTTTAGTTTCTCTTATCTCTCTGTCAGGTGTCTTAGGGTGAAGCTGGTTTGCCATCTTGATGTATCCCGGATTGATATTCTAATAAGATGCACTGATAGTCCGATTTCTATCTCGAACTTCGTTGCGTTTACCTTCAAATTACTTAATTCCACTGTTTGCAAATTACTTCTAATTTATTTTAATCTATCGAAATTCAAAGCCGCTATGTACCTTAGGGAGCAGTGAAGGGTTTAAAGCTCTGATGTAGAAGACCTGGACTTAAAAGACCATAAACGGCAGAGAGCTCTGGCATAGGTTTTCTTCTGTGAAATCCTGGTAAATTGGGGTGATATGACAAGGTTAGAAATCAAAGGAAAATATTGCCCTTTGTGTGATGTTAATGAGACGGGACACAACTAAAAGGCTAAGGGCCTGATTTCACTGGGTCGTAAGGGTTTTTCCGCAAGCCTTTCGATCAGTCCTTGTTTTAACCTCAGCCAAAACAAAAAATGTCCCGTTCTCGCTTGTTTTCCTTGTATTAAATTAACCTGATTTGTACATCATAAGACAAATGGAAAAAAAAAAAATTCCTGTTCTTGGTTGTTTTCCTTGTATTAAATCAACATGATTTGAATCATAAGAGATAGAGAAAAAATAGCCAAATGAATGATAGTACAGAGCCGCGGCAACGGCAGAAGCAACATATGGAGAATAGGAGAGGCAAAACAAGAAGAGGCGAAGATGTGAGGAAATGTAAGAAGGGTTAAAATGGCGATGACTCTCAGCAATGTCCACTGGGGTTCTTGGGTTCTTAATAACACAAGATATTTGATTGAGTCAATAATATTTTGGAACTCGTTTAAATAATTTTTCAAATTCAATTTCGTTAATTAATTCAAATTATAATTTGATGTCAATTTTTAAGATCAATACTTTCACTAACTTAATAAATTATAATTTGATATTAATTTTTAAAATATCGGGTCAATCCATACCTAAAAACTTATGACCATGTTCAAATGCAACCAGTCTTCCTTCGATCCAAATTCAAAACTCAAACTAAACATGTTCACGGGAGCTATGGCACAACTGACATGTCTTGACCTAACAAAGCCTAGACTTAAAACATTTTTCAAAAATAGTTATAAACTTTTCAAAATATCGTTAGACATTATAAGATTTTTGATAAAAGATTGCGAAATCCATTCAGATTTATTTTTCCCCACTGCCGTCAAATTCTAATGGGAGTATGTAACCCGAGCAAATGACTAAGCTATCAAAACCACACATAAATCATCATGACAATATTAGCAAGCAACATAAACAAACTCCATGGCACATTAGTTCAAAGTAAACAAAATTGGAGACAGACTCAAAGCACATTACGATGCTATTTCAATGCAAAAAATGCAGGTCAAAAGTCCAGCAATTCCATTATATCAAATCTTAATAAAAGCTATGAAGAAATGAACACCTAGGGACGTTTAGCTTGAAGGTGCTCCACCGAAGCCGCCACCAGCACCAGCACCGCGGCCAAAACCAGGACGTCCACCAGCACCCTGCATGCTCAACAAAGTCAAAGGTTTATGCGATAACAAACTTGAGTATGACTTCATTGACATGTGCTGTATGCATACGAGGGTTAAGCTCTGAGGACAAATTCTATGCACACAAAACCAAATTTCAACAGTTTAAAGGCGACTAACAAAGCCGACACATGCATGGAAGACAAAATAGATTATCAAAAGTTCCATAACAAAAAAATTCTAAGATGGAAACTTGTACACATCCTAACATCTTTCATAAACAAAACACAGAGAGAAGGTTGACAGTGTAATAAATTTAATAAATTACTATAATCATTTTCACTGAATGTGAAAGAACAAGGAAACATAGGGAAGCCAGAAAGAGAGATTGCAATTAAGTTAAGATCATACTTGGTTGAACACAAAAGATATCAATAAGACCGTTAGTCGTTGATGTGTTGCTCACAGTTATAGACAAAAAAGCGAGTTGATCATGTTCTCAACAGCATGAAAAGGTATAGACATCTTGTACTGCCAACTGAATTGGGTAGATAGTAGCCATAAACGATTCTTTAAAAATAGCAACAGAAATAAAATTACCCTGAAGGCAGGCTGATAATCAGCTGGTGCTCCACCTTTTTCTCCACCAAACTCACCTGGTGGTCCTCTTGGCCCACCACGGTAACCATCTCGATCACCAAATCGTGGTCTGTCACCCTCAAATCTAGGCGGTCCACTGTGATAACAAAACCAAATACACATACACATGTGAATAAACATAAAGAAATGCATTGTCAAAAAACTTGGCATGACACCCCCAAAAAGAGAATCAAGAAACAAATCAATGAACAAGAGTGTGCCCATAATTAAGAAGTTGCAAATATCAGACCGTCATTTTAATAAAAAGGCCGATTCTTTAAAAAAAAAATAAGTTTCATCATTGAGTGTAGGGGTGGTAATTTCATATATAACTTAAACCTAACATGAAATTAACGAGTTTGGGTCAACCCTTGCGAGTGCGGGTCAAAATCAAATCGAACCCACAAACCCGAAAAGAAGAATGGGTTAATTTTAGACTACCCAGCCGGTTGATTAGCGAAGCCAGGAACTCAGGGATATATTTAAAATAATTTAATAAATATTTATGTAAATAAGAAAGAAAAACTAATTATAAAAAATTAAATGATAAAGTAGTAAATATTTAAAAATTCAAGCCATTATTATTACTTAAACTAAACTTAAAAAACCAAAAGTATTAATAATTAAACATTATTTAAAAACAAATAAATTTAGGCATTGATGCAAAAAACAATTGATAATGATTTTCTAATACAGTATAATAAAAATTTAGAATTTTCGATTAATCAAACTTTGGCATACAAAATTTGTTTATTATAAAATAAAAATAATTTTTTTGTTGACAGGTGGGCCAGTTAGGTTCAGTGGCCAGGGAAATTGCTAGGTTGATTCTCAAAACTAAACTGTTTGGGTTCAGATTGGCGAGTTAAATGTAATACTCATCATGTTTTGATCTGAACCACCAACTTGACCTATTGCCAACCCTACTTGAGTGAAAATTCACCCACTTATAATTCTGATCATAGGCCCATACATTATAGTCAAATGAGGAATAAAACCAGGACACCGTCAACAGCATACAATAATATGCACAACCAATATGCAAGCACTTTGTTCAAAAGACTTATGAAAAAACATATCAACAATAATCTTGCAACACAAATACATGAAGTCGACATCTCGTCTATACGAAATGAACATTCAACATACATTATGACTGAAGCAAAAATAAGCGTCTGAATCCAACATTATGCAACCACCAGATAAATTTTCCAGTATTGCAAGCATTCAGTTTGAAGAATTTTTTAAAACTAAATATAAATAAAAGATTAATTTAGCAAACCAAGTAATACAGGACATATTAATTGAAAACAAAAATGAATATTTACCGAGGACGATCGCCAGGGGGTCCACCCATGGGACGTCCAAGGGGCTTAGCAGACTTCTTCAGTGTGGCGGGGACAATTTCCGATGGCAGGTTGAGATACGAGCGCAGGAACTCAATTCCATCGTTGGTAAGATACCAATAATAGTGCATCCAGGCGAAGGTCTCGCGGACATATTCCTTGGATTTGAATCTCTGCATAAGCTTTATCACCTGTAGATTCGGAACATCAATTTCCGGGTGCTTCGCCAAGTTGAAATCCTTCTTCGCATAGCAAACACCCTCTGTTTTTACATACATAAACACACAAAACATTTTCAGCAATCAACATTAACGAATTACGAATCAGCAGGAAAAGCTAACCTACCTTGAAAGAGGTATTTGGAGATCTCTCTCCGGTTCTTCTCTGGAATAATCTGAAACAAAATTTAAAAATGAAAAATAGTCGTCAATTTAAGCCATACCTCCATAAGGCTACGAGCCCAAAAATTTCAATCGAAAGAACACAAAAATGCTTGCGAATGTGTAGGGTAGAGCAGATGGAATCTCACCATGACTGCTGTGCTATTGGCGATTTGAGAAAGAGGAGCCAATGAAGAAAATGCAGCAGCTACTTCTGAGACGAAGACCTAGACGAAAGGGATGTAGGGTTTTTTTATACACCTCTGCGAGCAAGGTGAGCCCCCAAGCCCATAACCCACCAAATCAGGCTCGAAGCCCGGGCCCAAATTACGGAATCCACAGGACTAAAGAATGGAGCTGGGCTAGGCCTTGTATTATTCTCCATCACATCTCTTCTTCTCACAAGGTAAATGGCCTGGATATATGGTAAGCTATTATTAGACACCTTTATGATCTACTTTACGCGCTGTGCCCAATAGATTTCGGAAATTCACAAGAGACCGCTTTGCTTTTTGCAAGCAGCAATGTTTTTGGATAATAAATCATTAAGTATAATGGGGGCTCAAACTCTTTTGACGACGGGTCATTGTTTTAGAGGTTCCTTTTATGGACTTCTTGTGCAATACCGTATTCACTTTACGATAGATAAACTAATTATATGTGATTTAACCACATGCTGTTTCCAAAAGATAGATATTCATGATTAATAGAACTCATTGACGAGTAATTCATTCATAAAAACAATTCAGCAAAATAGTCCTCCATAGTACGGCAAAGTGGAGTCCAAAGAAAGGTTTGCAACTGAATCGATTTCATATTTCTCCACTACTTGCTTTTATAATTGAATTTTCGAGAATCTTAAAAGACTCTTGGGAACATCGAAGTATATGCATAATTGCACTCCTTTTACCCAGTCACACACTGTCATAAAGATTTTGACCATGATCTTATGTTGAAACAGTAGCCACCAAATCATGGGAAGTGTCCCAATGGGACTGCTAAAACACTCTTCTTCAGAATTGGGGTTCTGTTCATTTATCAATCACTGATGATAAGCAGACAGTATTCATATACTAATAGAGTTGATGATAGCCGCGTCTGCGCCGTCACCAGGTGACATTGCCGGAGGCAGCACTTGAAAGAAGCTCCTTTAGCGATCCTACGGAAAATCTCACAGGGCTGCATCCCTTGTTTGCTAGAACCTAAAACTGAACTGTCAGTTATGTAACATAAGCAACTTGGCACGCATTCGACTCTTTTACACAGTTATCACCATAAAACTTGTACGAGCTTAACTCCATGATATAAATGCATTCTGTCCTTCCAAACTGCGTAATGATGGAGGGAGATGATAACACTTCTCCCAACCAAACTTGTAGCAAATCCTAAGACTGCGCTTACACTTAACAAAAAGAATTAAAGACTACTTCAGAAATGAGTATTGATGATAGATCGGGTTTATATTTCATAATGAGAAACCTTCAAATTAGTTTTTGTAAACTGTCATATAGCTCAGTTGAGCCGACAGCTCCACATCGCATCTAATACATATAACTACTCAGCCAACTCAGTTCAGCTCGGCCAAATTTACATGAAATAATTCAGCCCCCCTTTCCAAACTTTGTGCAAGCTTAAGCTTAGTATATGCAGTAATCAACTCCATGGTTTAGAATAGAGGAAATAGGAAGGCTAATACAAACTGATTCTCCAAATGCAGATTTTATTATTGCGAACATGTGATGAATTATTACATGAAGCAGCCTCATCTCTTACTAGAAACTAATCAAATTCTTATACTAGGAGGATCAAAATGTGTATTCACAGCGCAATTTACATTCCCGCAAAACAAATTTCTCTCATTTTATTTTGTCTTAAGGCAAAATGTACAAGACTGCACAGCCAGAATAAGTTACCACAGGAAACAATACTTACATTTTTAGAATTTGACAACTCTCTACATTTCCTGGACACAGCCAAATGTTTGCTGGAAACCTCCATCAAACCAAGTTGGCAATCCTATTCAAACCAAAATGTAATAATGGCCTAATGAAAAGCATCAGTAACATAATGCGAAAAGACTATAACTACACCAAATTTGTACCAAACTATGCTGCATCCTCAGATTGATCGCCAATGATCTGATCAATTACATCAAGAGCATCGTCATCCTCAGGATCAATCTCATAGGATGAAAGTAGCCTTCTCTGCAATAGCATATTTGATCTTAATATGACATGCAAGTGAAGAATGCAGACACACGCACACATGCATATAGATTTAAAAACACAATTTTGTTGTTGTAATAAAAGTGGGCACACAGATGCAAGCAAACTGGCCACAATTGCACATTTAGGAGTGAAAAAGAAAAGACAGAAAGAAGCCATTCCCTAATAAACTAGTAGCACTTACATGATCCTTAAAATCAGGACTAGCCAAATTGATGGAGAGATTTCTCATCAACAATAATACCTGTTCAAAATCCCAAATGATGTTAAGAAATAAGATCATGTTAGAGCAATGAACAATACTACAACACTTGTCATTGAAAAGCACCTGTGAGAGGACAGGGTTGTTAGCATTTGAAAAGTAATTGTTACTTTTACATGCTTTCGTTTTTATTATTTACACCCAAAAAGAAGCAGCAGCAACACAAGTGCACAATAAAATTAGTATTTTATGGCACAATGTTTTCACAAATATGATTGGTGGAGAAAAGAGGGCAAAGAACTACACCCTTGAAGGGAAAATAGGGGCGGCAAAAAACACAGGAAGCAAGACGAGTTTGGTTCATTCAAAAAAAATGTTCATAGTAAAGGGAACAGAATAATAGAGGAGAATTACCTAACACAGATTATGATCTTAAGTCCATTCCTTCACTTTAGTTCTTCAGAATGATTTACTTGTCTTACACATGCTCAACAGCTTAAAGGAAAACTATTGTCACACAGGCAATTGAACCAAGCATGCTAAAATATCCTTCAACTTCACAATGTAAACAACCAACATATACATGAGCGTGAAGAAAAGCATTTGTTTAAAATACCACCTCTATGATATTCATTATAATCAAATACAGTTAGTGTATCCATTTACCAAACAGAAAGATAATTTCCACTAATGGACAAATAATTAACTAGAGGCCCAGAAAAGTCATAGAAAGCATACTGTCTCAATATCAATCGGGTCCATCTTCTTTAATTGCTGCAAATGCCCACTTGAATTTGGATCAAAGACACTGCCCATGAAGCTGTATACTTGAGCAAAATCTGGAAGAACTGGATTCCATACAATAAAAGAAAAGAAAAATATATATTTGAAGGAATTAATTATGGAAAAAGACTATATCTAACACAGTAGCACAGCACTACAGGTAGATGAAATAGTTTGGACCAATTATAAGACAAGGAGAAAAGGTTCAAATAGACTAGTAAAATTGCAGAGCAGGATAACTTATTATGAGGTTAAGGAAAAAAGTTACAAGAAAAGGAAGCCTCCGAAAAAAAATAATGTGATATGTTTAGTACTTAACAAGTGAGCAAGCAAAGCATCATTAAACAAACCACAAAATGCGTAAAAACAGCAGGAGATTTTTGGTGCCACTTCATACATTAATTATAAATGCACCTGATAATGACACCATTCCAACGTGTATTCCTGACAACAGATTATAGCTTGATATAGAGCAAATGCATAATAGGCTTCCAGCCATTTGAGACCTACCACTAGATACAAAAGGCACCTAGCCAACAAACTACTTACACCAGATAAAATGCTCAAGAATGTAAAGCTCATTTGCAAATGCACAATAAGCTCAACAGAAAGACCAAAATAAATAAATAAAACAAAAATAATATCCCTACACAAGGAATCATTAACTTTTCTGAAATTTTAAGTTGATTCTCGAGATAAATATTTTATGTAAAGTCCATATGCTTAATTTAAGCATGCAATGGTTGCATCCAATATGCTTAATTTAAGCATGGGCACTTGAACCCCTCGATTGATCCCAAATGGATGGATTTGTATGAAACTGTGACCTACTTGTGCCTGGCGTAGGAGTAGGACAACGGTAAAAGCAGAAATCAGAATGCCCCTAACCCCCCTAATTTTGTTCTTATTTCTAAAAAGAATTAAGTGAGAGGTCAAGTAAAAACATGAGCATCCTCACTGGCAGTCCATTATTCACATGTAAACTAATCTCACCTGTAGCTCTTGTTCTTGGAGTGCATTCATCGCTGCCACAAGAATAAATATTGGGCAGTGACTTTCCACTAAATTTGGTATTGCCTGCGATGGAGCAGATATGTTAAGCCATATGTAGGCATTGGAGAAGTCCTAAAACAATATAAATAAATTACCATGATAGACACTGGAAATAAGTGAACCGGAGGTCACATGCGAAAAACTGGGACTATGTATAGGTTTTTCAGTCCAGCCAGGTACAGACGAAGCATTTTCAGGATTTCTGTGTAGTGCGGAAGAATCTGGTCTCCAAACACAGTCGGCATCAGGAACTGCAGGAGATGCTTGATTGGATGATATGTCTTGTGAAACCGTTGGAGCTTCCAATCATTCAATAAATAAGTTAGATATTTCTAATACAGGCTACCGACAAAAACACTGAAAGAAAAACACATTCCTACCAATTCTAGAAGCTTTCTGTGGATAGGGATGAGCAGCTTTCCTTTTTGGCCTAGGTGGAGGTAGATGTTCATTGGTCCCACTCTTTTGAACTTTCAGAAAATACTTCTGTGCATGGCTTCGTATCTACCAAAATTACATGTTTGTATCATAGGCAACTAATATTATATCATGTTACTACCAAAAAGGAAAACTTCATCTAATATCATTAGCATAAAAATTTAGCTTCATTGAATAGTAACAAGGACGGTCAAACACTAAAGTCATCACAAATTTGGAAGCCAAGTCAAGAAGGAGCAAGACACCAATCTGGATTATATGAGATGGATAATATTGTCAGAAGAGTAAGAAATAAAAATTATAGTCATCTTGGGCAGAGACAGACATTTGGCAATTAGCTCCGTCTACTTTAGCAATATTACATGCTAAGACAATTGGATTCACTTAATAAAAAACTTTATAATACGGTACCAACATGCAACTCTCAATCTGATGCAATAGTCAATTAGCAAGGGCATCCATATTGGGAAAGAACAACCTTCCTCGACCCTAGAAGTTGCCCTTCAAAAGAAAAATGGAACCTATATCTTGTAATTCCCACTCGATACCACAGAAGTTGATTCAGGAACATAATTTATGCAACCAGCACTTTCCAAAGGGAAGACTACTTCCTTAAGAAAGTAATTATGTGACTCAACTAACAGAAGTGTGACTCAAGCAGACGAACTTACCTGAATGACTGTCTTTGATCCAACAAATGCTTCAATTTTCTTCCAATCACGATCAAAGCTGTACAAAAAGAACATAGTGTTGTAAAGTGAAACCATACGGCAGAAAATAAAAAGACAAAGTCTAGTAAACGCCACAAAAAAACCCTAGAATGGAGCAATTGAGAGAACAAAATTTACAGCAAATGACATATGCACAGATGAGAAATTTTTTATATCACCAATGATGAAAATATAAAAGTTAATTACTCCATCGTCCCTACTTAACTAGGATAGTTGCCAATTCATACCCTAAGGAAATGGAAATACCATGAACTCACTCTTAATTACCACTGTTACTCATTGTTAACAAAACTTGCAAAATGTCTAAAACGCTCGCGTATAAGAGAATAACAAAATTTTGTTAATACACGACTCTTCCCCAGTTTTAGCACTACCAATTCCTCCCCTTTCATTTATATAGTCAATTTTGTCCGCAGTGAGGAAATTTTAGGTGAATCTATCACACCATTTTCCCTACTTCTCTAACAGTTAGTATAATAACCAATCCTGTCATCAATCTTTCCAATATTGTCTTCAAATTTGTAAATCTTGGCAAGGATCTTCGGCACTCAATGACCCTCAAGTTGTTGTATTTTAGATCATTTTTCTTCAACTAAAGAGTAAGGTATATAGAATAATTAGGAAATCAAATTACAGGAGAGATTATACCTACTCTTCTTAGGGGTTACTCAGAGGATGAATCAATTTGCAACTATTGGTTGCCAAAGCCAGACAACTTCATTTCAGCACAAGGTCTACTAATCATTGTCACAACTAGATTGATAAATCGCTAATAGGTTAAGAAAATGGGAACTCCAGAAACTAACACCTTAAATTTAAGAAATATTACATACAAACCCCCCATCAGATGCCCCAGTTATCCCGTGTAACCTTACAATCCTTCCCTTTCATGTCAAATAATAGATAATTAAAAAAATAACTATACAGAGGCAAAAAGAAAAGTAGGGGTTGATCATCATCATCATCATCATCATCATGACAATACAGAGGCAAAAAATTGAGCGATGACCAGTCAGTATTTTCACCAAGACGTTGATCATCATCACCACTACCACCACCACCACCATCAAAAAAACATTATTAAAATTTGCAGCTTTCGACGAGAAAAGTTGATATTTAGTCTAATCAAAAGGAAAGGGCAGAATTTAACCCAGAACATATAATACTGACACACATTGTCGATATTACAATATTAATTTCATTAGTAAGTTCAATATCTCAATAAACCTTGAATTAAGATCACTATTAATATTAGAATTCACAGAAATTTTCTTGTTTAATGACATTAAAACTGAAAGAAAAAGATGAAACTTCCTTTGTTTACCTCTTTCGAATTCTAAAATGCTTTGTTATTTAGTAGGACAATCAATTTATTTTTCTGTAAAGTTGCTACAAAAGGACAAAGCTTCCTCTATATAGCTACAAAGCATCATAAGAATCAGCTGCTACCACACACAGAAAATATAGAAGAAATGAAAGTCCCCTAGAGGCACTCTCCACCACAAAAGTACTCTCGAAAGAATTTTCTCTAAGGGGAAACGTAATTCTAACAATTCGTTGGACACTCCTTATAATCCCAGGTAATCAAACTCCAAAATTATCCCAAATTATAACAAAACTGCAAGTACACCCACATTAGGAGCTTCAAATAATATTAACACATAAAGAATATCAGAAAACAGTATACACCTAATAAAGAGAAACTTGCCAATGAGACTCGATACTTTAACCAAAATTCTAACACCTTTTACTTGTTTCAATCAATTCCCTCCAAACCCAAAATCTCCCAACCAACCCAAATATAATACAATTTAACTCCGGTGCCGCACCTCAGCCACCCACCAAAACCCTAACCCAAATGAGAACAAAAAAAATTCCTTCGAATTTCCACAATCAGGAACTCACAGCTGGAGTGCTTCGAGAAACTTGTCGTGCTCAGGCTCAGTCCAGCTCTCACGTGACTTGGTAATGGTGTAGGGTTTCCGAACCTTCTTATTCGGCTCCTCCATCGGCGAAGTCGTTTTTCCGGCGTTGGGATAGGAAAGAGAGCCGAGATTCGGCAAGGCCATGCTCGTGGGATCCAACTAGAAGCACCCCGGCGGGTTCGCGTTCAATGACACCATGCGCTTATCGTAAGGATCAGTGGGACTCAGTGGCACTGGTGGAGTTGCCCTCCACACATTCAACTGAATCGGCCATATTCCCTTTTGTTCTCTGCTTTTGGGCCTTCACTTCATTAAATTGAGGCCCATACTGAAAATGTTCAGACCCATACAACTTATGGGCCATTGAGTCGTTCTAAACTACTCAGGCCCAAAATCCCTCGTTTCTGTTTGTACAGCAACGCTAACAAGCTTTGCTTAAAAAAATCTGAGATCCAAAATTGCGGGCCCATTTAAATATTGTCACATGTGAGATTGCAATGCATTATGATTGCTCAGTGGGTTGCCCTTTCCAGAAATCACGTGGGCGTGGGGCGTGAGAAACATTGTAGGAGAATTGAAATTTGTATTTTTGGTTTTGAAGTTTCGAGGAAATTCCAAGGCTATGTTTGTTTTCATTTTAAAAATTATTTATCTTCATTTAAAAATCTTTTAAAATTAAATATTTTATTATATAAATTTTATTTATATTCAAAATAAAAATATTTCATCTCTTATCTTTTTATAATTAATTAATAATTTTTTAGTCAATATAAGATTTTAGAGGTTTGCTTAGCATCCATGTTTTTTAGTCCAAAATAAGGTGGGAAGCCTTCTACTTTACAGCCGTAGGGAAGTAAGGATGGAGCAAAGGGTGCAAACACCAGTTGGAAAAAGACAAACACGCATTTTTTTTATATGATATTGCACAAAAAAACTCAATATTTTTAAAATTGCATCCATAATAAAATCAAATAACACAATAGTTTATTGGTTGAAACAGTCCAACCGTTTCATTCAAATCTGCAAACCGGTTAATTAATTTGAAATTATAACATATATGTTGTTTCAATAAAAAAAATTAGAAAAATATTGAAAACATTTTAAATTTGTGTAATTATTTTTTATAAAAATCAATTTAGAATCATTTTTTGAGTAATAAATAAATAAATTTTAAATATAAAACAAATTAAATGTATAATAATCAATTTATTAGTTCTTAATAACTTATTCATAGACTAATTATATAATCATATAACCAGAAAAAAGAACAGCCCTAATAGGCCATTTTCATTTTTAAGGATGTGATTAATCCCGTTGGGATTATTTTGAATGATTATTTAATCACATTTGATGTATAAAATGAATTATCTATCATTTTAATTATTTTACATTAAGCCCAACATTAATCAAATGTTTTTATTCATTATAAAAAACATATTATTAGATTTAATAAAATAATTTTTCCAATCTAATCATTTAAATTGGACATGGCTTATAAGTAATATAACTTTGAACGTAAAAACTTAAAAACACATGTCACGAAGAATGTAGAATTAAAAACATGTAAAGGAATAGGAGAAAAGGTTTTGAAAAATCGATAGTCAAAAATGCGAAATTGAGGTGACAACTGCTAGAATAAAAACTTGGAATTTTCTAAAAATGTGAAATGCACTGCTTTCTTTTATTTTCTTTTTTTCAATATGTAAATTTGCAGTTTGCTATAAGTCACTTACAATGTAATGGAATCAGGAATGACATGCTCTTTCTCTTGCCAGAAAAACTAACAACAGAGCTTAATTTCTCCTTCACATGAAACATTATTAAAGATATTACGGGTGTGTTTGGTTACTTATTAGAATTGGAAGAAAAATTTTAGTGATTAGAGTAGGAAAAAACTATATGTTCGGTGTTAAGATACGAGTGGTTATTTATATATATATAAAATAAGTAATAATACTTGGATGATGTAATATTAATATATTTGTATATAGGTTATACAAGATGAATGAAAGTTAAAAAATTATAGGGATGAGTATTGATTTGGATGATGTAATATTAATATATTTGTATATAGGTTATAAAAGATTAATGAAAGTTAAAAAAATTATAGGGATAAGTATTAATTTGATTGTAAATATATATAGTAATTAAAAAAAATCAATTAATCATAAAAGTCAAAATAAGTAAAGATTTTAGAATTTAAATTTAAATAAAATTTTTATGATAAAAATTTTAATTCGTGATTTTTTTGAACGGTGATGAATAGTGTAAAATTAAAAAACAAACAAAGCTTAAGATTTTAACAAAACAAACGAATTTAATTTTACTTAGAACCAATCACGTTAAAAGAGCTTAAAATGCTCTAACCAATATTTTGTCGAACTTCACTTTCTCTGGGAGAAGTAGAGTTTTACTTGTTGAACTTCTCCAAAGAAATTTTCATGTATTTTTTTTCAATATGTATTTGCAAGTATTGTTTAAGGCGTGACCTATTCTCAAGGAAAAAAAAAAAAAAAAAATGTAAATAGCAGAAGTTGCAAAATTGCCGCGAAGATTGACCGACGACTCAATCACGTGGTACAAATGCGAACAAGACATGCCATTATTGCCCAAATAAAGCATAGAAAGAATGAACCTTCCAAACGGCATCGTGAGGAGGGAAAATGTGACCGTAGACCCGTCAACATGTTGACTGAGTTACGTTAACACTGTAATATGATGCCTATATGAACGAATGAACAACGAAGAGTTGGGCAACTCCACTCTACTGCTAATTTCTTCACGTCTTTTTCTAGGATTCTCTTCTTCTTCTTCTTAGTCTTTCTTTCTTCCATTAATTCTCGGTCTTCGGCTTTCTCTAAGAAAACCCGTTTACTGGGATCTCGAAATTTCAAGAAAAGAAAATGAAGGTCAGTGCAGTTTTACAATCTGTTTCGCGTCTCGTTTGGGTGATGGATTTGTAGTCTGCCTTTAGATTCTGATTCTTGGTTCAGTTAGTTGTCCCTTTGGAGGATGTAATAAAGGGTTTTTGCCTTTTCAGATTCTGATACTCAAGCTCACATTTCTGCGCTATTTTTCAGCCTTTATTACTATAGTGATAGCTTTTCATATTTAGAAATGTTGATAGTTTTTGGTTTTCATTTTCTCTTTTCTAATTTGGATAAATTTTTTTCGCAGAAAGTAGTGTTGAAACTGGATTATGCTGACGAGAAAATCAAGCAAAAAGCCATGAAAAAGGTCTCAAGTCTCTCAGGTACTGTACAAAGCTTGACCATAATTTAACCCCAAATTTTCAAACAAGCCCATATTTTTTTTATATATTTCGAAACGACCCACGAACTTTCAGTGATTTCTTTTCTGGGTCTATCTTTTACAGGGGTGGACTCCATTGCACTTGATGCAAAGGACAAAAAGTTGACTGTAACCGGTGGCATAGATCCGGTGGTTGTGGCGGCCAAGTTAAGGAAGCTCTGCTGCACTGAGATAGTGTCTGTTGGGCCAGCAAAAGAACCAGAGAAGAAGAAGGATGAACCCAAGAAAGAGGAGCCAAAGAAGGGAGATGACAAGAAAAATGAAGGCTCAAAAGAGGACGTGGTCCAGCTGCTGAAGGCTTACCAAGCATTCCATCAATACCCTTATTATTACTATCAGCATCAGCCCTGTCAGCCTCCTCTGGTGGCGATGGCGCCACCACCGTATTGTATTAGTGCGGAGGAGGATCCTAATGGTTGTGGCATTTGCTGAAGAACTATGAAAAATTTATGAGTTATAGTTCTGTTTAGAAAGGGATGATTGCATGTCAGTTTACCCTTTTGTTGGTGATGAGTGGTGACATTAATAAATTAGGGAACTATGTATTGAAGGAAAGCGATTTAATCAATATGTATATACACTAAGGTTGTTGCTTCATTTAATTTTGTCCAAGATTTCAATTGAATTGGAATGATAATGCAGCTTTGTGGGGTTTCTTGCCCGTCCCTTAAAGTTCAGATTGCTTGAGAAACTGCACAAATAATGGAGTGCAGGTGCTTCCAAGATGTGTGTCCATTCTTTCTGTTCAATTTATATCAAGAGCAGGGTTTTTAAAACCAACCCGGATTGAGTAATTGAACCGGCTTAAAAACCAACCGGAACCAAGCCGTTGGACCGGCTTAACTGCCTCCGGTCCAGAAACGAGCCAAAGCAGACCACAAAACCGGACTCTCTCAAAAACTAGCCTTTTTTTGAAAAAAAACCGCTTGAAAGCGTAGTCCAACGGGTAGGCCGTTTGAAGCGTCCGCGGGTCGCTTGAAGCGAACGGTCAAAAGACAATATAAAGCTTGCCAAACAAACCCCAATTTCATATTGAGATTCGTTCGTGACCTTCTTCTTCATTCTTCAGTCTTAGTACGACTACGCTTCACACTGAAATCCGTTCGACTTTCACAGTGAAATTTGTTCATCCACGGCACTTCTACTTCAGGCCAGCCCCAGCTCGACAGAATAATCGATTCGATTCGTCGATTAAACCGACTACCGAGAGCGAGGTGCAAGCCGCAAGACAAGAATGTAAAAGCCCATGGCCACACCTGGTTTTCTAGTTTTCCCCTTCTCAATTTTTGGCATAATATCCATTTAAATAGTACAAGAATCTTACCCTCTGTATTGAGACTTGAGAGACACTGCTTCTCCCAAAATTATAGCACTTTGTTTTTCTGATTTTTTAATTATCTATGAATTTATTTGTGTTGGACATTCACGTGAAAAACAGATATATAAAGGCCTACAAATGCCTTCGTACAAGTATTTGGGCACAATTTGAATATAATATTATGGGTAATAACTAGACTAATAATAACAGTCAAATATTAATTAATTTTTTTTGTGTATTGTCCTCGTGGAATTATTTTTTAAGAATCTATAAATGTTTTTAATATTGTGAAAAGTGCTTTTGCACTTTTCAACTTGTTTCAGTAAATGATTGAATGGATAGGTTCAAGTAATATGATTTATATGGTTACTGATAATGGAACAAACTATATTGCAGTGGGAGAATTATACAAGATCATTATAAATCTATTAATTGGTCTCCTTATTCAACGCATTGTTTAAATTTGATTTTAAAAGACGTTGCAAAAATGGATTATATTGTTGAAATTGTTAGTAAGGTATCTCAAGTGACCAAGTTTGTTTACAACTATATTTATTAGTTAGCTTGGTTAAGAAAAAGAAAAGATTTGATGGAAATAATTCACATATGTGAGACAAGATTTGTCACTATCTTTGTTGCTCTTCATAACGTGTATCAGCACATACATGATTTGGAAGTTTTAATTACTTGTAAAGAGTTTGTTAATTCGATGATAGTAAAAGAGGAAAAAACAAAAAATGTTATTGCAATTGTTTTGGACAATGAGTTTTGGAATGATTGTTTGATCATTGTAAAAATTATAGAACCATTGATATGTCTTTTGAAAATTGTTAATAGATATAGAAGGCTTTCTATTGGATATGTTTATGAAAGTATGTATAGGGAACGTAAGGGCACTAAAGCTTTATTCAATAACAAACAGAGGTTATATAAGCCTACACAAATATCATAAAAAGTTGTTTGGATGTGCAATTGAGAAAAAAAAAAATACATGGTGCACCTTATTGGCTTAATTTTGCATTTCAGTATAATCAAGTATCATTTTACTATAAACCAGAATTTATAAATAGCATCCTTGAAGTTATTTCTTCTAAAAGAGTAGGTAGTAAGTTAAAATTGTTATATGAAACTAACAATAATTCTCAACCTAGTAACTTATTTTGATTTTTTCCCTTTATGTAGATAGACCTTTTTTTGGTCATTATTATATTTTTTGATATAAATGTTTTCTTTCTTTATAAATGAATTATGAAAGTTATTTAGTGTTAGTGCACTTAATCTTCAAAAATTAATAATTCAAATTTTTGAACAAACAAGTAACTCATCTAAATATAAACAAAATTGAAGTGTTTTTGAACGAATTCATTCCAAAAAGAGGAATAAGTTGGAGCAGTAAAAGTTAAATGACTTAATTTATATTCATTATAACCTAAAATTAAAAGATTGGTAAATGATTTAATTTTATGCTTTATATTCTTTTTTTATGTATCATAATTTCTAAATTATAATTCTTCCTTTTGTGAAATTTTAGATGGATCATAAAGTCTAAATGTTTTGATCCAATTGACTGTGAGAATATTGATAAAATTGATGCTTGGATCTTGGGAGATAAAAATGAGATATTTTTAAATTATGAGGAAATTAAATATATGCTTTATGATAATGAGCAATTAAATCATCCTATAATGGAAAGCCAACAGTGAAATTCTAAAAAAGGTATGTATATAAGTGATATATAAAAGTATTTGTGAATAACATATATAATTTAAGATGATACGTGTTTTACTCGTTTGTAACGTAGATGATGGTGATATTGTTAATGACATTGACCATTTGGATGTTGATCAAGATATTGATTTTCCACTTTTGAGCTTTGCAGCTTTGAACAAAATGTACATGATGTATCAATTAGTGTAGGACTTGGTGAGAGCAGCAGTGGCCCTTGGGTTGAATTGTTAAATGTGATGGATTATGGATATTAAATTTGAAAATTTGTTTATATTTTGTTTTATGATTTTGATTGATCGTGAATGTTATGTAATAGACTATTTTTTATCTCTTTTTAATGTTTTGAATTTTGAGTTTAAATGTCAAGTGTGATGGTTATAGACAATTAAAAGTTAGATTATTTAATTTTTTATTTCATTTTGAATAAATATTTATCACGGGTCAATATTTATTATCTCTAATTTATAGTTTAGTCTATTGGGTTAGTTATTGTGTTTAACCAATTAACAACAGAAAAATTGTCCATAAAATTAATTTTAGTATTTCTTGTTTTTCTATTATTTTTATGTATTTTTTAAATTTTAAATAATATTTATAATTATAATTATTCGACCAATAAATTTTTATTTTGGGGGATGGTCTGAGTCTAAAAACATTTTGAAGTGCAAATACTTATCCAATTAGTCGATATTATGTTTTGTTATTTTATTCCAGTGGTGTCCATCGCATTTGGTGTCAGAGAATTGCTGATTTGTGGTTAAAGAGGGATTATTTTTTAGGGCATGATAATTATTTATATTTTTGAAAACAAACATAGTTGTATAGTAAATCAACGGCACAAATCCAATGTCAAACGAACACGTGTGAGACATCGATCGGATCCAAAATAAGGTGGTAAGCCTTCTACTTTACAGCCGTGGGGAAGTAAGGATGCTGCAAGGGGTGCAAATACAAGTTGGAAAAAGACAAACAAGCATTTTTTTTATATGATATTGCACAAAAAAACTCAATATTTTTTAAAATGGCATCCATAATAAAATCAAATAACGCAATAGTTTATTGGTTGAAACAGTCCAACTGTTTCATTCAAATCTAAAAACCGGCTAATTAATTTGAAATTATAACATATATGTTGTTTTAATAAAAAAAAATTAGAAAAATATTGAAAACATTTTAAAATTGTGTAATTATTTTTTAAAAAAATCAATTTAGAATCATTTTTTGAGTAATAAATAAATAAATAATTAAATTCTAAATATAAAACAAATTAAATGTATAATAATCAATTTATTAGTTCTTAATAACTTATTCATAGGCTAATTATACAATCATATATACAGAAAAAAGAACAGCCCTAATGGCCATATTCATTTTTAAGAATGTGATTAATCCCGTTGGGATTATTTTGAATGATTATTTAATCACATTTAATGTATAAAATGAATTATCTATTATTTTAATTATTTTACATTAAGCCTAACATTAATCAAATGTTTTTATTCATTATAAAAAAACATATTATTAGATTTAATAAAATAATTTTCCTAATCTAATCATTTAAATTGAACAGGGCTTATAAGTAATATAACTTTGAACGTAAAAACTTAAAAACACGCGTCATCAAAAATGTAAAATTAACAACACGTAAAGGAGGGAGGAAAGCTCTTGAAAAATCGAGAGTAAAAAATGCGAAATTGAGGGAACAAGGGCTAGAATAAAAACTTGGAATTTTCTAAAAATGTGAAATGCACTGCTTTCTTTTTTTTTCTTTTTTTCAATATGGAAATTTGCAGTTTGCTAAAAGTCACTTACAATGTAATGGAATCAGGAATGACACGCTCTTTCTCTTGCCAAAAAAACTAACAACAGAGCTTAATTTCTCCTTCACATGAAACATTATTAAAGATATTACGGGTATGTTTGGTTACTTATTAGAATGGGTAGAAAAATTTTAGTAATTAGAGTAGTAAAAAACAATATGTTCGGTATTAAGATTTGAGTGGTTATATATATAAATATATATATATATATATATCTATACATATATAATAAGTAATAATACTTGAACGATATAATACTAGTCTACATGTACATAGGGTACAAAAGATGAATGAAAGTAAAAAAAATTATAAGGAGAAATGTTTGATTTGAATACAAATATGTATAATAATTAAAAAAATCAATTAATCATAAAAGTCAAAACAAGGAAAATTTTTGGAATTTGAATTTAAATAAATTTTTTATGATAAAATTTTTGATTCATGATATTTTTAAACGGTGATGAATAGTGTAAAATTGAAAAACAAAAAAGGCCTAAGATTTTAACAAAACAAACGAATTTAATTTTACTTGAACCAATCACGGTAAAAGAGCTTAAAATGCTCTAACCAGTATTTTGTTGAACTTCACTTTCTTTGGGAGAAGCAGAGTTTTTCTTGTTTAACTTCCCCAAAGAAATTTTCATGTATTTTTTCAATATGTATTTGCAACTATTGTTTAAGGCGTGACCTATTCTCAAGAAGAAAAAAAACAATGTAAATAGCAGAAGTTGCAAAATTTGCTACAAAGATTGACCGATGACTCAATCCCGTGGTACAAATGCGAACAAGACCTAGCATTATTGCCCAAATAAAGCATAGAAAGAACGAACCTCCCAAACGGCATCGTAAGGAGGGAAAATGTGACCGTAGACCCATCAACATGTGGACGTTGAGTGAGTTACGTCAACACTGTAATATGTGGATATAAACGAATCAACACCGAAGAGTTGGACCACTCCACTCTATTGCTAATTTCTTCACTTCTTTTTCTAGGATTCTCTTCTTCTTCTTCTTAGTCTTTCTTTCTTCCATTAATTCTCGGTCTTCGGCTTTCTCTAAGAAAACCCGTTTACTGGGATCTCGAAATTTTAAGAAAAGAAAATGAAGGTCAGTGCAGTTTTACAATCTGTTTCGGGTCTCGTTTGGGTGATGGATTTGTAGTCTGCCTTTAGATTCTGATTCTTGGTTCAGTTAGTTGTCCCTTTGGAGGATGTAATGAAGGGTTTTTGCCTTTTCAGATTCTGATACTCAAGCTCACATTTCTGCGCTATTTTTCAGCCTTTATTACTGTAGTGATAGCTTTTCATATTTAGAAATGTTGATAGTTTTCGGTTTTCATTTTCTCTTTTCTAATTTGGATAATTATTTTTTGCAGAAAGTAGTGTTGAAACTGGAGTTTGCTGGCGAGAAAATCAAGCAAAGAGCCATGAAAAGGGTCTTAAGTCTCTCAGGTACTGTACAAAGCTTGGCCATAATTTAACCACAAATTTTCAAACAAGCCCATATATTTTCTGTATATTGTGAAACGACCCACGAACTTTCAGTGATTTCTTTTCTGGGTCTATCTTTTACAGGAGTGGAATCCGTTGCACTTGGTCCAAAGGACAAAAAGTTGACTGTAACCGGTGACATAGATCCGGTGGCTGTGGTGGCCAAGTTAAGGAAGCTCTGGTGCACTGAGATAGTGTCTGTTGGGCCAGCAGGAGCCAAAGAAGGGAGATGACAAGAAAATGAAGGCTCAAAAGAGGATGTGGTCCAGCGGCTGAAGGCTTGCCAAGCACTCTATCAACACCCTTATTATGACTATCAGCATCAGCCCTGTCAGCAGCCTCTGGTGGCGGTGGCGCCACCACCGTATTGTATTAGTGCGGAGGAGGATCCCAATGGTTTTGTCATTTGCTGAGGAACTATGAAAAATTTATGAGTTATAGTTTAGTTTAGAAAGGGATGATGCATGTTAGTTTACCTTTTTGTTGGCGATGAGTGGTGACATTAATAAATTAGGGAATCATGTATTGAAGGAAAACGATTTAATTAATATTTATGCACAATAAGGTTGTTGCTTCATTTAGTTTTGTCCAAGATTTCAATTGAATTGGAATGATAATGCAGCTTTGTGGGGTTTCTTGCCCGTCCCTCAAAGTTCGGATTGATTGAGAAAATGCACAAACAATGGAGTGCTGGTGCTTCCAAGGTGTGCGTCCTTATTCTTTCTGTTCAATTTATATAAAGAGCAGGGTTTTTAAAACCAACCCGGATTGAGTAATTGAACCGGCTTAAAAACCAAGCCGTCGGACAGGCTTAACTGCCTCCGGTCCACAAAACGAGCCAAAGGAGACCACAAAACCGGACTCCCTCAAAAACTAGCCTGTTTTTTAAAAACCGCTTGAAACCGTAGTCCAACCGGTAGGCCGTTTGAACCTTCCGCGGGTCGCTTGAAGCGAACGGTCAAAAGACAATATAAAGCTTGCCAAACAAACCCTAATATCATATTGAGATTCGTTCGTGACCTTCTTCATTCTTCAGACTTAGTACGACTACGCTTCACACTGAAATCCGTTCGACTTTCACAGTGAAATTTGTTCATCCACGGCACTTCTACTTCAGGCCAGCCCCAGCTCGACAAAATAATCGATTCGATTCGTCGATTAAACCGACTACCGAGAGCGAGGTGCAAGCCGCAAGATAAGAATGTAAAAGCTCATGGCCGCACCTGGTTTTGTTCTCAATTTTTGGCATAATATCCATTTAAATAGTACAAGAATTTTACCCTCTGTATTGAGACTTGAGAGATACTGCTTCTCCCAAAATTATTGCACTTTGTTTTTCAGATTTTTTAATTATCTGTGAATTTATTTGTGTTGGACATTCATGTAAAAAACAGATATATAAAGTCCTGCAAATGCCTTCGTACAAGTCTATAGTTTTGTAATGATATAAACTTAGTCAAAATGAATTGTTCTACACCACTGTGCTATTCATCTCAGTAGTTTAATCGACACTTAAAATAAATTAAAATTTAACAACCCACGATTAGAACTAAAAGCCAAAATTATAAACTCTGCACTCTGTAGATTTGTTTATGGACCTGGGAAATGCAGAAAATCCTCTGTACTTTCGTTTAAGATGGTTGGTTTGATGCTGATGCTGATGCTAATGCATGCATGATGTATGTTTGGATGCAAGTTTGTTCTGAATGCACCTTGCTTTATTTTATATTTTTATTAAATTTAAAGTGACAAATTTATTCTGAGAGTACCTTGTTTTAACCATAGTCTTAGGAAATTAACCTTGGCTATTAGCAATCAGTGACTTAGGCTTTTCTTGATATATGTTACTTCTATGCAGAAAGATAAATATTTTTACCTCGATTCAACATGCATTGATTGAAATTCTCTTAAGCAATTATTATATCATTCAGTAATTACTGTGTTATTTTTAGTGTAAGATTTTGAATGTGCTTTATTTTTTGGAAGATTTTGAATGTGCTTTATTTTTTGGGTTTATGTGTAGCACTGAGATGCCTTCTACTGAACAATATATGGGTTCAAGTTCCTCAACTCCTACATCTTCTTCTTCACCAATGGGTAAATTTGATATTGCTTAGAACTATATGGTTGAAAAACTTATTAATAGAAGAAAGACTATTTGTTGTTTATACCGTGGAAAGAGTGGCATATACAGAATGATACAACATTTAGTAGGGAAAAAAAGTGAAATTAAAATATGTTTTAAAGATTTTTTAGATATTAGATATCAAAAGGAACAATCACTTAAGGATATAGTTGAAAAAAAAAAAAAGAAATTAAAGAAAAATATGTTGTTAAAAATTCTTATTATCCTTATGTTATAAAAGGGGATGACGTTGTTTATCACTATAATGAGATTGAAGAAATACTTGAGCAAGAATGAAGAAGTAAAAATGCAAAATCTCATATAGGAAAAGATAAAGCAAATGTTTACCTAAGTTCTAAAGCTAAATCATCAAGCAAAATAGCTGATTATTTTGCTCTAAAGACCACTCTCGAATCTTAACCTACTATAAAAAGTATACTTGCAGACATGGAAGCAGTTGCAAAAACTAATATAGAGGTGGCTATGTTTTTTTTATGATACATGCATTCCTATTAATGCTTCTAATTTTAGATATTTTTAACACATGTTTGATGTTTTACAATAGGCTCGAGTTGTAAGGTTTCTTCTTATTATGATCTTCGACTTCCTTTCTTAAAGGATACAAAAAGGGAAATATAGTTATAGGTTGATAATATTTGAAGTATTAGGACACAATTTCGATGTACTATTATAGGTGATAATTGGATTGATAATAACAGTCGAACGTTAATTAATTTTCTTGTGTATTGTTCTCGTGAAACTATTTTTTAGAAACTGTAGATACTTCTAATATTGTAAAAAGTGTTTTTGCACTTTTTAACTTGTTTCAGGAAATGATTGAATGGATAGGTCTAAGTAATATGGTTTACATAGTTACTAATAATGGGGCAAACTATGTTGCAATGGAGAGAATGATACAAGATTATTATAAATCTATTAATTGGTTTCCTTGTGTAGCACATTGTCTAAATTTGATTTTGAAAGACTTTGTAAAAATAGATTATATTGCTGAAATTGTTAGCAAGGCATCTCAAGTAATCAAGCTTGTTTGCAATCATATTTATTAGTTGGCTTGGTTAAGAAAAAGGAAAGATTAGATAGAAATAATTCACCCAGGTGAGACAGGATTTGTCACTGCCTTTGTTGCTTTTCATAACGTGTATAAGCACATACATGATTTGGAAGTTTTAGTCATTTATAAAGAATTTGTTAATTCGATGATAGTAAAAGAGAAAAAAACAAAAAATGTTGTTGCAATTGTTTTGGATAATGAGTTTTGAAATAATTGCTTGATCATTGGAAATATTATGGAATCATTGATATGTCTTTTGAAAATTGTTGATAAAAATTGAAAGCCTTCTATTGGATATGTTTATAAAGGTATGTATAGGGAACGTAAAGGCATTAAAGCTTTATTCAATAATAAATAGAGGTTATATAAGCTTTACACAAATATCATAAAAAGCTATTGGGATGTGCAATTGAGGAAAAACAAACATGGTGCACCTTATTGAGTTAATCGCGCATTTCAGTATGATTAAGTATCATTTTGCTATAAACATGAAGTTATGAATAGCATTCTTGAAGTTATTTCCTCTAAAGGAATTGATAGTAAGTCAAAATTGTTATACGAGATACTAGCAATAATTCTCAACCTATTAACTTACTTTGACTTTTTCCCTTTATGTAGATAGACCTTTTTTTGGTCATTATTATATTTTTTGATATAAATGTTTTCTTTCTTTATAAATGAATTATGAAAGTTATTTAGTGTTAGTGCACTTAATCTTCAAAAATTAACAATTCAAATTATTGGACAAACAAGTAACTCATCTAAATATGAAATAAATTGAAGTATTTTTGAACGTATCCATTCTAAAAAGAGGAATAAGTTGGAGCAGCAAAAGTTAAATGACTTGATTTGTATTCATTATAACCTAAAATTAAAAAATTGGTAAATGATTTAATTTTATGCTTTATATTCTTTTTTAATGTATCATAATATCTAAATTATAATTCTTCTTTTTGTGAAAATTTTAGATGAATCATGAAGTCTAAATGTTTTGATTTTGTGAGAATATTGATAAAATTGATGCTTGTATCTTGGAAGATGAAAATGAGGCATTTTTAAATTATGAGGAAATTGAGAATATACTTTATGATAACAAACAATTAGATCCTCGTATAATGAAAAGTCAATAGTGACATTGTAGAAAAGGTATGTATATAAATAATGTATAAAAATATTTGTGAATAACATATATAATTTAAAATGATATGTGTTTTACTCGTTTGTTTGTAATGTAGATGATGGTGATATTGTTGATGACATTGAACATTTGGATGTTGATCAAGATATTGATTTTCCACTTTTGACCTTTGCAGCTTTGAACAAAATTTACATGATGCATCAATTAGTGTTGGACTTGGTGAGAGCAGCAATGGCCTTTGGGTTGAATTGTTAAAGGTGATGGATTATAGATATTAAATTTTAAAATTTGTTTATTTTTTGCTTTATGATTTCGATTGATGGTGAATGTTATGTAATAGATTATTTTTCATCTCTTTTTTATGTTTTGAATTTTGAGTTTAAATGTCAAGTGTGATGGTTATAGGCATTTAAAAGTTAGATTATTTAATTTTTTATTTCATTTTGAATAAATATTTATCACATATCAATATTTATTATCTCCAATTTATAGTTTATTCTATTGAGTTAGTTATTGCGTTTAACCAATCAACAACAGAAAAATTGTCCATAAAATTAATTTTAGTATTTCTTGTTTTTTTATTATTTTTATGTATTTTTTTTTTAAATTTTAAATAATATTTATAATTATAATTATAACATCATTGATTTAACTATGGTTCGACCAATAAATTTTTATTTTGGGGGATGGTCTGAGTCTAAAAACATTTTGAAGTTCAAATACTCATCCAATTAGTCGATATTATGTTTTGTTAATTTATTCCAGTGGTGTCTATCGCATTTGGTGTCAGAGAATTGCTGATTTGTGGTTAAAGAGGGATTATTTTTTAGGGCATGATAATTATTTTTATTTTTGAAAACAAACATAGTTGCAGAGTAAATCAACGGCACAAATTCCAATGTCAAACGAACACGTGTGAGACATCGATCGGATGAAAGTCAACAGTTTCTAATGTCAGGGGCCTAACCGGTGAAATTCACAAAGTGCAGTAGATTATGCCGTGTGTAACGCATGTGGAATCATGGTTACACATGGCAAAATCTTAATTTTTCAACTAATTATTTTTTTATTTTTAAATAATAAAAAATGTACTGAAATATCAAATAAAGAAATTAAAAATAACTTGAAATAAAATAAAATATCAAAGCTTTTAAAATGTTTAAAATAAATATATTAAAACATGTTTAAATTTTCAGCCACGTTTATAATAATTGATGTTAGATATTTTTATGTTAAATATATTTGCTGTATTTTTCAAGATTTTTTCCATTAAATATTACTAAAAATAAATATATAGTACTTCTATTTTATTTAGTACTTCATGTAATTTCTTTTCTTTTTATACATATACATGTATTTAAAAAGTTAACTAATTGAAAAACTGAAAGTAAACATTTCAAAGGTTTTTATATTTTATTTTATTCTTAATTTTTTGAAAACTTTATTTTAGTTCATGTTTTATTTAATTTTTATATTTAAAAATAAAGAAAGGAAGAATTAACTAATTGTTTGTGTATAATACCCCGGGTGTGGGGCAATCAAGCCAATGTCAATGACCTCCCATAGGATCCGAGCTTCAAAATTGCTGTACTTTTTTCTTTAATTTTGGAGTTGTTTGTGCAACAATTCTAGTTATTCATGCTTCCATTAAGCACATAATAAGTACTTATAATGCTCAAAATGCAATGTGATTATGTATAATGGTAGCAAGTATGGATATTTAATTATGTGGAATAGTTAAAGATTGTATTGAGGAAATTACTTAATATATTTAAATATACTAATTTAACTTTCTAATAACTAAAAAAAATATAAATTTAAGAATAAACTTGTAAAATCACATTGTACCAATTGAGGTTAAACTCTAAAGCCGACCTCTTTATAATAAGAGTACTAATAATAAATTTTAGCATGGATTTTAAATCCTACCTGGACTAGTTAATTTAATCGGTTTAACTAGCAATTGCTCGGTGGCTCGGGCGGATGGCCACTGATTTTAATTTTTTTAAAAAATTATTGTTAAGGTTTTTTCAGAAGAAGAAGAAGAAGAAAATTAAAGAGGAAGAGGAGGGAGAAGTAGAAGAGAAAAGGAAAAAAAAAAAGAAAAGGAAGAGGAAGGAACAAAAAAAAAAAAAAAGAAATAAATAGAGGAGGAATAGAAAAATTGAAAACGAATCGCTAAATTAAAATATACTAACAAAGTAAAAACAAATAAAGAAAAATAAAAGTGTATAAAAAGAAAACATATTATACTGTTTATATAAGTATTCCTTATTTTTTGTCATTGTCTATGATTATATACTTAATTTATACATAATGAATAGACTATTAAAGACTAATAAATTAATTATTATATACTAATTTTTTGAATTAAAAATTAATTAATTAATTATATCTTTTTTAATTAAATAATAATTCTACATTAATAAGTACATAAACTAGTTATGCAAATTTAAAATATTGTTAACGTCTCTCAATTTTTTTTTAATTAAAATAATATATGTATAATAAAAAATATTCATTGATCAATTTTTAGATTGGATTAAACTGATTAAACCAGTTGAACTGAACAAATGGACCACTATATTGTTCTATTTTATCTCCAGTCCTAAAAACAATGCCACAACCTCGTGGTACAAATGCTAACAACACCTTGCATGAGTGCCCAAATAAATAAATAAATAAATAAGAAAAAGGACAACGAAAGTTTTAATTCTTTTGGCCCACACTCACGGGGAAGTAAGGAACGAACCTTCCAAACGGCGTCGCAAGAGCGTTCGACGACGTCCGCGACGGGGAGGGAAAATCTTGACCGTGGACCAGACAACATATTGACTGAAGTTGACTGAGTCACAAATGCACTGCAATATGATGTCTATATAAACAAATCAACACTTCAGAGCTGAGCAACTCCACTCCTACACTCCATTGATTTCTTCATCTCTTTTCCTAGGATTTCTGTAGATTTAACGTTCTCTTCTTCTTCTTCTTTCTTTCTTCCATTAATTCTTGGTCTTCGGCTTTCTCTAAGAAAACCCGTTTACTCGGATCTCGAGATTTCAAGAAAAGAAAATGAAGGTCAGTGCAGTTTTACAATCTGTTTCGGGTCTCGTTTGCGTGATGGATTTGTAGTCTGCCTTTAGATTCTGATTCTTGGTTCAGTTAGTTGTCCCTTTGGGGGATGTAATAAAGGGTTTTTGCCCTTTCAGATTCTGATACTCAAGCTCACATTTCTGCGCTATTTTTCAGCCTTTATTGCTGTAGTGATAGCTTTTCATAATTAGAAATGTTGATAGTTTTTGGTTTTCATTTTCTCTTTTCTAATTCGGATAATTATTTTTTGCAGAAAGTAGTGTTGAAATTGGAGTTTGCTGACGAGAAAATCAAGCAAAAAGCCATGAAAAAGGTCTCAAGTCTCTCAGGTACCGTACAAAGCTTGGCCATAATTTAACCACAAATTTTCAAACATGCCCATATTCTTTCTGTATATTGCGAAACGACCCACGAACTTTCAGTGATTTCTTTTCTGGGCCTATCTTTTACAGGGGTAGACTCCATTGCACTTGATCCAAAGGACAACAAGTTGACTGTAACCGGCGACATAGATCCGGTGGATGTGGTGGCCAAGTTAAGGAAGCTCTGCTGCACTGAGATGGTGTCTGTTGGGCCAGCAAAAGAACCAGAGAAGAAGAAGGATGAACCCAAGAAAAATGAAGGCTCAAAAGAGGATGTGGTCCAGCTGCTGAAGGCTTGCCAAGCACCCTATCTACACCCTTATTATTACTATCAGCATCAGCCCTTTCAGCAGCCTCTGGGGGCGGTGGTGCCACCACCGTATTATATTAGTGCGGAGGAGGATCCTAATGGTTGTGTCATTTGCTGAAGAACTATGAAAAATTTATGAGCTATAGTTCAGTTTAGAAAGGGATGATTGCATGTTGGTTTACCCTTTTGTTGGTGATGAGTGGTGACATTAATAAATTAGGGCATCATGTATTGAAGGAAAGCGATTTAATTAATATTTATACACACTAAAGTTGTTGCTTCATTTAGTTTTGTCCAAGATTTCAATTGAATTGGAATGATAATGCAGCTTTGTGGGGCTTCTTGCCCGTCCCTTAAAGTTCGGATTGATTGAGAAAATGCACAAACAATGGAGTGCTAAGACTTCTAGGATGTGTGGCCTTTACTTTTTGGTCAATTTATATTTGAAGATTCAAATACCCATCCAATTAGGCAATATTATTTTTTTGTTACTTCCTATCGCAGTTGGTGCCATAGAATTGCTGACTAGCTCTTAAACAGAGATCATTTATTTGGGAATGATAATGACTTAATCCTTTTTATTTGTTGATAATGATTGCTGCTAATGGACTGATACTTGTGCTCCTTGTGGACAGGCAAAAGTATAAAAATGGCGTCATCGATGAAGGGTCAAATTCTGCTTAATGCCTTGCTTGTTTCCACTTCCCCTCATTTTCTTCCCCACACTCTACCCAGTGTGCACTTTCCTTAATTCTCATTTGTTTATGTTTGTTACTAAATCAGTATGGGGAGGAAAATTTGGGTTATTTGAAACGGATATGAAAATTATGTTTAGTTAATAAAATTTAGATAGATTAGAAATTTATATATATATATATATATTTTATATGTAAAAAAGATTGAATGATGTGATGGTATATAAATTTATAGAATAATAAAAAAATGAATATGAATAGAAAAATTATAAGAATAGATATTGATTTAATTGTGAATGAGTATAATGATTAAAAAAATATTAATTAGTTATAAAAAGTGAAAGAGTAAGAAACTTAGATTTGAATTTGAATAAAATTTATATAATAAAATGATTAACTTGTAACATTTTTAAGTGAAAATAAATTGTATTTAAAATGAAAATAAACATTTATGCCCCCTCCTTTTATCACCAGTATGTTTGAAGTACTTTGCTGTGATTTTACCAAGAGCTAGTAACATATAAATGCAATATACGGTATTTTTTCATAAATGTTTGTTGTTAAATTTTAACGTGTGATTTTAAATATTTTTATTTTAAAAATTATATAAAATTAAAAAAAATAAAATAAAATTTAAAAAATGTAATAATAAAACGTGAGTTTTTGAGTTAAAAATTTCAAAAACATTATTGTATAGTATAGTAATGTGGCACAACTCTAATGTGAAACGAGCAGGGTTTGAAACATTGATCCCAAGAATATCAAAATTCTCTAATGTCAAGGGCTGTTCTTAACATGCATGTGGTGAAGCACCTAGGTGCAGCAACACATTTTGTCATGTACAACTTAATTGTTCAACTAATTATTTTTCTGTTTTCAAATAATAAAAAATACATTAAATAAAAAATGCACTGAAATATCAAATAAAAAATTTAAAAAAAAACTTGAAATAAAAAAATATCAAAGCTTTTAAAATATTTAAAAATAAATAAATTTAAATATGTTCAAATTTTCAACCACATTTATAAAAATTGTTGTTAAATATATTTGCTTTATTTTTCAAGTATTTTTTGTTTTTAATATTATTAAAAATAAATATATATAGTATTTTTATTTTATTTTGTACTTCATGTAATTTCTTATTGGGTTTTTATATTTAAAAAGCTAACTAATTGGAAAACTACTGAAAGTAAACATTTCAAAGGTTTTTATATTTTATTTTATTCTTCATTTTTTTTTGAAAATTTTATTTTAATTGATGTTTTATTTAATTTTTATTTTAATGAATTTTTATATTTAAAAATAAACAAGAAAAGAATTAACTAATTGTTTGTTGAGATTTTGCATGGCAAAATCTGTCGTACCCGCCAATAGATCCGACTTCAAATTTCTGTACTTTTTTTTCTTTAATTTTGGAGTTGTTTTTGCAACAATTCTATTTATTCATGCTTCCATTCACGTCAAATTAAGCACATAATAAGTACTTACAATGCTCAAAATTCATATGTAATGAATGCAATGTGATTTTATACAATACTAGCAATTGTGCATGCATGATGCATGTATAGAAATTTCCATGTAATTAAATATGTGGAATAATGGAAGAGTGTATTGAGGGAGTTATTTAATATATGTAAATATATTAATTTAACTTTCTAATAACTAAAATAAATTCAAGAGTAAATTTGTAAAATCGCATTGTTCCAATCAAGATTAAACCCTTAAGAGTCGGCTTCTTTATAATAAGAGCATAGATAATAAAACTTTAACGTGGATTTAAAGTATAGATCATAAAACTTTAACGTGGATGTTTTTAAATCGTATCCAGATCGGCTAGTACGACCGGTTTAGTCTAATTAATATTAATTGACTAATTTTTAGATTCGATTGAATTAATTAGACTAGGCGAACCAACAAACGCGTATACTATTCCTATTTTATCTCCAGTTGGATTCTAGAAACATTGTCCGAGCCACGTGGTACAAAGGCTAACGCCACCTTGCGCAAGTCCCCAAACAAAAAAAGAAAGAAAGAAAAAGGACAACGCAAGTTTTCGTTCTTTTGGCCCACCCTCACTACGAGGAAGTAATGAACGGACCCCCAAAAGGAACGAACCTTCCGAACGGCATCGTAAGAGCGTTCGACGACGTTGGACCACTTAACATCTTGACTCACGTTGACTGAGTTACATATGCACTGTAATACGAAGTCTACATAAACAACAAATCAACACTTCAGAGTTGGGCAACTCCACTCCTGCACTCCATTGATTTCTTCACCTCTTTATCTAGGATTTCTGTAGATTTAACATTCTCTTCTTCTCCTTCTTCTTCCTTTATTCCATTAATTCTTGGTCTTCGGCTTTCTCCAAGAAAATCCGTTTACTCGGATCTCGAAATTTCAAGAAAAGAAAATGATGGTCAGTGCAGTTTTACAATCTTTTTCGGGTCTCGTTTGGGTGATGGATTTGTAGTCTGCCTTTGGATTCTGATTCTTGGCTTAGTTAGTTGTCCCTTTGGAGGATGTGATAAAGGGTTTTTGCCTTTTCTGATTCTAATACTCAAGCTCACATTTCTGCACTATTTTTTCAGCCTTTATTACTACAGTGAGAGCTTTTCATATTTAGAAACGTTGATAGTTTTCGGTTTTCATTCTCTCTTTTCTAATTTGGATAATTGTTTTTTGCAGAAAGTAGTGTTGAAACTGCAGTTTGCTGGCAAGAAAATCAAGCAAAAAGCCATAGAAAAGGTCTCAAGTCTCTCAGGTACCGCACAAAGCTTGGCCATAATTTAACCACAAATTTTCAAACAAGCCCATATTTTTTCTGTATATTGCGAAACGACCCACGAACTTTCAGTGATTTCTTTTCTGGGTCTATCTTTCACAGGGCTGGACTCCATTGCACTTGATCCAAAGGACAAAACGTTGACTGTAACCGGCGACATAGATCCGGTGTATGTGGTGGCCAAGTTAAGGAAGCTCTGCCGCACTGATTTAGTGTCTGTTGGGCCAGCAAAAGAACCAGAGAAGAAGAAGGATGAACCCTAGAAAGAGGAGGCAAAGAAAGGAGATGACAAGAAAAAGGATGGCTGAAAAGGGAATGTGGTCCAGCTGCGGAAGGCTTGCCAAGCACCCTGTCAACACCCTTATTATTACTATCAGCGTCAGCAGCCTCCGGCGGCGGCGGCGCCGGCGCCCCCTCCCTTATTGTAGTAGTGTGGAGGAGGATCCTATTGATCGTGTCATTAGCTGAGGAACTAAGAAAAATTTATGAGATACTGTTCAGTTTTGAAAGGGATGATTGCTTGTTGGTTTTCCCTGTTGTTGGTGATGAGTGATGACATTAGTTAATCAGGGAATAATTTATCGAAGGAAAGGGGATTTAATTAATATGTACATACCCTACGAGTTACTGCTTCATTCAGTCTTTGTCCTAGATTTCAATTGAATTGGAATGATATTGCAGTTTTTTGGTGTTTCTTGCCCATCATCCCTTAAAGTTCAGAAATAATGGAGTGCCGGTGGGTCCTTTCTTTTCTGGTCGATTTATATTCAAAGATTGAAGTTCTAATACTCTTCCAATTAGTCGACTTTTTTTTTTTGTTATTTTATTCCAGAGGTGGCTATTGCATTTGGTGTCAAAGAATTGCTGAGTTGCTGGTAAATAGGAATTATTTTTTGGACATGATAATTATTTTTATTTTATTTTATTTTTTTATTTATTGACAATGATTGTCGCTTACAGACTGATCGTTGGGGTCTTAGTGAACGGGCAATGGTTAAAAATGGCGTCATTGATAAGGGTATAATTCTACTTTACCCCTTTGATCTTTTTGCTGTATGCACTTGATTCCCTTTGCATCATATTCTACCTAATGTGCACTTCCCTTGATTCTCATTTATTATATACTCTAATCTCTTCTATCACCAATATGTTTGAAGTACTTTGTTGTGATCTTACCAAGTCCCAGTAATAAACAAATGCCACGGTACCTGGGTATTGATGAAGTACTATTAATACATTCATAACAAATACTCATAATGTTTGACGACTTTAATAATAGTATGTTGTCCAGTATACCAATGTGGCACCAATCCTGATGTTAAAACACGTTTGAGAGATCGGTCTCAAGAAAATCAAAATTAAAGTCTACATTCTTTAATGTCAAGGACCTTCGATCGATCCCAAGTATCAAATTTCTTGTCAGGATGTAACTTTTGGTTGATTACAATAAATACTCACAATGCTCATAATCCATACTTTATGAATGTATTGTGATTATATGATATAATAGATCTTTAAGAACGGATTTAAATTATGGAACAATGATCTACACGGGCAACCTTGATTTAGGTCTTATTCAACAGCAATTTTATGCTGATCTTGGTAGATGTCCGTTTATTATTACAGAAGAGTCCTCCATCTTTCCGGGTTTTTAAATAACGAAAATGCAGACCGGGAAGGAATCACACATTAAATTCTAGGTACAACTTGCAAGAACAGAACCAGACCGATCAAGCATATCTAGTAAACAAAGCCACGAAGTAACTGAATCTAGGGTAAACTCGTGGTATTTTACCAATTCTGTGAGAGTGATAATCATACGGTACAAGTAAACTAAATGAGACATACCTCCCAAACTCTAGCTCTGTGGTGGGTGAAACGGTCGTTAAACCTTAATACACGCACCACTTGTAGCCACAATACAAGCATCACATCAGGTGGGGAAGGAACTCCAATCCTTAAGTCCTGCCCATTGTTAATGATGTCAAGCATATAATTCATCGTGGTTTCACTAAAGAAATCAACCGTTCAGCTATTTTGGAATCTTTACTAGATATTTCTGGTGTGCTATACAACTGATTTTCCACCCAAGAATGTCAGATTTCTGTCGAACATTCTACAAAAACCTGTACCAGTATTTGCCTTCAGTCAACTAGGTCCTAAACAAAACATCAGCCACTAGCATACTCAGCATCAAATTTGAGAAAGATGATTCAATCCAAGGGAAGAAAAGATGGGGACAACCCAATCTTAATTATGAATTGCAGGTAAGGTACAAACAAGTAGGAATTGGAATATGTTCCTACGTGCTATGTACAATTTTAGGACTACATGCATAACATTAGAAAAACATAAATGAACCTGAATTTAGATGAACCTAAGACTTGGTCTATTGCGCTTCTTTCTTTTGTTGATATTTGTGTGCTCTAGGAAAGAGTAGGTCATTTAGTTGCCTTTCTGCACTATATTCTGATGCGGCCTGCAAAGATGCATATGTAATAAGGCAGCGAGAGAGAAGGGGAGAGACATATAAGCCATTAGACAAAAGATTTAAAAATTGACAGCAGCCTATAATTCCCCAGCATCTAATGGCAAACACCAGAAAGCTGAGTCAATTAATGCACCATAATGCGAAGGCAGAGGCATCTTTTCTTAACATTGCAGAGAAAATTTCCTGTCAAGGGTGTTCTAAGATGTGTGAGCCTCTTAATCCAAAAATTATGGATATTATGTTGTAAACAGCATAGGAGTTACATTACAAGATGATAACAATGTAATCCAGCATAATACAAGTAAATAATTTTTGGTTTTCCCCCCTACATATGACACTATGAGGGCATTCATAGGGACTGTCCCAATTTTTTAGTGTGATCTTTCTTTTCTCATGCTTCTAGAATGTTTTGCATATCAAATGGTATAAAGTATGAACTTATTCAGATTTTTATGTAACTCTGTTCCAAGTTGAATATCAGCTCTAGAGAGGAAGACCATTGCACAAGCATACAAGAATATATTGTAAATTATACAATTTAAAACGATGCAAACATACCTGTTTCTTAAATGCAAATCGCAATGTTTGAACTTGCGTTCCTGAGCAAACTCTCAAGTCAAAGCCAAGGCTATCTACTCCTATAAGAGCACATTCCTGAAACAATCAAGTTCGAAAAAGTTAGCATGAGTGAAAAATCATCTCGTAATATTCTCCAACCTTTCATAATTTCACATGTTGCTACAATTGATATACCCAGTCCTAGCTCATGATTCAGCCAAATGTAAATGAAATCATATACCACTGGCTATCATAACAAATTCATCTCAGAAAATTAGGTTGCACCCTTGGGCAGGAAAAGACAACTTATGCTGAAGCTGAACAACTAAGACCATGAAATGCAAAGGTGGGCAGAATCAGTCTTCCTTCCACTCTCCGCATCCCAAAATTTCTAGCTAAGAATGAGAGGAATTTAACCTCAATTTATTTCCAAGTTTCAAAAATTTAACATTGTCATGTAGCTCCAGAGACCAGAGTTTTACCTCTACTTGAATACCCTTGCATCTCCAACACAGTGATTTCAGAGCTTGTGTGGTCTTCTCTCCACCAGCTTTGACTCGGGATATAATTTTTGCAACTGAATGTGCAATTGCATCAGGCTGAGCCCTCTTAAAATCTTCCATTTCAACATAACTCTGTAGCATCAACCCAAAGCCAAACACATTACATTTTCTAAAATGGATTAATTACAAAGATCTCCCCTACAAATTAGTATGGTTACCAACTATGCCTCTTCTGAAAATACAAAAACCTGCCTTCTAAGTTTATAGTATTTATATATTTTTCAAATTTGGATATCTATTTTAAAATTTTCTCTTAATGCTATATTTTAAACATCACGAACATATGCAAGTCTTCTTCAAAACACGGAGTGGCATTTATATTCCATGCATCCAATGATATACAATATTGAATACATATTACAACACAACTTGAAACAAAATATTTTATTTGAATTAGTAAAAGCGCACTCTATCCGTGTGCAAATTATTTATAAATTATGAAATTATTGCATTTTAAATAATAGATATGAAATTTAAAAAGTATATTTTTTCAAAATAAAAATAAAAATTTAAAAGAACTTCAAGAAAAGGGAGAAAATTTGAGAGAAGATACAAATAAAAATCATAAGCTAAAAGAAAAGGATGGAAAAAATAAAAGATTTTAATAAAATTAATTGTGCAATTTCTCATTGTACCCCCTAAAAATCTTATTTTTTAAAATAATATAGTATAAATAAAAGTTCAAAGTAGTAAAGATAACAAAATAAAGAAAGATAAAAATTTTGAAAATAGAGAAAATTTGATAGTAAAATACAAATAAAAGTAATTAGTTAATGGAAAAGAGAAACAAAAAGAGGATAACAGGTAAAAGAATTTTAAATAAAGGGTATTTGCATAAAGAATTTTGAATAAAAGGTATTTGTATAATTTTACTTTGAACAAACAAAAAGGCTTGTTGAAGTAATGATATAGTAAAAAAATTAATGGTACGTTAGTAATTATATTTGATTTGGTGTTATTTGATTATTTTTGGTCCCTATAATAAGGACAATTGTGTAAATTTACCAATGAAGGACAATGCTATAAATTTACAATGTACAACCAAATTAGTCACAAACTATTAATAACTAGTAAAACTTGCACATTTTATTTGTATGCATGCTCACAAAAAATGATCTAATTTTATTAAATATAATAAAATATAAATTTGTTAAACTTTAGTAATTCAATAATAAAATAAAATAAAATAAATATAAATATATGCATAATAAATATAGCAATAAAAGATATATGGATTAAATATCAATAAAATTTAAGAGGAATTTAGTTAGAAGAATAAAAAGGATAGGATTACTAGCACAATTGAAAAATAAAAAGTGCCAAGTGGTTATAATTAGAAGAGTATTTTAGAAATTTACTTAAAAGACCAAATGCCCCCTACCCATTCTACAATAGTATAGATCTGCATAGATAGAAATTATACATTTATGGTGAAAATTAAAATCTTGTTAAAAGGGGGATTAATACCAACTTCCAAAATTTGAGTCTATTACATTTATATATATTATATTTGAACCTTTAAATAAATGGTAAAACAAATGATAAATATCAAAAAATAGTAACACTTGTAATGACCTAAAAACAAAAGGCACAAAAACATAAAATAAGAAAAAAAAAAAGAAACCATCATATTTCTTAACGACAAATTAATACAATCTACAGAGCGTTGTGTTATTAATAACCTTGTATTTTGGGCAAACTACAGAGCACAACAAATTGACAATTTTTCACATCAGGCAAACTCCGCCTCCATCCCAAGCATTTGTGGCAAAACGTCCACACATATTAGCTTCAAAAACCTAGTTGACAAGCCTCTAAACAAATTACAGTACCTGAAAAGGCCCAAACATAAATTTGCATAACTAAAACTTGCACATAGCCTTAGATTGAATTAGTTAACTTAGACAGGTGTATATACCTAAAACAAAATTATAGTAATTTATATAGTGAAGAGACTTGCAACCCCTCGTCCTTCAGGCTTCAGCTCGTCGATTTTGATTCTTCTTAATTATAGTAAACTCCAACATGTCATTCCCATTGTCCCATTGAAGTCCGACTTCATCATTCTTTTCGAAGTGCCTTCTTTTCCCAAAATCATACATCCAATTCCTTATAAGCACATCTTTCAATTTTTCATTATTTTAGAACCAGTGAATTCATGTCAACTTTCCAAACATCAATCCTGATTCCTGGTGTCTCTAGTTGATGACCACGTCAATTCTCGTCAAGTGAGGCAAAATGAATTGTAACCTTTTCCCAAAAGAAGCTTGAAAGAGCATCGCAATCACTTTCCTTCAAAACTTTCTTGATCTTGATCAGGCGATGCCTTGTCAACCAAAGTTTCAAGTCCAAGATCATTTTCTTTCAAAACTCCTGTTATACCCCTTCTTCCGAATTTCAGCTCCAGGCTCCACGTTACTTGTCATGTCCTCTGGAAGCCCAATCTTAAGATCAAGATCATCAGTCCAATCAAAGTACCAGTCTTGACTTCCATCTCCCTTCTCATGAACCTCAATCATTGACGGTTTTCACTAAAAGAACTCCTAATGCCGAGTTCAAGATTTACAGAAATCATCTCATCAAACTCGAGCTCCAGAGGAACTTTTTCTAAAGAGAAGAAATCAATAAATTGAATTAATCTCTTTCTTTTGCCATCCGTTAGACTCATTTTCCCTAAAATTCTTTTCCGGTCTTTTTTAGATTGATTTCTTTCATCATGCAAGATTCTTTAAAGGAGTGGGTGCAGAACATTGTGATGAGACTTTACAGAAGAAAAAATTTCTGCCCTGTCAATATTCTTATTTTATTTATTTATTTATTTTTAGAATGAACAAGTGAAGAACAACTATATATGGGAGAGAGTGATGACTGAAATCCTCTTTTCCTGTATTCTATAAACATGCAAACGCGCGATTCTTTAATAACTAGTTTATAATTATAAACTTGCCATCTAATAAAAACGTAGGTAGCACATGTGGAAATAAAATAGAGCTTTAATGCTCAAACTTTGGATGCAAGAAATAAGGAAAACAAGTCCTAGGTAGGATTCTTAATCCCACTTCTATGAAACTTGATAAATGAATTTAGATTTCTAAATCAAACGTATATACTGTCTTATATGTGGGACTTCTGTTATCACTCTCATATATACATATACATATACATAGTATCTCTTCACTTGTCTATTGAAAAAAAAATGGGAAAATGAATTTAGATTTCTAAATCAAACGTATATTGTCTTATATATGGGAGTTCCCTCATCACTCTCTCTCTCTCTCTCTCTCACACACACACACACAATATTTCTTCACTTGTCTATTTTAAAAAAAAAAAGGAAAGAAAAGAAAAGAAAAATCAGATAAAAATGTAAACATGACAAGACATTTCTACAAATCTCATGCAGCCCTCGTCATCAAAGAATCCCAGCATGAATGAGAGATTAATCTAAAGAAGATGGAAAAAAAACTATAAGGGAAACAATATGGTAAAAGGGATTGCTTCAGTTTATTAATTTCTTCTTTTTAGAGAAGTCTGACATGGAGAATGAGTTCCTACAAAGTTTGATGAGACTATTTCTATGCATTTTGAACTCAGCATTTGTAGTTCTACTTGTCATCAGACACGGCAAGTAGCGTGAAGCCTGGACTTGAAAATTTGGAAAGGACATCACTTGATGAAAATATGAATATAGTTTTCAAGGAAAGTGAGCTTGCGAATTTGGACGACATGGTAGCTCCAGATGAAGATCCTTAGAAGATTAAGAAAATTTTGTAAGAAAGTAATTGCGATGGCTCTTCTAGGCTTATCTTGGGAAAGGTAATGTTTAGACAGATTATTTTGCCACACCTAGCGAACATTGACGTATTCGTCAACTAGGAAAGACATGGAATCAAAATTGATGATTATGTAGCCTTCCCTAGTTCTAAAACAATGAAAAACTAGATGTTGTGTTTATAGGAATTCAACATCTAATTTTGTTAAAAGAAGGTAGCTGGAAATGAATAATGAAGTAAGTTGAATAGGACAATGGGAATGCTAGGCCGAAGTTTATCATGCTCAACCAAAATCAAATCAATGAGATAAAGCCTGAAGAAGAAGGAAGGGGTTGCACGTCTCTTCACTATGTTAATTACTTCAGTTTTGGTTCAAGTATACACGCATGTCTCAACTAACTAATATAATCCAAAGTGCAAATTTTAGTTTTGTAAATTTATGTTTGGGAGGCATTTTGGGATTGGGATATTCCCAAAAACATATGATTATTAATATCACAGTGATCTCTAATCATAAAGTTCATTAGTTGTCTGGAAATATAATAGGTTCTTCTCTTGTTTTTGTTTTTTTATTTTTCGGTTTTTTTTTTTATTTTGCTTTTTGTTTCTGGTCATTATACCTGATACTATTTTTGCCAACATATTTTACTGCACCAAAAAAGATTCATTTCAGAAACTATTACTGTTTCATTTTCGTCTGTTCAGGCAAAATAGGCTGTAAAAAAAGGAATTCATTTTGTCAATTCATGGCAGATTTTTCTGATAGATCCCTCTCAAGCATTTTTCTCTTTGTTTCTTGAGGAAAAAAAGTTTTAAACAGTGGTCAATAAGCATAGGAACAGAAAATAGAGAAAAGAGAAAAAATTTATTATGCTCCCAAGAACATCCAAAGAACTTAAAAGGTTGTATGGGTAAGAAGAGAAACTCTGAACCAATGAGAAACAGTATAGATTCTTGAAATTTACGAAGCATAATGAAAGCCATACCTGATGCCCATGTGCTGAAAATAACTGGATCTTCATAGTCTCTAACTTGTAAAATGCAAATCCATTTCCCCGGTTTTCATCTTTCTCCAATTCTTCTTCCCAACCTTCGTGATCTTGCGCTAAATCTTTTTCATATCTGTGGCCATTGATCTGTACAATGCCTTCTTGCAATTGTTCTCTAGCAATATGGTTAGTATTCATACCACTAGATTCAGGCTCAGATATATGCTTCCAGATGACAGAGTGTTCTTCAATAAGTGCAGGTCCTAGAATGCCCTGAATAGCGAGACCAGCAGATGGCTGTTCCATAAAATCTACAGGATCATCTGACACAACCTACAAAATTAAAAAGCGTAGAAAAACTTATAAGATGTCAACAAATGTAAAAGCAGCAGGGGCTCAAGTCCATAATTGGATAATGTACAGGTCCCAGAAAAAGTTCAATAATTCAGTATTTGAAATAATACTAACTTGTGTAACACAAAGACTTGATAGAGACTCACATCAGCCAGCTTTCTGGCAAAATACATTGGATGAGAAGATCTCATTGTTTCCATCTTAGCCCAGTCTCCCAGAGATCCATCAATTTCTTCTTCCTGATCCTCATCAAGAATGGAAACCCAGTCCTGCATATGATTAAGATAAAGGTTAATCCACAATCCCGATACTTGAGAGGTACAAGAGAGTAAGCAGAGCAACCCCACTTGTTCATGATTATCCTCATCTTCACCATCATCGTCTTCATCTTCTACATCCTCCTCATCATCAAACTCACTGTCTTCATCTTCCAATTCATCTATGCCAAAATCGATTTCTGAACGACCTAATGCCTCCATCTCACTAATCATTTCAGCAGTATCCAGCCCAATAATGACTTGCTGCATTGTGCCAAAATCAAGTAAGTCTCAATAAACAACCATTAGGTCAGATGATCTTCAATTTCAATACAACGATTGTATGTATCAATCTCACCACAATGGTTTCTTCAATACTGAGTGTTTGCAGAATGTCTTCATCATTCTTCACTTGGAAGTAGATACCTGATCATAAATAAAAAGAATTCGATGACGACAAAATTTCTTAGGCCAATAGTGAAAATGACAACGAGTCAAGGAGAGAAAATGTATCTTACTTCCATGTTCGTCAGTCACATAAGGTAAATCTGGCCAGAAAATGTTCTCATGAATATTTTCATTGACCATACCAGTAAACATCAGCGTTGCCTTGCTATTCACCTAAAACCAAAACCTTCACACCAGGTTAACATTCCATTGTAAAAGTTCCAACAGTAAAATCAACCAAGACTTCCATTAGGTACACTTGACTGAGGGTGCAAGATGAGTTGAGCCGACTAAATTAGAGCTTGACTTGAACTCAACACTACTCGAGCTTATTTATGTGTGTTCAAAAGCTTGCAAGCCTTTTTTTATTTTTCTTTATTTATTATTTTTCCTCTAAATAATAATGTATTTACATATGTTTAAATGGTACATTAAATTAGTAATAATATGCTAATTTATAGCAATTATTATGTATATAATTTTATCTACATGTGCATACAGTATTTTAAAGTTTTAATTGAATATATATGTTATGAAATTTTAATTTATAAAATTCTTTATAAAGTTCTGAAAATATTCAAATTTTAAAGTACACAAGAAAGTATACTAAAATATCTATAAATCCTAAATAGAATGTGGATATTACAGATTAATATAATTTTGCATCTTGCATTAACATATTCCTACATAATAGTTCATTTATAAATAAATTAGATGTAAGGATTTAATTTTTTATATGTATTTTAAAAATATTATTTATAAAAAAATTATATAAAAATTTGAAATGTCCATAATAATGTATATGCATAAAATGATAAATAATCTAAATAAAACTTTAAATATTAAATTAATAGAATTATGCATATTTAGTATTATTTTACCATATAGTACTTGTTACGACTTACACATATAGATATATGCAATATATGAAATTTTAATTTTGATGTACACTTTTTAATTTATGTTTTATGAAATTTTAGGTGCAAATTTTGAGAACATTCAAATTTTTAATCCATATATATAATATAGCTACAGCTCCAAATGATACAATTAAAATGTTTCAAAATTTTTAGTTAAATAATAAAAATAAATATCACTGAATGAAAATAGTAGCAAAACTTTATAAAATCTTTTCAAAATAATAAATATATATTATTTAAGAAATATCACTTAAATTAATGAAATTTTTAAATGAATTATAATATCTTATTGTTGAATAGTTTATGAATGATCCCAAAAAATTATTTCTTATCTAGTTATTAACATATTTCGCATATGAAATTGAGAACGTTAAACGAATAATTTTTTTTTCAAAATTATTATGCCATTTCAAAATTTTAAGTTATATTTCAAAATTTATTATCAATGTTTATTTTCTTATTGTTCTAAAATAGTGCTTCATTATCAATATTTATTTTAAGTTTACTCTATTATTTAAATTTAATTGAATGGATATATTTTTAAATATTATATTATTTCTAATTAATCAAATTAATGTAGATATTATTTTTATTATATATATTAAAGTACAAAATAATTAAATCAACTAATATATAAAATTTTAAAAATTACGTAAATTAAATCAAACATGAGCTCGAGCTCTTTCATACTTTTGTTTCAAGCTCAAGCTAAGTTTTTCTAATCTGAACAAGCTCAAGCTCAATTTTCCTAAGCTCGACAAGCTCGACTCGAAAAAAATAGGCATACTCAACTCGAGCTCGATTTATTTGCAACCCTACACTTGACTACTCCACAAGTTCCAGCGTCGGGTGGCTATTGTTACGGTAAACGAATGAGGAAAGCGGCTGCCAGTTATGTTCAACTTGACTGCCACTTAATTATGAGACTCTCAACCACACAATTGTTTGGCATTAAATAATACTGCTTGTACTTAGGACACGTTTCACAGAGTGATAGATAATCATCGCTCCTTTATATTACAACCGCAAGCTGACAAGCTTATCTTTAAATTTCTACTTCACTGTCGTACCTCAATTAATGTACGAGTAGTCTCAGCAGGCGTGAGTGCAGCTTCCCCGTTCCCCAACAAATCCGAATCAGCAATTTCCTCAAACGGATGATATCTCTGCGGCTTCGCGTTCTGCTTCACGGGACCAGAATCCGAACCTGACTTCCCTTTCGCAGTCGCTCTAATTCCATTAGCGCTCCTCGCTCTGCCCACACATCTCCTATTCTGATCCTTACTAACAACCAAACCAATCATAAAAAAAGGCAGTTATTTTCACAAGCAAGCGTTCTATTTAATAAAAGGACAAATCCTAAAGTTTAACACATAACGAAAGAGAACCAAACTCAAATAGAAACAGTACCGCGGCATGAAAAAGGCGGAGAAGACGCGAGCGGATGAATGGAAGTAAGCAGAGCAGAATCGGGCGGCGGAGTGAGGTTCGACCATCAGCATTTTTTACGCGGCCGAGATCGGAGACTTACGAAGCGAATGAATCAACGCTATGTCTTTTTCAGCTCATAATTTTTAGAGTAGAATGAGAATCGAATAAGGTATCTTTCTCCCACACTGGAACGTGTGGCTCTATTTTATCCACCGAAGCATTCTACTTTCAGTAGGGGTGTGGGTGCTGTGCTGGACTGTGTCGTTCCGCACGGAAAATCGCTATAACGCTGCAGCGCTTTACATTGGCATCCATTTTGTGAACTCTTTTTACTTCTTTACTAATTTTCTTTTTTTAAAAAAAGTCATTACACCTTGCAAGATTGTTAAGAGCTTAAATAAAAATTTGAGTTCAATAATTATTTAAATTTGAGTTAATTTAATTAGCAAAGATTGAATTCAAGTTTGAATTTTAAATCAAGCAATAATGTTGAAGAAAATTCAAATTTTGAAATTAAGTTTAACAAGAGGTGTTGATAAATCAAGTTACTTGATTTGAACTTGAATAAGTTTGATGATATTTTAAAATTTACTCGAGCTCAAGTTTGAACATAAGCAATTTTTTTTAACTCGTTGTTATTGTTCAACTCAAATTCTAATTTAATTTTAAATTTTAAAAAATTAAGGTGAGTAATACTTAAGTAATTATCAAACTCCAATTTCTCAACTTATTAACACTCCTAAATAAAAATATTTATAAAATCAATTGAATTCCATTCCATCCTATATTCAAAATTGAAGCTCTAGTTTGCATTAAGGGATCAATATTGGCAATCTTTATTTCCCCACTTTCAATACTCACACATTTCATAGATTACACTATCAAATATATAATTTAATAAAATTTTATCCAAATTCATATTTAAATTTTCTCTTATATATATATATATGACTAATTAAGTATTATTTAATCATTACATTTATTAATAATTATATATATATACATTCCATAAACTAATCACTATACTTATATACTATTAAATTATTCTTTATTATATATTCTATAAATATTTTCAAATAAATTAAAATATTTATCCTATCAAAATCTTATAACTAAATATACTTATTCATTCCAACACAACTTTTATCCAACATTATCATCCACCAAAACTCCTACCCAGTCATAGCTAACAGCGCTAGCTGAATTATAAACCAATGCCTCAAACATAAAAAGAAAATGCACTGTTATGAATTATATTATACGTGACTACTTAAAATTTCCATGGGTCAGTCACATCCATTGACATCTTTTTCTTGATCTTGGGTTAAACTTAAATAGAGAATGCTACCTTACGGGAAAATGGTGAATGATTCCATTTATCAGAATGACCATTGGCTTTTGGTCGAGTTAAATGTCCTACTTTGTTTTCTTACTGGTCTTTGATAGAGGCATTATACCGTGACAGAGTGGCTTTATTTCCCATGCAAAGTTGCTTGTTCGGTTAATTGATTGTCTGTTTATTTGCTTATTTTCTCGTATTTTACGCGACACTACACATTAATTAGTTCCACGCTTGATGAGCAATATGTTACACATGGATATATACTACGATGAACTTATACATTAGGCTCCTAAAATATTACTTGTCTGGAAAGCCTTTCATTCTAACCTACACAGAGTAATTGCTTGTATGATTCATGTGCGATGCAGAGGCAGCTGGATTTGTCTCAATTTGTTCCAAATCAAACAAAGGTCAGACACTGTCCCAATCCCTTCCTCGAAACAAGCTTATAAACTGGTTACTTGTTGTAACAAGTGTTGTAACACGCGCATACACACCAACACAAACAAGAAATAAAATGAGATACGAATGTGTTTATGTGGTTCTGAGTAAATTCACTAACATCTGCAGGGCCTCACATAGTTTCAATATTTTCTGCTAATTCAAAATAGTGAACACAATGGACAATTCTCTTAACCAAATATACCACCCCAAAAACCTGGTTGGGTCCAGACTTGTTGCTAAACCACAAAACGTTTTTGCGCTCCTAACTCTACCCTTACACCCAAAGCGTGAACAAGAAAAACACAATTAAGTGTGGCTCCCACAAGACTTCTTGAGGCATACCCAATCTCAATATTCTACCACGAGTTTGTTGGTAAAAATACTCTAAGAGGATTTCTCCAAGTGTAAAAAGGCAGTCAGATGACATTTATCTTGTTGTCAAATATGTTGCAATAGTTGTATGGATACCCATGTATACCTTAAAAGTTATCCAAATGTGTCGATCATCTGTTCATGATTCTTACTTCCAGCCTTTTAATCATCCTAGACGTCCAATTTATAAGCGGCAACTAATCAACATGATTACGTCACAAGAACTCTCTTCCTGTGTGCAACATCAAGAGTCCAAATATGTAAGTGAATTTGCCCAAAACATGCCAACCAAAAATTTCAAACTGACATATCTCAATGATTTTCTGCTATTTGCATGGTTCTTGTCTTTGTAAATGTTATGTGGCCACAATGGGGTACGAAGAGCTCGAATTAATCGTCTTCTTTGGCAAATGAACAAAGTTCCCTACTCCTCCCTAATATTCCTTTAAGCTCATTTGCACCTTTGTCCCTCAAGCGATCACTAGTATAGCGAGTGCTCGTTTATGAGGGGATCCATTATTTGTGTCTGGCCAGGTCAAATCTTCTATCCCATTTTATCGCCCTATCCCCTCTTTCTAATTTTTCATCAATATATTGTAACCGTATATTTATTCAATTGTTGTGAAGAAATAATACACCTGGCAAATACATATTAATGGGATAGAGGAATGAGGAGGGGAGACAACATTCCATGGGATTGTTATTTTGCTAGATCTGAAACTGATTCTGCAAGGAGGGTTCTAGAAGGATCTTGTTGGAGTATAATCCATAATCCATTAAAATAAAATGATGGGTGGCTGGCTGTCAGGTCCGCGTTGGCCTGTAAATTCCGATGTTCAGGTTCTGTGAAAATAGCACTCTTCCTGAGATTGGTTGCCACGTCATTTTATTGTATAATTATTTGCAGGAAAACTTGCTGCTGCTTCATAACAAAACACAATCATTTGATACATGTCTAAGAGCATATGATTGATCATATTCCTTTGTGCACGACAATTGATTAGTCACTGGTGGATTCTAGTTTTAGGTTCATCGAGATATAGAGCAACAGAAAATGTTATGGACCTCACCTGAATTATGTACTATTACGGACACGCACACACAAATCTGATATTTGGAGTCAGATGCCAATAATCCATGTATATGTGTGTCTGTTTATATTTATACACACACACACACACACACACACATATATATCATTTATGTTATTTATTATGAATCTATCACCTATGATAACGAATTTGGGCCATTTTAATAAATTCCCTAAAATACATGTCTTAGTAAGTATTTAGTAACTGCTTTTAGTCTTATATAGAAATGAATTAAAATTCCTTTACTTATTTTCCTCTTCGTTGCTAATATTTTAATTTTCTCCATTTTTAATTAATATTTAGTTTCTTCTTTTCATCTTTTTTTACCACCTCTCCTTTTTTTGTATCATTAAAAAAATACATAATTCAATAGTTTTATTTATATTGTTTAACTACTAAATCGTATAATAATATTATATTTTATTATAATTAATTAAATTAATCAATTTTTTTCATAAACAAGCACATATATAAAGTGTGAAAATTTCACAGCTGAAATGAGAAACGTCACAATTTAACTTTAAACATGCGTATTTTTGTTAATACACAATTGTCACACACACACACACACACACATATATTGTATCATGTTTACTTTGAATGATTGGATTCAATAAAATAGTTTATTAAATTTAATCATATATTTTTTATAAAAAATAAAAATTATTAATTAATATCAAATTCAGTATGAAGTAACTAAAATAAAAAATAATTAATCTCACACATCAAAAACTGAATATTTCTATTCAGCTGTCAGGTCCTCTGAAGTAATACACCTGAGAAATAGAAATAATTTGGAGATTGCGGAATTAAAGCGTGAAATTGTAATAAGTGGATGCTTTTAATGGTTGACTTTATTTTCCCCCCCAAGAAATGAACCATAATGCGACTTTAAGAAGTCGCAATGCACGAGCCTTCCGCATTACGCAACGGACAAAAGCAGTTGGTAGACACGACAGCCAATCACAGCATCACAACTCCACGAATCAGCAACTACAAGACAACAATTAGTAACTAGCCAGCATGCGAAGCATGTGTTTCCACATAACATATTTGCATTCACGAAATGTTTAAATTTGTATTATTTATGATGCTTGTTCCTCACCAAGTTAGATGGCAAATATGGAGGCAACATGATAGCAAATCCATGATTGAATCTGGTTGAACTTTGTTGGCCTATGGTGAATCCACCAACAGAGCACATCATTTTAGGAATCTAAATCAAGTTATTTTCATCAATTTGAAATGACATAAAAGACCTCACAAACTCGTCGTTACAAGTTTTACATCAAATTATAACTGAGATGTGACTCACTCTGTGGACCCAATATTCCGTTGGGTTTAGATGACAATGAACAAACTACGTGGTTCGGTTATTTACATCAGTACTAGGCTTAACTTATGTGTAGCATATTTGGGTGGGGTTTGTATGTAAGACCCAAGAATTAACCCATCCATGCCTCAATAGTTTTGTGGAGATTATGTCCGCTCTGCATAACTCAAAGGTGATCCAATGGGTTAGCAGTTTGAGGCAAACTAGATTATGATATATATACCATGAGAATGGACAAGGGTTATCGTTAAAATTAATTTTATAGCTTTGGATTAAAAGTAAGCAAAGCCTAATTGCCACTTAGGACATCCCGACAATTTGTGATCTATTATTTTAATAATGAGTTATTGAGCTTCAATCCTGAAAAGAATGTGCATGTGAGTTAAATAGAAAAATAAAAGAAAAAAAAGAATAAAGAAAAGAATAGATAGATTTCTTGCCAGCTGAAGACTAAAAAAATTATTTATATTAGTTTTATTATAAATTTTATTTAAATTCGGAACCTAAACCCTATAAAGATGCACTAAATATATGTCAGACGTGTGCAGACTGAGAGTTTGCTCCCCACATATACGCGTTAGGAGAGAGCAAAATCTTGAAGCTTGCAAGCCTGAGTCCTGACCCACTAAAAATACTTTAAGTTGAGTAAGCAAAGACGTAAATACAAGTCGCATCTCAAAAAGGGTAATACCTGCTTGCGAATATTTTATGCGTAGATTAAAATTCGAAAAGTTCTAGAACAAGTCATTGAGAAGTTATTTTGTTTTGTGTTAGATAATAATAGCCCTTGATGGAAAGAGTATCTTTAAAAGGGTTGTAGAAAAAAAAGATACGACGGGAAAACGAGTTGCTATTAGGTGCTTACCTTGGAACGATTCCAAAAAACAGTTGCGACAAGACAAAAGAATGCAATTAGATATTAAAAGGTTGTAGGAAAAAGTATAATAAGATAAAAGACTACTATTAATTACGTGTCTTGAAAAAAAATTGTCAGAAAAGATGCAACAAGATAAAAGACTGTTATTAGATGCATATTTTGAAAAAGTTATAAAAAATGCGATAAAATAAAAGACTATCATTAGTTACGTATCTTGAAAAATTATATGGAAAATGTTATGACAAGATAAATTATCTAACGTTATTTAATGAAATAACCCATTATGCTCTAAAGGGAGGAGTTTACGTGCATGCCAGCGCAAAAGCCCTTTAAGGCATTCTGGATGAACAAACGTAAATCTTGAGTGATTTATTTATTTCTATCAATTTATTTTATTAATACTTGTCATTAAAATTTGAGTTATATCATATTATTTTATAATTTTAAATTATTTTAATTATTTTTTCTTTTTGTAGAACCTCTTGCTGATCATTTGGCTGCAAGGGAATATATTGATCTAAAAGGATATATATTACTTCTCGTTAGATCTCTATTACTACAAAAATATTTAATGGGCTAACAAAAAAGAATATATTAATTGAACAAATATCGTTATGATTTCTGGATATGAGAAAATTATAATATTACTACTAAAAATTCAATCTATTTGCACGTGTGACAATTCAATTTTTTTTTTTTTTTACTTTTATAGATTGAAAACACAATACTTTAATTTACGGATATGCATATTTTTAATTTGTAATTAACCGAAATTTATTTCATGTATTCTATGTGAATTCCAATTTATCTATATGTATTTTAAATATGTATCCCCGAAACACATGATTTAAAACTCATTAAGATAATTTTATATGCATCAATCATGGAACTAATTTTCTCCTGATTTTATTTATGTATTTATGTGTCTTCAAATGTTTTACTCTTTTAATCTCCCTTCATTTGTGAAGTACTAGATCATGAATTTGAGATGTTGTAACAAAACCAATTTTTCTAGATGTGATGAATATTGACGAAATAGTAATTAAGTTGTAGCATCAGCTCATACATTATGGACTTAATAAATATATCAAGACTTTTATATGATTGAAATTTGTCACAATTAAAATGTATGACACATGCCCATATAATTAATACTCAATAAATTTGTATCAAGTGCCCTGTCTACAACAACACACCAGTAGGTAAATGGGAATTCCGTTCTTTTGACTGGGAAATATCCCAACTCTATAAATAGAAAATTTCATTAATGACTTTTCACTATATCGAAGCAGCAGCAAAAAGAGGACACTGAAAACCAAAAAGAATGAATTCCTGAGCTCTCCTTTTTCCTTTTCAATAAATTATTGAACAAATTCCTCAACTCAACAGTAAATCCCATATCTGTCCATGATGGAAAGGATGCCCTCGACCATAGTATTTTCTAGGTATCCCAGTTTCCAATTATTCCTATGCTGGCGTAAGGCCATCTTTATTCCTTTATTCTCATCTATCTATTTATTCCATGAAAACCAGAGTTCTTACATAGCATACGCCTATATTACCATGTATTTTCTTAAAGATGTGGATAGAAGGTGTTACTACATGTATTAATCTCTTGAATGGGACTGAACCTAAATAACCAACCATACACATTCTCATTGGCAATTGATAATTCATAGTGTGCAAGTTGAGAGAAGATGGCCACCACAAGTTCATTTACTAAGGGCCAAAGAATGTGTAATGAGAACTGAGAAGGAAGTGGCAACGGTGTGGTAAGATATTCACACTGCACTTATTACATGAACAAAATGTTTAAAAAATGCCCCTCCTTTTGACATTTTCCCAAAGTCAATACAAAAGGAGGGTTTCATTTTTCATGAAAAGAGATGGCATTCCATTAAGACTCCAGAACCCACTTTTTGCCCACCACCCATGCAGGTGGGTCACTTCGAATGCACTCAAAACAATGCTTCGAGTACAGTAGATTGTCACGACCTGTATTTTCTGTCTTTCTTTCTTCATTTTTTAAATTTTTTAATAATTACAGTGAATTAAATATTCTTTCTTTTATTTTAATTTCTTATCAACTAAAGTTAATTACATATTTTAATTTGAAATTTAGTTTTGACTTTATTTTTTGGTTCTATTTATTAACGTTTAGGATTTTATTTTGTTTTGTTTTCAAATTAGAATAGCTAAATTGTTGTATTATTTTTTACCAGTTTTTCTCATACATTTAATTAAAGATTTTAATTTAATTTTTTATTTTTATTAATAATAACTATTATATATGTTTTAGGATAAATTTTAAATTTTCCTTAATTATTTATAACTTAACAATTGTAATAATACGTAAAAACAAATTGTAATAAAGTATAAAATACTACAAAAGTATATTAAAATCATGATTTATTTTAATTTATTTTTTATTGGTAATTAATTATAGTTAATTAACATCCTTGCACGTGGATGGAAGTCAAACTTATATGACCCTTATTATATATTTTAATGTATGAGGAAAAAAATTAGAAAAAATAATACATCAATTAAGAAATACTAGATTGAAAATAAAAAATAAAATACCCTAAACCCCAATTGATAAAAATAAATAGAAAATAGAATTTTAAATTAAAGTATTTAATTAACTATAAATTATAAAAATTAAAAAACAAAAAAAAATAATAAAGGAAAGAGCATACCGTGACGTGCCACCCGAAATAGTGCTCCGAGGTGGAGTAAAAAATTTGAATTTAGACGAGAAAATTTGAAGGAATATAATAACAAATTATTCATATATGTTCGAATAATTAAGCATTTCAATCTTTTAATTTTTATTTTAAATTATATTTTTTTGTCATCACAATTAATTTTAAATTCCTTCTATTTTAAATTTTTTAAAATTTTTTTCTTTAAATCTTTCCTTCCAATCCAAATACTTCAGCCCAAATCCAAACGGAGCATTTGAATTTTTTGTGCATGAAGGATTAAAATAATCTTTTGCCCCAACCCCCCTCCCTCTCTCTGCATTCCATTTCTTTATATATATGGACACAATAAAACTCGCACACTCAGCCTACAGTACAACAATACTATATTGCTATATTGCTTGCATGGGTCAGCGCCGCCCTCGGGCCCTCCATCTCTGATCTCTCTTTTCTCTCTCACATTATGACTATTGAGCCATAGCTTACAAGTATACAACATCTTTTTAGGCTCTTGTTATTTCTGACATGGGGGATGACGATTGGGATCTCCATGCGGTGGTGAGAGGCTGCGCCGCCGCGACCACCTCCACCGCAGTCACCCCAACTAGCAACAACCCTCTACCGATTTTCCAACCCCTGCCTTCCCATGAAGACGACCCAATCCCATTAGACTTTCCTAACATCACAGGCGACAGGAAGGACACTCTCCAGGGCTTGCAAGATATCTACCAACAATTCTGCGTTGACGCCCCACCGCCCACAGCCATTCCAGCAGCCGCAACCTGCGGCTCAGTCTCCGTTACGGAGGGTCAAATTTTTCAACCCCATCAAGGAATTGTGCAAGCACAGCCACCTTTCCAGACGAACATGCAATTCCAAGAAAGTATACAGTACATGAATATTGGGCTTGGTGGTTCTTCTTCTCACTATTTTCCGGCCACAAATCCTCAGCCCGGTCGAACTCGGAGAAGGTAACCTTGTTTATTTCTTAATTCTTTGTCTTGTGGGAGAAACCCACGACATGGCCTGTTTCGCAGGAAAAACCAGCAGATGAAAATTGTCCATCAAATGACTCAAGAAGAACTCTCCGCCGATTCGTGGGCGTGGCGGAAGTACGGTCAAAAGCCCATCAAAGGGTCTTCATATCCAAGGTTTGATTTTTTGACTTCTTCAGTTTGAATATCGAGTATGAATTTAAAAAATTAATGGGTATAATAATTTCCCCTTTTTTCATTTTGCTTCGACCAGAAATTACTACAGATGCAGCACATCGAAAGGCTGCGCCGCCCGGAGACAGGTGGAACGCAGCCCAAACGATTCGGGGATGTTTGTGGTCTCGTACACCGGAGAGCACACTCACCCACGGCCAGCTCACCGGAGCTCGCTAGCCGGAAGTGCCCGCTGCAAGTTCGCTTCTGCGGCCGCCAACAAAGACGGCAACAACAGTAATGCGATGTTGTTTCAAAAGGGTTCGATCTCTTCATCGCCTGCCTCTGCCTCGGGCTCAAGCTGGTCTCCCAGAACTCCGTTAGTGGAACGCGAAGCTGCCGCGCGAAACGACGACGTGGAGATGGCCGAGGAGGAAGATGGCGGCGGCGCTGAGGACGAGGAGAATAGGATAATGAGTCCAAGCGATTTGATGAATGATGATGATGGTGATCAGTCGAGTGGCGGTGGGGACTTGTTTACGAGTGGTTTGCTATCATCCCCGCCGTGGACCTCGACCAGCTCCGCCGCCACCTGGAGGCGGTAAATGACCTGCCGGAACAGGTGAGCACACCTGGAGTTGATTAAAACAAACCATCCCTTCTATACATGGGATCAAAGAGATGAAAGTATCTAAGAATATCTACCCTTTCCACCAATATTTCTATCCTTTTTCTTTAAGGAAAAAATGTATAATTTTCAAATTTCAAGCTTCTATATTTTAATTCAGTATAAACCTTTTGTTCCTATTATAAGTTTGTAGAGATATTAGAGTAGGTGGCCGAATTAAGAAGCATTTCCTGTGCAATGTTATGTACCACCTCAAAACAAAAAAGTATTATTAGACCAATTAAGGTAAATTCTTAGTGTGAATATTTAATTTTTTATCGTTTATGTTTGATAGGAAAAAGCCTTATGCATTCATATATATATATATATATATATATATATATATTACGAGAAAAGAGCATTGTTAAATAAGTAAAAAGTAGTGCAACAATCAATTGTCATTTAAATTAAACCACATATTTGCCGTTAGTTTGGGATAATCTTTGACAACACAAATTAGGTTTTTGAAATTTTCTTTGGACTGTGGAAAAGTGAAGAAAGGATTTGAGTGCTTAATTTTATTTTTTTTAATTTGGTGAATAGAAAGTATAAGGCAAAAGAACTTATTTCAATGTGTTTGTGAATCTCAAATGAAGATTGCCTACACACACGCCCAATTAATTGTATAATCTTCCAGATGTTGACATATATTTTTCGGCATTACATCAAGATTGTACTCATGTAACAACTAGAGATTTAACAATAATACAATATGTATGTGCGTGTATCCGAGTGTTCATGCAAATTGGAAATTTTATTCCCAATTTCGTATCCATCTTGATTGCATTATATACTCAGATGGATTTGTTAATTTATTCTATAGAACATGTATTATTGTTGTACATTCCTCATGATTCCATCCATTAAACCATAAATTGACTCACTCTTAATATTATTTCCGATGGGCTAAGCCTTCAATCATTGGAATTTCTTTGAAGAACTAGCAAGAATATGTAATTTCTGTGGCGATATGAAACTGTACACCATATGTTATTTTGTCAATATTATTTCCCCTTTTCAATCATTTTTGGTCACAAGGACAAAAATTCTAACCTTGGCTAATGCATCATACTTAGAAGGAAAAGCATGCAAGCATGCATGAGTCATGCAACACCTTCAACTCATTCATGCTATTTTGGATCTCATATATATGTGACATATACAAGAAATGTATGTATGTATGTATTTGCTTCACAGGTTTTGTGCATTAGTTGAACAAAATCTGTGAACCCATGAGATACACGTATGTCTCATCCAGTGTTGGCGCACTGGATAAGAGGTTATTAAATGTGCCAGAACAAAAGGCAAAATATAAGGATAATTTGACATTTATTATTTCAGTTTGGCTCTCATCATCCTCTTGTTTTAAATTGCCCACACTTTTACTATATGTATGTGAGTGTTTGTTTGTTGGGACTGCAATTCAATGAAACTTTATTCTAATGATACAGTTAAGATTTTAGATATTGAAGCTTTGATTACGATTTTTATTAAAACTTTGGGTAGATTTTATGTAATTTTATATGATTGATAGTTTACAGGGAGTGTTGCAAACTTAAATAAACAGTGGATTTGGCTAATATTAATTAAAAACTAAAAGGGAAGTTTGGAAGTTTTCGGAAAAGGTTAATTTTGTTTTTGGATCTCCAAGAATAGTTTATGGGCATTTGATAATTAGATCAAATTTGATTTGAACATTGCAAATTTTTTAGCAATTAAAATATATCTTAAAACGCATCGTATATTTATCCTATTAGAGCTACTTTTAAATAGGAAAAGAATATCTCGTAATACAAAATTTAATTTAAAAAAACTATTTTTTTCAAGGAAACTTTCATTTTATTCAATACTAGAACCACACATTCCTACCTTTATATACAGTTTTTAGCCTTTTATTTCTGCAAATTATAATTAAAATAAAGTAAAAAATTTTTCAAATATTCACCATTATCTATTATTAGTCATTTTATTCAATACTAGAACTTAATTGTATATTTGATTATTGACAGTTCAAAAAGAGGAGAACTAGTTCATTTTTTTAATTCGTGGGCCAAAAATCATTTATGATTTGAATTATTTAAATTTCTGATTTACAATCACAACATAGGGTAACAATGCATCAGTATGTTGGTTTCTGAATTCACTTTACTGCAATCAATGCAAAGTATATATTTCCTAAACACCCCATATGAATGCATGACGCCGGTCGATTCTTGTTTTTCCTGAACCGGGCAAGCAACTCCGGTTCAATTGTCAGCAAGTAGAGAAACATTTTATCCACTCACAAGGTGTCGTTTTTGGTCCGTTCATAGTATCAACACCATTATTAAGCTGCAAATTTTGTATTTTATTAATTTTCCTAAAAAAGGTTAGGCAGTGGTCAAACCTAATTTATTTTGCCCACTTAAGAGGATAAACTATACTAATCTGTCTTTTTCCCATGCCATTGGTCCTATGGTTTTGGTGCTTTTAAGAGAGAGACTAGATTGGGCCTCACTTTGACTACTTGTCGACAATTACACATGATACCTGATTTTGTTTTTGCTGAAATATTTAAATAAAACTTAATAATCATATCCTAACGAAATTGCGATGGATGTGCTTTCCGATTATTTTAAGTCAAAAGGAGTAAAGAACTATTTCTCATTCCATCACAATACCTAACAAAATTGATTTGAAATCAAGACTTCATTCACGAAATATTGGGCTGCAAAATATCAGTGTGTTGTGTAATAGGTCAAGGAATAACCCTAGTGGCTCTTTTTTCATCAGAAAATATATGTGTACATTTATGAAAAAAGCTCTTACCCTATTATATATTTAAATCTTTGCAAATTTAAATACATATATGCTACCTAGGTTGTACTACGCAAATACAATTCTAATTATTCAAACACATTACTCATTTTGTACCTCCAAAATTCCTACTCTTTTCTATTTTTGAACATCGCGTGAAAATTTTCTTTCAAAACAAAGATAACTAATTCATTTTTAAGGTAAATAGTATGAATGAGAAGTCCGTTAACAGGCCCAAGATTATTGAGAAATGGGCCTCCGTGTAGTCTAAAACCTATTATCACAATTGAGTTAGCCTCATATTTCACCAAACGGACCAAGCCCATTCCAACACAAATGGTTAGCCCATTTCTGTTATGAGTCTCCCTGACGTTATTTGGTTCGCTCTTTAGATCCGAATTCTAATTCGGAATCATTCATCTCGAGATTGAAATGAATCATTCAATCCAATATATTTGTTTGGTTTAATATATAAAATCCGTATCATTATTACTTCAATCTCTGCATGTATAAATCCTTTTAAAAAAAGGAGAAAAACAAAAAAAAAAAGTTAATTTGGTAATTTTACGTTTGGATAAGAAAAAATAAGCATAGCCTTTTACTAGTAAAAGTAGTATACCTTACGTGTGTGTATAAATTTATTTATAAATTATAAAATAATTATATTTTAAGTAATATAAATAAAAGTTAACAATATACTTACAATAAAAAATAAAGAAACATCAAAAAAAATTTGAAATGAGAAGAAATTTGAGAAAAAAATATAAATTAAAATGGACAGTTAAAAGCGTAAGAAAATGATAGAAAAAATAAAAAAGATTAAAATGAGGATAATTATATAATTTTATATCATGCAACAACAAAATCTTAACTCAATATAATGCAACCACAAAACCGTAACTTAATATATAGATGGTTCATATATATATAGTGTGTGTATTACATTTTATTAAATTAATGTGACATAAATATTCTAAATAAGCTATGGAAAATTAGGAATGAATCTTGGATTTTCTCTAAAATCATCCAACTTACTTGGGATTTAGTGACTCAATTTTTAAGATATGAATTTTAAATATCCATTTTCATAGTAATAATTCAAGCAACAATGAGACTCGTCCCCATTCCAAATGCCAGAACTCTCTTACCAGACACCTAAAAGTGAGTGAGTGAGCGAGGTGCACCAGATCTTAACTCGCAACTCACCAGCGACCGAGTCGACGTCGACAGCAAGACGCTGGAAAAATGCTTATGTATTTCTTTTAATATATTGCAGAATGGAGCAAATTATTTACCTTATTCATTTCTTGCCCAGACTAAACGGTGTCGTTTGAGCCGTTTACAGATCGGAACTGTCCACTCTCGAAAACCTTAATTCGAGATTTCAAGGATCGTCAGAAATGGCTTGACAAGCACTTAATGATCTTTCAGTACATTACGGATCTCCCTTCTTCGATTCAAACACCGTTGACAGCAATCGGCGTGATTGATCCGAGAATTTTTGGAGACGGATAAAAATGCAATTTTTCGGAGGCTCGGAAAACAGTCCATCTCCAGCGGCGCCGACAACCGCAGGGAACAATGCCCACATGCTCTACATATTCAACAGGAATGGAGTTTGCTTGCTTTACCGGGAATGGAATCGACCGCTTAAAACCCTCAGTCCACACCAAGATCACAAGCTCATGTTTGGTCTCCTTTTCTCTCTCAAATCCCTAACCGCAAAGATGGATCCTACCAGGTTTTCAGCATTTCCCCGTCTCAAATTCTCGTCCGTTTTATGGAAAATTGGGCTGTTTTGGGGAGTCTTTTTTATTGAATATTTTGTGTTTGCTGGACAGTGCTGAGAAAGGGAATCTTGGAGTCCCACAGCTACCTGGGCAAGGCTGTTCTTTTCACAGTTTCCGCACGAATACATATAAACTAAGTTTCATGGAAAGCCCATCTGGGATTAAGGTTAGTCAATATTATTGTTTCAAAAATGCTTTCTTCTTCTTCATTTTTTTTTCTTTTTTGGTTAAGTTTTGTGTGAATTTTGTCTGAGCAGCATGGTGTTTTTGTATTGAAATAAATGCTTGATGGTAGAAAATCGCTGATTCAAGAGGTAGATCTGCGTATATATATTGATGAAAGTATATAATCTGTGATTTTTACATGTTACTTTCGATGGGTAGCATTCTAGCTTTTGGAAACCAACACCAAATTGTAGCTTAAATGTATTTTTTTCTTACTTTTTGTTGAGTCAGATTGGATCTTGCTCTAATGCTTTAAACTGGATGCTTACAACGTGTACCGTAGTATGTTGGGAGCTTGCGAGCCAAACCATGAGTTTTGATATTGGTTGTTAAAATTGAAAGCTTGTACTTAGCGAGGAATGAAAAACGACACAAAAATGTACAGTGGATAACTTTTCACTGTAACAAACGTGTTTATGCTATACTTAATAATAAAATAAGATTTCTAACACTTTGGAGGATTTTGGGCCCCTCTTGAATACTTTCTATCCGTAGAACTAGTCGTAAAGGATGACAAGATAACAAATCTTTCTATCACTCTTGGGAGGATTTCGGACTTCTCTTGGCTAACCAAAACACTGACTCTCACATAACTCTTCTGGATTTTCTGACTCTTGTCTCTCTAGAATTCACTCTTTACAATACAACAAAGTTTTATCTGTCAGGAGGATTTTATGCTTCTTCCATATTAATCTCAAAAGGATATAACTTGTTGGGTACCTATCTTCTTTTTTACTCGAGAAACAACTTGGAGAGATGATTATAATAATGGAATCTCACCCTTATTTGTAGATGTCTGAATAGGGGCTTCCGGTTGCTTAAGTGCCAGTCTAGGCAATCCTCGCCTAGTGACTGGCCTAAAATAAACTGCAAATGAATTGTTACTTGTTCCATCGCGTAGGTGAGCTGGCAAGTGATGGCTTGTTACTTCTTTTGTTGCTTACAAGCTAACATTGAACTGTTGCTTGCTCATTGCTTAGGCATCACAAGTGATGTGCAACAACTTTTACAGGCTTGATGTTTTTGTTCATTGTTGGCGATGTTGCTTAGACAATAAGGTAGGAACCATTTCATTTGAAGTGTTTTTCAGGTTAGTTGTTTAAGTGATGAAGAAAAGCAACAGTGGCTGCCTGAAGAGATGCTTAAGTGAAGGACGAGGTGGAATTCAGACCCTTATAAATAGGGGTGGAAATTCATTGTCCTAACCATCTGTCTAAGTTGTTTTCTGGAGTGGAAAACATGCGAGAGAGTTTCAGAAGAGTTGTATCCTTTTGAAAGTGATTTGGGAGAAGCCCGAAGCCTCTTAAGAGTTAAAAGTCTTGTTGTATGGTCCAGCTTCTAATTGAATTTTTTAGAGAGTTAGAGTAGCAACATTCAGGAGAGTCCTATCCTTTTGAGAGTTAGTATTTTGGTTACTTAGGAGAGATCTAATAACCTAACAGTTAGAAACATTGTGTAGTTTGTACAAACACATTTGTTATGATAAAGTCTTACAACCACCATACATCCTGTGTTATTCTTATTTTTTGTGTTCCACACTCAATACTAGCTTTCAACCCCTGTAGTCTTTTAACAAGTGGCATCAAAGCTCGTGGTTGAACTCACAGGTTCCCAACATAATATGCTGCAAATATCTTGTTTGACATCTAAACATTTGGCTTACATTATCTTTGGCTGACAACCCAAATTCATTCTTTACAACAAACAGAAGTTTATATGGTTTTTTTCACGTGCAAAGGAATAGATGTTGCAGAAATTTGCTTTAGAAATGTAGGCTGGTGAATTTGGTTGTCCAATCTCCATCTAATACCTCCCGGTGGTTCAATTCCAACCATCAATCCTTCCAGCCCATTCTTGCAATTTCAGCTGTTCTCCTTTTCCCTCTCTGTTGAGAGCCTAGGTATGATGTTCTTGGGTTTTTTTCAAACACAGCCTTATTACTCCAACCAAGCAAGGCTGTATGTTAAAATTATCTCAGGTACTGCTGCTGATATTCTAAAAATCATAGTTGCAGCTGAAAGACAAATGTCATGTTCTTGTCAGAGATCCCTAAAGTAGAACTATTATTCACTGGTCTACTCTTTAGTTAACCCTTCATTTGCCCGCAATGATTGTTAACTTACTCTGTGATATATCTGGTCGTTTTGCAGATGATCCTTGTTACCCACCCACGGACGGGTGATCTGAGAGAATCCATGAAGTACATCTATAACTTGTATGTGGAGTACGTTGTCAAGAATCCTCTATATTCCCCTGGAGATCCCATTAGGTGAGTCATCACTCTTTCTTGAAATTAATTGTTAAATCACATTGGCCATTGTGTGGTACTGTTAATTATCGTTACCGACATGTTATTAACGTGTCTGATAGAAATTTTGCAACACACTCTGGGAGGTATAAATATGTTGAAGCAAAAATAAATGATGAAATTATAGTTTACGTATAGACATTTTTCACAAGTTTTTGCAAAAAATCTTTGTTTTAATACGTGTTTTTAAGCTGTGAGGATGAGGGAAATGATTAAACCCTACACCTTTATTTTAAGTAGAGATTTTATCTTCTGAAAGAGATCCAATGATCTTGATTTGGAATCGTGAGTGAAGAAATTTTTAGTTAAAAGGATGTTTGGGTGAGCTAGATGTTTAAGGAACTTATAAGCTCTTCATAAGTATTTAATAATTTTTTTAATACAAGAGTTTGAAAACTCCAAAAATGATGCCTTTAGAACTTATAATTTTTTTTTAAAAAAAAGTTGGGTATTCTCATCTTATTTTCAAACATCTTATAAGACACCTTATTTTATATATAAAAAATGAAATAAATATCTTTAAATTACATTTTATTAATGATATTTTATTGATTTTTATCTTCATTATATCAAAACAATTATAATTAATTACAATTATAAATTTCAATAAAAAAATTTAAGATCTTATTACTTTATCCAGACGCTTTATTAGCTTTCTTTTATAGTAAGATTTATGAGCTTATAAACTCTAAAGACATTATATAAGATATAAGTTATGAAAAATAAGTTTAACCAGTACCTTTTAAGTCATGAACGAATGGATTTTGTTCATTAGAAATTTCATCGCAAGAGTGAGGAGGGTAATATGTTTGTTATAGTGTCTATATGGGATTCAAAGATTTATCTCCTCCATGGTTTTTAGTACCTAATAATCATTGAGAAATCTTATTCTGACAAGTGCGACAAAAGAAGTTCGTGTTAACAGCGTCAGTAGGTAACTTTGAGTTACAACCAATATAAACCATTTGGCTGTTGACGACCAATGCTGCCTTTTTCTCTGCCCTGAGAAGCATGTTTGTCTCGCAGAAATTCTTTTGCGCAGCATCTATAATTCTGTATAGCCATCAATCTGATTTGGTTTTACCTACTTTTCTCTTGTAGATCGGAGCTTTTCAATACATCTCTTGATCAGTACGTCAGAGGCCTTGGCTGATTGGTTAATATGATTGGGGTGTATTGGTTCTTGTTGAGTCAAGTTGAACGTGTATCCTGTGCAGACAATATAATGTTTTTGTTGGGAATGCTTTATTTGCTTGCTACTTGAATTTGAGAAGTTAGTCCTGCAAGCCGTTACTTGTCTAGCTTACAAGAGCACGCTGAGACGTATAGCTGCTACTATAATGGGTTATTGGTTCTCCCAAATCGAGAATAATAACCAAACATCATCGATCCCATTCTCGCAGTCTTGCAGATACTGCATTTGGTATAAATACAATAGATACTGCACTTGGTAGTAAATATTACAGAAACGTAATTGCATGACATTTATTATGTTATAGTTATTAAAAAATGAGTTGTCGTCATTAAAAGGTGTAGGCGTATATCATGCAGACAAACATTCGGGGCTTCAGCTACAAGGCTTCTTGACCCATTATGAATTGTATCGCATAATTAGTTGCATGAGATGTTATATTATAATTACATTTTAAAAAAATAATTGATCCGTTATTAAAAACTGTAATACGTGTTCAATTAAAGATTCGGTGCATTATTTACAAAATCTCAAATTCTTAGTGACCTTTAATCTCGAGATTCCATTCACTAGGTTTGTTTGTGAAGTCCTTGGATAGGCGTGTGTGAGTTGTGGGAATGCAAGTATGCCACATCAAGGTCTAATCAACGACTAAATCAAAAAGACGATGGATGCATTTTGTGTACTATCTGCCAAGCCCCTTTCTCGGCTCTATGCTTGTTGTCAAATTTAGGCGTATATTTTAAGAGATTATATATAGAAAATTGTGGGAAAATAAGAAAAATAAATAATTAAAATTTAAAAAATATAATTATTAAATATATATATATATATATATATTTTATTCTAAAATTTGGTAACGTGAGCTACTTACTTCCAACTTGCATCCAGCTTCAATTGCCACGCCGAAGCTACATTTAATCCTCAAGAGCATAGCTGGAGATTCCATTCCCACTTGCTTGCGGACATGACAAGTTAAAGCCCCAATTCTCTGCCGTAGGCAACGCTGGAAACGGCTGCCTTTCCCCATGGTGCAAGATTCGGAGTCACGCATTGTTAACCACGCACAGCAACACGGATTTACCTTTTCACCCCGAGATCAAGGTACGAATGGCAACACAATCTCCTCACACAGTAGAAGAGATCGAACTCAATCCATCATAGTACAACAAACAAAATAAACAGCAAGCCAGAACCCAAACAGCTCCGCGAGTCCCGCCATGGTCAGTGTGATAAAATGTCTGGCGCGACACGGGCCCCACTCAATTGGTTGAGCAATGACTGAAAAAACCAAATGAGTGCCACATGTTGGCCCACCAAATGGCTCTGGTGTAAGCACCTACGTATGGATGTTTGCCAGCGTCTCTACATTTTACCTTCCATCCAAACTCACTGTTATTTTGTCGTTTTGCGTTGGGCGTCCTTGGATTCGCAATCACTACTGGGGAAGCTGCGGCGTTGAGTGCCTATGTGATGATGATGGCCATAGAAATTTTTTAGGCTCCGTTTGACTACGCCTTGCAACTTTCGGCAGTTTCCCCTTATTAAAATGATCTTTTTATTTATTTTCGTTTTGCGCTCTCCCATCGGGGCTTATGCCTCTAAACTTCTCTCTATCCCTACGTCGTATATACGGTATTGTGCTACATGTATTTGTCTACTTATATTGTATATATTATCATGTCGAACGTATTTACTCATTTTATTTTTAAGTTATGGTTATTTCGGTCATGACATCTAAAATACTCGTCACACCATTATGCCTGTGGAAGGGACGAACTAGAATTCGGGGATAGAGGATTTATACTTTCCTTATATTTATACTCTTTTTAAGGCAATGTTTGGAATACCATTTTTAACTCACAACATTTTTTCAACGAAACGTCTTAAGCAACAAAATTTTTATTTAAATTTAAATATAAATTAATTAATTATTTTTTAATTATTATATTTATTTATAATCAAATTAAGTACATATAAATACAAATATGCCTATATATTTATAATCTATAAAGTAAATCATTGTTACTCCGTATTATTATCATTGTACTTTTCATGTATTTAAATATAAACAAATTCAAATAATGTTGTTTATCGCATCAAATCTTACCAATTCTCACCAAACGTTCTTCTATCGTTAGAACACCCGGACCAGACATGTTTACGTCGACTTTTCTCTCCACTAAACTTTAGATACGTAACCTTCACTTCTCTGCGTCAATGACTTGAATATCAATTTTTAATCATTGAGATGTTAGGTTTAAAGGGTGAGGGGGTGGGTGCACGGAATTCTAAAAAAAAAAGAAAACCTTTACCCTATGTTTGATTCTGGAAATTTAAGAAAGAAAGAAAAATATTAAAAAATAATTTTAATTACTTAATTCAAAATAAGTGGAAAAAAATTATAGCTGTAAAAAAAATTATTTTCTTTATAAAATATTAAAACAATAAAAAATTTATTTTAATTCTTATTCTTCCTTTAAAAATTTCACTAATTCAATTTTTTTTACTTATTTCTCATTTTAAATTTTTATTTATTTTAATTTTTTCTTTCCTTATTAAAATCATTTCAACCAAAAATAATATGAAATTTTACGTTTTTTCTTTCTTTTATCATTCTTCTTTCTCCTCGAAATTCTTAAAACCAAATATACACTCAATCAGCCGTGATGGTCCCAACAAATCACTAAACACCAGCCCAGCATTTTCCCTGCCTCTCTAATCCATTATTGTCTATTTATACACACTCTGATTCAGGAAGAAAATAGGAACAAAGAAAGGAAAGATTAAAACAATGGAAACCATAGTCCTATACCCATCTCCTGGCATGGGCCATCTCATTTCCATGGTGGAGCTAGGCAAGCTCATCCTCAAGCACCACCCTGCCTTGGCCATCACCATCCTGACGGCGCCACCTTCCTTCAACACCGGCTCCACCGCCGCCTACATCAACCACGTCTCCGCCACGGTGCCTTCCATCACCTTCCACCGCTTGCCCCCCATTTCTCTTGACCTCCACTCGTTCCCCTCCATGGAAGCCATCATCTTCGAAGTCCTCCGCCGCAGCAACCCCCACGTCCGCCGCGCACTCGAGACCATCGCCCAGTCGGCCACCATCTCCGCCTTCATCCTCGACTTCTTCTGCACCACGTCTCTCCCAATCGCCAAGGAACTCCACATCCCTACCTATTATTTCTTGACATCCGGTGCCTGCATTCTCGCCCTCTTCTTTTGCATTCCCCAAATCCACAAAACCACGACGAAGAGCTTCAGAGATATGCACACTCTCCTGCATGTCCCGGGGATTCCCCCAATAATCCCGTCCTCCGACATGATCAAGCCGATGCTCGATCGCGACTCCGCGGATTACGAAAGCTTCGTAAATGTTGCCGTCAATGTACCGAATTCAGATGGAATAATTGTGAACACATTCGAAACCCTAGAAGCGAAACCTCTGAAACACATAAGAGAGAGGAAATGCGATCCTGAAGGTCACCCGCCGCCGATTTTCTGCGTCGGACCGCTCTTGGCAGCCGATGACTCACACGGCAGCGCGCATGATTGTCTACAATGGCTGGACAAGCAACCGAGCAAAAGCGTCGTCTACTTGTGCTTCGGCAGCTTGGGTTTGCTGTCTGCACCGCAGTTGAAAGAAATAGCCGTCGGGTTAGAAAGAAGCGGGCAAAGGTTTTTATGGGTAGTTCGGTCGCCTCCGACCGACGACCCCGAGAAGCAGTATCTGCCGCCGCCACCGCCGGACTTGGACGCCCTCCTCCCAGCGGGGTTCCTGGAGCGGACCAAGGACCGGGGACTCGTGGTGAAGCGGTGGGCCCCACAAGTGGCGGTGCTCAACCATAAATCTGTGGGCGGTTTCGTGACGCACTGTGGATGGAACTCGGTGCTGGAAGCGGTGTGCGCCGGCGTGCCTATGGTGGCGTGGCCGCTCTACGCGGAGCAGAAGCTTAACAGGGTGGTGCTGGTGGAGGACATGAAGCTCGGTCTGAGGCTGGAGGAGGCGGATGACGGGTTCGTGGCGGCGGAGGAGGTGGAGAGGGGGGTGCTGGAGCTGATGGACTCGGAATCGGAGATAAGGAAGGTGGTGGAAGAAAGGAGTTTGGAGGCTAAGGCTGCGATGGGCGAAGGAGGTTCTTCCATTACTGCGTTGAAGAAGCTGGTTGAGAAGTGGAAGTGTGGCAATTAAAGGTCACGTGGAAGTTTCCTTTGAAAAATCAAAATTATATCTGCACTTAAAGTTAGCCTTTTACTATTTGGAAGGCAAAAGTTGTTTGCTGCATCTGTGTATCATAATTTAGTTTTGCAGTAATTCTCTCTCTAAGAAGCAGAGCAACGCAAATGAATCTGTGATGCGTGCAAACAACTTTTCCTCTGGCAAACAGCATCAATTATTGATGTATAGGAGAAACGTGACATTTGTGGCTGCGGTGTTGTCCTGTGAAAAATAAAAATAAAAATAATAAGTTAAAAAAATAACAAATAAAGAAATTGTGTGATTTTAAATAGTGCAAAAATATTTAAAATAAAAAAAATGAAATAAATATTAAAAGAATTTAAAGAATGAGCAAATTTAAGAGAAAACACACACACACACATACATACATATATACATATACATATTCATATTTATATATATATATATATATATATATATGTTAACAGATGAGTAACGTGAAAGAAAATGATAGAAAAATAATAAAATTTATCATAAGCGTCGGTTGTAGTCTTCCGAAGTGGAAATCAGCTTATCCTGATTTTGTCGTTTGTGTGGAGAAAGTCCAAGATGAATACCCTCGCTGTAGAATGATTCATATTAGGATAAGTTTGCCAAGTCCTTTCATTTCGTTTTAAAATTGAAGGATTCACTTGACTTGCAATTTATTTAAGGTAAATGTTAGATTTGCTGGCTATGTTTGTTTGTAAATTTTGACGTGTATTTTTAAATGTATTTTTTAAAAACTACATAAAAATAAAAAAGAAAAAATTTAAAAATATAATGATTAGAACTTGTTTATTATTTTGTTAAAAATAGAACGAACGTAGCCCATGTCTTCGGCAGTAGTAATTAAAAGTTGGATTATGGATTTTAATTAAGAATACGTAATATAAATATTATTAGTAAATATAAAGTTTTATTAGCATTCCAAAACGAAAATAAAAAGAATGGTTAACTTTGAGAAAAGTGGCTCCCCAACTGCTCGTTTTTCCCCTCATTTTCAGAAAATAATATTTTTGGAAATATATCAATTTAAAAGCAACGTTCATTTTCCTTCAAGTTAAAAGAAATATTTTCTACTCAATACACCGTTGAGCCAAGAAATAGACCAATCAATCCAATCGTGCATGAGACTTCATCAAATGCAAAATACCCCCGGGCTATGTTTGGAATGCCATTTTCAACACACAAAGTTCTTTCAAATTTCACACAATCCAACGTCTTAACAACTAAATTTTTATGTAAATTCAAATTTTTTTTACATATATAATAAATTAATTATTTTTCAATCAATAAATTTATGTATAATTAAATTAATATCTATACATATACACACAAATACTAAATTATATATATTAATATTTTACAAACTAATCATTTTCTTCGTATATATTATCTCATTATTCAGACGCTCCAAACTTTAACCCTTCTTCAAATAGGCAATTTAAGTTATTCTTGGAAATTTATTTGTTAATCGTCCCACTTGTCGAAAGCAATCTCCAGCACCAAAATATCTTACAACATAGGGTTTTTTAACTATTTGTACTAATTTTTATATCATTTTTAAAAATATTCCAATTTCAATAAATTAATTTTTAAAATAAAAGTAGTTATTATGCATCTCTAACACGTACTATATAGAAAAGTTATAGATATAGATAATAATAGTTTGTCTACCCATTGGGTTCAGTTGAGCCCAACAGAAAATTAGGCATATCTACTTCAGGGCCCAGCCCAAAAACTTTGATTCGGGCCTACAGGCTAATTAAATTAGTCTAAAAGCGGCCCATCACCGTTACTCTTGCATGACTTCACAACTTCACAATTATTCGTGGAAATTAAAGATCAAATTAATTTATCAATTAGAAAGATAATTTAACATCCCAATTTAAATTAGAACAACCTTGACATTTTACATCTGTATAATTGCTTTACATTAAAAAGTCCAAATTATTTGGAAGGAGAAAAGTGTCAATTTCTACATGCAAGGGAGCAAGGTGTACATAAGGAGAAGGTAGTTGTATCGAATGTATTTTATTTTATTTTGTAACACTATCTTGTTAAGAGATGAGAGGCATTGGTGGGTTTGTGCAAAGGGGACAAGTAAAGCTTTTGTTGCATGCATTTGATAACACACTTGGTGGTTCAAATCCACACGTGGCCTCGCGCCAAACTCTCAAAGCTTGCCCCACCTATCAGCCGAATACAACCACCAGACATTTTATTTATACCTATAAACACGCCACATGTGCAAAATTATTTAAAAATTATAAAATTATTAGACAATAAAAAATAATAATAATAATTCATTTGATTAAAACAAATATTAGAAATCGCAATCTTTAAAGCCAAAAGTTTAGCAAATTCTTTTAAGTTATTATTATTTTTAAATGAAAATGACGTTTCTGTTACGTACGCCAATGTTAGACGAAATAAAGTAAAATTTTATCAATTATTCCATTAAAGTACAGCAACTGTGGACGATCTGTCTTGAGGATTGTCAGATCCTCGACAATACTGATATTCGAATTTAATACCAAGATTTTGAATCAAATACTGAATTTAGAGATTTTGACGAAAAATGTTTTGAATTTGGTGATGACCTCCTTGAATTTAGTGAAAAATACAATAAACTTATTTGAATTTAGCAAAGAAAACAACAAACTTCTTTTAATTTTGTAAAGAACACGATGAATTTTTTTGAATTTGGCAAAGAACACGATAAACTTTTTAAATTTGACAAATAATACTTTGAGTGTTCTTGAAAATTTCAGAGAGTATTTGGAGAGTTTCAAGTTTTCAATTGCTTCACTTTCTGACTTATGTTCTCTTTTCTATGTGGTTTGGTACCTATTTTTAGTTATAAGAGAGATAGAGTGTCATTTAGAGTCTTCATTCCTTGAACTTATAACAGTATTCTGCCACTTAGAATTTTCATCCATTTGACTTCTAACAGAATCCTGTCAGTTGCTGTCATTTGATAGGCCGATAAAAATATTAATTTTCATTTATTAATTCTATAAATTATATTTATTTAAATTCATGAATAAATAAAAATTAATTTAATTAATATTTTTAATGTCTTATTTTCTACGTGGCATGGTTTAATTGATAGACAAAATTTGCGTGTCTACAATCTTCTCAACCCAACTTAAAAGAAAAAAATGGGGAAAAAATTCTCTAGTGAAGAGATATGGTCGAAATCCCCTTAGTTTTCTTAGCTGAGAACGTTTAAATATGTTGGCTGGTAAAATAGACATTCATTACTCAAATAAACAAAAATCTTACCTCAATCCAAGCAAAACTGATATATAATTTTGGAAAGACAGGTGATTTATGGTAAAATATCCAATATCGGATTTAATTCAACTGTCCTAAAGTATCTTTTCAATCCAACCAAAAAAAAAAGGAAAAGAAATCTCTAGCGGGGAGATACAGTCGAAATCCCCTTAATTTTCTGAGGTTGGAATGATTAAATATGTTAGGTGTTATAATAAATATTCATTACTCAAATAAACAAGAACCAGATCCAGACAAAATAGTAAGTGTTATTCAATATCAAGTAATTTTAAATATAATTTTTATTAATAACTGTTGTGGGGTATATACTTCGTAAAACTCTGTTGAAAAATTAACATTCACGTGTTTAATTTTCATGGAAGAATGAAAAAAGGTTTTGAAAAAACAAAATAGAAAAATGTTGCGAGATAAAAATGAAAGAAAATATGTAATAAACCAAAGTTGAAGAAAAAGAAAGAAAAATGAAATGTAATAATTTAAATTAACAAAAAAAGTAAAATCAAAAAATATGAAGAATGAAAATCATTTTAGTCACTTTATATCATGACAGCCAAACCAGTTATTTCAGACGTCCAAAATCTAATAAATAATACCAACTATATTTTTTACCTTTGTATTTATTTGCAGTTAATATTAAAGAGGGGACATGTGATCTCTCACTATGATGTTGTGCATATGGCAATATCAATAAGAACAAAATACAAGAAGGAAAAAAGAAACAAACAAACAAGAAATTTATGTGGTTTGGTCAATTCGAGGTACAATTAATGTTTACGGTTGGAGAGAGATGATCTTGATTTATTGAGAAAAACTCAAGAAAAAAATCAGGTCAATATTCACTTTATTTGATGAGATATTATCAAAAATATTATTTTGAAGAATTAATTAATTTTTTATAATTATATTTAATATGTTTGATTAATTAAGTTGACTATATTTAGCTTTTAATTATAATCCTACTATGCAAATATTTCATTTGATCGTGTAATATTAAAATAGGCTCTAAAGGACTTGTTATTCATCAAGTCCAATCCAATAATCAATTTCAATGACAATGGCCCATCATAAAGAATGGTATGATATTATTCTGTCAAAATCTTGTATAAATTTTCCAACTTATTAGATGTGATAAAATAATTTCAACTTTCAATCCATGAGCCCATTGAATATCTGACTTAGAAGACATTTTTGCTCTTCAATTATTAATTAAATTATTTGTACTATCATCATTAGACACATCTTATTTCTCTAGAAATTACAATCAAGAAAGGGATTGATAAAATCTATTCAGTTAATCATTATTTAAATTTACTTAAGTTTTTTTATTTAATTTACTTGTTTATAACTAATGAAAGTTTTTTGTTTCTTTTATTAGAATTTTTTTCATAATTATTGCTAATATTTTTTAAAAAAATTTAAAATTAAATATAATTTTGAAATATTAATAAGTATTGAAAAGAATTAACTATATCTTACAATAATTTAATTTTGTTGGGCGAATATCAAATAACGTTGTATAGTAGACATTATGACATTCATAGTGTAAAAGGTTATAAATAATAAATAAAAATACACAATTCTTTTTAAAAATTTTGAACTAAAGATATTTTGGGAAAATAAGAAAAGTCTCAATAAACAATCTAACTTAATAAACATATTATTAAGTTATTCTATATTTTAATATGTGTTAGTGAATATAATATTCAATTACCTTAACATTAGTTTATTCTTCAACAATCCTATGAACAAGGCCAAAATGAATTTTAAAAGAATTATGAAACCTTAATTATTTTGTCATAACCTGCAAATAAAATTATTAATCTTACAATTTGTAATTTTATATCAGGCAATTAACTTATAAAGGGCTTTAATCAAATAAAGAAAATATATGATTAATATAGATAAAATAATTTATTCTGCATAATTCTCGATAATAAACATGGCCAAAAAAACTCTAGAACCGACTATTTGTTTACAACCCTATTAAATTGCGTTGGGCCATGTCACAAATGACAGCAAAAGTGGTGTTTCGTAGATGTTGCACTTGTATAAAATGCACCAAACGATGAGATTATAAAAATATCACAAGTTAATGTTTAATGAATTTTTTATGTTTTTCAATGTAAGATTATGACATTTTTAATAGAATTTGTCACAATTAATATTTAATAATTTTTGTATAATTTTAAACACTTAATGTATTTTCAAATGAGAAGAAAGGCAAAGGCCATAATGGGTGATAGAAATTCTTTCATTAGTGGCGAAAGAAGCTCGTCGAGTCTAGGTAATTAATTATTACTTAAAATTTTCATTTGCTAGTATCAAAATCAAACATGACTGAATTTTGCCTGTCTAATCCGAAGGATATATTTAGTTGTTTGTAGCATGGATTTTATTATATACTACTAATTTGGCCACACTCTATGTGTGCATTAATTTATACAGTATAGAATCAATAAATATTATTTAATTTATTGTATGAGTTAATTTATTTAAATAATTATTTTATACTTATGCAAAAAAATATTATAATTAGGAAAAATACAGTGAAAAATAAAAAAATAATAAAAGATAATTCGTCATTATTAAGTTAAAAATTAGTATGTGTGTAAATTTATTTGGTATAACCATATAAAAAATGAAACTCTCAATATAGTATAGGACTATAGGTAGTCTAAATTTATGTAATGTAAAATTTAAAAATTATTTAATTTGTCTTGCGTAAGTACATAGTTTTTATCTAAATATTTATTTCATACTTATGTAAAATATATTGTAATTGTAAAACAAAATAAAAGGTAAAAAAAAAGGGAAAAATAGTGATGAAAAATGATGACCTTGTCATTATTAATTTGAAGAAGGATACATGTATAAGTTTAATTAAGATGACCATATTAGGGTCTAATAGTATAGAAATATAGACAGATATGGATTAATTCTTAATCAAGATATGTTGACTGCTTGAAAATATCTCACGATATGCATCAATACTAATTCATTGGCATGGTGGTGAGTTGTGACTATTTTGTTGTCAAGTTCGTGAGTCCCATAATAGATAACTAGCTATACGACATATTCTACTCTATGCATATGTATTTTAATATGTTAAAATACGCCACATTTATTTTATTGTATTATTTATTGTTTAGCAAAATTTTTTATTTTATATGTGCATAATTTTTTTTTATCAATAATGATAAAGTATAAACTAATCATATTTTAAAATTTTAAATAATAAAAATTATTATTTGAATGAAATGTTATGATAATGAAATTTTAGTAATAAAAATATTTTATCAAAAAGAAATTATATTAGACAATTTCTATGAAATGACAGATAAGAAATGAAGAGATAATGACATAATAAGTAACAAGCACAATGAGAAAATATAAAAAACTGAAATGAAAAATAAGTTTAAGAAAGAAATTTTAATAAATTAATTTTAAAAATAAAAGTCGTTGGTATGCATCTCTCACACGCACCATATAGAAAAGATATGGATATGGATAAAAATAGTTTGTCTACCCATTGGGTTCAGTTGAGCCCAACAGAAAACTAGGCATATCCAGGTCAGGGCCCAGCCCAAAAATTTTGAATCGGGCCCATCGACTTATTAAATTCGTTTAAAAGCGGCCCATCACCGTTACTCTTGCATGACTTCATAACTTCACAATTATTAATGGAAACTAAAAATCAAATTAATTTATCAATTAGAAAAGATAATTTTACATTAATTAGAACAACCTTGACATTTTACATCTGTATAAATGCTTCACATTATTAAGTCCAAATTATTTGGAAGGACAAAAGTGTCAATTTCTACACGCAAGGTGTACATAAAGAGAAGGTAGTTGTATCAAATGTATTTTATTTTATTTTGTTGCACTATCTAGTCCAGAGATGAGAGGCATTGGTGGGTTTGTGCAAAACGGACAGGTAAAGCATTTGTTGCATGCATTGGGCAACACACTTGGTGGTTCAAATCCATACGTGGCCTCCTGCCAAACTCTCAAACCTGGCCCCACCTATCAGCCAAATTCAACCACAAGTCATTTAATTTATACCTATAAACACGCCACATATGCAAAATTATTTAAAAATTATAAAATTATTTTATTTCATATAATAATTTTTTTATTTAATAGATAAACGACATTTAAAGTAAGAAAAGATTAAAGGTAAAAAAAGATTTGAAAAGAGAGAAAATGTGAAAGAAAAACTAATAAAAAAATATGTTAAAAGAAAAGAGAAAAAGAAAAAGATAGAAAATAAAAATAATTAAGAATAATTGTGTAATTAAAGGGTTTCACTTTTATAATAATAGAAGTATAAGTATATGGTATAGAAAAGAAGTAATTATATGTTAGTAATTATAATTAAGAGTGTAAGAATAATTGAATAAATTTATTTATTAAGAATAATATTGTAAATTTACAATGTGAAACTAAGTAAGCCCAACCTTATAGATTATTTCATTAGCGGATTCTCAAATGAGCCTTCCCAAATAACAAATCACAGTTCTCTTGGTTTGGTTTCCTCGTAGTCACATTTTCACCCATTTTGAAGCCCATTAATCATTACCCATAAATTAATGGGTTTTTTTTAAGTGTTTATACTAAATTTTTATTTCAATTTTAAAATAGTTGATGAATTTGAATAGTTAGAATTGTAATTCTATAATTTCATTTCATGAAATTTAAAAAATATGTATATATAAAAAAGCAAAAAAAATATTAAAAAAAAAAAGCGTATGCCGTGATTTGAGTTTAAAGAATTAATTCTAGTGAGCTCAAATCATGGCATTCGGTTGGTACTTTGTTTGTTTAAATTGAATTTTTTCACTATTTATCTTTAATTTTTATCTTATTTTTTAAAATATATTTATTTTTAAATTATTTATTAAATTAAACATTTATAAATAAATTATAAAACATAATTATTATGTAACAAAAAATATATGAACAAACATAATAAATGACAAACATGATATAGGGTAAGATATATTTATATCAAATATTATATAAATATATTAAATAAAAAATAACAAAATTACTTACATATGAAATTTATTTTGATTATACGGTGATTAATTCTATTTTTCTCAACAATTTTAATTTTTATATCAAAAATCTAAATTATAAAAATTAAAGTTTGTCTATTTATTATTCACAATTATTATACTTTAGTAAAATAATTAACAAAAAAATTATGTAATAATTTCAATTAAATTTATCTAGTATAAACATTTATATATCAATTCCAATAAAATTATGTGATTCAAAATAACGAAATCTCAATTCTATTATTTAGAATCATGAGATGGGATTACTTTCTTAAATAATTTAAAAATATAGATATTTTTAAAAATTAGACTGTAAAAAAACCCAAAATTAATCCCCACAGACATAGTCATATGTCACCAGCTTTTGCAGCGCCTTTACCAAGGACCTTATCATTTTTGCCTCACTTATTTTCGCCAATTCTGAGACGGCAATACCCTTGCCCTCTCATGACATCTGCTTGATTAATTACCTCATAAAAATTCATGGCGATGTTTATTTTCATTTTGGGTATATGTTTTTAATATTTCTTTTAAAAAATCATATAAAAGTAAAAAAAATAAATAAAATTAAAAAATATAATAATTATACTATGTACTTTTTTATGAAAAATGAAAACAAACATGGCGACGTCTAAATTATTCAGACTATGTTTGGATGCATGTTTTTCTCTATTTTCATCTTACCAAAATTTTCACTTTCAAATATACTGTTTATTATTATTGTCATTATTATTTTGTCTCTATATCTCTTGTTTTTTTAACTATTCCTAGACATTGCGGCCACCCCTTTCCCCATCAAAATTGCCATTCTTAACAATAGTCACATTCAAGGAAACTTACAACTGTCGTGCCACGTAAGCTGAGGCACGACCGACAATTCCAGAGCTCCCCACTCCCCACGCCTATTTAATAAATAAACAAAAATGATGAATAGGTAAATTCCTTTTTCTCGTGACACGCATAAAAGCCACAATTAATCTTCCCAAGGCCCTTCAAACTAAAATCAAATTAAACGAAGTGCTTTACTTTCGGAAGTGCAAATGGAAGAAGATCTCACCATTGTTCTCCATGCTTCGGCGGAGCACATGAATTCCATGTTAGTGCTGGCCAAGTTCATCGGCAAGCACCATCCCTCCGTCCCCGTCACGATTCTCTGCTCCGCCGAGGACTCGGCCTCCGCCTCCGTCGCCGACGTCCCTTCCATCACTTACCATCGCCTTCCCGCCGTCGCTCCTCCGCCAATGTCGGTCACCGACCCCGTCGAGCTCTTCTTCGAGATCCCCCGGCTCAGCAACCCCAACCTCCGGGATGCCCTTCGGGAGATCTCCCAGAAAACACGAATCAAAGCGTTTATAATCGATTTCTTCTGCAACTCGGCATTTGAAGTGTCCACAAGTCTGAACATACCCACTTACTTCTACGTCAGCAGCGGCGCGTTTGGGCTTTGCGTTTTTCTGTATTTCCCCACCATTGACGAGAACGTTTCGGGAGACATCGCCGATTTGGATGATTATCTGGAGATTCCAGGCTGCCCGCTCGTTCACTCCTTGGATTTACCTAAAGGTCTGATATTCCGAGAGAGTAAAACTTACAAACACTTTCTGAGCACCGCGATGAACATGCGGAAGTCTAGCGGAATCGTCGTGAACTCGTTTGATGCGCTCGAGTATCGCGCTAAGGAAGCAATATCAAACGGTTTGTGCGTTCCGAATGGGCCAACGCCGCCTGCTTACTTCATTGGACCGTTAATTTCTGAGATCAGCAGTAAAAACGACGGCGTACGTCATGAGTGTCTGAGGTGGCTCGATTCGCAGCCCAGTGAGAGCGTAGTTTTCCTGTGTTTTGGGAGACGAGGTTTGTTTTCCGCTGAACAGCTCAGAGAAATGGCGGTAGGTCTGGAAAATTGCGGTCATAGATTTCTGTGGTCGCTGCGCATTCCACCGGGAAAGAGCAGTTCAGCGCGGGCCGAGGAGCCGGACTTGGATGAGTTGCTGCCTGGGGGTTTTTTGGAGAGGACTAAGGACAGGGGTTTCGTGATAAAGTCTTGGGCCCCGCAGACGGAGGTGCTGAGCCACGAAGCAGTGGCCGGATTCGTGACGCACTGCGGGAGGAGCTCGATCTTGGAAGCGGTGACTTTTGGGGTGCCGATGATCGGTAGGCCGATGTACGCGGAGCAGCGGATGAACCGGGTTTTCATGGTGGAGGAGATGAAGCTGGCGCTGACGCTGGAGGAGGCGGCGGACGGGACGGTGACGGCTGGTGAATTGGAGAAGCGAGTCAGAGAGCTGATGGAGTCGACGATGGGGAGAGCTGTGAGGCACAGAACCGCGGAAATGAAGAAGGCCGCCGAGGCAGCGGTGCGAGAGAATGGATCGGCGCTGGTGGCTTTGGAGAAGTTCATTCAGACAGTGACTCGAGAATCGGGAGTGATTAATTGAAAGGTATTATACTGTCGATTACTGTAATTTGCTTTGCTTTGTGGGGTAATAATTTGTGTTTGTTTTGATTTATTTATAAATTATAATATTATTGTATTTTAACTAATAAAAATAAAATAATTTAATATTAAAAAGTATAAACAATATTTAAAATAGTAAAATAAAGAAATATCAAGAAAATTTGAAAAAAGAGAAAATTTAAGAGAAAATACAGATCTAAAAAGTTAAAAGAAAAATAAAAATAAATAAGAAAATAAGAAAACTACATAATTTCATATTATGTAAAAATATTTGAAATAAAAAATAATGAAAGATTAAAAAAACTTAAAATTAATGAAATTTGAAAAAAGATATATAAATATAAATTGTAAGTTGGATGAAAAGAAAAAAGAAATTTATATAAAGAATAAAAGTAATTAAGATAAAGATGGTTGTTTAAATTCATTTTGTACAGTTAAAAATCTTTATTAAAGTGACAACACAGTATAGATTATTACAGATCAAATTCCCTACTCTCAACTTCTCACGAGTCCCTTGTTTCATCTACAAAAGTGTATTTTACGGCATCGCAATTTCTTTCAATTTGATGACTGAAAACATCAAAATTTGATAAAAATAAGTAAATAGACGTGGCTTGATCATATACATCGACGTAGCGCAATTACGACACAGATGAATTTGAGACAGAGAATTTGATGGCGTTTAATAATGGGTTGCAAGTTGGGATTGACGATTATCACAATAGACCAAATGAATAATAGTTATGCCTATAAAAATGCTATATATTATTAGTGGCCAAATTTAATTGCCCCCATGACTTGCCTCTATTTCCATCCTAAATTTTTGACACCTAGTTTTCGAGTTGACCATGAAGTTTCGTAATTATGTGGACTTGAAATACATGATAATGATAGACAAGATGGTTTAAATTACTTGTTAAAATATTAAATTTTGTCGCCGCTTAGGATCACTATAAATTTGGTATATATGGTTATTAAATAAATTGTAAAAAGCTGCCGAGTTTAGATAATCACTTGATTGGAAATAGAGCAATGTTTTGGTGTCTGAGTGTGAACACAAAAATTTAGGCAGATGAGCTAAAAATTTGTGTGTGGAAAGTATTTTATATGTACGTGTGTATAAGGAACAATATTTTGTAAACTTAAAAGGCAAAATTGACTGCAATGATAAAATAGTTTCATTCTTACAACGTTGTGAAAATCAAAACTACTTAAATTTATACATTTATAATATATTTATCTAAATAGTTAAAACGTAGCAGAATTTATTTACATTTTTGGCTGTGTCTCTGAGGTAGTTTTTAAGGAATAGCGGAAGCTGGCTCAATTTAATACATATGTACATGTTTACCTAAAATAAATAAAAATGTAATTGAATTAATTGATAATTGACCAAATAGTTTTTTGAAAATTAAAAAATCTCAAAAATATTGAGAGCTTAGAATTTGGTCAAATTTGGAATTGGAGTTCTACCGACCCCCTTGCTATTAGATATGATACATGGCATGATTAGATATTAGATTAGATTAAAAATAAACAATCAATCAATAAATTCAATTGTAAAAAATTAAAGATAATCCAATATTTAATATTATAACATACTGGAATGTTAATAACATAGTAATATTTTTAAAAAATAATTAGTATACCGTTTATAAAATTTTTATTTGTGACCAAATTCTAGTTCTCAATATGTGATAATTTAAATTCAGCATATCACATATAAAATTTTAAAACTTTTCAACTTGACTAATTTTAATAGCTTTTCAATAATCTAACTGTAAAAGTGAGAAAAACATCGACCTAATTTGGGAATTTGAGGTCTACAAACCACCTGGCTATCATATATGACATAAGATGTGATTAGATATTAGATTAGATTAGATGTAAATAATCAATCAGTGAATTCAACTGTACAAAATTAAAGATAACTCAATACAAAATATTATAACATATTAGAATGTTAATAATATAGTAACTTTCTGTTTAAAAATACTTGGTATATCATTTATAAAATTTTCCTTTGTGACCAAATTAAAGTTCTCAATACACCACAACTTAAATTTAGCATTTTATATATAAAAAATTAAAACATTTTATTAATGGCTTGACTAATTTTAAGAATTAATTATAGAAATAAATTAGATATTATAAAGGTTTGAAACTAGGCAATAATCTAACTATAAACAAAAATTTTCCAAAAAACTGGAAAATTCAAAATTTTGGTCAAAATTGATCACAGGCCAAGCTGCTAACATACTATTGTATAAGCCTTGGATAATCCTTTGCACCATAGCCCCGGGGCTATCTACAACTGGCCAATTAGGATACATGTTCCATAGATTAGAAATAAATAATGAATTCAATGGCACAAAATTAAACATAATCCAATACATAATATTATAACATATTAGAATGTTAATAACATGGTAACTTTCTTGTTAAAAAATAATGAGTATAGCATTTTTAAAGTTTATATTCATCACCAAATTAAAGTTCTCAATGAATGGCAACTTAAATTTAACATCTTATATACAAAAAAAGTTTAAACATTTCATTAATTGCTTGGCTAATTCTAGGAATTAATTATAGAAATAAATTTGATATTATAAAAGGTTTGAAACTAACCAATAATTTAACAATATAAATGAAAAATTCCAAAATCTTGTAAATTCAGAATTTTGGTTAAAATAAGTCAAAATTTTGCAAATTCAGAATTTTGTGGTGTAATCATTTGTATTAATTCAAATCAAATCCTCTGTTCTCAAGTTCTCATCTGTCCCTTGTTTCATACGCACCAAAGTGTATTTTATATCATCACAGTCTCTTTTAAACTTGATCACTGAATTCATCACAACTTAATGAAAATGAGTAAATTTTGTGATTTGTGGCGCAATCACAGAACGCAAGACAAAGATAAATTTGAGACAGAGAATTTGATGGCATGTTTATAATGGGTTCCAGATCTAGATTGATGATTATTACAATCGATTAAATGAACAATAATTATGCCTATAAAACTGCTATGTATTAGTAATGGCAGAATTTAATTGCCAAGACTTCTCTTTGTTTCCATCCTCAATTTCTGAAACCTAGTTTTAACAGTTGAACCTTCTAGTTATGTAATTAAGTGGACTTAGAACAAATGATAGTGACAGAGAGGATGGTTTAAATTATTTGCCAAAAGATTAAATTTTGTTGCGGCTTAAAATCAGTATATATGCTTATTAAACAAATCGTAAAAATAGCAAAATTTAGATAATCAATGAATTGGAAGCAGAGCAATGTTTGGGTCTCCAAATGTGAACACAAAAATTACGTGGGTGAGCGAAAAAAAGGGGCAGGAGATTTTATGACCAGAAATTATATTTAAGGGAATAAATGAGGATTTTTTTTTTATATATTGAAAAATATCATTTATTATAGATGAAAAGGACAGACCCACAAGATTCACGATGGTCATTATTATCCTTTGTTGGATCATTTGGATTATGTGTGGATGGCTTTAAAAGTTGGTGGCATAATAATGCCTGCCTGTCTTATAATAAATGTCTTTAATTAATAACATGATTTAGTGGTTAAAAATTATAAGAATTACTAGAACAAGTACATCATGTTTTTTTTAATCTGATGAGTAATATATATATATATATATATATATATTTCATATGTATTATAAAAATAACAAATAAATGGCATTATCGCACAAACAACAACATCTAACATCATGCATCACAATTTTGGTTGTTGATTTGTACAGTGTTTAAAATAATGAAAATTTTGAGGGGTATGAGAAGTATGTTTCAAGTAGTAAAAATTTGACGAGGTAAAAATCTAAAATTACTTGAATTTGAATATTTTATATGTATATAGTGTGTAATAATGATTGAATAATGTGATATATAAATTTATAAAGTATGAATATATACAATTGAAAGTGTGTAGGTGTATATATATAAGTATTGATTTGATTGTGAGTAATGTAATTATTGAATAATTAGCTAGTTATACATGAAAGAGAAATAAATTTTAAATTTAAATTTAAATGAAAATTTTGGAGTATAAGATCAATAAAAAAAATATTGAATGAGATACAAAGGTTGCGTTCGTTTTCAAATTAGAATGGGAGAGGATAATTTGAATAATTTGACGGAACGAAAATTATGTTTTGTAATACTATATAAGTTTAAAGGGTAATAAAGAAATAAATATGTATAGAAAATTATAAGAATAAAAGTTGATTAATTGTGAATATGTATAATGATTGAAAAATTATTAATTAATTATAAATTATGAGAAGGGAGAAATTTAAATTTAAATTTATATAATAAAATATTTAATTTATAAAATTTTTAAGTAATAATAAATAGTAGTGGAAAAAAAACATGACCCGTTCCGAGCAAAGCCTCCATTTCCCATTCATTCGCCAGCGAAAGTGATGTGTCGGAATCCCACCAAGTCAAATATGAATGTCTTCTACAATATTTCATTGATACGAGCTTGACATTTTATTTTCATAGGCAGTGGTCTCCTAATACCTACATAATTAATAAAATATTATATTATCAAACAAATATTTCAATTAAATTTTATTTAAATTCAAATAAAAAATTCCTTCCTTCTCCTTATCTTCGTTGCAACAGTGTAGGAGTGGTGGTACCCTTCGTTTTGCAATTATGACTTTGGGGCCAATAGGGATGCCAGATGATATTTATTTTCTGTCCTTTTCTATTTTATTTATTCCTCCAGGACCGTTACGGGGCAAGCGTTGAAGCTGAACGGATAGTGGGCCAATTTAACATTGAAGTAGGGTGTTAATGATTAAGGGCTTACTTATCCAGACACATTAAAAAAAAAAAAAAAAAAAAAAACAAACTCAAATTTAAGTCTATTTTTAATATAATACATAATACTAAAAATCATAATCATGTCTATTGAAATAAACTTACGAGTATATGAATCTTACTCTAACCTATTAATACCTATGAATATTTGCACTTATATCTACTATTGATATTCATGGGTATTTTTGATGATATTCAATTTTTTTTTCTAAGTTTAATATTTACAAAAATAATCATAAAATATTTAGACAAAAACTTCGTAAGTATTCATATGCAAACATGCTTGAATATTTTTTGTTTTATATTTTTTTGCTTTTCATGTGTAATTTACAATTTATTAAATTTGATTATTTTATTTATTTTTAAAAATCAATATTTCATTTAATATTTGGTAAAATTTGAATTCTAAGAATAAAATAAAATATTAATTCAAGTTAGTATGATTTTTTTACCCAAAATTAAATTGAACAAAATATTTCTAATAAATATAGCATTAGTCATGAATAAAATATTTTGTTCAACTTAGTATTTTAATCATATGTATATATTATCAAATTTTCAAATAAAATCTAAAAATAAAAATAAAAATTTATCGTTTTATCTTTCCCATTTTCCTAAATTATATTTTAAAAAAAAATTCATTAAAGTGAATAAAAATTAACTAAAAATAATGAAAGATATTTTAATTGAATTTGTAAAAAATAATTTTGAAACTAGATTTTTGAAAATTTGCATTAAAATTGAGTTTATAAAATTAGCATTAATGAGAAATTTTAAAAATAATATTATTTTATAATAAAGTTGATATTTAATAACTCAAATTAATTGTTGTATCAAGTGATTATAATAGCGATATAAATTATACTAAATATAGAAAATATAAAAAAATTATATATGATCAACAGTTACCAATTTCGATTCTAAACTTAGGGATAAAACTTGGGTATTATCTAATGTATCTAATATTATGTTAGGTAGGGTAGAGTATAGATACTATATTATAAGTATTTATGGTAAGGTAGTGTATAGATACTATATTATAAGTATTTATGAGTATGTGTATTTAAAAATATTTTATATATGGATATTATGAGTATGAGTAGAGTAAAACTTAGTAACTACAGGCATGTCTCATGAATGAAACATTGGGCCTCACACTCTTATTACCGACCTTATGTTTCTGGTGGATAGGGCCCAATCCTTAGTAGGCCACATGCACACGTGTTGGGCTAATGACTTATGGCTCACGACATGCCTCATGACAATTGACTAATCAAAGAAAAGGTACCACGTTCATTCTTTGAATTCACCAAATTAATTTGGATGCTCTCCACTAAATATTTTTGTTTTTAACTATTAGTGCTAGAGTTGTGTGCTTCAAAATATGTTCTATCAACTTAAGGTGGACATGCATGCATTGGTCAGATCACAAAATATAATGTATACGACAATTATATATCGACGAAGATAGTGTAATAGAGGTCAAAATTCATGGGCAAAATACAAAGCTAATTAAGTACGACGATGATACGGGGAATTTGAGAATATGCATGCGCCCCTAATTCCTTGGGCTACATTTAGATGCTTCTATAGGTCCACTTTTTTCTCATCAAAATTCAATCCCTCAGATGTATAATCCAACAAAATAACTCCATTTATCTTTCTGTTTCTTCTTCTTTTAAACTGTTCCTAAATTTCTGCACCAAGTTTCCTCCTGTACAAAATGTACATCCAAACAAGGCCTTAATACTTCACAGCAAGCGTTTTTTTGAAGTTTGGCTTCCAAGTTCCAACCAAGATTCATTTCTCATTATTCATTTGCAGTACATCAGAACAATAGCCGATCCAAACCCTAATCACAAACTGAAAAGATCATGAACAGAATAACCAATGAGACTGAGAGTACATGCATGCCAATTGCCATGCACACACACGCGCGCACGCAGAAGACACAGTAAAATAGAGAGAGAGAGAGAGAGAGAGAACAACTAATGCGAAACAGAGGGCGGTGGGCGGTTCACGTGGAAAGTAGATCAAAAGGAAGCAGAACCCGTGAACAAAGCAGACAAAGAAATGCCTCTGCATGTTCGGGAAAAGGTTCGATATCGGCCACTGTGTATGCATCTGTGCCTGCGTGATGGGACAAAGGCCCTACACAAAGTACCATTATTTTGCACCAGAATAAATTAACTTTGGAATTGTTTTTTCACGCATAAACCAACGCGCTTTGGGACAGTGGGGAAGGGATACGTAGGACCCGTGACCAGTGCACATGAGAAGTTTTGGGGGATGATGAGCATTTAACTCTCTCTCTCTCTCTCTCTGTTGATTTTATAAAAAGTGTATGATGGGACCCACAATAATTAGAATCAATTATATGCCCATGTTAATTAAATAAATACTCTTACAACCTTTTACGATTGTCGTATATTAAATTATCATTTAAGTTATTTTAACAGGCGTTCGTCGAATATAATATGTTCTTTTCCATCAAGATGAACATGTGCTGATAAAATGATTTATTCTACTTAATTATGTAAAATAAACATGAAATTTGGAAATAATTTCTTAATTCTTGTAAGATAACTTTTGGAGGTGGTGTTTTTATTGAATGAAATATAGATGGTAAACAATCCCATAAAAACCTTAATCTAGAGGAAATATTCAAACTTTGTGAGTAGTTTATTAAAAAATAGAAGGATAATCATGCTGTCTAGCAATTCTCACACTAAATATACATTTACTCAAAGCAATAAACAAAATTACTATATTTCGTTTTTTAATTAGGAAAGAAAGGACTCAAAGCATCACTCTACATATATGTACGTTAACTACATACATACTACAAATCTTTTGATTCAAAAAAAAAAAAAAAAACAGGACAAAGAAAAGTAGAGAACTTTTAAAATCAAAGTAATAAACACTATGAAAAAATGTAACTTAATTTATCGACTCATAGGCAAATGTAACTTTACTATTTGGAATTGACTATAAAAAAATTGTTTGTCATCGTCAACCAATAATCACAAACAAACATTAAAATATTGCAGGACTAAACACTTAATATCTTATTCTAGACAACAAACTTAGGAAACATATAAAAAAAATTCAAGAAATTTAATACTTCATCCTAAGTGCTTTGAATTTGGCAGCGTCTATTTCGATTTAATTACTCCATCACAGGGACTTATTCTTGCCGAACGCATAACAACAAAAAGGACAGCACAAAACATGAATAATCGTCAAAATGCCAGAATTATTATTCTTTTTCTCTCTCTTCTTCTGCTGCTTCCTCATTTCTTCGATCTCGAAACCCTTCTGGTCAAGACCATCAAGCAAAGAATCCGATAGAGCACGAAGAATCCGATCAATATGTAGACATTGGTCCACCTCTGCCTCTCATGGAGGCCTCTCTTCTCCAGCACGTCGCGCCCGCTCACCATGCACGTCTTGCTGTTCTCGTCGAACCATATCAAGCACGTCGACACGAGGCAAGAGTACTCGTTGATCAGCAACGCGTCCAGGGCGTATTTGTACATGGAGAAGTAGTGCATGAACAGCCAGAACTTGGGCAGGCTGTCCCTCGATATGAAGTAGCCGGAGAAGAGGAAGAATCCAGCGAGGAGCGCAGTCACCAGAGACGTCCCGGCGATGAAGTTCGGCGCGACGGAGCTCAAGAAAAGGACGAACGAGTTGGCCATTAGAATGATCATCCAGATAACCAGAACGAAGTAGGCGAATGCCTGCCATGTTCCGCAGAGGCCGACCAGAAAGTAGACCGAAAGTGAGTAAACGATGGCGATGGCCAGCAAGTAGGGCAAGAAAACTAGAGTGTTTGCCATGACATACGACGACAACCTGTAAACCCCACTGGAGGTTTCTCTTAAGAGAATGGGCCTTTCGTCAATGTAAATCGGAAGGGTTTCGGTGGTGGAGGAGAGGAGGAAAGTTAGGGTGAACGCGAATAAGCCTAATCTCTTTTCAATTCCCGACCTGTCGAATCCAATGTTTATGTAAATAGTGCCCAGAACCAGACCAACTCCTAGCGCCTGCAAGGTGTTTGTCAAAAGTAACTGCCTGGTTCTGTAGATGATGATCCAGAACCTGTTGTACAGAGTGATTATTTCATGGAATCTAGAGCTTCTGTACCTAATCACGTCTTTAGTTCTGCTGTCAGAAAGAGCGGAGCTGGAATTTTCGGGAGAAGGAGGAAGAGACAGAGGAGAAACGGGTTCTGTACTCTGGAGCTGATTTAGTATTTCCATGGCGTATTCAAGGGCATTGAGCTGCGGAGGGACTGTGAATCCCTTGAAGAGCAGAAACTCCCGAAGCGAAGACAGCGTCCCGTGGTGCACCACCTCGCCTTTTGCTAGAAGAAGGATTTTATCAATGGTGGAAAGAATCTTGAAACTCGGTTGATGAATGGATAGAACCACAGTCCGGTGGCGGGAGTCGGTTATTGATCTGAGTGTTTGCATTACGTTCAAAGCCGATCCACTGTCGAGCCCTGAGGTCGGTTCGTCGAGCAGCAGCACCGCCGGATCGTGAAGGAGGCTCAGCCCTATCGAGACGCGGCGCCGCTCGCCCCCGGAGAGGCCTTGCACCAGCCTGGTGTCCGCCAAGTGTGTTAGCCGAAGCTCGTCGAGCAGAGAGGAGACAATGGTTGAGATATCAGCAGTCTTGGGGTTGAGCATACGAGCTGAGAAGGCGAAGGTCTCAGCGACGGTGAGTAAAGGCAGGCATGCGTCGTGCTGAGGGACGTAGGCAGACAGCTTGCGGAAGACGGAGGGGTTGAGAGGGGAAGAATTTAGGAGGAGGGCGCCGCCGGTGGTGGTGGTCCGGGCGGCCAAAATGTCGAGGAGGGTGGATTTTCCGGCGCCGCTGGGGCCGACGACGCCGAGGATTTCGGATGGATAGGCCGTGAGGGAAATGTCTTTGAGGATGTGTGTTGTCGGTGCGGAAACGCAAGGCTTGAAGAAGAAGGTGGTGGTGGTGGTGGTGGATGATTTTGTGTAGGAGATTGAGGAGGCTGTGAGTGTGTAGGTCCTGTGCGGCGGTGGAAGTGGAGGAGATAGCGGCGGTGGCGGTGGTTGGTCCATGGAGGAGGAGGAGTGGTGGAATGGAAAGAGTGAGGTTGATGAGAAGAAAGAGTAATGGGGAAGAATGTGTTGTCATTTCTCATTCTTGGGGAAGTGATGTAAGTGCCTAGTGGTGGGTGATTTGGTATGAAATTCCATAAACTACTATGGAATTATTTGGGGAACAAAATTTGTGCTTTGGGAATTTGGTATGCCAGTATTGAACGTGTGTATTCCTTGTGCTTTGCTCGTATAACAATCGTCACATATAAATAATGAGTGAGTGAGGCTACGTTTGTTTCCTAATTAGCATGGGTAGGGAAATTTGAGTGGGTATAAAAATTATATTTTATTTGTAAGTTTGAATGGGTAGAAAATTTATTTTTATACATACGTTATAATGATTAAATGATACGATAGTACATATATTTATAAAGTAATAAAAAAAATGTGAATAGAAAAATTATAGAGATATGTGTTGATTTGATTATGAACAGGTAAAATAATTGAAAATTTATTAATTAGTTATAAAATCTAAGAGAGGGTAAATTTTAAATTTGAATTTGTATAAAATTTATATTGTAAAATATTTAATTTGTAAAATTTTTAAATAGTTATAAATAGTAATAAAATGGGAAACAAACATTGCCTTAAAGTTCGGACAAAGCACGTAGAATTTGTCCTCATGCCGACGATATTCGAACAAGTGAGGATGGAAAACTTAAATGAGCTTAATTAGGTGTAGACGCGTTTCCAGTCAAATCAATGTACTGTCTCAAGTTCAACAGTTATTGCAATTTGACTTCGACTTAATTTTACAGGATTTTAACTCAAATTTGAGATTGGGTAGTTTGAAAAAAGAATTCGAAATTTAAGTTAGAATTTGGTTGGATTTAAAATATTTTTTAATCTAATTAAATTGAGTTGAGTTGAGTTGAGTAGTTTCATTCAGCAGCGTGTATATTTTTCAGAAGAAAATGAGCTTAATTTGGTGGTGATTAGGACTTATGCCCCCACGGCGTGTCAATTAGGGGCCATTATGAGGGAGAGAAATAATGATGTGAACTTTATTTGTAATTCGACACACAATTTAATTAGAGAGTGACAGATTTAGTGGGAGGGGCACACATGTGAACACTGAGAATTTGGCCTCATTATTTGCTGATCAAAATAACATTAATAAATCAAATTTCTAGTGATGGCGTTCTAAGTTTCTCTCTGGTTTATTAATGAAGTGCCCATACGAATTTATTTACAGGGGAAGTTGATTTTTCATGTTATCTCCATGCATATACTAAAATAACAAAATGATAAACATATCTCTTTCTTTCTTTTTCTTTTTCTTTTTCTTATTCTTCCTCTTCTTTTTTTAATAAAAATATCCAGTTAAAAAATAATCATAGTCCGTTTGTTTTTCGGCATGAATATGTCAAGTATACTATCTATGGCAGTCCCTCCAACAAGGTACCAGTTGGCTATTTGACTTTAGGAGTCAGCTAGTATTAATAAATTGCTTCGTATTTTTGTTTTCCCTTGATATGGGACTAATAATAGTAGAATTCAATTTATGAAATGACACCTTATAACTCTTTTTATGCCCTCTCTCTTTCCTCTGATTGAACGTTGAGATGGACATTAACTGGCTATTGGTCCCTGTAACAATCGCCCAGTTGTACACATATTTTTCATTTAGTTTTTAGCCTTTTTCTCTTTTTTTTTTTGGGCCCCTTTAACGAATAAAAATTTTGTAAGTTGGAAGTTGTTCTTATTGGAATGAGCTGTGATATGTGTAAAAATAATAATTTCTTGTTGTAGGGTTATATAACTGTAGAGTCCCGGGGATGCTACGTTACTAATATATATATATATATATATATATATTTTTTTTTTTAACATTTTTAAATTTCGCTGTGCTAATCTTTTCTTTGCTAAAACAGTAACTGTTCCCTAATTATAGAAAAAAATGATCAACCACAGTATAAATACAATTATACTTACTATAGCTATAATCATAATTCTTTTGAGAACCAAAAAGAGAAAATAAAATGGTACCTCTACCATTTAATGGTCGTACCAAGTAGGATCCAAAAAACAAGTCTTATTTAAAAAGTCTATTTTGCTTTCCCACAAGTTCATGCTAAACTTGAGTAAAGAAGTTTTTTGAAATTATAGATAATAAAGATTTTGAGGTTTGATTAATTAAAAAAAAAATAGATAGAAAATTTGGGCTAGTCATGCCAACCAAATGGGCCCAATTCTTTAGGCCTACTTTCAAGCCTAGACCTTATGGTAAGCTTTCTAGTTGTTAAGGGTTAGCCCAACAATCGGTTGGCCCATATGCTCAAAATGCGAAGCTTCTGTAATTGGAAAGAAAATCAGAGAGAACCACATTTGGGAAATGTAGCAGATGATATTATTTTAAATGTAAATTAATTATACTATATTATTAAGTGTTTAATTTCTCTCTTTGCTTCTAATTAATCTTAATTTGTGTTGTCTTCTCTATTTTCTCACTTTCATTTCCTCTTCATTTTTATTTATTTATTTTAAATATCCTTATATTTTTATTTTAAATAAATTGATTTTATTATATAGAATAGAATCTCTTTATAATTTATAAATAATTTGCATACATAAAATGTGTCAATTTTACTAATTTATAATTATCTATAGTTCTTCCTAATAGAAAATGAATCGAAGGAAAGTAGTGCAAGTAGTGATCAAAGTGCTATTGCAATAATTTGCTTTGACCATCTGTTTCCAGTGCAACAGTCAACGTGAGTATGAGACATTTGGATAATTTAAAATAACATAAACATATGCTCAAATAAAAAAAAAATAAAACGACAATATATAATAGTCACAAGATGTGAAGCCATAAGCATTCATTGAAAATATTCATAAATTAACAACTAGATATATTATATAATAACAATAACTAATATTTTAATTTCTAGTGCTTCATACCAAAAATAATTAAAATTAACTGTTGTGAATCATCATGAAGCTTGAGGAAATTATTGTTGTAATAAATTAAAAATTTGTTGTGGTTAATGTATGGTTGAGCAATGCATATCTGCCACGTTGACTCTTCACATCTGGCTTCTCGCTTAAATTTATTGTATATTCGAATCCGACAAAAAGAACATCAATTGAAAATACATAATACGTATACATACATATGCAGCAGCCAAGTGAGACTGCCTAATCCGCTAATGTCTTGTGAGTGACATAATCAGAATTACGTGGAGCAATCTGGTCCAATGCATTGGCCTGAAAATAACACCTAATATTATTCAGTGCGTTTATATAACAGTAAAAGTTATATGCTCTATGTTTGTTTAAATTTATTTATAAATTATAAAATTATTTTATTTTTAAAATAATTACTAAAGATAAAAAATTAGTAATTAGAAAAAAAAGAAAAGTTTAAAATAATATGAAAAAAGACAAAAATTTGAGAAAAACTTATCTCAGTATAAATTCAGCAAGTTGGGAATCAATGCAAGTACTTGAAAAAATCTCCATTTTTTTAATATGAAACAAAATACTTTAAAATGCCCACTTATTTTTCAATACATTATCAGGGTTGGATGTACAAAGGAATGTTTGTTAATTTTATCGAAGACCAAAACTTTGTTACCAAAAGATAAACATAGTAGCAATGGAAAATCGATTTAGTAATATTGATGCAGGCGTGGAAAAAAGTTCATTTTAAGGTAACATTATTTCTAGGAAATTAGTGCTCTAGACATTGATCTGTCAAATTTATCTTATTTAATTTTGTACCACTCACCACCCATTTGTTTTTCCCACTTGTTCACGTGCCTTGCCTGTGAAATAATCCAAATATTTAAAAATAATGAAGAGAAAACATGCATCATGCTCATCATCTGGAATTAGGAAAACTTGATCAAATGCGCAAGTGTCCCCATTTTTTTTATTTGTTTATATAATAATGCTTCAATCGATCACCTTATTCACAATCAACTTTAATTTACCATAGTGCGATCCACATTCTATGTTTGTTAGGCATGGCACAATCTTCCAAAATCTCACCAAATTTGATCCAATCAAACGTGCTACTAAACAAAATTTCATCTAAATTGAAATTTAATTTTTTTTCTTCCCATACACACAATTAACTAATTATTATTTATCATTATACATATTTATAATCAAATTAATATCTACACACACATATGCTCACATTTATATATATTTGTATGTTAAAAACTAAATATTATTGCTATATACTTGTAGGACAAAATCTTGTGTTTAAATTTCTACTAATAAGAAATTTGTACAAATCGATTACAATTTGAATCAAATGGATTTTGTACGGGCTCTGTTATCTAAGTTAATCCTCTGATTCTTCCTTAAAAAACGTGGCTTTAATTTGAAGTATCTTAAGGAAAGGGCTTGTGCTTGATTTTCCATGAAGTTTGTTGATTTCTTCAATTAACCCTGATCTTCGAGTTTTGCGCCCTGATTTCGAATCGAACGTGAAATTTGATGATCTTTGACGAAAATCGCCTTGAATTTAGAGATGAACTCTTTGAACTTGACGAAGAACGTCTTGAATGTTTCTGAGCATCCTAGAGAAAATTTGTGTCTTCCTTTTTTTCCTCCTTGCTTGTTGTTGTCTCTTTATATGGGATTTTGGCTCCTATTTATAGTTGTAGGAGAGATCATGTAGCACCATGGCCTGCTGACGTGGAGTGTCTTCATTGGTTGTCGGGGTTGTTGGTCCCTTGTTGGATTGCGTTACTTGTCGCCTTCTGATCAGTCCAGTTAATCATTTATTGTCTTTTCACTAGATTGTGCTCTTTGTCATCATCTCATTTGGTTGATTTTAAAGAATTTTAATTGATTAATTGTTTATTTATAGAAATTATATTTGTTTAAAAATCTTGAGATAAAATTATTAAATTCGTAATTTAATTTCTTTTTCGTGGTATTTATTTAATTTTATGTGTCTACAATACTATCACACCATTTGATCATCGCTATATATATTTCTTACACATATTCAAATAAATTAAAATTTCTATCCATCACAATCTCACAACGAGACACATTAATCATCTCAATACAACTTTCACCAACAAAACCCCTCTAAATGTATCATTGCTTCAAATTGAAAATTCAAGTAAACAACTCACAACCACAAATTTGGAACTTCATACTAACTCATCAACACATTCCCACAGTTCTTTTTCCTAGTTTAGTAAATAACGAAAAAGATAGTCTTACAATTATTTGCCTCTACACGATTCCTTTCCGTATAGGTATAAATATGTAAAATGAGACCACCAAATGAAAATGGGATCAATTTCTCTCGCTGTGACCTGGAAATCCCTTCTGCCCAACTATCAGAAAGTATCATTTAAAACACTTAGAAAAAACAATGAAACCAATCTTAAGAAGACTCGTTTAGGGGCCCCAAAACCCCAATTCAAGGAGAAAATTGAACAAGAGACTTCTGTCTGGACCATCCTCAAATGTCACGACGCGTTCCACTTGACATGGTTGTTGAGTGGTTTCTATCCTGTGTCCCCACCCCACTAATTATTCTTTATATATTCAATACTATCCACTGCTTTAATTGTGTTTGTGTGTGTGTGTTCTTAACATATTCAATACTATTTGCTGCTTTAATTGTGTTTACATATGTGTTTTGGAGCTTTCAAGCCAACTGTTAGCTTCAATTGAATACATTGGGTTTGGTAGAAAAATCAACCTAATTAAGAGTATCATCAATGAGCAACAACCTATTAAGTGTGTGCATGAACATATACATACATGATCGAGTGGATACGTTTGGATCAGCTTTGTTAGACTTTCAAAGCTGGTGTTCAAACCCTTAAACTATTTTTTGTAAATTAGATGGTGTTAAAAAAATACATACATCTCAACTTAAAATCTTACAATTACAAATAATAGACCATGCATCAACTTCTTGTGTAAGTACAATTTCTCCACATTGTTCCAAAATTTGGGACAAGTGTAAAATTTAATTTTACATGATAATTTCACATGACATAAAGCATTCATAATATTCAAGATCTTGAATAAATAATTTGTCACAAATAATTAAACATAGTATTGCATACTTAATGTAGAAGACGATATAATTTTGATGAATTGGAAAATACCACCTTTTAAATAAAATTGATTTCTCTCTTAAAATCTTTCTATTACAAAAATTTTGATAGAAAATATTTTCTATGGCAGTGGAGATGATCTATGTATATATCCATAACTTTAAGTGGAGATGATCTACGCATATGACCTCCATTGAGTACCAAAATAAATGGTAGAAATTTATTGTACTATTAAATATGAAATATTAACAAAACAAGAATCCTCAATCATATGAAATGTCTCCATATATCTTAAATCCTAACATTGTATACGCCCACAGTATCTCACAGTCTTACAACTCATACAACCAACAACACACACACACACACACACACACACACACACACACACACATGTACATAGCACTCCTTATCCCAACCTCCATCTTCCATGCCCTCACACCAGCACTCCTTATCCCAACCTCCATCTTCCATATCCTCACACCATCACTCACTGTGATTGTAGATCTCCTGTGTTACTCTTTCTAAGTGATTAAATGGAGGAAAAGGACCAACACGGCCAACAATCGGAGCACTCTAGAGAATTGCGTCGGAAGAGAAACAAGAGAAAGTGCTTCCTCTACATAGTCCTCTTCCTCGTGTTCCAAACCGCCGTCATACTCCTCTTCGTCCTAACCGTGATGAAGATCCGCACCCCCAAATTCCGCGTCACCTCCGCCGTCTTCGACACCTTCGACTACTCGTCCGCCGCCTCCAACCCGTCGTTCACGATAAGGATGAACGCCGAGCTCAGCGTCAAGAACTCCAACTTCGGTCGCTACAAATACGGGGGCTCCACCGTCTCGTTCTACTACGGGGAAGTGGTGGTGGGGTCCGTGCTGGTCCTCGGCTCGCGCGTCGGAATGAGGTCCACCAAGAAGTTCGACGTGCTGGTGGACCTGTCGTCGGCCGGATTCCAGAACAAGGCGCTGCTGGCCAGCGATTTGCATTCGGGGGTTTTGACGATCAACAGCCGGTCAACGCTGAACGGAAAGGTGGAGCTGTTGAATGTGTTGAAGAAGCAGAAGTCCGCAGAGATGAATTGCATTATCGCCATTAATCTGGCGGAGAGAATTGTTGCAGATTTGAGGTGCATGTAGCTTCTTATGATTGGATATGTACTTCTTGGTATTTAGGTTGATTTTCTACGGTTTATTGGTAGGGATTTGGGGTTTATGTACACGAATGTGTATGTATTCTATAAACAATACTGAATTGTTGTGGAATAATTATTTGCAGTGTTTAAGAAGAATGTTGGCTTGCCAAAGTTTCAAGGTTTTTTTTTTTTTTTAAAGAAACGATCTTCCTATGAACTCTGGATCAACAAATTTCGGGCTTGGAAAAGGTAACAGTTTTGTTTGGATGTAAATTAAGGTGGAAAGAAAAACTAATAAATAATATATAGGTAAGAAAGATTTATTTTGATGATTAATATGTTCAGAAATACAAAATAACAGATAGAAGGAGATAAAATTTGAAATTTGCTATAATCATAATTGTAACGTGTGTTTTTGAGTGTCACCAAGTGAAACAAACATAGCCTATACTTTTACCATTTATTATTTAACACTATCATTTCTTAGGTATCTTAGATGATTAGATGATGAATCACACGTACAAAATAATAAAGAGAATAATACAAGATAAACATCAAGGTTAGCCATCTTTCATCTTCCTTCGTCTTGTCAACTTTATACAACCAAACATTTTACACTACAAAATATTCTCTCAAATTCAAATTCAAAGTTTTCTTTCCTTTTATATATAACTAATTAATTATTTTTCAAACATTATATTTATTCTCAATTAAATCAATACCTATATATAAGTATTTATTTTCACATTTATTTATACTTATATTCTAAAAATAATCATTATCTTTATATATTATCACATCATTTAATCATCATTATATAGTTTATCTATACTTAAATATACAAATTCAAATAAAATATACTATTTATTATATTAAAACATTCTTTCCAAATAATATTACTCATTTCAACACAACCCACCAAACATCATCTACAACAAAACCCTCTTCCCAAAGATAGCCCAAGAAATGTTAACGTATTTCAGTGCAAATGACAACTACGGTTTTGGATCCACATGCAGGGAAGTAGTTTCAATGTATTAAAATAGATGTTACAGCATCAAATCAAACACGACATACACCTTAATGATAATGGTTAATATTTGGACAGTTGGAGAGTTGTGCTCCTAGACACATGACGTGGGCTCTACCAGTAAATGGGCGTCCCCTCCTCCATGTGAGTGGTGAGAGCACTGCTCCCGTCATTATCTAAAGTATTAACCAATAACAACATTTAAACTATCCCAATTTCCCAATTTTGTCATGGAACGTACAAAGAAAACTTGACGTTCCCATCACTTGTGAGAATTGTGTATTAATTAGCTTGAAATTTCAACTAAAAAGTGGGCTTGTGGTCAATTTCATTCATCCATCACAAGTCACTAGAGGAGTGCTGATTGAGATACATTGTGGAATTTGGGTGATCAAAGAATAACAAGTAGGGGCCATAAAGCCGAAAAGAAATTCAACAAGCGTCAGCTGATAACAGGAGCAAAATAAATATGCCATGTAATTAAATAACACTAGCTTGCTACACTCTTGTGGCGGCTAACGAATTTTTAGAAAAAAAAAAATGCAGGATTTTTATGACAACAGTTGTATATTAGGTTTCTAGGAAGATGAAGAATATCATGCACTTATAACGTGAGAAAGGTGAAATAAATGCTCAATATTATTGTTTACAGTATTAAAAAAAGAAAGTTGGAATATAGTTTCCAGAATCGGGTGGGAAGTTGTTTTCTTTGTTGACTAATTGGCAGAGAGATTTGTCCGTTTGGGCGAAAACTGGCAAGAATAGGACGTCGATCATATAATGTATTAAACTTTAATAATTTGAGATAGATTCTTATTAAATTCTTGTTTCGTTAATGTAATAGGAAAAAGAAATAAATTGATAAGATAAAATGCTCGTATGCATGATGTGTATCAAGCTGCACCTTATTAATTATGAAAATTATGTTTGGTGCAGTGTTGTTAACGGCATATGGCGCATTATGGCACCAAGGTATACTCGAGTCATGGCGCACGGCGCCACGCGCGCCATAGTGAAATATGGCGCAATATTATAACAATAATAAAATAATTTATACTATTAATAAATTTCATAAAATATAATATAATTAAGTTTTATATGCAAAAACTCCTATTGCAAATATCAAATGTTAAGTGAGGCAAATGTCAAAAAGCTTATAAACTACAACTATAGTCCAATCCATAATTCATAATCCATAAATATAAAGCAAAATAATATCTTAAATTCTTAATAATTAGAATCATCAAAACCCAAGTCTTCTTCTCCATGCTCTTCATCTTCTTCAAATTCATCTGACTTGTACTCAACCTCTTCTTCAATATCATTAATATTAAGTTCTTTTTCTTCTTCCTCTTCATCAATCAATTGAAGCAATTGATGAGGTGCATCTGGCTTAGATGGAAGAGACTTCTTGATTGTCTTAGAACTTGATGCTCCACCCTTTATTGTCTTAGCTCAAAAATTATATGCCTCTTCTTCAATTCCTGAAGCTCGAGCTACATCACTCCAAGTCAAGTCATGATCATCATGTACAAGAGCATTCTCCTCATCACTTGCTCCGTCAACTTTCCCAAACGTCCACTCATTGCTATCATCTATATTCTCCAATGAAATTGGATCAATGGTAGCCCGTGCATCATATCGGCGTTTTAAAGCCCTATTATATTTGATGTATACTAAGTTTTTCAAACGGGCTTGATGTAATCTGTTTCTTTTCTTAGTGTGAAGCTGCATGAATTAATAGAATAATTAGTCATCGAACTTTAAATGAAACTTTATCACGTTATAATTAACAATTTGTAATACATATGAAATAAAGTATACTTGCTTGCTCAAATACACTCCAGTTTCTCTCACAGCCGGATGCACTACAAGTAAGGCTGAGTATTTTCATTGCAAAACTCTGTAAATTTGGTGTTGAAGATCCAAAAGAAGACCACCACTCGGCTAGTAAATAAAAAAAGACAACTATTAAACTAAAAAATAAGTAATATACTATGATTGAATAATAAAATCATTCATTTTAAAAATTATTCATTACCTGGTGCTCTTGCACTTCTCTATCTTATGGCTATATTCATTCCAAACAATCCTTCTACCTTTTTATACATTGGAATCCCCTCAATAATCTTATCTTGCAAGTGAGAATTGGGCATCAGCCTTTCTATGCAATTATACAATCCCTTCATAACTTCCACATCCTTCTCCATATTAGGATTAGCATAGAAAAATTCAGGATTTAAAAAATGTCCAGCTGCATGTAAAGGTCGGTGGAGCTAAATTGACCATCTTCTATCAATTATCGCAAAAACATTCTTGTACTTCTCTTCATTGTTGGCAAAAGAAGCCATAATTGCTTCTTTAGCCCTATCCATGGCCTCATATATGCAACCCATTGGTGGTTTATTCTCACCATCCACCAACCTCAAAACTTTCACTAAAGGCCCAGCTATCTTCATTGCATAAGCAATAGTATTCCAGAAAGAAGGCATCATCATCACACTAGCTACTGTCTTACTTTGCGCTTCTTTTGCATACTTACTCGTGGCCCATGCCTCTGAAGTGAACATCTTTTGTAAATTAGCCTTTTGAACTTGAAATCTTTTCAAAGTAAGAAAGGCGGTGGCAAATCGTGTCTTCGCAAGTCGAATCATATCTATTCCTTTAGTGAATCGTCTCATCATGTTCAACAAAGATGGCCTATTGTAAATATAGCCATTTACCATGACCGCTCTCTCGTGTGTCTTTTTCACATTTGAGATTTTGAATATATCTTCAAATATCAAATCAATGCAATGTGTAGCGCATGGAGACCAATATAAATGTTTATATTTAGCTTCCAAAAGAGCTCATGATCATTTAAAAAATAAAAAGTAAACACATTATAAAAAACACTTTTAAACAAATAATTATTAAAATACTTTTACCTGCTGCAACATTGGCACTAGCACTATCTGTTATTACCTGAATAACACCTTGCTCTCCAACACGGTCAACAAATCGTGAAATCAACTCATACATTTTGTCTCTAGTATGTGCATATGTTGAGGCATCTATAGACTCAATAAATCGGCTCTCTCTTGGACAATTCACTAAAAAGTTTATTAATGTCCTGTTCTTCTTGTCAGTCCATCCATCTATCATCAATGAACATCCATACTTTGCTTGACTCTCTTCATGACTCTTCAAAATTACATTAGTGTGCTCCAATTCCTTTTGTAAGAAAGTGACTCTCACTTCATGATAAGAGGGTGGTTTCATGCTAGGTCCATATTGTCCAAATGCTTCCCCCAGTTGCATAAAGCTATCATAATTAACGGCATTGAAAGGAATGCCAACATCATACATCCAACGAGCAAATTTCTGTACTGCATATTCCCTCTTAATCTTCATTGCCTCGTCAAATTTAATGTTTTTTCCCTTCCCTGCCTTCATAATCTTGTCAGGCTCTTGTTGAAAGAACATATCTATAGGACCTATCTTTTTTGGTTTCTTTGTTTGGAGTTTCAACAAAGAAATAGAAGAACTCGATAGAATGCGCTTTCCCTTTCCAAAATTTAAAGCCACATTTTGCTCCTCTTGTTGCTCTTACTCTTTAGCTACCATATCAAAATGAGGAATGGCATCCATCAAATTCTTTAAGTCCTTCTTTTGTTCCATGAACTTTCTTATTTCCTCTTTTACGTGTTATGGGCATTTGAAACACACTTTTGTATTTCTAAATCCTTCAACTAGGTGTTGCTTGTGTCTTGTTATCCCTCTTTTGGAAATTTTATCACAAAAAACAAATTTCACATCATTTGTATTTTTGGATCAATTAAAAGTGCATAGTTCCAGGCAGGATCCTTCCGAGCACTTGAAACATCAGAATTAGTTGAAGTCGACATTTTTGCAAGCTGAATCAAAAAAGACATAAAACATGCCATTACTTAACAAAGAACAAAATATAGAAACGGGACACATATCATGGTCAGATGTTCCTCCAAATATAGAAACGGGACAGAGCTAATTTTCAAAATTTAAAAACCATTAATTAAACTGAAATTAAATATCATGTCATCTTCAAAACAAATCCATTTATACTATGCAGCCAGACAATTTTTAGATTGCAAACCTATAATCAATCAGCCGCCAGCAGTGGAAGTGAGGAATAACTGCGAAACTCAAAGCCAAACGTAGCGCTAGAACAGAGCGAGACACGGCGGCGGAATAGAACAGAGCCAGACGCAGCGGCGGAATAGAGCCAGATGTGGCAGAACAGAGCCGACAAAATCAAATGTAGCGGAAGTGCAAAACCTAGAGCTAAGCGCAGCGGTGGAGCACAGTCAGACGCGATGGAACAAAGCCAGTAAACCAACAACGACGAAATCCATACGCAGCCCAGAGCTCGACGCGGCGGTGGAACAAGGCTAGATGCGGCGAAACAGAGCTAAAGGCGGCGAAATAGAGCCAGAGGTGGCTGAACACAGCCGACGAAATCAGATGCAGCAAAACCAGATGCAATAGCAGAGATGTTAGGGTTGATGTTCGACACCGGATATGAATTGTTCAAAGAAAACTTTTTTTTTTTTTTAAATAAAGCATGTATTATAATACACGTTTTTGTCTGGCGTAGAGGCGCGCTAGCACTGTGGTCCTGCCTCAGGCGCACGAGATTGAAGCGCACACCATTTTCTGGTAATGGCGCGATCGGCGCGCCATTGCACGCCTTTTACAACACTGGTTTGGTGGGTAGGAAAGTTATTTATATATATATTTAATATATAACATTGATTTAATTATGTGATAATATATAAATTTATAAAGTCAAAAAAAATAAATGTGAGTTAGAAAATTATAAGAATAAGTTTTAATTTGATTATGAATATGTATAATGATTAAAAATTATTAATTAGTTATAAAAAGTTAGAGAGAGAAATTTAAATTTGAATAAAATTTTTATAGGAATAAGCGGGGATGAATAGTGTTTAAAATGAAAATAAACATGGCCAAGATATCTACTAATAATCAGACTAAATTTATATTGTTGGGTTAAAAATTTTTCAACACAAAAGTGAGTTTGTTGATCAGTTTCTCTTAACTCATTTGCATCGGGAATTAAAATGGGAGAAGGTGAAATTATATTTATAAACACTTAATTTATGTTTTGTTGTCGCATTTGGCTACGAAAAAGAGAATTTTCCTCTTGAATTTGTGGCAAGTAATTTGATTTTACCGCATGCACAAATTTTAAATGTATGTAACTTCTAGCAGGTTGATAAGAAAAGGTTACTTCAAGAATTAATTAATTGTGTTTTAAATAAATTAGTGCAACATATGGCTTTTGGTTTTGATGCTTTCTTATATACTTTGCCTTGTGGAATACTTTCGTAGGGAGAAAAAACTTGGCTTTGATGAATTTATTTTTATATAAGATATTCTTCTAATAACCTGTTCGGATAATTAATATATTTTTTGATAATCAAATCAAAGTTTATATGTGTGTGTGTGTGTGTAGATAGATAGATAAAATCAAAGTTATAAAAATTGAAAGGACGCTTCAAAGATCTGTTAGTTATTCTAGATCGTTACTTCATTCTAGCAATTTTATCAATTAATTCTCCGTTCTGAATATGATATCAAAGTGTAACATTTAATTGATCCCTTCGATTTTGAAGCAAATTTTTTTTAAAAAAATCTATATAATTAAATGATATACACCATCTATCACTACTAGAAATCTGGTTAATTGGAACGGCTTTTTAGTCGTTTCAAAAAATCGTTCTTATCTGGCACAAATTTAACATGAATTTTGAATATTTATGATATTATACAAAAAGTCCGTTCCAAATCCATTCCAAATTAGAACAGTCTAATAAATTGTTCCAAGTCCGTTCCAATTTGGAACGGCAATATAAATCCGTTCCAAAACAACACGTTCCATATTTTTTGGAACGTGTTGTTTTGGAACGGAAAAAATACCGTTCCAAAATTATTTCAAATTAAATTTGGAACGGCATTTACAGAGGAGCCGTGCCAAATGGAACGTGTTGTTTTGGAACGAAAAAAATACCGTTCCAAAATTGTTCCAAATTAAATTTGGAACGGCATTTACAGAGGAGCCGTGCCAAAAAGTCAGATTTCTAGCAGTGATATCCTTCGAGAAAGCTTCAAATTGGTTCGATGATGGGTATGTGCCTTAATTGTTACTCCTAGAAACAATTAAGGAAGGGCCCTTCACTCGAAATCACGAGAATTAAAGTGGTACTATTTAAATTTTTAACCCAATCTGAGAAAGGAATCTTTTTCCTACTACCTAGTTGTATCAAAGTGTCTCTAAAATTATACACTACTTATATAAAGCTATATGTGGGGGCGCTTCCCACATTTACCTGAAATTAGTGTCAAAACCTTGTTTTCAAATGTCTTTTCAATTTTGCTATAATTTTTTAGCAAGAGTATTAGTTGAGTATAATGCAGGTTTTAGTGTGTGTGTGTGTGTGAAAGTAACCAGCAAACAAATAATTTATTTATATTTCACGAGCATAACTAAGTTGGCTTATAAGATAATTATTTAATTTACTGAGCCTCAACATGGTATATAAACCATTGTGGTGAAGGTTCCACTTATTTTAGTAAGGGTTGCATATGAGAGGCTTGACATTACGGCAAAAGGCATAAAAATAAAAATAAATTAGATTTTTATTGATTGATAAAAACAAATGTTTTTTAAAAAAGCAGGAAATGAAAGCGAAGCCCAATCACTTATCCCGAATGGCGGTCACAAACTCAAGTAAATGCAACTGCCTCCAACAAAGTGCTTCAAACCAAGTCAGCCATCTAGAAGATAGATTACATGTCCCACAACGATTGGTGCTTGTCATAAGATCATCACCAAGTGGGACCAGTAGAAGCTTCTTACGTCACTTGCCGGGAAATTCCACAAAACGAGTGAGCAAGTCAAAGATTCAAAGTAAGCCGCCTCACGCGTTATTTCGCGGCACAGCCTTTCTGCATCAACTCCAAAGTCCAAGATTATTTTAATCACCCTTCCCTCATGTATCTATAGTCTATATATACCCGAATGGCCACTTCCCATTACAGCGTCAACACATCTCTTGCGCCAAAGAATTTCCCAGCTTCTGATCCATCGGTTGGGTAATTTGAGTGATCAGATCAGCCAGATACATATGGCGGAGAAGGAGCAGACCAACGGCTACGCTCACGGTGACGCGGAGGGGGCGGCAGCCCCCGACGCCAGAGAGCAGCGCAAGAAGAAGCGAACCAAGTGCTTTCTCTACATCGTTCTCTTCGTCATCTTCCAAACCGCCGTCATCCTCGTATTCGTCATGACCATCATGAAGATCAGAACCCCAAAGTTCCGTGTGCGCTCCGCCACCTTCCAGAACCTGAACCTGGGAACCCCGACGAGCCCGTCGTTGACAGGGCGGATGACCGCCGAGCTCAGCGTCAAGAACGCCAACTTCGGGCGGTACAAGTACCAGAACACCGCGGTGGCCTTCTTCTACCGTGGAACGCAGGTGGGCGAGGCTCAAGTGAGCCAATCGCGCGTGGGATGGAGGTCGACGAAGAAGTTCGAAGTGGCGGTGGACTTGAGCTTGGGCGGCGCGCGGGCGAATGCTCAGCTGGCGAATGATTTGAGAGCCGGGAAGGTGCCTCTTACGAGCAAGGCGAGAATGACAGGGAGAGTGGAGCTGATATTCGTGATAAAGAAGAACAGATCGACGGATATGAACTGCACCATAGAAGTCGTGGCGGCGACGCGGCAGCTCGGCGATATTGTCTGCAAATGATTTGCGTTTTTCTCTGACATTTTGAAATGGTTTCGGGGAAGATATTTTTGTGTGATGGTATACTGTAGCCTCTTTTGGCTATGTATTCTGGGATTTATTTCTGCTTTTGTGTGCATTCTTTTTCGCATTGTAATAATTTTTTGTAATATATATATATATATATATATATATATATATACTCAATTAATTTCCAGTTGTGAAATATATTCTTTCTGTCACAATTCAGTTTTGGATAGGTCCAGAGAATAATCTTTGATTAATCTCGAAAGTGTTTTCATTTTAGTGTAAGCAAGGAATTAGTTCAAAAAGGCAATGGAAGTTCTCTTGTATCGGATGCTTCATATAATACCATATGTCATTATTTTAGTAAATAATAAAAAAAAGTATTGATCATTTTTTAGAAGTTTGACACATGTCTTTATACAGGGCTAGGATATGACTTTTAAGTTGCTGTAACAAAGGTCAAATTGGGTGGCCTGGGAAAACTAAGTTTGGAAACTAACAAGTCAAATAAGTCATATTGCAACTCAAACAGGGGTAATAAAGGGAAGTGGCCATTATAGGCCATTACAAGATTATAAAGGGGAGTGGCCATTATAGGCCATTACAAGATTTTGTTTCTGTTTAACCATTATTACGGGGTCCAACCAAATGGAATTTGAATCAATCAATAAAGTAAATATATGGAATTGGATAGACTCTATTGCAGTTAATTACATTTAGTTGGTGTGGCTTGAATGTGTTGTACTAAGAATTAATTAGGCCCAAACCACGTGCATTTCCATTATTGAACAATCCCAGCTACCCTGCTAAGCTTCAAGAGTCCTCACCAAATGCCTAAAATGACGACTTCACTGAACAGGCAAGAGGGCAAAAAAATATAATTCATTGTTCCATTGTTGATAGTTTCTTAAGAATTTATGGAACTAAGCCACTTCTAACCGGCAAGATAGAAAAATACTGATTAATATGTTGTGTTATATGTGCATAAGAAGCATGTTGATGTATACACATATATATATATATATATAGATAGATGGATAGATATATTATTTGATTTCCCGTGTGAGATGCTAAATTTTTAAATTTTAATTATAAAATAATCAAAGGATACAACAGAATAAATAAGATCACTGCCCAATCCGTTTTCATAGCATAAAACATATAAATATAAATTTTAAGGTAGTTGCATAAATGATTACTTAGAAATAAATTCTTTTATTTTTATCTATAATACATAAGCTGATAAAGTTTAAACCTCTAGTTTGTCTAAATGAACAAAGCATAGGCTATGATTTTATAACAAAACTCTAAAAATTCTTTTGTAAAATCTCATAACTCTTGCTCTTGAATAATTTTTTGAAAAAAAATTGAGGATGATTAGAAACTAATTTTCTCTTACTGGTAAATAGTGCCTAAGTGAACAGTATTGTGGATGTCCAGTGTTCATGTGAATAGCGCCCCCCTTAACTATTCCAAATGATTTATTCTTAAGGTACAATCTTATTTATATTATAATTCACATGGCTTGTGAAATAGGTTTCAAGAACTTTCATATGGACTTTAAAATTATCTCAAGTTCATCCATCTTTAATTATGAATCTAATTAATTATTAAAATCCACATAAATTATTTTCTTAAATTTAATTAATCTTATTAATTAAATTAAAAGTTATTATGTTTCCAATTAATAATCTTTATTATTAATAAACATAATAGGTAAAAAATAATTCCCTTATATCTTGTCTCTTTAATTTAATTAATGTCATTAATTAACTTAAAAACTCATAATATTTTTAATCAATAATTTCATCGCTAACAAATAAAGTAAGAAATATTCATTCCAATTTTACAATCAAATTAAATCCTCTACGAGACTTCTTATGCTTCATGGCCATGTCTTCTCAAGCCTTTTGATCCTACTTTGCAATTGTCTCAAGCCAATGTTTTGTTTTTATGTGTATGACTTTTTAAATTTATCCTTAATTGACAATAAATATAACTTGAAAGATATAGGTAGTACCTAACTTGTAGCTCATATCAAATGTGAAGTGAATAAATTATAATGAATCTTCCTAGTCGTGAATACTATGCGCTATAAATCGTTTATCTTATTTTGTATCAATTGAGTAAGAGTCATAAATTTAGTTAAACTCACAAATTCGATCATATGATCAATTGACGTTTCCTCGTGATACTACCTTTTCGATCACATATTATATTGGCTAAAGATTTTTGTCTTATAAAATGTCAGCTACATAGAACAAATGTTTTACTCATTTATAATGAAATAAATCCCTTCTTAAACGTACAAATGCCTCTATACGTACTAGAGTATTGACATTTTAGGTTTCTAACTTTATCATATATCAAGATATATATTAGTTTTTAATGTGTTAATGACTTATTAACTATCATATATACAACATAACTATATTATCTTAAGTTTAAAATTCACACACACTTAATACAATTTTAAAGCAAGACATTAGTAGTATACAGTGAACTTTATATATTTACTCTGTTACTAGAGTCAATATCTCAGTGTTAAATCTTTCAACAACGCATCTCTATATATGTGTTATTAATATTTTATACAAAATGTCACGTCACTCACTGTATGAAATTTATTGCCAAACAACACAATCAATAGCCATATCACCTCTAACTAATCAAACATAGTTAACAACAATGTAAAAATATGTGTGTGTGTGCAGTATTTTATATTTTATAATTTTTTTTCCACAATTATACTGTTTTGTATTAATTATTATGTATTTTTTATTTTAATATGTTATTAATCATAGTTAATCAAAAATTTTAATTTTAATTTTGTTTTTATTTTTATTAACTATACCTGTTATTTGTTAAATTATAAGACAATTAAAGAAAATTAAAACTTGCTCTAAAACTCAAATAACAGATATAATTAATTATAGTTACCAACAATTTTAAATTAATAAACAAATAAATAGAAACTTAATACACATTTATAATATTATATGGTTTAATATAATTTATGTTTATGTATTTATTCAATTTTATAATAATTTATTTTTATGCGTTTAAGTAATTTTTGCTTTTAATTTGTAATGAATTATAGATAATCAAATATTTCAATTCATAATTCCATTTTTTTCTGTTTTTAATTATACAAATAATATTAATTATAATAATATATAAAATATTACACATGCATTTTAAAATTTTGTCCATTTTTTATTTTAAATTATTATTGATTTGTTAGTATTGTATTATAATTAATTAACAGTGCAGTTTAATGAACAATCCATAAAATGATGACACTTGTCATCAGATGTTGCACCAGAAACATTGCTCTTGGCGCAGGATCAACTAGACCTCAGGGGTGTGAGTGTAAAATACACACACATACTATATCTATACTATATTATTATTTTAATAAATATTTTTTATTACACAAAGTGAATTACACAACTACTCTTATTTTAAATAATTTTATTTTTTTTTATCATTTTCTTATTTCTTTGCATTCAACTTAAAATTTATATTTATATGTTCTCTAAAATTTTATTATTTTTCAAATTCTTTAAATATTTCATCATTTTTTATGTCAAATATTTTTTTTGCACAATGCTAAATCACATAATTTTTTTATGATGATTTTTTTATTTTTTATTTTAACTAATTTATTTGTGTTTTCTAACAAATTATTTCTCTTTTTTCAAATTCTCTTGATGTTTCTTTATTTAATCATTTTAAATATTCTTTATACTTTTTAATATTAAATATTTTTATTTTTATTAATAAAATACAATAATTTTATAATTTCACTCCGCACACACGACGGAGTGAGAAACTTTTACTAATATTATTAAAAATTTAAAACTACTTTGATTACACTAAGTAAATTTATATATATACCCTTGTTTAACTTAATCTGTACACTATATATTAAAAGTTTACGACTACTTTGTTGTTTTAAGTAATTTAAATACATCATTTCTTCAACTTAATAGTGGAAATGTTATCTTTTTTGTTTTTTTCTTTTTCTTTTTATTTGTTATGATAACATTTTATACATAAGTATAAAATAATTATTTAAATGAACTGATATATTCTAAAAATAAATTAAACTAAATATTTTTAAATTTTATACTATATAAATTTAAGCACACAGCCACACACAAAAAGTGTGTGTCAAGGTTACTGGTGTATTTATGTTTCAGATGTTGTTTTCGGAGTAACCATGGGATTTTAGCTTATATCTCTACTATATATGCTGCCAAGAAATAATTTTATATGAGTTCACCATCAAATGGTTCCAAAATATAATTTAACGAAAAAATATTACACATTATACGCTTATACATGACCTCTGTCAACTTCATTTTAACTGCTCCAGACCAATATTTCCCTCTATCAACTTTAGTTTTAAATTTCCAAACCCGAATTTCCCTTCCTTTGATTCTCATATATTAGTTTATCAAAGTTGAAACTTCCGAAAAAATGAATATCAGAAAATAGGAAAGTTTGACTTTTCAAAAAACCGTGTCTGGCCATGCTTTTCCTCTTGAACAGAAGCAAACCAACGCTGGACACATCTTTTTTCCTTTCAACTGCAAAACTTCATAAACAGCAACGGTCAAGTTCAACCCAATTAATTAATTAAGCCCTAACTATTGGGACCATTGGTGCCCAACTGCTATACACTTATTGAGCCTAACGACAGAGTCCAACCAATCTTGAAGTATAATAGGCAGTGAGTGTTGGTTAGAAATGAATCAAATTGAAGGGCTTATACATAGGACATCTTTTCCATATTTTTGACCACAGTGTGGCTGATAGTGATACTTTCCTCGTTTACTCAGCGTTGGTTATTAATTTGTGTTTTTGAGTCAACAGTCAGAGTCAGTTTTCCAGAGACAAACCGAGTGAAAATAGAAAAATTAAACTACCCGAGGTCACAGCCATCCCTCTCCCAAAGCAGAAGCATCTGACATTAACAACCAAGCCAACCAGCAATTCTCATAACCAAAAAATCCAAACTCCCAACAAATGTTCCAGTCTTCTTATACGTTTTCATTTAATTTAAATCAAGATTCAGTACTTCCTTTAAAAAAAGTCTTAAAGATCACAGACGCCTTCTTACGTACTTCCTTGAACCAACCAAAACTTCCACAAAAGCCATCAACTTATTACATTTTTGTTCCCATATATTTGGCCTAACCTCAACAAGGGTTTCTCAGTTCATTTCTTTTGCTTGAATTATTAATGGCTGGCGACGGCGAGCAGCAATCCTCATACCCACTCGCCCCAGCCACTGGCCACGTACGAAGCCACACCGAGGCCGCAGCTCCCGTCGCTGCGGATCCCCGCAAAAGGAAACGCGCGAAATGTTGGCTCTACGTCCTCGTCTTCGCACTCTTCCAAACAGGGATCATAGTGCTGTTCGCCCTGACGGTGATGCAGACCAGAACCCCCAAGTTCCGCCTGCGCTCCGCCACGTTTGCCAGCTTCGACGTCGGGACGCGGACGAACCCTTATCTCAACGTGACTATGAGGGCCCAGCTCGGCGTGAAGAACGCGAACTTCGGCCGCTTCAAGTTCGGAAACACCTACGTGTATTTCTTCCACGGGGAGACGCAGGTGGCTCGGGTACTGGTGCAGAGGGGGAGAGCCAACTGGCGGTCGACCAAGAAATTCGACGCGGCAGTGGATATGAGCGTTGTGCCTCCCGCGGGAGGGAATTTTGGGCTGGCGAGCGACTTGGCAGCCGGGGTCGTGCCGATCAGGAGCCAGGCAGAAATGAGGGGCAATGTGAGGCAGGCGATGGTGTTCGAGAAGAAGAGGACGGCTGAGATGAATTGCACCATGGAAATTGTGACCGCAACACGACAGCTCCAGAATGTAGTGTGCAACTGATGGTTCTATTGTCGTTTCAAGATCCATTCGCGTTCATTAACGTTTGAGGGATGTTTTGGTGATACACGTGTAAGGTTCTCGTCGATGGGCACCTTTTTTTTATTTTGTTCTTATGTCTTTTTTTTCACAGGCTTTAGTTCCTCTGTTTTTTTTTTCAATGGATATTTCCCGCACTGTAATAAATATTTGATTAGTAATCAGTCTTCAATGCATTGAGTAGATTATATCCAACCATTTAAGATATTGTTGGAAAATAAGTATGTATTTTAAAATTTACGTTCTTATTCTACGTGGAAAATCAAAACATATATAAATTTCAACCACCTTATATTAACTTGTATTTTGTAACCGCGTGCTTGTAATAATTCAAATAATATTGTAGACTCGTAAATAGGGTCAATTAGAATAATTTAAACACGGCCTGCACTGCACCAAACCAAACAGTTTGTAGTGAATTTTAAAATTTTAATAAAATCGCACCACAAAACGCAATTTGGTGTTGATTTTGAATTCAAAAAACCACACCGAAACTACATTGTTCACTGTATAAAATATAAATAAAAATAAATATTTATGTTAAATAGAAGATAGTTGCGTATTGATTTTTATTTAGAACTTTAAATATTTTAAATTAATACATTTATCTTTTAAACAAAAAATATTTTTGCATACAATGTAGACCCCTTAAATTCTATTGAATTATATGATTAATTATCATCACCTTTACAATAAAAATAAATATATTTTGAAGGTAAATTTTAAATATGAGTTAAACTTTTTAAAAAAATTATTAAATTTTAAAATTATTAATAGAAGGTACAAAAATATTAAAAATTAAAATCATTGTTGCAAATGCCATTGCCACAATGTATAGACAATATAAAATATATTTTTTAATTGATCTTAATATTTCATTTGTTTTATCAAAAAATTATTGACCACTAATTATATTAATGATTTATATATTTTATATATTTTAACATTTGTACTCAATCTATACTTCTATATGATTCTTAGTTCTCAGTGCACCCGAACAGATCAAAACAAGATTTTATTCTTCAAACATAAAGATTTAGTCTTCCATCATTATTTAATTTAAACTAATTACATATATATGTAAAACAATTGCTTTATTGTTTTTTTTATTAAATTAGTTATTTGAATGTAAAATATTAGTATAATTATTTATTAAAGCTTAGATACCGATGTAGAACATTAATACTTATATAGTGTATGTGAACTTCGTATCTCTATTTATAATTATTTTTCTTATCTTTCTTTTTTTCCTCATTATTCTTAAACTATTCCTTTTCTTTTGCAGAATTAGTGATGTATGTGCTTGCTACATTTCAGTTTCCTGTGATATATTGTAACTAGGTTAGCAAAATAAAGAGGAGAAATATTTTTGCTGATAATAAAACTCTATTTTTATATTATATTATTTTTCAACTTATACTTTTTTGTAAGATGCATCCAATTTTTGTTTATTAAGATTAAATTGATATTTGTCTTATTAAAAGTGCATATGAATGGTACATTTGACATATTTGAATTTATTTTTACATATTATACACCAATTAGTATTGAAATATAACTTATTCATATATAGCAACCGCACCAAACCGTTCAAATCTGAGCTTTGGTTATGGTTTTCGTTTTTAAAACACAACTTTGATTTTTTATTAGAAAAAATTGTATATGACAATTCGATTTAAATTTTATCGAAAAAAAAAAAAAAAGACGAAACCCCACAGCCGTGGAGAAGAAAGTGGTTGAGCCATTCTAATTCAAATTGGTGAATTCCCCAAAAGCTCGATTTTAATTGGATTCATTATGAAAACGTGTTTATTTAATGTATCAACATGCAACAATCTAATTGTTAATGCCCACTTTAATACGACCCAAGCAACTCACGACTCCTACATTCGACAAAACAAGTACTACAAGAAAGGAGGAAAAAGATGCAGCCTTATCCAGTCTACGTAAATAATATTTAGTACTTGGGGATATGAGTTCAAAATAACTGACCAATGGTATGAGAATAGTAAACATTATTGGGTGTAATGAAACTTGATTTTGAAAAATGTGAATGGCAAACTCATAAAAAAAAATCAAGAATTTTTACTTGTTTGTAGAGAAGGATGAGTGCCCTCTCTCTCTCTCGCTCTCTCTAATTATAGAGTTTTTAGTTAATTAAGATTACATTTGGATGGAAAGATTTAAAGGATAGATTTTAAATTTATAATAATGAATCAATTCTACTTGTTTAGATTATTGAAAATTTTAAACGCAATTGTACTCGTTTTATTTTAAATTTATTCAAAAAATTTCTATAATTCGACCATTTCAAACATTTTGTTGTAGTTGTTTGAATCCACAATTTTTGTCATAGGTCAAAAATCCACAATTGTGCTTGTTTGAATCAAATCCTCCAAAATTTCAACCTACACAATTGTTAAAAATTTGGATGAGCGTGTATTTCTAATTCTTAACATTTTATTTTAAACTGTATTTTTTAACACTTGTATAGTATTCGAAAAATTCTTTAATTTTAAAGTTATTCCAATTTTGTTTTTTTTATCAAATTCTTCTTTAAATGCAATTCACTCTAATCTGAATAGGCCTAAGAGACCATTAATGTACTACTTTATATGTCGGCACTTATTCGTGGGCCCTGTCTGAAAACCGTACGTCATTGGCCAATTGTCAAAGTAGCTAAAATTCATGAAACGTGAGACTGGAACCGATCCTTGAGTCTAATCCCCCTGGCCTAATTTAATAACTTGCGGCCACTGTCAGTATCAGTGCTGAAAACTATTAATTAAATAAATAATGATTTCTTACAATGACTGTGAGGTTTATTGAATTTCAATCATATTTATGAACATGTTTTAGGCCAAAAGGGGGGAAAAATATATTTATAATCAAGAATTTTCCACAAAATTCGGTACAATGGAGTGCATTGAAAAGTCTAGGAAAACGATCTCCACCTAAGATATTTCGACCCCATATAGTCCTGATGTGGCCCTTCACCTAAATTTTCCAAATAGAAGCATCTAATTCTTATTTTTATAATTGTATATTCGTTAGAGCATTCTCATGCCACATCAGAAGTCAAAATAAATATCAATCTCTAACTGGATCTGGCGAAATGTCAGTCTAAAGTTGTCTGAAATTTTTGGCCCTCCGCGTGACTGCACGACCACAATGTACCCACCAGCACGCAACAACATTAGTGGAATTATACATCTGTTTTCCTCGGTAAATGGGCTGACCCAAGACTAAAGAAGAAAAACCTTATGGCTCTTTGAAGACATGCACGATTATATATTTAGCCTGGCCCAAAATATGTCCCATGTCTCATTGTAAGCGGGCATGACCCATTCATTACAAAGCACTAAAAAGGAGTTGCAATTAACATAACATTTGGTTCGCAATTTGAAATTAAATTCCAATTCAAAATTAATCACGTTAGATTTGAAATGAAATCATTCAATTCAATACATTTGTTTAGTTCAATAAATGTAATATGTATCGTTACCATAATTAATATTTGATTCATTGGCACTTTCAAAATTTTCAATTTTAATCTTAACGTGTATAGAAAGTTAAAAAAAATAAACATTGCATGTATAAATTATTTATAAATTTTATATTTTCCTTAATTATAGTATATCACAAAATTTTAACATTTTAAATAATAAACATAAAATTGTTCAGAATCAAATAAATTTAGAAAATAAAGATAAATGTCTTAAATAAGTTATGAGATATTGAGAATCAAACTCGAGTTTTGTCTAGAATCCTCCATTACCTTGTTTGAGATTTGGTGAATCCTAAGTCTTTTTATATAAATCCCGAATATCAATTCTCGTAGTGATACAATCAACGATTGTGAGAATCATTTCCATTTTTAAAAGCAAAATCTTTTTACACCCAAGTTCTATCTGACAAGTACACTTCAGCAATACATTCCCATCGAATCAGTATCTTTCACATCCTCTTACCAGTCTTAAGTCACTGCGCGACTTATGTAATTTGTATTTGCTATTTTCCTTTAAAAAATTAAAAAGAAAAAAGAAAAAAAAAATGCTATTCGGGCCATTCTAGTCACGATAAATAAACCTATGGAGGTAACACTTTTATGAATCCAACACCAAATTAACAAGTTTTAGTTGAGTTTTTATAAATTTGAGTCGAAATTAGATTGAAACAAATTTACTTTAAGAATAAATGTATCTGACAATTTGTATACAATACTTATATTTCAATTTAATCTACTAACTTGTAACTCAAATTATATGTTACTTGTAAACTACAATTTTTAATACTGTTTGAACTTAACATGAAATTAATGAATTTAGATTAATCTTTCACAAGACTCAAAATGTCGTTGAACTCAATTATTCCAAAAATGAACGTCATGTTTGGATGATCATTTATTTAAAATGCCTATCTCTCAACCGCGACTTTTTAACCCACGGCCAACGTATCAAAATACATACATCGCTGAAGACCTTTGTCAATATAGCTATCTTTTTATGAGTTCCTATTACAACGCGATGTAGTATTGGCTCATCATGAAATCCATTGCATAATGCATGTAAAACCTAGATCTTTCTTTTTCCTTAGATATGTTTTGAAGATTATTTGGTTTCCCAAATGTAACGAAAAAAGGTCAACAAGGGTTTCACAGCCATGTTAGCTGGGTTTAACATCAAAAGCTGAGATACATTGAACTGGGCTGGAAGAAATTCTCAATTTCTTTAAGCTTCCTTGACAAGTTCAGGAAAAACTAATTAAAATAAATATTGGGAGATGGACCACATGAATTAATCTGTCCTAAGCTACTCCGTTAAGGAAGGGTGAGACATGGAATTTGGGGGACAGAATACATGCAGAAAGACACAGCAAAACCTATGGTTCTTATATGTCGTCGAGGGTTCTGTTTCCTAGTCTGTTTGTCCTCATGCATGGTATCACTATCTTAATTATTGACAAACCACTCTAATAATTGTTTGTGTCTCCTATTTATATCATCATTAATTATTACCAAATTAATTAATTAATTAATTATCTAACACTTTCTGTTTAGCATTGGAAGCAGACATTTAGGTTTTAACCCCAAGACTATGTTAATCAGAACCGGCACTATTTTTGTTATAATCAATCACTTCATGTGATGCCACATGAAGTGATTTACAGTGTGATTAGAAATATCGGGGTTCTGTAAACTTTATTTAATCAGGTAACAGCTAGAATACTTGTACTATAGTATTAAGAGTTTTGAGGCTACTTTGATTACTGTTACTCTTAATTAGTAAATCTGCATCATCATAAAATATAAATCCTAGCATACCATTATATTTTTTCTACGCTATATTTATAATAGATGATTATCGATAAAAGATTTTTCACACAATATGAAAATATACAATTATATTATTTTTATCATTTTCTTTTTCTTTTACTTTTTTAACTTCTTATTTTTATATGTGTTCTATCTCAAAATTTCTCTTTTATTAATATTTTATCACTCTTGTTTGTAATTTAAATATTATTATACTTTTAATTCTAAATAATAATATTACAATTATTTAAATTAATTTTATGATATATAAATAAATTTGAATGCATGTACAATGTGTTTGCTAATATTGATTTAGCATTACTGGAAAGTTTTTTCACACCACTAATCTAAACATTTTTCAAAGTTCTATATTATTAAGAGTTTGAGCTACTTTAATTACACTGGTAAATTTACATATAGACCCCTCTCCAATTCAATCTATATTATTTATATTATATTATTAAGTGAATAAGGTTTTTTTTTTGTTGCGTGATTTAAAATTACATAATTACTCTTATTTTAAATTCTTATATTTCTTCAATATTTTTTCTATCTTTTCTTTTAATTTATTATTTTACTTTATGTTTATTCTCAAATTTCCTCTCTTTTCAAAATTTTTTGATCTTTTGTTATTTTATAATTGTAAATATTTTTTATATTTAAAAAAATAATTTTATTATTTATAAACAAAGTTGTATACTTTAAATTTACAGAGCATGCAATTTTTTACTAGTTTTGTAAGGAATTCCAATTTTGACTGGGAAAAAATATTATTTGTATTTTTCCAGATCTTCTTTATTATAATGAGGACCAGAGTCTTATAAACTAAAACCAAGTTTAAACAGTTAATAGTCCGTGATTGTCTAATCTAAGCTAAATTAGCCCGTGATTAAGAAAATCCAAGTCCGATGCAAATCATGTGCTTCTGTCGGAATCTAAACCGATAACAATATACATATATTGCTTAATTGTACGTGAAATGATAAGAATATGATATTTAAAAAAGAAAATGATGTTCTATGTGATGAAGTGGCAATTACATATCAACAGTGGGAGCAGTGAGTATCTATTGCGCCTTGAAGGAAGAAATAATGCCCGTGCATGGTAGCTTTATGTTGATTTCTCCAATATTCTCGACCATCAACACCGGTGCACTGAATCCATCAAATTACCCTAATTCATTCTGCATATTCTATCCACTTTTTCTGCTTCTATTCATTTAATTTACTTGTAATTCGTTATAAAGTATCAACAAATGTCTCTTTACTTATGCAAAATGAGGGTTCGTACATAGACAAATCAGTTTTGGCATCAAACCATCAAACAATTTAGTAGATTGGTGGTTGCTTTTGGTTTTGAAATTCAATTGTTCATTCCTTTTCTCTCTCTGTTGCGAAGACATGCAACCAACGTCTTTAAAAAGAATTTTTTGTCCATGTGATAGTGACCTTAAAAATTGGCTTTTATTGGATCCGTGTGTTCAAGCTCAACCACAAGTTTTAATTAAACCGGTTGATTCTAATGGCAAAATCCCATCAAATTGCATCTAATGGCGGAACCCAATAAAATTGGGATTGATTTGACCTATTGGTTTTGACGTCAAAACTTAATCAAATTGGGCTACTTAACTTGTAAGGTTCGAAGATAAGACCCAATTAAATTTGAGGCAACCTTTTATCACACACACATAATACATACATGGTTTGACACAATATTTCAACCAAAACCTTAGAAGCTAGGTTTATGAATCACTTCTACTTATGTACAATTCATTTTCTCAAACACGGGATATTTAACTCACACTTGCCTCAACAACTTTAACAACATTAATTCTCGGGCGCCTAGCTAATCTGATCATTTGGAGTAGGAAATTGGTGCATGCAAAGGGTATGTTATGTTCACCATTTTTCACTATTCATTCCCATTAAAAATTTTACAAAACAGACATTTTACCTTACAAATTTTATTTAAATTCAAATTTCTTCCTCTCACACTTTGTATAACTAACTAATTATTTTTTAATTATTATACTTATTTACAGTTAAATCAATACCTATCTCTATCTCTATAGTTTTTCTACTCCTGTTCATATATTTCAATATCCTATAAACTTAAAATAATCACATCATTCAATTATCATTATTTATTAAATTATATAAAAATATTTTTTTTACCCTCTCAAATCTTATAAATCAAATATAACTTTCATCCCCTCTAAAATACTTAAATTTTCCTTCTCCATCCAAATTTGGAAACAAACGTAGCCAAAGGGTTTTAGTGACCAAGTCGCCGGCTAGCACACAAAAAATCAAACCACCAATTGCTTCCGTAAGAAATCGGTTTGAAAATGATTACATATGCCCTAGGATTAACCAACACATCTCCTTGTGTTCGAGAGACAAAGGGAAATGCAAAACCCCAATATAACCTTAAAAGAATTGTTAAAGTACAAATCGTAGGAGATTTTCCAGGAAAAAGGACTACATGTGGGGACAACTTAATTTGATGCAAAAGAGCATTAAGAAAAAACCAAGCTATGAAGTTTCAAACATATCCTACTCTCCCTAATTGCCTTCGAAACACATGACATTATTCGTGTAAAACAAATATAAGTCAAGAAATGTAATGAGTGTGTTCCCAACACAAATGCTTGAGTTTCGTTTTCAATTTTGACATTATGATAACGTAGTACCCAAATGAGACTACATTGTTACCATCCATAGGACTGAATACGTTAGGACATGGAAAATAGGTAGGACATGAGTATTCATTGCAGGGTTCCCTCTCGTAACAAATAATGGAGCAATTTCTTGTTACTTTTCCAGGTGCATGCTATTGGGCCAATTAGATGACACGAGAAATATTGTTTCCAAATTCTACATTGTTCATAACTATTCAAAAATTTTACAAATCAATCAAAAATTTCCTTCACTTATCTTTTATAACTAAATAATAATATTTCAATTATTATACTTATTAATAATCAAATCATCATTTATCTCAATAATTTTTTTATTGACATTCATTTTTTATTATCCTATAATATATACACTATGACATTATTCAATTGTTATTAAATATTATATATATATATATATATAATTTCTTTACCTACTCAAATCTTACAAATCAAAAATAATTTTCTTCACAACTCAAATTACCCAAATTTTCATCTCCATCTTAATTGAAAAACAAACACAGCCATGAGATCTTTTGTGAAAGATGACTAAAGCTTTGTTTGTTTTTAAATTTTAGTATATGTTTAAAGATATTGTTTAACTCAAACATTGTATAAAAGTAAGATAAAAAAAGAGAGAGAAAATTTAAATAATGTAATAATTAAGTGTGTATTTTTTAATTTTATAATTTGAAAACAAACATAGATACTATGATTGAACTCAAAAATTCAAACATTAATTGTGAGATTTGAATTTCAACAGTGGCCTAGCAAACTCCTTAGAAGGGCAATCGCCATATTGACACTAGGAAGAAATTCACTTCTTACCACCAGATGACTAAGGCTATGCATGGTTTCAATTTAATTATTATTTACTCTCCCTAAAAATTTTTACAGAAAAAGTATCTTATAAATTTTATTTAAATTTATATTTAAAATTTCCTTTTTTTATTTTTTATATTTAATTAATTAGTTTTCAATCATTATAATTATTTACAATCAAATCCATACTATTCTTTATAATTTTTCTACTCACATTTATATATTTTAATATATTTTAAACCTTTATAACATCACATCATCTAATTATTATTACATATTTAATATGTAAAATTTAGAATTTTCCTTCTTTTATAATTTAATACTAATATAATTTTTATTCCCTTTCAAATGACTCAAATTTTCTTCTCATTCTAATTAGGAAACAAGGGAAAGACAAACCGCAAATTATTCCCCATTTCCTCTCTTCCTGGGTTTCCAGGTCATCTATCTTCTCGGCGCAAATTGCTTGTAAATTGTTGGCTGGGGATTCAGTAGACCACGTCCACGTAATCTACCTCAACAATACTTCCACCGACCATTATCCTCCCAATTTTTATTAACTTCTAATAAAAAAATGTTCAATAACAAGGACAATGTCTATTTTGATTTTTGAACATGTATTTTTAAATATATTTTTTAAAAAAATTATGTAAAAATTAAAAAAAATAAAATAAATTTTAAATTATATAACATTGCCAATATTTTTTTCCACATGTCAATTAATACTCATATCCTTGTTCTTTCCTGTAAAAAAAATTATCACACACGTACAAAACATGAAAACACCCTGTTTCAAGGTAAAAGCGGCATAAAGACAAAACAAACCTGTCTGCTCGATGCTAAATCCGGTGGGATACAATAGGTGCGGCAGATGTTGTCATGTGGCAAGACTTTAACCAATTACATTATTTATTTATTTTTTACTTTTAAATATAAAAATGTGTTAAATAAATTAAAAAATAATGTAGGATTAAAATTTAGTTCCTAATAATTTTGTTTTTACACAAAAAAAAAAATCCTACATAAATTAAGCATATATGTATGTACAAATAAAATATTTAACATCAATTTTTTTAATATAGTTGAAAACTTAAGTACGTGTGAATTTATTTATTTCAAAAATGTTAAATATTTTTACATTTTATTTTATTTTATTTCTAATCATTTGTAATTTTTATTTTATCTTATGTTTCATTCAATTGTTGATTTGATGTGTTATTAAATTTTAGAAAAATAACTAATTGATAGTTTGAGATTTTGCCGTATGTAAAAGTGTTACACGGTAAAATTTACAGCACCCGATGTACCATAACAGGTTGAGAATACCGCACAAACCGCAATCAAACCCCTAACACCATTGATAAAGTGTGATTTTCCCCAAAAAGAATGAAAAAGCTCTCATTTTTGCAAATTTTTTTACCCCCTTTACAGTCTTTTGACTTTGGTTCTTTATCCCTTTTGTTTCCCATGTCGTATGCCACTTTATTTTTGTTAAAGCACTTCTTTTCTCCTTCAAATAAAAAACCCTCTCTTTTGGAGAATCGAAAGAGCAACGAATCAGAGCCGTTGGTGTCATCGAGTCAAAGCTTTAAAATACAGTGTCGGAGGCTCTGTCTGACAGAGTCTGAACCGCTCTTACGGGCAAAGGCGTGCCCCGTCTGGTATAACCCACGCCCCAATGCCCCCGCAGGCGACCCCTCTGGATTTTTATACACGTAAAAGGGGTCTGCAAGGCAAATGGAGATGATTCTATCTCGTGAAAATGTATATCGGACATGTTTGGTAGAGTGGTTTTTGTTAGAGATGATTAGTGTGTTTGGTAAGAGTCATGTTGAGATGATTGTGTGCTCAGAATGAAACTTTGAATGAGATGAATAATATGATTTATTTAAATGTATGCATGTATGAAATATACAATGATTATTAAATAACTTTAACAGTATACAGGAATAATGATTAAGTTTTTAAATATACATAAATATGACTGTATGTGTGATATATATAAATATTGATTTGATTATTAATAGGTGTCATCCTTGAATTATACTTAATAAGTTGCATAAATAAGAGAGAAAAATTGAATTTAAATTTAAATAAAAATTTTGTTGAATAATATGTTTGATAGTACGATATTTGAAATATTGTTTTAAAATTGAGAGTTAGCTTCCGAGCATAACTTAAGATTGTGTTAAATATCATAATTTTAATATTTAATTGATTATTTTTTATTTTTAATATAAAATTGTAACATTTATTATAATTTTAATGGACGTGATGAAATTCTGTGGTCTTTGTGCATACGCACCACTTACTTTAAATGATGACATGTATATTCATATTGTTAAAATAATCAATTATATTTTATCGTGTAACAGATAATGAACCTAGATAATGACATCTATCATCTTTTCAAGCGAGTTTGGGAGTCCCTTTTCAAACCTCACAAAATTTATTAAATCTTGTATAGTAAAATATACCACTCAAAGATTTTATCAAAGTTCAAATTTATATTTTCTTTCTTTTACACATATTACTTTTTTTTAATCATTATATATATCAATAAAGAGATCGATATTTATATTTACACACACATAGATTCATATTTATATATATTTACACTCTAAAATTAATTATTATCCTTAAATAATATTACAATATCCAATCATTATTATATATTTTATATATAAATAAATACATAAATTCAAATAAATAATATTATTTATCACATTAAATTCTTTCTTTTTAATATTTTATTCATTTTAACATAATTCTTAATCAGACATCGTTTCTCGGCACAACCCCTCTGTCAAACATAGCCATTGTGTAATTTCATATACTACTCAGAAGCAAGAACTGAAAAGCTAACCTTCACAAAATTCCTTTTCTTTTTCTTTTTGGCTCGCTTTCTTTCTGGAAGTTTCTTGTCAACATCCTAATGTGTTCTTTTACCAGAATTATTCCTTTTTGGCATCTCCATCAGATTACTTCTCTTGTTCAATCATTTTCCATAATACATTCTTAGCACATTTTGAAATTGATTCTTTTATTTGTTTAGGATTGAAGATTAGAAATTGGTCAGATGGTCAAGATTTCAGATCTGCTGTACGATGTTTGTGATCTATATTGGCTGTTTTAAAATTTTAATCATATCTGTTTATTTCTATCGATAGCATAATTAATTTAACATCTAAAGGGATAACTGCAATTAGATTGAGCTAATATGAATTCCACGGGAAAACTTATTTCAATTTTTTTTTATAAAGTAAAATTAAAAAACATAAATTAGCACAAAAAATAAATCAAGATAGTTTTTACACAAAGACGAAGTTTTGCAATAGTTAAATATATTTAATGTTTTAAATGTAATAGCTAATAATTTATATGGGTTCATGAGATTACAAATATAAGACAATATTCTTAAATAATAATAAAAATTTAGACATAAAAATCATCATAAATTTAAATTTTTACTGCTTACTCGTCTAATATTTGAGACTACATTTAAGTTTGTTTATAAAAAGAATTTGACACTAAATCAGAGATGGCTCACTCGACGCAATAATAGATATATAAAAAAAAATTGGCTAAGATTTGCCTCCATTAAAAAAAAAAAAACACTTTATTTCTAAACTTTTTTAAAAATTTTCATTTTTATTTCTTACTTTTACATAATTAAAAAAACACTAAAATACGCACACATAAAAATTAAAACAAAGATAGCCTTAATTTCAGTGCATAAATCAAATATCATTAACTTTCTAGTCGAAAATTAAAATTGAGATGTTAATTAACATGTTATTATACAGCATAATTGTCATTGTCAATATATAGTTACGCACGCACCAAATGCCAATGTACGTGACACAGCAAAATTTTCAAATTCAACAAAATTCTTTTTACAAACAGTCCTTTTCTAGAATATATTTTGTCCAAAACCTTTTGGTTTGGTGTTATGTGTACTAAAGTGGCCCAATAGCCAGTTTAGAGTCACTCCACGCAATAGTGCTATACTCCTATTTTCAAAAAGCTGAGCTCTCTCAGACAGTATTCTACACAATTACTATTTTACCCATCACCTGTCTCTGGCCCTAACACTGTGTTTGGCATCTTCTCTTTTTTATCTAGTTTTTCACCCTACTCCTCTGTCCCACTCGCATCTTTTTTTGTCTCACTTGGTACACGACGTTGCCAAGCTCTCTATATTAGCCTCCACCGCACCACCAGTCTCTCTGCATCCCAAGCACTCCTCAGTCTTCACCCCTCTGATACATTTTCCCTCTCTCTCTCTCTCTCTCTCTAATGGAAGCTCTCGGTGTTCTCAAATGGTGGCGAAATGCGGCCGCCGGAGCCGATGTCTGCTCCGAAGTGAGTGAGGTGCGCAGTGCGGCGTTCGGCACCGACGACGATGAAACTGACGACGAAGGCTCGTTCTTCGATTTGGTTTTCAAGTCCCCCGACCGCGGAGCCGTTAAAGGAGGCGACGAGGTTGAGAAGAAGGATGTTCGGTTCGGCGAATCTCCGAGAGATGTTTTTCGGGGCAAACATGATTCTTCCAATTCTAAGCCTATGTCGCCGGTTAGTATCTTGACTCCGAAATTTAAGGTATTCATGTTAGGTTTCAAAAAATCGCCGAAATGCGAGAAAGCTGATGAGTCCAAGGGCGAGCAGAAGGCGAGTCCGTTGAATCAGTTCTTGAAATCGTCGAAACTCGACCGAAGCAATCGTTTCTCTGAGAAATGTAGAGTGGCGGAAATGCCGGTCGCTCCGGCTTTCGCTCGAGATAACAGCTTGAGGAGCAAAATGCTGAAAGAAAGCTCAGACTACAGAACTTCTTCTCACGTGCTTCCCTCGGAGAAGTCCGTTATGAAGTATCTGAAGCTGATTAAACCTTTTTACGTTAAGGCTTCGAAAAAGACGAAGATAACGAATTCCGTGACGCCGTCGTCTTCTCCGGTGACGGTGCCTGTGAATCTTTCTCCGAGGAAGTTCTCCGAGGGGAGTCGTGTGGGGAGCTTTAAGATCGTGACCAGAAATTTAGGGAAGAGCCGAGCGGCGGTGGCGATAGATCTGCCGTCTGTCCGCCGCAGAGACGATTCGTTGCTGGAGCAACATGATGGAATCCAAGGCGCCATTCTTCACTGCAAAAGATCCTTCAATTCTTCTTCCCAGGGTACAAGATTCACACTTCTCTTCCCCATCGATGCGTTCAAACATTTTGCACTTTCGCTGTATTATATTAACCAGATTCAAAAGTCAATTTTTAAATTTCCTTATTTTCCTATGGATGAATTTCAGAATTATCGCAATTATTCCGATCCGCAAGCGACCCTTCGCACGAGAACCTGAGAGTTCCAGTGAGAAATTCGTGCGAGGAGCAAAAACGATGCAGCATTTGAAACACAGCGGGAAAAAATGGAGCAGCGGGAGTGTGAGTGAAGAACCGAGATGCTTGCGTGCGCATGACGTCATAATATCCAGAGCCATAATGATGGTAGAATTTAAATTTTAATTTGTGGAGCGTCTTTTTGTAAAAAATCTGAAAATAGGGGCTGTGGGCATTCTGAGTGCCCAATGAGTAGAAGCTAGTTTTCTTCTGTAAAAAGTAACTAATGGTTTGAAGGAAGCGCATCCAATCTGCCATTTTAAAGAGTGAGAAAAAAAAAAAAGGGAAATGATTAAAGATATTTCGTGCACATGAATTTTCATTTACGTTTTGGTGTACAATAACTTGGAATGTGTAAGTTGGGATGTTCTACTTCAAACCAAAGTCATGGGTTCATGATCATTTCCATTTGTGGATTTCAATGATATAGTTTCACTGCTTATTAGGCCATAAAGTGGCCTTAGAGCAAATCTCGTGTATCTTCTACCAAATTTTCATGTTAGCATTTTGCAAATGTTGGTTCTTTTGCATTTATTTTTATTTTCCATGCTATTCAATTTTGAGTAGGAAACTCAATAAATGAAATAGATCAAATAAAACAGAACCCTTATCTACTACGCTTATTATTTAATTATACGCACTAAAACTTACTCACGTACAATACAATTTGGATCTAATCGAAGACAAGATTCTATTCAGACAAGATTCTCCTCGGTTTGTACGACAGGGGTTGCAAGATGATGGGAACAGAGACAAATGTCCCAAGTATCTCTCTCTCTCTATAGAAAAAATTAATAGTTCAGGTCACACACTTCCATGAACCATTCTCTCTTGGGAGAGTTTCCTTACATGTACTTAGGATAGTAAAATGACGTGGGTTTTCTTTGTCAAAACTGGTTTGGTTGTTGATGTGTCTTTGCTTTTGGAAGTTGGAAGTGCCTGGTATCAAATTATTAACATGTTCAGCTCCATTTTAACGTGTACGAGACAGAGGTGGTGAAGTGCAAACCCCTTGTCCAAATGACAAAAAAATGCCTTTGGTGGTTGTCTCATCACGCCCCAAAATGATGTGATCAAAGAGAAAATTGCTTATGAAGCAACCAAAATGTAGTTAAAGTGGCATAATCAAATCAAAGATCGTTACATTGCGGACCATTCACGTCATGGGGAGAGTCCACCCAAGGTTCCATCCTAATCTGTAGGTCATCAAACCAAAGTAGAACATGTGAAAGAGTATGAGTAACCACACCGATGCTTGTTTGTCATTTTATGACTGTTCATTACCATTTAAAATTTTATAAACTAAACATTTTACTATACAAATTTTGTTCAAAATTAAATTTAAATTTTTTTATCTCTTATCTTTTATAATTAATTAATAATTTTTCAATTATTATACTTATTTAAAATTAAACCAACATCTATCTCTATAATTTTTCTACTCACATTCATTTTTTATTACTCTATAAACCTATAAAATCTCACATCATTCAATCATTATTATATATTAAATATATATATAAATAATTTTTCTATACACTCAAATCTCACATATCAAATATAATTTTCTCTCACTCAAATCACCCAAACTTTCATCACGATACTAATTCGAGAACAAACATAGCCTGTACATTTTAAATATCATTATTAAAATCTATTTTTAAGTCAACTACCTGAACAAATGTTGGCTAGAATATTGCGTTTCAGATTGATAGAATTGTTGTGTCTAATTTTATTGGACGGTGTAAATTTACAATATTATATTTAATTAATAAATTTGTACAATTATGTTTAATTAACAAGATCAAATGCACTCAAAAAAATTAATAATATGTTGTTACTTTTTTCTTCATTATTTAACTAGACTCACCATATCGTATATCTATAATATGGTGGCTAATGCCCATTCTTTGGTTGCAAAATGTGCAATGCCAAAAATATTATTATGAAAAAAATTATATTAGAACATTAAAATACGAGTAAATAATAATTTTATGATAATAATTTCTCCATAAATTCTATCATTTTCACTCAAATAATTTTTTCATTTGTTCTTTCCACGATTTCTCCACTTTCACAATTACTTTTTTATTTCTCTCAAATTGTTTCTCAACTAACAAAAGTTCTCCATTCTATCTTATCTCAATTTCTTCTTCAATTTCTATTTATTTACCTCAAATATCAAACTGCAAACTTTTGATTGGATAAAAATTAAGGTTATAAAAATATAATAAATCCCATCTCATAAAAAAAAAAAAAAAACTACTAAATTGTAAAATCCTCTGTCTTATCCTTTTCTATTTACACACATCATGTTTGCTCCTGTCACTAGTTATATTATTAAGAATTCAAGGCTAAGTTGGTTTCAAAAAAAAAGGTTGTGCGTATACCTTTCCTCAAATTAATAAGGGAAAGATTATAAATTTTTTTATTTAAATTTATGTTTTTAAATTTAATATTTTTATGTATAAGTATAAATTAGATATTTAAATTAAATAATATATTTTACAAATGGATTAATTTAAATAGTAGTTTTTAATTTTATATTATATAAATTTAAGCACACATATATATAGTGTGTGACATAATTACTGATATAATAGTGAATGCAGCAAGACAAAAAAACTGAGTGCATATAAATAAATACAATAAAATAGAGTCTAAAAAAATTGGTTATCAAGGTTGGCAGCACATAACGCATTCCGCATTTGTTGGCATTTGAGCCTTCCGTTCTCTTCACACTCCTAATGAATCTCTGCCTTCGCCCCATTTGCATTTCCCCTATGTCTCATCTCCTTAAATTGCCCAATTGCTACAAAACGATTTCTTAATAAATCAAAACCTCAACTAGTAAATAAATGAAATAGCATTTAATATTTTCATAAAAACTTAATAGCATATCCCAAATAGCATTCAAGGAAATTATCTTAATAAATCAAAATCGCTGCAATGAATGGAAGGCATTTCATATTCCCATCAAAATCCAGTGGCATACAACGTACACGATTAAAATGAAGAAGAAAATTGGCTGCTTTCAAGTGAATGTTTGATAATTTTGACTGTAAAAATATTTTTACTATATTCGTCATGGTTGCATATTAAGTCAAATAAAAGTCACCACATACCAAGCATGTGATATTTACAATATTTCATTTTTTTTCTTAATTTTACTTCTGTCTTAAGTCCATCTCATTCTATTTTTGTAAGCTAATCATGCCGTGAAATCATTCAGGAAATTGCACATATATTTTAAAAAATAATAAATATTCTTGAAAATTGGTGAGGACGATCGGCTGGTCAGAGTCCTGTTGTATGATCACTATGGCCCATTTGAAAGGCAGCCTACTTTGGGTTCTGTTAATTGATTATTTTAATTAGGACCCAATGGGTTCTACAAAATTTGGGCCTACTCATCAGACATTTTGGCCCATAAATGGTTAGGAGTTCCCTGAAGTATTTTCTTGTGCTGGAAATCACCACACCCATATTATTTTTATTTAATTCTTTTGAAATTTTGCAGAGCTGCAACAGCTAATTAAATGCAGAAGTTTTATGCAATTCTAGTCAAACTTCCCCATTCATTGCTGGAAAGTACAAGTTTTGAAGTCAAATGACTAGCCAGTTAATGTTGGATAAACATTCCACAAATAACACGATCAGGGGAATAACTATATTTGCGGGTTGATAACATCTCACAACAAAAAATTTTTAGATATAGATTTGTAGGGCCACGCACAACTCGGTACACCAATGAAATTTTGGTGAAATTAAAATTTTGATATATATTGATTTGTTTCGGTATTCAGCATATTATTTTTTAAAATTCAATTTTTGATTCGGTATTAGTATTTAGGTTTGATATACTGTACCGAATTGAATACTGATTTTTTTATTTTATTTTTTAATAAATATTTTTACTTTTTTTTAATATATTTTTTCAAATTATCAATAATAAATAGTGAATTGATGATAAAGAATTTAATTTATAATTTTTTTTGTTAAATTAGTGAAAAATTTAGTTGGACATTCGATGCGTAATCTTGACTCTTTACTCCAATTTGATTTGGGTTTTATGGACTGAACAGTTCGATAAATTTGTGGATAATTACAATTATATGCCACTCAACAATTGCATTGTTTCAATGCAGGACAACTCGTACTTAATTATTTCTCAATAAAGCTAACAAAGTTATCTTACAATTTTTATGGAGTCGCATAAGTTCTCTATTGTCTACGTGGCTGCTATTAAACCATTTGATCCCCAAATTCATGTAATCTCATCAAGACCATTTTTCGCTTGTTTTTTGAACTTTTTATATGTTTTGGACTTGACTGTGAGTTCGGATTAGTAGATTTTACTATAAATATTTCTTTTATTTAATTGAAAGATAAAGATTTTTAAAGTGTTTGAATTTTGAGTTTGACACTAATGGGATTTCTCTTGTTTTCCAAAATAAATAAATAAAAATTTGTGTGTCCCGTGTCATGTCGGATACAAAAGGTTACGTTGGTTACACCCATACACCCATTGTGATCTCTCGTTGTCTCATCAAATTTTATCCAATAAAACATATTATGCAATAAAATTGTTATTTAAATTTAATACACCCATTGTGATCTCTCGTTGTCTCATCAAATTTTATCCAATAAAACATATTATGCAATAAAATTGTTATTTAAATTTAAATTTAAATTTTTTTTTATATATTTAACTAATTAATTATTATTCACGTCTATGCACAATCATATTTATTTATCACACATAAACTCACATTCATGCGCGCCTCCCCACACACTAATTTTAAAAACTAATTATCACCTAAATGAACTATCATATCACCTAACAATTATAATATATTATGTTTAAATTATTTATAATAAATCAAAACTTTTCAAATATAAAAATCTTATTAATAAATAATCCTAAACCTAATTTTCATCAAATATATTTTTCCAACGAAATTCTTTTCCCCACGCATTTCCGAAAGAAAATGTAGAAAAGACCCATCACTACTGGTCTGACTGACATATGGATACTTTTATTAGGCTTTAAGGCCCACCTGTAAGGCCCAAATACTTCCAAACCCTAGAGGCTTAAAGACACATGTGGCCCACCAGTCACCTACTGCCACGTCAGGACACGCAGTTCTTTTCAATCAAGACGCGAGGCGACACCGTCGCCCTAAATATCTCCCATTTACTGTCCAAAACTGCAAACATCAAACTGATTTTTGGGCAGTTCGGATTTTGATCAAATCGACAAGTCTCTATTCACGCAATAATTTTATTTGTTTCTTATGTTATTACAATAATATCATTGATGATTTGTTAGATTATACTAATTATTCGGATCCATGTATATTGTGTGATAATATGCATAGATTATATTTGGTTGGAGACATTGTTGAGATAAAAATGATTAGTCACGTTTGGATGCATATTTTGCAAGATTTTCACCGCATGAAAATGCAGTCCTTCAAATATAAAATCACACTTTTTCTATATCATTTATCTATTTCTTTTACATTATTCGAAAATTTTTCACACTGACTTTACTTTCCGCCAAAATATGCATCAAACATGGCTATAAAATTTTGCGGATGATACTAATTATGTTTGGTTGTGAATTTTGAGAGGGCAAAATATTTGATTTCTTTGAATTTTTGTGGTTACAAATATATAAAATATATAATAATAATTAAATAATGTGATAATATATATAAATAATGATTGCTTTTATGATAAAATATATATAAATATAAATGTATGATTATGTATATTTAAATATTAATTTGATTATAAATAAAAAAAAATTAAATTTTGAATATATGTGTGTACCTATAAGAAAAAAAAATTTGAGTTTGAAATCTATTTAAAAAATTTGTTGGATTGTATAATATAATTTAATAAATTTTCTTGAAAGGGACGAATGTCATAATAAGGAACCATGCAAAGTTATAATTATTAAAGTGAAATTCGCACAACCTTGTGTGTGATTAATTCTAAAAAAACAGAATTTATTAGATATTAATTGTCGAACAATTATACTCAAATTTTAATATTGCATAAAGAGTTTCATATAAAGGAAAAAGAACAAGATGGTTATGTAGAGAGATAAAAGATTAAAAAATCACAAGAGAGAATAAAAATAATTTAAGTTGAAGGGCAGAAAATTCTAAATTTTATCTTTGGATGCAAATTTGTATATATCAAAATCAATTATTTTTAATATATCACACTTTAAAATAATACTTTTATCTATTTATTTATTATATTTTTATATTATTTTTAAATTTTCTTGTTAAATTTTCTACCTTCAAAATTTTTATTCAACTTTGTATTTAAGTATTTTTATTTGTATGCAATGTTGTAATAATTTGATAATGTGAGTGCATACGTTTCTAAGGTGTGTGTATAAATGTAAATATAATTTGTGCATGTACACATGGATATTGATTTAATCATAAATAACTATAATTATTAAATAATAATTAATTCGTTACATATGTAATATATAAAAAATTAAATTTAAATTTAAATATAAACTATAAAAAATCGAGTTGATTGAAAATAATTAAAGTCAAAGAATGAAATAAAACCTATAACATCTAAAAATAATTAATGCAAGAGAATGGTACAGTCTATGTTTGTTTATAAATTTTAGTTCGTTTTTTAAATATTTTTATTTTTAAAATTATGTAAAATTAAAAAGAAAAAATAAAAAATAAAATTATTTTTTACGCCTAAAATTTGAAAACAAATCTAGCCATAGTTTCTATAAAACAAATTATTGATTTACCACTCGATAAATTTCAAATTCAAAATTTAAAAATGATTTTGTATATGGCCAACATAAAACCCTAATGCCGTCAAAGTCAACGTCAACGTTCGTTAAATCTCGGACCCATCATTGCTAATTGGGCATCTCTTCGCTGAACTTCCGTTACTTCTCACCTTCATCAGGCTCGGATTTCTCGAACCTCAGGCCCGGAACTCCGAACCTCAACCGCTCTTTAAATTCCTCGTCAATACCCTTCATTTCGCATTTTGCATTTAGGCAACACAAAAAAAGTACGTATCGCACTTTTCTTGGAGAAGTGCTCAGAAATATCAGTGTCTCGGCGGCGTTTGAGATCGCAGATTGGTTCCATGGCCGATCACACGGGAGAGCATGATAAGCACGATTCTGCCGCTGAATCTATCATCGACAAGATCACGGATAAATTTCACGGCAGCGATTCGTCGTCGTCTGATTCCGACGATGATAAGGACATCAAGTCTGCGGCGTCCGCGGTGAAGGCCAAGATCTACCGCCTGTTCGGCCGCGAAAAGCCAGTTCACAAGGTTCTTGGTGGTGGAAAACGTATGGATTTTGTATTATGTGTATTTTTGATTAACTGTGTGTTTTTGTACTTGCAGACATTTGTGAGTGTAATGCTGAATTGACTGTTAGTGTATTTGGATTCGTTGATTATTCTGGGGCGGAAATTGATACATTTGTTTTATTTTTTGCAGTGTATAATCGTATTTTGAGGTTTTGGGTTGATCTAAATTTTATATTTACTTACATTACCTCTTATGTTTAATGATGTCAAATGTTTGTTCGAGTTTTTGGGTTAATCTTAATTGTATATATACTTATGTACCACTTAAGCTTACTGATATAAAACGCTGCCTATAAATTATGATGTGTATTCTGTAACGTTTTGTTACAGGTGATTTTTTAGCCAGATCTATTTTACACTGGCTTCGTTTAGGTTTTGTGGAATTGTGTCTGCGGAGGTGCTCTGTTAATTAGAGTATTTCAATGGCATTTGTACATGCTTTTTCTATTTGTGGATCGCGTTTAGATTATGATTCTAGATCTTTATGCCAGTTTTCTGAAGCTGTTGTTTAGCATTGGTGGCTTTGGAAATGGTTGGCTAGGGTTGAAACATTAGCACTTGCTTGTGTTTCTGCTTGTGGACTAGGGAAGTTTTCTTTTTTTCTTAGTGTCCTTTGTTCTTTCATTCCCCGGAAATTTAACTTACAGTTGCTAGTTCCTAGCAACTTCTGAAATTCTAGGTCCATAAGGTTTTTAATATTCCAGAATTACATTTTAAGCCATTGGTGTGCGAAGTTCCCTGTATTTGTTCTAAATATGCAAGTTTGTAAAAAATATGTCTGGCTTTGCTTATATCTCTCTTGTTCTTAATGTTTGGTATGTGAAAATATGGAGTTTTATGCTGAAAAGAGAATGTTTGCATTTGGATATGAACAATGAATCTGTGTTCTGGTCAAAACCTATTTTTTGGTGTTCACCGATCTACTTATTTGTTCAGATACATGGAAGCTTTACTCATGTGTCCATAAAGCAAATGGGTTAAAGGTTACCAAGGCTTCTATAATGTCACATGTAATGATGTATTTATTTTCTGGCAGCTGCTGACATATTTCTCTGGAGAGACAAGAAAGTTTCTGCCGGCGTGCTTGGTGTTGCCAGCGCAATTTGGGTGTTATTTGAATTGCTTGAATATCACCTGCTTACGCTAGTTTGCCATATCCTGATTCTTGGTCTGGCTATTCTTTTCTTGTGCTCAAATGCGTGCACTTTTATCAACAAGTATGCTTCTTGATGACCCAGAATCTCAACTTGATATGTGTTACTCTTTTGTTCTGTCTTACTTTACCTTTTTGCATCTCAGATCCCCACCCAAGATCCCCAAAATCGTTCTTCCTGAGGATATTGTCCTGGGTGTAGCTTCAGCGCTTAGGGTAGAATTCAACAGAGCTTTCGAAGTACTTCGAGATATATCATCTGGGCGAGATCTAAAGAAATTCCTAGCAGTATGTCAATATTTCATCTCTTGTATATGTTCTACTTAATCTAGTGATTTATTTCGATAAATTTAATCTGATTAGACAAATTACTTGTTTTTGGATCCAAATTTGCAACCATCCAAATCATTTCTTCCAAACATACCGTATATCAAAATATCACTTTTATCTCTTTTTTCTCCTATTTTCATACTATTCCTAAGTTTCTGCCAAATTTTTGTTCTCCCTCAATTGGATCAAAACGTTGTGGCTTCCTGGTTTCTTGATTGTTTGTGTTACTAAATAGCATCTGTCTTTATACGAGAGGGCTGCATCTGGTTTTATTAACGTTTGTCAGTGTTTTGTGAGCCCATTCCGTATTCATCAGATTATTGCATTCTGGATTTTTAGGTGATTGCCGGCCTTTGGGTTATTTCAATTCTGGGAAGCTGCTTCCATTTCCTTACCCTATTTTACATATGTAAGTGATGCCGTGGCTTCTATCTCAGCTAGTGGTGGTTGTGCAGTTATTATAAGCAGTGATAATCTGTATTACCTGATTGTGTATATTTCACTCATCCATCAATGTAGGTTTCGTTTTGCTGCATACGGTGCCTGTGCTTTATGAAAAATATGAGGACCAGGTTGATGCTTTTGCAGAGAAGGCCCACGCTGAGATTAAGAAACAGTATGCCGTGTTCAATGCTAAAGTTTTGAGTAAAATTCCAAAAGGCCCACTCAAAGATAAGAAGTTTGCTTAGATCCCTTGCAATGGTGTGTTAATGGGTTATCTTGAGCTATCTTTTACCTTTGTGTTGTTGTGGCACAGTTGTCTATTATCACCAATTTAACGGGTTGCTTTTGTCTGGGTTCATAATTTAAAACTATTTTGGTATTTATCTAGGCAGTTTTATGATTGTATTGCCGCCACAGTGTTTAAGTTGAATTGCATCAGGGATAGACGACTTTTATTGGCGCGCCAACAGTGAAAGGCTAGCCAAGTGGAAAAGTATGGATAATGAAAGGAGCAGATGTCCTTAAATCCATGCTTTTTTTTGGTATGAAAGACTCTCCTGTAATGGATATATCATAGTGAGTAACAAGTGAGGGGCTTTTATTGAATTTGGAACCATCTATCTCTGAAGCTAAGCTTGATAGCTCTTGAAAAAGGGAAAATTTGATGTTTTGAGGATGAAAAACTTCGAACTCTCTAGTTTTTCATTCTCTAGTTCATCTAAAGTTTGGATCATGTAAACAAGAAAAATCAACTATAGAGATTATGTGGCACTAACTGGCCCTCTTGCATTTATGCATCTCTGGCTTACACTGATAAGGAGGCACTCAAGCTTGGTTTGTGCTTGTATATATCCACAGGCTATATGTTTATGCAATGCTTTTATGCATTGTTAATCGTCAGTATCTATCCACTTCGAATCGATTCAAGATCAGAATATGCAATAAGTAAACAAATTAAATGTATTTTTATGGACAACATGGCAAAAACTTGGAAGGTAAAAGGCTTCGTTGGAAACCACATTTGGGACTATTCTAAACCCACTTGAATTATGTATCAACTAAGCTTTTTTTTCTACAAAATTTCTATTTTGTTCAAATTTAAATTTTTTTTCCTTACATATATTCAAATCAATATTTATATACCTATATATCATTACATTTATATATATATATTTATATTTTATAAATTTATATACTATAATATTATCTAATTATTAATAAATATTCTATGTACATAAAATTATTAAAATTTAAACAATTTTAAATATTTTCCATCAAAATTTTATAACCAATTTCAATACCCTTAAAAATCTACATTATTTTCAAGCCCATTCAAATCAACAACAAAACATTACCCAGAATTACTTTTAGGATTAAAAGAAAATTCGATTTATATTTTTGATCTTCATTCATCTTCCACAAAATTAAAATTAGTTAAAATTTTATACTTTAACTGTCTAATCATTTTTCACAAATAATGTTATTTACAGCTCCAGAACTTCAATTTTAAATTGTACCGTCATGACTCACACAAATAGCATAGACGGTGGTACAGCGCAAGTGAGCAGCCAGATTACAAAAAAAAAATTAAGAGCAATATAAGAAGAGAGTAAAATGAAGTGCGTATTACCCAATTAATTAATATGGTTATTGTTGGGAACTCAAAAGCATGAACAAGGAGATGAGAGATCGAACAAGTATCTTTTGTGGAGATTTGTTTTAATTTTTGAGCATGTGTTTCTACGTATATTTTTTCAAGAAGCATTTAAAAATAAGAAAAAGCAAAAAACTTTTTTTGAAAAATATAATGATTAAAATGTGGTTATTTTGAAGGTCAAATAAGAAACTGAAGGTCAAAATTCTTTAACATGATGCATACTTCAAGGCATGTTTTTCCTTCATTGGATCATCAGCTAATGGCTGATCTGCCTGGGATAGGCCCACAGCTTGAAGCTGGACATATCTTCGGTGTCGCTGTCACTGTCTGAAGAAGATTCAGATAATACAGAGCCATCCAAAACATACTCAACAATCTGCCCAATCCCACATAATCCCTCGTAAATTGAATGTATTCAATTAATTAATGTAAGCACGTAAATTAAACAAATAATGTGATTTGAAGAACTCACCTGTTGTGTTGATATTGGCTTGACTTGGTGACCATACTTACTGAAACATCCGTTCCTGCTTAGCCAAACAACTGAAGTGCAACTCGAACAGTATCCCCTATTCGATTTGAATTTTCTATGGCAAGACTCTGCATCAAATGCAGAATCAATATTGCAAAGCAACAAATATGGTTTGGATTAGGAACATATTTTAGTGAGAGATAATACGCCAAAATATCACATAAGTGAACATGGGAGCGAATGATTTTACGCCATGTGTATGATCTCGTACACAAGGCACAATCACAATAGATAAATTTCAAAATAGACTACTTGACTGCCACAGAGGTGCTACATAAGCATACATGCATGAAGGAACTATGCTATTAGAGTTGTCAAACGAATAGCTGACTCATAACTTCAACTAAAAATTCGGCACAAGTATACCAGTACTGCTGATAGATAATGGATGTTTTTACCTTTTAATATCAAGTGTGTATGCATGTGCGGGAGTCTGTGTCAGTGATATCACATGGCAATCCGACAGGTAGATGCCAAGGGAGCAATTGTCTAAACAAGAATGTTCTTTATCATGTGTGCTGGCTAGAGTTTTCTTGTTGGCTTCCAACACAATGGACTTGGACAAACGGCTTACACCTTTCTTTGAGAAAGATTGTTAAAAACCTTTGTATGCTCTTACATAGGAGAAAACTTTGAATGCTGGTACATGTATGCTAGCATACATATATGCTAGAAAACTTTGTATGCTAGTACATGTATGCTAGTCTCTACTTTGAGAAAGATTCTTAAAAACCTTTGTATGCAATTATACACATTTTCAATTCCCTAGATTACTATGTTGTTCCTCTGTCTAAGTTGATTCACTACCTTTTCTATTATTGGCATATTTGGCATTACTGTCTTCTTCCTATGACCCAACAATGCCACACCCCACTGCGCATAGACACACACACACACACACAAGCAGATAGAGAGAATTGAACCAAAGGAAAAAATGAAAACAAGCATGGTACGAGGAAATAAGATTTGCTGTAAATGCTTTTTTAGTTTACAATAGCTCTAAAATACCTTTATAAGCAGCTTTGTAAGCACATCTCCAGTCCACATCAACACAAGTACCAGAGTTGTCCATTGATTGGGTACTTTGCCCATTTCCAGTCACTCGACAAGTTTTAAGTCCCTTGTGTTTTGTAACATTGTTAGAGTTGCAAAAGAAAGTAGTATACAAGAATTTCCACAAGTGGTTGTCATGAGATGCCATATTCCATGACCTGGGCAATAAGTGAACCCCCCCCATAAGAAGCTGTTGACCCAACAAGTTTATCTTATCTGATGTGGCCAAAGAAGTGCATAACTTGCATTCTAGAAATGCAATCTTAAATTATAAGAAAATTAAACAATCAATGGAAAGATTACCGGCAGACTGCGGAAGCAGAAAGTAGAGACTGCACATCTAAGAAGCTAAATATATGTACAAGAACATCCTGTGGTAGCAGAGTCGAATCTGAAACCCAAAAAAGGGAACAAAATGGGATACAAAAAAAATCAAAGAATTACTTGAAGCAAACTATAAAGATGTCCAAAAGATGATAGCTCATAACCCTTGTGCAACAGCTCTACCATCAAGAAACCTACACGGTATATCATACAACTTACACATGAAAAGTAAAATCATCAATGATTATCATTCTATAAGCATCTGTGAAGCAAGCTAGGACATAAGGCCTTGGGATCAAATTAATGGAAAAACCAAGTCACAAAAAAGCAGGATTTATAGTCTTTCCACTCTGAATTGAACATGACTACAGCTTATAATCCAAAAACATGCTCCAATAACAGCAAATAAGTTGACTGAAACAATCAACATCATCTGGATATCTACCCGTAAAGTTATAAATTAGACTCAGAAGGACTAAAATAAACAGCACGTTAAGCATTTACGCTGTTCTCCCTACGTTATGAGGCATAACTTTTAAAGTTATCATATTAATCCCTACATCTTTTTATTGTCCCAATAAATCAGACAAGAAATCTAAAATCAAAAACCTTCTTCCTCGTGATTTGCCTTGGACTTTCTCTTGCTCGCAACAACAGCATGCTTGTGCTTCGTAACCGCCAATGCTCGCTTTTGCTTTGGCAAAGCGTATTCCGCACTCTGCAAAAGGGAATTGGCAGCCGAAATTGCAGACTGCGTCTGCATCCTAAATTTTCAAATCAATACAATAATTAACCCCAAAACCGGATGAAAACCTCAATTCAGAAAACATAAAAGATCACAAAATCTTCGAAAAAAGATATAAAAAGTGAGCTTTTGGCTTACTCGGCGAGGACGCCGAAGGCGAAGAGCGTATCCTGAAAAACGAGCGATTGAAGATTTTTGGGGAATTTTGAGTACGCATTTTTCAGAATAAAGCTCAATTCCTTGCAGGCAAGCGAGTATTGGGAGGATTTATAGAGCGATTCCTTAAGCCTTAACGCTTGGTATCTATCAATTGGGTTACCTATGCCTACTCTATTTGGCGCTCCCATACGAAGAACTGAAAAATCTGATCGGATTAGAAGAAATTGGAAAGAAGAATTTGAAGGATTTATTTATATTCCCCATAGTTTTGATAAATTCTAGTTCGGTCACCATGCTATGATTAATTCGAAAAATTGCCCCACCATCGGTCAACTTCATCACTTATTATCTATCTATATCATGCCTTTTAATGGATTTTTTAAAATATTGTTTTTAATAAATTTAATTACAAATATTTTTATATTATTTAGTTAAAACATAATAAATAGAAATTTTATTAGTAAAAATGTATACTCTTTCATTAAAAAAAAATCATTTTAAGTTTATATATAATAATTTAGGCTTGTTGTTGTTTCTTATTTTTCCTAAATTTTTTTTATCAATACAATTTAATTATGTCAATCACACGAACGATATATTGTATTCAAATAATTTATTAATAAAATATAATTATAGTGGGAGCGCAACAATTATAAAACGCTAATTTTTGTTATCATCATCATTGTTTTGGACAATGGGTTATTTCATCCTAGTTGTGTCCATTAGTCAAATTTATGAAATTTATACACGTGAATATATTTTTTAGCTAATAGATTATCTTACATAGAGGATATTAAGTATGAATAATTGTTCCATAATTCAGAAATCTCAACAAGCCAAATCAATTTGTGATTCTGTAAATTAGAATCACGAAAAAAGGTTTTTGAGTATGTTTGAATACCGTTTAGAATGGGTATGAAAATTTTAGTAATTTGATTGTGAAGAAACTTTATATTTGATATTAACATTTAGATAAGTAGGAGAGTTACATCTATATCTATATTTATCTATCTATCTATCTATCTATCTATATGTATATATTAATGGCTATGTTTGGAAGAGTGGTTTTTGTTGGACTTTATATGTGATGGGAATTGTGTTTTAATATGTATAGAATGTTTAGAAAGAAGTGTTTAATAGGATGAATAGTATGATTTATTTGAATATATGTATAAAATATATAATAATGATTAGATACTATGATAGTATGCAGGAATAATAATTAGATTTTAGGTTATAAATAAAAAAAAAATTAAGTACATGTGTGATGCATATATTGATTTAAGTATAATAAGTGTAATAATTGAAAAATAATTAAATAGTTATATATGTAAGAGATATAAATTTTGAATTTAAATTTAAATGAAAATTTTGTTGAATAATATATTTGGTAGTGTAAAATTGTAAAGGGAGTTTTGAGTGTGAAACTTAGATTTCAAACACAGTGAATATGCAATAATATATATGTTTATTAAGTACAAAAAATTAAATATGAGTATAAAAATTATAAAAATAAGTGTTGAATTAATTATAAATAGGTATAATAATTTTTTCTTTATATTCACCCACCTAATAACCCAGCAGATTTAAAATCGTAACCTCTCCTTTGAGATGAAGGGATTTAAACCATTAGACTACACACACACATATATGTTATGTAAATAAGTATAATGATTAAAAAAATATTGTTAGTTATTAAAAATAAGAGAGAAAATTTTTAAATTTTAATTTGAACAATGTTTGTATGATTTTTCAGAGAGAGTGAATAGTTTTAATAACCAATTTGGCTACTTTGCTTTCATTTATAACGTGGATTAATTCATTAACTCAGCTAAGATAGTCACACACAAAATCAATGTTTAGTGCCGATGTGATAAGTAAGAAGTAATATAAAATCAAAAATCGAGGGCTATGTTTGTTTCCTAATTAGGATGGGAAGACAAATTTGGGGGATTTAAGTGATGAAAATTATATTCAGTTTGTAGAATTTGGATAAGTAGAAAAATTATATATATATATATATTTAATATTAATGATTGGGTGATGTGATATTATATATGTTGAAAATATAATAAAAAATAAATACGAATAGAAAAGAATATTAAGACAGGTGTTGGTTTGATAGTAGATATGTATAAATATTGACAAATTAATAGTTAATCAAAAAAGGTAAGAGAAAAAAATTAAATTGAAATTTGAATAAAATTGTATGATAAAATATTTAGTTTATAATATTTTCAAGTTATAATAAATAATGTTAAATTTAAAACCAAAAATAGTATAAAAGTTCTGACGGGGCCACATGAAATGCCACATTTTACATGACAGTGGTCCCTTCTTCCATTTTTGTGTTTTGCCCAACTTTTCTTCTAATTATGCTTTCCTAACTACATTTGGTTCAGATGCTGTATTAAGTTTGACTCATTGTCATTATGTGAATTTGATAAGGAATTGCCATTCTTGTAGGCTCATACGCATATTACTTTACCTTATTCTGTAGGGGTAAAAAGGGAATAATAAAGTTAGAATGGAAATGACATTTCCAGTCTATTTTCAGTTTCCCTCTTATGGTTCTTATGAATAACTTATTCCATGCATAAATCAATAAAACTATCTAATCAAGATGTCACAGATTTAGGTGCAATTTTGATCGATTGTAATTATTTGCTAATTCACTATTGGATTCTTGTAAATCAATGGCTTCATCCCAAATGGTTGTATTCACTCTTCAGACCGACTCATTGCTAGGCCTTGATTGGATTTAAGCCCATATCCAAAATGTATTGGGCTCACATTCTGTGAGAATGGTTTCGATATTGGGCTAACAATAGAATGCATCCAAAAATATGGGCTCAGCCTGAGAAGGTCATCATATGACTGGCACATTTAATTTAAAGGCCCAATTGGGCTCATCTCCAAGAGCTTCTGTGGCGAGAATTGTGGGCTGTGAACCCAACCCAAAGTGAATATAAATCAGAATAAAAATTAAAAATAGAAGCATAAGTAAAATGGAACACTCCTTCCATTCTTGCACGAGGATCCGAAAGAAAACTGATTAACAAGCAAAGTAGCTGTCCAGTTAACATTAAAAATTGATGTCTGGTACAAACTGATCTGGAGACCAGTCAGTTTGTTGTCTAAAATGTGCGGTCAAAATTCAAAAGCTGTCCATTAAGAAGGCAAAGCTCGAGATGGTAACGTCTGCTCAGTGCTTGAGACCTCATCCTGGTCACGTCTTTGCCTTAATTAGAACGGCCCTTTATACTGTCCTTGCTTTGTTGATGGTTTTTGTCTATGTTTTAGTTGGTGGGCGATTGATTTTTCTGTTTAGAAATTAAGAGATTTTAAATATATAAACATGTGGTATTTTTGTTGATAAGATAACTGTAAACAATAACAAGAGAAGATTAGGTGATAGATATGAGGGATGGCAAATTAGTTAATATATAATTATATATAAAAGAAATGGAAACAGAGAAAGCCCTTTGTTTTTTTCTTCCAATAATACCACTTTGTGTTTTATTTTAATTCTTTTTTTTTTCCCCACCAACGGTTTTTCTTGAAAGATTCTTAATACCTTTGTTCGGAAGCAAATTTTGATGGATTCAAAATCCATCAAAATTTTGGAAAGATAAACGTACAACAAAAAAAGTGTTCATATAAATTTAAATTTAAAATTTTCTTTCTTTTTACATACATACATATACATATACATATACATATATATATACATATACTATAATTAAATTAATACTTATATATTCTCAAACACTCATAACAATATATATGTATATATATATATATATATATATCTTTGTACTATAAAAATCTTAAATATTTTTATATCACTTAATTATATATATATATATACATATATTATATAAATACTTAAATTCAAACAAATTCAAATTATTCTCGTTCAAATTTTGATATCAGCCAGATTTACCATATCCAACAAACATCGATTTAAAGGATGCAGCACAACTCCAACGACACCAGTAATATCTCTCTCCACGATAATATCCACCCGAAATTTCCGTGCACGTAACAAAGTCACATCGCCATTTAACAGATGAGTAATGAACGTACTAACTGAGAGCCTGCAAGTCAAAATAACAAAAAATGTGCAAAGTTCTGAATTGTCTCCTAATTAAATGCCCACTTGAAGGAACTCAGAAAAAATTGCTGAAGCACTATGGGATTGCCAGCCAAGCTTACCTATGCATGCACGCGCATTTCTAGCTTCCTAAATCGACAGCCAATGGATATATTGCTTAGTTACATCCAATTTCTACATGAAAATCATTACATGTCAAGTTGAGTTTCTTCGTCACCACCCCCCCCCCCCCCCCCACCTCACGACTTCAAAAATCCTAACTTGGCCTCATCATCATCAGCTAGGCCTAATAAATGGATCGCCAGCTCAGCCTCGACCCCTCTTGCCCCTCAACTTGCAGCAGGCTTTTGGTATTAGGTCTAACACATTTATTAATCTGCTGCATTTTTCCACATTCAGAACCCCACTTTTCTCCTTTCGTTTTCATTTTTTTTTCCTCACTCTCTTTGCATGCCGATTATTAATATTATTATTCAATATATAACCTAATTGAGGAAAACAACTGTCTTCTTAGGTATTTCAACCAAGAAAAAGGAAAAGGGGAAAAGGATAAAAAAAAAAGGTAATCTTTATTAGGCTGTCTTGAAATTTCTTGACTAAGACCCTTACCTGAAGTACACCTCAATTGCAGTTGTACGCAAATTATATGGTCCATGGTTTTCCTCCTCCTTGGCTTTTTCTTGTAATTCTTGTTAACCAGGGTTAATCCACTGATCAAGAACTCAACTCAGCTGACAATTTTTAAGACTAAAGAAAAATATCTCCGGAAAAAGGACGAAAGATGTGCAAACTTTGAAGGGCAGTGTCAAATAGTATGGCAAGGACATCATCTCCGAGAATGAACCATACATGGGACCTTCCCCAGACAAGGACTTCAAGGAAAACGAATGAGCCCTCATGGACCTTCTCACCTTTCACTTGGTGGGAGATAGCATTTAATGAACATATTATGTATTTAATTTAATTCATCTATCCCTACATAAATTAGAGTCGCTCACTTGAGTTCCTTGCATCAGTAAACTTTTAGTTTAATTTCAAGCTTTGCTGTTTGTGGGGACTTCCTTTTTTCTCTTTCCAAACGCATGCATGAACATGGAAATATGAATATGTGATTTTTTGGATGATTGTTGGTTTATTTACTTGACTTTCTGATTTGGAGTTGATGCTTGATGATGATTGTGATGGGAAATCCAGCCATGGAGGAAGATGGCGTGACCCTTTTAAATATCTTTTTGTAATACCGAATGTGCATGACTATGTGTGTTTTGTGAGGTTATATCATAATCCCTCAAATGTTAATGTCATTTGAATATTTTTTTTTCTCCCACCAGGTTTTAAATATGTTATCCCTCTCGTCATTTAGCCCGTGATTGTCCTACGCTGTACCCAAGCAACTTCAGTAATGCACAATTTGCAATAGAGGAGAAAAAAAAGGAAAAAAACTGGGGATATAATATACACATGCCGTCCACGTTAATGTGATTCGAAACAAGGGATGCTAATTTATCTTGGCTCAGACACAAAGTACAAAATAATCGAAGAAGCAGAATGAAACAACAAATTCACGTGGTTCAATTAATTTGACTGGATGCTATATTTTTTTATTTTTAGGATTTCTTTTATACAAGGAAGTAGGAAACTTAGGGTTTTTTGTGGAGGCTGTGATTCAAAGATGTTAATTAATTTATCTTGAATCACACACAAATGCAGAATAATCGAAATAACGGAATAAAATAGCAACTAATTTATGTGGTTGAGCTAATTTGACTTTTTCCTATATTTTTAATCTTAGGGTTTTTTTTTTTAAAAAAATATATAAGTGGCAAATTTAGGGTTTTGTGTAGGAGGAGGCGAGAAGAAAATACCCTTTATGGATAAAAACTTTCCCCTAAAGTAACTGAACTCAACTCCACGCTTTCCCATAACCTATTTTTCTACAATTACTATTAACTAAATTAGAAAGGCCGTAACTGGGGATATTAACGCGTGTTTGTTGGCATCCCGTGAAGTCCTTAAAGCTGTTTGTCTCAATGACTAAAATAAGTATATTTATTGTTTGGGACTAAAAACATTGGTTAGGCCAACATGTTTGCGAAACTCTTGTGGAGACTTGCTACTTGTGGCAACCCTTTGATGCCTAGAAATCGATATTTTGTTTAAAGTTGATCTGCTTATTGATTGTCTGGTACAGATGTTCAAACATGGAAATAAAGAAACTACAACATAGACACCGACACACGGAGTATTCAAACACTACTGCTGATTAGCAGGGATGACAATGGGCGGTGCCGGGGAGAGACACCTCCCTCCACCTCCACCACCGCGTTTATTGTCAAAAAGTCTCTCTATGCCCACTCCATCTCCCTCTTTGCTTTTCTACCACTCATCTCGATTCTCTCATTAATGCCCTGTTGAAGGAATATTTAAATTTAAATTTAAATCATTGATAATGTTATAATAAAAAATATTATTTCATATTTATAATAATAAATTTATTAGTTTAGTATAGTAAAAAAATAAGGTTTTATCTTTACAATGATTAAAATGAAATTTTTTATACTTTTATTTATTATAATTAATTTATTTTTTTCATATTTTATGATTTTATATGTAAAAAAATATTAATTTTATAAAAAGATGCATATTCCATCACAATTAAAATATATATATATATTTATTCAAAATTAATTCTTTTTATAAGATATATTTTTTTTAATTCGAAGTAAAGTAATCAAATTATTAATTTAGTGAACTAATTTTCAAATTCACCAAACACAATATTATATATAAATTTAAAACTAATTCAACATGTAATATAACTAATTTTAATTTATAATTTACTTTAATAAAAATAATATATTTTTTTAGTTTATATTTTATTTTAATTACATAATATATATATATATGTGTGTGTGTGTGTGTGTGTGTGTGTATAATAAATATAATTATATACATATTATTTAATTAATGCCTACTTAAAAATGGAAAAATAAAATCTCCTCCACTCCTGCACCTACCCCACTCGACACTTAGGGGTCTGCATGGTTTGGTAAACCAACCGAATTGTGTCAAAATCGAAATTTCGGTGTGTACTGAATACTAAACCGAAAATTTGGTTTGGAATCTGGTACATCATCTTTTAAAAATTTGATTTTTGGTTCGGTGTCGGTATACTGTATTGAACCGAAAATCGAAGTTTTTATTTTTTATTTTTTTTATATATTTCTTTCTTCTTTTTTCTTCTTTTCCAGATTATGCATAACAAACATGGCCTTAGCTCGAAAAATGCATCCATGATTTCTTCACCTCATGCATCCATGATTTCTTCGCCTCACAGACATAGTATACCACACCGACACCGTCCACATGCAATTCAAAGTTAGACTTCTCATCTCCTCATCTATCTTTTGTTTGGTCGAGTGAGTGTCGACGGCGGTTCTCCACTCTCCATTGGAAACAAAAACCTCAGTCACCAACTAGCCCGACTCGTCGTGGTAATGTCGATAGGCAACATGAAAGAAACATATTTTCACCGTTCAGTAGTTCACCGTTCAGTAGTTCACCTTCAATAACAGGCAACCGACAAGAAACAAATCTTAGTCGCTGCTCACCACCACTGCTTGCAGCACTGTGTTTGGATGATCCACCGCATGACATCCATTGCCACATCTTGTCCGCTGCCGTTCGGTATTTCTTTTCTTGTTTTTATTTTTATTTTTGTTTTTGCTACTGAAATCAAATGTTTTACTTTGCTTGCTCAAGGGAACTATCTAGAATTATCAAGCGAAGTTGAATATCTGGGTGTGGAATTTATCTAGAAATATGAAGTTATTCAATCTCTAAGAGTGATATATATGCTATTATGTTGGAATAAATAAATATGCAATTCTAGAAACTTGTAGTTGTAATTGGGTCGTGAGTGTGCAAATGTGTAACCATGTTGAATATTGAATCAATGTTGTTATAACAGATTTGTTGTGCTTTTGGTAGATTGTTTTAGATTTTTGTTATGTTATCATGAATGATGTGAATTTTAGCACACATTAATATACTTGTTAGATTTTGGAAGGTATTGTGTGTTTCTGTGTCATGTTGAATAACTTGCTCTTAGTTGTGTTTCTGTGTTTCTGCTCTTAGTTGAATACTTATCAGATTTATGTGTTATCATGTAATAGAAGATTTGTTGTGCTTGTGGTACAATGCTTAATTTTCGTTGTGTTTCTGTATGAAATGTGTTAAATAACTTGCTCTTAGTAAACATAACGAGAGAAGCTAGGTTTATATATCAGCAAAAATGCTGTTGTGATTGAAATGTCTTCTAATGTTAATTGATTGTGACCTGTCTACATTTTGGAATGAGTTCAATTTGAAAACAGCAGTGAATACCCAAGCAAAACTGCCCTTTCTAGTGTTTACTTGATAGCAGTGTTTTTATTTTCTGTATGATATTTGTAATAATTATATTTTTATTACCATTTTTATTATCATTTTAGATATGGAAAGTGAAGAGGATGACTTGATAGGTTCCATGCCTATGGTTTCATCACCAATTCCTCCCTCAACTTCCAATCCTCATCCTAGCCACGAAAATAAAGAAAAGAATGATACATCACTGTGAGAAAAAGAGGTTGAACAACGAAGTCAAAGACCAAAAAGGAATAAGATGTCTAGAAGGTCTTAAGTTCGGGATCATTTCACTCTCCACACCTACAAAAATGGGAAGCTTAGGGCCAAATGTAAGTATTGTGATAAGAATTATGTTGTTGATCTTTCAAAAAATGGAAAAATTGAAATAAATAATCATATGAAAATTTGCAAGAATCATTCTGATAATGCTTATGTGGGAGACAACAAAAAAGTTTTTTGTCAAAGTGTAACTAGAGATCATCTAGAAGTTTTTTCTAATTAAAAATTTGACTAAGAAAAGACAAGAAAAGCTTTAACTCGTATGCTAATAATGGATGAATTGATTTTTTAGTTTGTAGAGAATGAATGATTTAGGCAATTTATGTTAGTTGCATGTTCTTAATTCTTTGTTCATTCTAGAACAACTATCATAAAAGATTTGTTATAGAACATACTTTGAAGAAAAAAATAAGTTGAAAACTTATTTTAGAACAAGTGGACAAAGAATGTTATTGACCATTGACATATAGACTTCTAATCAAAGGCTTACATACTTGTGTTGATTGGACATTATATCGATGATGATTAGAAATTGCATAAAGTGATTCTTAATTTCATTCCATGTCCTAGTCATAAAGGTGATGAAGTTAGTTTTTTGATTGAGAAATGCTTGTTTGATTAGAGTATTGATAAAATCTTTATCATTACTATTGACAATGCTTCTTCTAATGATACTGATGTGAGATATTTGAGAAGAAGATTTGTTAATTTGGGGACAGCTGTATTGGGTGGCAAATATTTGTATATGAGATGTGTTGCTCATATGGTTGATCTTGTTATAAAAGATGGATTAAAAGATTTGAATGAGTCCGTTGAACGGGTTCGCATTGTAGTGAGATATGTATGACAGTTATCTGCTAGATTGAAGAAGTTCAATGATATTGTTCTTGAGGAAAAAATTGAAAGTAAGAAGTCTTTGTATTTGGATATTCCCACTAGATGAAACTCTTTATATAAAATGCTTGAGATAGTTGTTGCTTTTCAAAATGTGTTTAATAGATATGAGGTATCTAATGTTGATTTTCGTGTAGATTTTATGCTTAATGAGCCTTATGGTAAGATTGGTTTGCCTACAAAATATGACTGGGTGATTGTTGAACGGTTTGTAAAAGTATTGCAATATTTTTATGAACTTACTTTTCGAGTTTCTGGTTCTTTATATGTAACATCTAACACTTTTCTAGACGAGATTAGTGATGTGGATGACTTGTTGAATGAATGGCTTATGAGTGATGATGATGTTTTAGTAGACATGGCAAGATAAATGAAGTCAAATTTGATAAATATTGGGGAAATATTAATAAGATGAATATGATGTTGTACATTGCTGTTATGCTTGACTCTCATCATAAATTTAGTTATGTACTCTTTGTTTTTAAAAATATGTATGGACTTAAATGTGGAGGGCAAATGAAAAATTTGGCAATGAGTGTAGTTTATGATGTTTTTTAAGAATACAAAAAGTTGTATTATTCACTTACACAACGTTTTTCAAGTACATCTAATGAAAGCATAATATCAAGTGGGGGATTTGGAGTTGAGAATGAAAGGAGGGCTATTAAGGCCCATTGAAAGAAATATCAACAAATGATATCAGAAATTAGAGGTATGGATGAGTTAGAGCTAGAAACATGTGTTTATGAGCGTATTGAAAGAGATTCTCACGATTTTAACATCATGATTGTTGGAAGTTACATAGCCTTAGGTTTCTCATTTTATCAAAATTAACTCGTGATGTCTTAGTCATACCTATCTCTACTGTTGCTTCAGAGTCTACTTTTAGTACTAGAGGTCGTGCAATTGATGACTTTCGAGCTTTATTGACTTCCAAAATGGCACAAGCTCTAATTTGTTGTCAAAATTGGCTTCATCGTGCTTCAATTAAGACACCCAAAGAAGATTATGAATTTGTTGAAAAAATTGAAAAATGTATATAATACTTACTCAAATAATTAGTTTTTCACTCTATTCTTCATGTAAGCATATACTACAATTATTTTTAATCATATTTCATAATTAATATCATTTTTACTAATGTATTTTTAGATATTACATCCATTATTGACTCAATGTCAAATATTACTGGTTTGTGAGATTCCAAATTGATAAGAAGTTTCTCTTCTTCATTTTTTTTTCTCTTTGTTTAATGTTTAAAATTAATATCATAACAACATTGTCATTATGTTTTCATAGTGCTACTAGATGATGCTGCTAATGTTTAAATGATGTTGCTGGACAATGTTTGCTGCTGCCATGTTGCTGTTGATGCCAAAATGATGAGTATTGATGAACTTGATTGTTAATTTTTGTTGTTATTTTGTTGACGGAAAGAAGTATTTTGTATTTGTTGTGTAAAAGGATTAAACAATGATAGATTGATGGCAAGTATTCTTTTTCATTGTTGAAAATATATTGATGGGTTAGAATGTGGCTCGTGGAAACTAGAAAATTTTGGTTTAGTGATAGAAAATCAGTTGAAAATGTGGGTGGTGAAAACTAGAAAAGTGTTGTTGATGAATGTATTTTGTTGTTTGTTTGTTGGAATTTTTTAAAGTATTGTTATGGGTGTTAAACGGTGAAAATTTTAATAATTTTTAATTATTTATATATTAAATTATAAGTGATAAATAGTAAATTAATGATAAAGAATTTAGTTTATAATTTTTTTAACTAAAATTTGATTTATCAAAAATTGATCTAATCGTGCCCAAAAAAGTTTGGTACGTGCCAAATCGAATTGAAAAATTCAAATTAATATTCAATCCATAATTTTGATATATTAAAATTTTAATATATAGTTCAATTCAGTCGTGCCGAATGCACACTCCTATCGACACTTCTAGTTTTTTATCACCACCGACCCCGTGGCCATCCCTATTGATTAGCTTTGCCGAACATTTATTTTATAGTCAATCTGCTACACACGGCTACACCGTTATATCTTTTCAATAGTTGAAAATGCGTCCTTTGTCATTAATGGGAGGCAGTCTGTTTGTCCATTTTGTGGGCCGACGTACAGCTTCCAAGTACATTGCTTGGCCCTCGATGCTATAAATATATTGCTAACGGCTGCTGGTGTGTGTAAGTCCCAGAATCAGAAAATCTGGTCTCAGGTTATTCCAATAGGTTGGCTGTTCCGAAGAACACTATTAGCGCACAATTGTCCTTTTTTACATTCAAGATCTGGAATCTGCACAGCTTCCCAAAAATTGATAATCACTTAAGAACATAGTTCAAGGTGAGCTTCATGATTCTGCACCGATGGAGGATCTAATATATGTGTGCGCGCTGCGTTTGCTAGATGCACAGATCGTGGTTGATCTTTGACATAAGCACAAACGGTGTCCTAGTGAAGGATGTCTGAATCCATTTTTTTTTTTTTTGAAACTGTTCATGGCCCTTAAAAGAGATCAATTTAAGCATAACATCGTTGTTTCTGATAAATCCGAGTCTAGCAGTGTTTGCCTTGGCCCTGATGATCCGTGGATCATTGGCAAAGTCATAAAATTGCAAGTGATCAATCATCATGCCAAAGAAAATATACTTGTGTGTGTGTGTGTATTTTTCAAATTTCTGATCAAGTATCTTGTGGATCATATTTGATGTACTGATTTTGAACTATACAGGTGCTGCTGATTTGTTATGGAGAACCACAAGCAAGATCATCCGGCAAAGGAAGATGTCTCCGAGGCTATCCCATCATTGATTGAAACTATTTCTGCTCACGAGGTGGCTGGTTTTGATAACTTCAAGGAGCATGATGATCTGGAGAGCCAAATCAAATCAATAAGCCTTCATCCTTTGAGCACCTCAGTTGTTGTAAGTGACATCTCTTCTTCTGCAGCTCATAAATCTCACTCCTTGGTTATAACGCAAGCCACAATACCTTGCAAATAGCTTACCGGTATTTTCATCTTAATCAGCCCTCTCAGGGGAATGAAGCAGCTGCCCTGGAGAAGGAAGACAACCTCTCTATGCCACAGAGGACGCATTCTGTGTCCATCAGCATGCCGTCTTCTCCTGTCGAAGCTCATTTACAGAACACCAACAGGGATTTCTTCAAAGATGATGAGACAGTTTTGGGGAAGGACATTCCCAATTCCGCCGCAAAATTTTTTTCCCAACCGATGCCCAAAGGCTCCGCCCTCAATGAGGCCATTGCCAGTGGGAATCCCCCCGTCCTCCCGTTAAGGAATCCGAGGCTTGATAAGCTGAAGGACAAAAGATTTGACCCCTTCAAAACTTGGTCTGGACGACTTGAGAGGCAGTTGTCAAATTTGCGCGGTAAGCATAGGGAAAGTGATGAGGACGAGATTCAGCCACATACAGAATTTGAATCTTTACCAGCAGACAGATACTTTGATGCCTTAGAGGGACCGGAATTAGAGACCCTTAAGGTATGTGTGTGTCTTTAATTTATTGGTAGACAGGCAGGAGTCATTCAAGAGGCCTAATTAATGTTTGATGTTAGATTAAGCCAAGCGTTGGTTTTTCTTGCAGCCAACAGAACAGATAATTCTTCCAGAAGACAAGAAGTGGCCGTTCTTACTACGGTTTCCCATAAATTCCTTTGGTATCTGTCTTGGAGTCAGCAGCCAAGCCATCATGTGGAAGGCCCTGGCCACCTCTGAATCCACGAAGTTCCTCCATGCGAGCAAAGATGTCAACCTTGTCCTCTGGTTTATATCCATTGCTCTGGTCTCCATTGTGGCCACCATTTATTCCCTGAAAGTAATATTGTACTTTGAAGCCGTTCGCCGCGAGTATTACCATCCGATACGTGTCAACTTCTTCTTCGCCCCCTTCATCGCCCTTCTGTTCTTGGCGCTCGGCGTCCCGCCATCGGTCTGTCAGAACCTGCACGCATCTCTCTGGTACATTCTCATGACGCCATTTCTCGTTCTGGAGCTCAAGATCTACGGACAGTGGATGTCGGGAGGGGAAAGGAGGCTCTCCAAGGTGGCCAATCCTTCAAACCATCTGTCGATTGTTGGGAACTTCGTGGGAGCTTTGCTTGGAGCATCCATGGGCCTGAAAGAAGGACCCATCTTCTTCTTCGCGGTCGGGCTGGCTCACTACGTCGTCTTGTTTGTCACGCTTTATCAGAGGCTTCCGACAAACGCGACGCTTCCGAAAGAGCTCCACCCGGTCTTCTTCCTCTTCGTCGCTGCGCCCAGTGTTGCGTCGATGGCGTGGGCTAACATCCAGGGGTCGTTTGATTACGGATCTCGCATTGCTTTCTTCATCGCCTTGTTCCTCTATTTCTCGCTGGTTGGTGCTCATGACTTCCCTAACATCCATTGGAACAGCATTCTCTTGCATTGGAAATTCATATGTTGTAGGAATAACAGCCTTATAAAAACTCAAGAAGCCTAAATATCTATCATTCTGCAGCAACAGCACATTAATTTTCTATAAGAAAGTACAGATGATTTATCTAATCTCTGCTTGTTTTCTCTTTGTCCTGATCAGGCTGTTCGTGTCAACTTTTTCCGCGGCTTTAGGTATGCTCTGATCATTCTCCATCAATGGCTTGTGGTTATGTAAATCATCTGATTGCAGCTGAACATTGTCTGAAATGTGCTCCATTTTTCTGCGCAGATTCTCACTGGCCTGGTGGGCTTACACTTTCCCAATGACCGGTGCAGCCATTGCAACGATCAGGTACTCGTGCGTGGTCACGAGCATTTTGACAAAAACCTTAATCGTCGCCCTATGCACCGTTGCTACGCTGACAGTGGTGGTGCTGCTCGTCACGACTATAGTCCATGCCTTCGTACTCAAAGACCTGTTTCCGAATGACATTGCCATCGCGATCAGCGAGAGGCGGCCTAAAGGGACCCGGAGATGGTCCCTTATGCGATATGGCAGCTCGGATGCAGAGCAGTACCTTAAGTATGCTAACTCAGATGCCAAAGACATCGAGGCTTCTGTAATCAATCCTCCAAGTGCTAAGAATAACCAGAAGATATGTCCCAATCCAGATCCATCATCCCCTGAATAAGGTTCCTGAACCGTGAAAATCTTGTCTGATACTGCAGAAGTTTCTACTTATGTTGTCAAGGGAGGAGTTGTCTGTAGTTTTGAGGATCCCTGTGATCTTGATTTGCTGAGATGAAACTTTGGTTTGCAGAAGGATATGACAGATTTGGGATATGTCTTTAGGTGTGACCTTGTCAAGGGCTGATGTCCATGTTGGAAGTTTTAGTGGCCTAATGTGGATCTCTTGTCCTGAGAAGGGGTATCCTGCTATGTGTAATAATAAGGGGTATCCTGCTATGTGTAATAATATCAAGCATTGATCAACTTGATGTAACAAAATTGAGGTGTTTTTAAGCTGTTCATTGTGCAGATAAACATGGACTTGACTAATGTGAAACACATGAGATCAGATTTTAGTGTTAACGTGCAAGTTGTTCTTGAGATAAATATCACATCTGGCATAGCATATTATGAAGTGGTACAAGCAAAATTGTCAATGATTTCCCTCTTTGAATAAGCCAATGGTGGAGGGTGCTCTAGACCTAACAAGTTGGGACTTTTTATGGACCCTTTTCAAGTTCAAAGTAAGTTTTGATTTAAATTTTATGTTGTATGGGAAACTCGTGATAACAAGTCTCTGGACTAATTGATTGATTGGTTTGATCCTTTCCGACACACGGTACAGAACAGGATTTTGGCCTTCTGCCGTGTTTGGACAAATGTGCCTGGCTGCATGTTGCATCGCTGTTTTGATCTTTCTAACTGGTATCTTAGGACGTGTTTGTGGATCCAATTCTTGATTTAGACTCTGTTATTTTGTTCGTGTCACTTTCCAAGAATTTTCAATTTAGGCCATCTTAAATGCCAATTAATGCAATCAAAGACTTTTGAGAGGAAGAGAGAGATAGGGAGAACGGGGAAAAGAGGAATTCAAATTCGACAAGGCATGCCTTTGAAAGCCCCACTTCTTTTTTCATCAAATTGCCTATAAGATTTTATGTACTGAAATTGGAATGTGTTTGGAGATATATCTATATTTATTAGTAACAATGGCTATGTTTGTTTTTCAAATTTTACATTATTTATTATTATTTAAAAATTTTACAAATCGAACATTTTATTATACAAATTTTATTCAAATTTAAATTTAAATTTTTTTATTTTTTATAACTAATTGAAATTTTTTCAATCATTATGTTTACTAACAATCAAATCAATACTTATCTCCATACTTTTTTTATTTACATTCGTTTTTTTTATTATTTTATAAACACATATATTATTATATCATTTAATTATTATTAAATATTATATATATATATATAAATAATTTTTTTGTCCATTCAAATTTTTTAAATTAAATATAATTTTTATACTCAATGAAATTACTCGAACTTTCTTCATCCATCCTAGTAATTAGAAAACAAATGTGGCCAATATATCTACCACATCTTGAAATCAATGCAATGGTCAATGCTGTGACACACAAGGAAAGTACTCAAAATTTCTTCATCCATCCTAGTAATTAGAAAAGAAATGTGGCCAATACATCTACCACATCTTGAAATCAATGCAATGGTCAATGTTGTGACACACAATGAAAGTACTCAAACTTTCTTCATCCATCCTAGTAATTAGAAAACAAATGTGAACAATATATCTACCACATCTTGAAATCAATGCAATGGTCAATGTTGTGACACACAACTCCATCTCCATCTCCACTTCCATCCTCACTATGGTTGCAAGTGGCTTGGTCCCCAATCTTGTGATGGCATAGCAACAAAGAAAACCTAGGCACAGACACATACTTAATTTAGGAGTAATTTTTGACTTGATTTGAAAATTCATCTCAAATTTAACTAGAAATTAACGATTTTGAGTCAAACCCCCATGGACGTAGGTCGAAATCAAATTGAACTCGCAAATCCAAAAAGATAAATGAGTTTATTTTGAGTTATCCGATATGTTGACTTACGAACTTATGAATTTATTTTAAATAATTTAATAATTATTTGTATAAATAGAAAAATTAATTAAATAAAATTAAATTATAAAATTGTAAATATTTTAAAAGTTGAGCCCTAATTTTAAGTTAAAATAAATATGAAGTTGATGTAACAGTGAATTTATTATTAATAATTAAACGTCATTTAAAAACAAATAAATTTAGCCGTTGATGTAAAATAATTGATAATACTTTTTTAATACCATATGTTGAAAATTTGAAACTTTTTATTAATTAAATTTTAGTATACAAAATATATTCTGGTAATACTCAAACATTATAAAGAAAAAATAATTTTTTTTTGGTTGGCAAGTTAGTTGGTTAAGTTCGAGTGACCCACGAAATTTACAAAATTTACAGGTTGGGTTTAAGTTAGATTTTCTAATTTTTAAAAATATCGAATTAGCTATTCGTGTGTGTAATACTTAAATTTCAACCTAATCCGCTAATTTGATTCGCTACCACTTCTAACTTTGTTAACCCACTTCTTGTACAGATTGGGCAAATCCAACAAGCAAGACAAATTTGAGAAGTACCCATATCTTGGCTATTTTTGTTTAGTGGTCTTACCATTAGGAAGGAGAATCCATTAATAAATAATGATGGCGTTTTAATGTGAGTTATTGATTAATTTCAATAATTGGACTCTGAACATCAATACTATTCATGGTGTGGGCCGACTCTCCGGAGTAATACACAATGACATGAATCATTTTTGGGACCGTCAAGGAGGCCCCCGAAGTTGACAATTCTTATGGTTAATAGCGTAAATTGAAAAATATAATACACATATGGAAATTGAATTAATCATATGCTTCGACATTATACAACTCCCTAAACAAAAATGAATTTATAGTAAAATGGGTTCAATATGAATTTTATGAATTAATTATAATTGGACTTGTATAATAGTTAATGCCTAATGGGAAGGCAAAGCATGATCCTAAGTGCAAAGTGTAATGTTCTGATTTCAATTTGATTCTGTTAAAAAAGCCTATATTGGCTGTGGATTAGTAATTAATTCATGGGCCTAACCCTTTCCATTAATGGGCTAGAAGGGCGTAGAAACTAGACAAAAAATCTAAAAATATAAAAATCAGATAAATATGGAGGCATTGTTCACGACCAACATACATTAAGTTTTCATTCATTTTATTATCGTATTTGTACTTTAAGAGAATAGAAAAATAATAAAGTAGAGGTTTTATAACTGGTGGACAGAGATTTCTTATTATTACTAGAAATCATGGAACTATGCTATGCATGTGGACATTCCCACAGACACTTATTTATAATTATTAATTATACAAGCATAATTAAATTAAAGTATTTACAACATAAAGTGAAAAAGGAAAATGAAATAATATGTAGCAGAGCACGCGTGAGAGCTAAAATGTATTTATTGCATGAAATAAAGCCTGCAAAGATAACAATAGAGCGTTAATTTTCATGGTTTAAATGATGAACCAGTAACATATTCTTATTATTACTTTTGTGTTTTTTTTGTTTACTTTAGTGATAAATAATGCTCTATTTTTCTTTATGTTGAAGTCAATAATTTCAATTTCTTGACAACAGTATTTGTTGAGAAAATTAAAAAAGCTTTCAATTTTTAATAATTCTATGATAATCTTGGTAGAAAAATCAAAATAAAAAAGTGAACCCATTGAAATTTAGGATTAGCATATGTAGCACTCTCCTTGTGTTAAGAGGGACAGAAAAAGTAAAGGGCCCCAACAGAAATAGCTGAAATCATTAAATAGACTGAAAAAAACAAGTCAGAAATTAAAGGATGTATTGATTAACGGACTTAAAACATCACAAATTGATTGTCCATCTTTCTTCACATTTAATTATTCAAAAAAGAAAAAAAAGAAAAAAAAGCTTTCTTTACATTTAAATTTTTATATTTTTCCGTTCCAAGGAGAGCATATATGCCTATGATGACTTTGAAATAATTAATAATCAAGTCCAGCAGCCTTACTAAAGTGATGAGATGTTATTCTCAATAAAATACCCTCAAAACAATTAATTATTGTCCTCTACTTTATTTATTTTTCTCGTATATGATTACAACGAATAATTAATTTTAAAGGAACCCCACTAAAGATTTCATCAATATCACATTTCTTCTTCTCTTCATGCGGTGCAGGTGGGATTGTTTCACCTAGTTCCAGCATATCTTACGAGCAAGTTTCTTGAAAAAAAAAACATAAATTTTATGATACAAGTATAATTTTACGGATTAGTTTAAAATTACTATTTGTTTAATGATTAATTTGCGTGTAATTTAATATAATAATTTCAAATGCTTAAGCTGGTTTGCTTGGCCATTAGTATTATTACTCTAATCTCAATGATTCCAACAAGTATGTCCCTTCTTAAAATCATAATTCATGATTGCACTGATTGACTAGACAGCTTCATATATACACTTGATTTAATTCATGTCACAATTATAATTATGCAAAACTCAATAATCCCATATAGTATTTGCAAAATGTTAAAGATAATAAAACCTCCATCTCTTTTTATGAGTGGGAAAAAGGAGCAACAAGAAAAACAACCCAAAAAAGAATGAAAACAATACTCATACTATGCTGTGGCTGTGAAAAAAAGCTATGGATGGCAATTTTTCACAGAAGCTGCTTCCTCAAAAAGATAGGTTTATGCATCACATTCTTTAATGAAAATGACAAAAGGGCCAAAAGAATGGTAACCACGATTCAACTCGCTTCAGTCTTTTCCTTTATCACCATGTTTATCCATTCTCCTGGATTTATGCCTTCCATCAAACAGCCCTTTTCATTTACCTGAAATGGTCCGAATTTAATCTTCATAAATGTTACAAAGACCATATGTAGCATTGAAATATGGCACAATGAAAAACCATACCCTGAGTTCTTTTGCAGTGGAGCACTGCTTCATAGATAGAGCTCTCTGAGTCACAAGATCTGCGCCAGTTATCATCAGCAGAATAAGCTACACTTGTTCTAGGAGATGTTGCAGCAGAGAATTCCCACTTCCTGGTGCTGGTTCTCATGTTACTACTGCTGCTGCAGCTTTCGAATTGATGCCCTCGCCGCCTTTTGTGAAAGAGAGGCCTTAACAGATACTTCAAGTACTTCAGAAAGAATAGCTTGGACAGTCTTTGACAGCTCCTCAATGATGCACAACGTGCTTGACTGGAGAAATGCACTGGTTTGTGGGCTGATTTGGAGGTTGAAGCAGATGACATGAAATAGTCGTCGACATCATATTGATCCATGTTGGTGTCCTTGACAAAAAGGGGCACAAGGAAGCCATTGGAGATGAGCTCATCTGCATGACCAAGGCCTAATGGTGAGTCTGACACAGGAAAATCAAAACCAAAATCTGATGAAACTCGGATGAATCTCTTGGAGGGTGGCAATCTGGGGTCCATCTCGATGAAGGAAGCTTCATCGTGATCAGATGCGTCGATGGACGCTATTAGGGAGTCCTCGAAAGAAGAGGGCTTCAAGTTAGCCAGCCAACTGTATGAAAAGCTCTCAATGGAGGGAGGCTGCAGGGTGGTTTCCATGGAGAATGTTTGATAGCTCATTGAAAGAATGGGAGGAAAAAAATTGAGGTTTTTAGTGTTTTAAGGCATACAAGGTGGACTGTAAAGGATGCCCCTCTACTACTAAATTACATATGTACAGATATATCATCAAGTACATGTTAGTGTCTCTCTTACTATGCTGACAATTATATTTGTGGTGCTCTTGACTTCAGACAAGTATAATTAATAATTGACAAGGAAATAAATAGGAGAAATGGAACAGAATATTAGCCCCACAAGTATGTACACGGTTTTGCATAGAATTGTTTAATAGTACACTTCTTTATTTAGAGAAACAAAGCTATGGTATACACCAATACATACTGATAAAGGTGTTAAAAGAAATCTAGAGTTTATCAAGAAACATGCTCATGCACAGTCCACTGTCATCATGATGCACCAAACACGAAATAAAATCAGGAATTATCATAGCTCTGTCGTATGCATATACAATGATAAGAATCCTAGCACTAAATTTTCAAGATTTTATCTATAAAACTTCTGATGTAATATATTCGTTTTTCTTGTCATCTTAAAAGAAGGGCAAGAAAAGGGCAACTAAATAAACTAAATAACCATTGGATATGGCTATAAGAGATACTATTACTGTTATATTACATTAACTGCTGACCGAGAACTAGTTATGCCTCCAATTCAAGGGGAAATAACACGTGTCCAATGGATTTTTGGCCCAACTTATTATGACACATATAACCAAGCACAGCTGCCCACAGCTCCTCTGTTATCTACCGGAAGAGTTTTTCAATAGGCAACCGCCCAAGCAATAAACAACTTGTGCAAACAAATTTCTAGTTTAGCATGGAAATTAAATTGAGTTAATGGTTAATACAATTATAGATGGACTCAACTTTACTTGAGATCTGTCTCCGAAAGCTTGCATGAGATCAACTAGGAAGAGGAAACAACAAGGCTAGAATAGGAATTGAAGTTACCGAATCAATTCAACATGGCTCAAGTTTGGGAACTACTATGCTAATTACTCACTGAAGACACTAATATGAATACCAGAATGGGTCACCAAAATGTTCTAAAGAGGGCTTATTGAAATAGGGTTTATTCTATTAATAATGGACAGATAAATCATAACAAAAGTAACAAGGATGCAGATAAGATTCTTTAAAATAAGCCAAACAACCAATCAATCATACTACAACCCAAGTTCCCCAGGAGAAGAAGGGGCAGAAAAAGCTTACATCAACTCAACTTGCACAACACACGTGAATAAGATAGGGTAACCAAAACTATAAAACTTCTTGTAACAAACAGAGGTGTGAACTTTGTCCTTAATTCCCAATCCACTCTTCTCATATGCTTCAGACAATTTCAGGATAACAGAATTATGCAATATAAACAATGTCACTAATTTAATTTTACTTAATGATTCTTGCATTTTCCAAAATCCCATATGGAGAACCTCAAATCCCAGCAAAGGGGTGAATCTTGATCACATTAAGCAGTACATTGGAAATCTAGAGAAGGAAACATCAGAGTTCTCTTGATAGGGAATTTTCAGGCCTTACCATTCACCTGCAACCTCAGTGGTGGTGATTTCTACTCTTTTTTATTAATGTTAAAAGAATTGTCTTTTTCCTTGGAAATCCAGTTATTACTACATGCTGGCAAACAAAATAGACAAACAAAAATACCAGACAGAGGTCCCCCTGCTTGTCTCATAAAAAGGTAGGCATCAAGGTAGCAAAAACTAGAACTGGAAGTGACTTGAAACCCACTGGTCCCCTCCTGATGTTCCCCACAAAAATAATAGGTGCTTGGAAGAAAAATTGATTCTTAGAAACACTTAAACTCCAAAAATGACTGTCCTGGTTTTGTTCAAGGATGTAAAATTCATCAGCATAAATAATGTAACTGAAAAAGTTTTGCAGGAATTATCAATATTACACTAGTAAATGAATAGAGTTCCAATGTGCAAAAAAAAAATTGATTGCACAGACCTGAGTTATAACCAATGAGCGACATATTCATGAAGCAGAAATTTTTTTTCAAAGGAATAGAGAACTTCAATGAGTAATATCAAATGAACAAAGGACAGAAATTTCAACTGCCCATTTCCGCTAATATGAAACCAAGATGTGGCAGTGGAATGATAAAAAAAAAAAACACACCAGACAACATACAAGAGACAAGAATCCAGTACACAACAAATCGGACATACAATTATGTCCACTGATGAGAAGAAATATTGGTAACAACTAGCACGTTACTTGCCATACAAAGATAGTATTCAGGGTCACCACTCCAAGAAAGTTAGATGGCAACAACCACACAAAGTGCCCAGAAGAAATTTACTGCACATACTAGTAACTACTAAGGAAGGGAGGGCAAACACTCGGTCACGAATCAAGAGGACATGCATGGGCAATAACAGCACCCTTGCCCCAATAATCCAGAGGCCGACAGTAGATTAGTTACGCGTATGTTGGGTAATACTGCATCGATCCAAAGCAACAAATCAGCCCAAATCTACATGGTTCCACAATATTCATAATATGACCAAACTAAGCATAAAAATCCATTTATACAGGAAATGGAAATAATAAAAAACCCAAAGCTTCATTATCACATTTGCCTAAAGAAACAGCTTTTCAAAGAAAATGCACAAACATTTCAACCAGCCCAACTTATCTGTATTTTCAAATCCCATATGGATTTTTAGAACGAATCCTCAACTGAATACATGAATTTGATACGATTATTGGTCATTTCTGCAATTGTTTCTAAAATTCAAAGGCTAGTATCTGACAGGCCCCAAAATTTTGGGCTTGAAATTAAAATGAATTGACAACGTCAGGCTAGGGTGCATCAACAACCCCGCAAGAAACCTGTAGAGTTACTGTTGTACTAGTATAGTTTTTTCTTTAAGCATCAATCTAAGTAAGCCTCAGTTGGCTGAATTCAATAGACAACCCCGCATGAAACTCAAATCCCATCTTCTAAAATATTAAATCCTAGTTTCTCATATTATTGGCAACAGCATTTTTTCTGCTCTACAACCCAACCCAACCCAGAACCTGTAGAAGCCGTATTCAGCACTACATGTAAAAGAGATCCAACAAGACAATTTCAAAGGTTTCCCATTATTAACGCTGTTGATTGAAACTCAATGGAAGATAAGATCATGGACTCCAAGTGTTAACGTCACATTCATGACAAATTTAGTTCAGAGTTAAACTAGTTATGCATGTCAATCATTGATATGCCCCATTGTCTCGAAATAAATTTGGTCCAGGTTCAATAATTTAAGTTATTTGAATTTCGGCAGAATTAGTTATTTAGGTAGCAATAAGAATTCATTATTGTTGACTAAATCAGTGGACATCTTGAGTGTGTGTGTGTGTGTTCAAACTCAATTAATATTAGGCCCCCTTAGAATTTAGAATAGAGTTAGAAATCTTCCTCTTCTTTCCGGTTGCTTATGTAGAAGTAGAAAGCTTTGATCACAAACATTTCTAGTCCACCATGTCACCCACCTAATTAAAAATACCTAGTGTGAAAATCAGAAAAAGAAAATCACTAATAACGGCAAAATCGCGTTTCTCTAGAGTTTGAAAACCATGCAAAAAGAACCAAATTCAACTAACACGTGGCGTATTATCCGGCCATCTTCTCCGGCCGACCACTGCATGGATGCTCTTCGTTTTTCGTTTATTTCAACGTTGTAGCTCACCCTCCACAGCCGCGTGTCCTTGTCGTCCCCTTTTGTTCCCCACACAACCACAATTCCACAATTTCTTACATCCCTCCAATCCCTCTCATAAATAATGCAACGACTCATGAACCAAGCTTTGTTCGAAATGAATCAGAATTTGCAAGCATTTCTCTGCTAACTTACCGAGCAAAAGAGATGGCTTGTCTCCCTTCCTCTTCCTTCTGGGCATTCCTTTTTCTGCTCTTTGGATCGATTGTGGCGGGTCGGGTCGACCCGGGTTCGAGATTGGTAGCGGGCGAGGACCGGGCTTGGGTTTCCGACAATGGAACTTTTGCTTTTGGGTTTGCTTCTGTAAATTCAAGAAACGATCAGTTCCAGTTGGGAATATGGTTCGCACAACTTCCTGGTGATCGAACCCTTGTTTGGTCAACTAACATGTGAGTATAATTACTGTTTTTTTAAGTGATCCACAAGCATTGTACTGTGCATGTAATCTATTGAAGTGCTGGCTTTTTGATTGAATACAAATCAGAAATAGGTCTTTATTAAGATATTACTGCTGCCAAGCAGTGATTTTACGTCTACCGTCGGTTCCAACTTGATGCCTTGCTGCTGTAATTGATAACAATGAAGTTGGATGTCAAATTCGCAAATACATACAGAAGATGGTTTCTACAGTCGTTTATTTGTTTGTAAATTATGAATCAATTGCGCAATTATTTATTATACTTTTTACATAATTTTTTAAATAAAAACACGAACATATATCAAAATTCAAAAACAACCAAAGCTAAAATTATGATTTTATCGACCGTGGTTGCTGGATTTAAATATAGAACGAATCAGATTCATACCTCTAGTCTTTACGAAAGCTTTTGCAGGTTAATATTAACTTTTGGCCAACCATTCGTTTTGTCTTAATAATCTAAACAGAGGTTCTCCAGTCAGCAAAGACGCAATCTTAGAGTTCAACACCTACGGCAATCTTGCGCTCAAGGAAGGAGACACCACAGTCTGGACATCAAACACAAGCAATTTTGGAGTTGAAACAGCAGTCATGTCTGAAAATGGCAACTTTCTTCTTTGCGGCCCAAATCAACGAATCGTGTGGCAGAGCTTTTCGCATCCCTCGGATACACTCCTGCCAGGCCAACCTTTGACAGTTTCTCTAGAGCTGAAGTCTTCCGAGTCACCACCAGATGGAGGATACTACACACTGAAAATGTTGCAGCAGCCCACTTCACTAAGCCTTGCGCTGTCCTACAATCTACCTGAGGCTTGTGACTCATCTCCTGAACCACCGACAAACCTTTCGTACTGGTCAGGACCTGAAATATCAAATGTAACAGGGGATGTCATAGCAGTTGTGGATGAAGGGGGGAGTTTCAGAATTATGTATGGCTCAACAGCAGATGGAGCAGTGTACGTGTACAAGAATGACAATGATAGGGGAGGATTATCATCTGCATTAAATAGAACAAACAGCCTATCAGTTAATCGGAGATTGATTCTTGAGACCAATGGCAATCTCCGTTTATATCGATGGGACAATGATGTCAATGGATCCCGGCAATGGGTTTCAGAGTGGGCTGCAGTTTCTAAACCATGTGGTATTGCCGGAATTTGTGGCAATGGGATATGTAATCTAGACAGAAGGAAGACTAATGCATCTTGCACATGCTTGCCAGGGACATCCAAAGTGGGCAATGATGCTCGGTGTTCAGGAAATTCATCTCTAACAGGGAAATGTGGTGCTCATCATGAAAACTTGACATCCCAATTCAAGATTTCAACAGTTCAACAGACAAACTACTACTTTTCAGGTTCATCAGTTATAGCAAATTATAGTGACATAGAGTCAATGTCAAAGTGTGGTGATGCGTGCTTATCAGATTGTGAGTGTGTTGCTTCAGTTTATGGGCTTAATGAGGAAAAACCATACTGTTGGGTATTGAGGAGCTTGGAGTTTGGAGGGTATGAGGATCCAAGCTCAACCTTATTTGTGAAGGTTGAGTCCAATGGCTCCTCTACTGAGGAGGGAGGCACACAACAACAGCAAGGGGATTCTTCAGACGGATCTGGCAGTACAAAGGCGAAGGTTCTGGTGCTTCCTATTGTCTTAAGCATGACTGTTCTAATAGGCCTGCTCGTTTGCTTATTACATATCAATGTTCACAGAAGAAGAACCGTAAAGAAAGCCCTTGAGAGTTCCTTCATTTTATCAGGGGCGCCAATCAGTTTCAGCTACTGTGACTTACAGTGTAGGACTGATAACTTTTCTCAGTTGCTAGGAACAGGTAATCAAACTTTATTATTTATAATTGAAAAGGAAACGGTTTCACAGGGTTTAGGGCCTGAGAATCATACTACTGATGCATCCTTTGGCAGGTGGCTTTGGCAGTATATACAAGGGAAGACTGAATGATGGAACACTAATTGCAGTGAAAAAGCTTGACAGAGTTTTGCCCCATGGGCAGAAGGAGTTCATTACGGAGGTGAACACTATTAGTTCCATGCATCATATGAACTTGGTTCACCTGTGTGGATACTGCTCAGAGGGCTCACAGCGGTGTGTTTAGTGTGCTTCCAGATACTGTCTCCACAATTACAATGTTAGGCTCCTTTTTGTGATTTAGTTATGAAAAGAATATATTTATCCTTGCAGGCTTCTAGTTTATGAATTCATGAAAAATGGATCATTGGATAAGTGGATATTTCCCCCGTATAGTGGTCGAGAGACTGACATCAGGATACTTGCTTGGTCAACTCGCTTTCATGTAGCCCTCAGCACAGCACAAGGGATTGCATATTTTCATGAGCAATGCCGCAATAGGATAATACACTGTGACATCAAGCCAGAAAACATTCTGTTGGATGAGAATTTTTGTCCAAAAGTATCAGATTTTGGTCTAGCTAAATTGATGGGCAGAGATGCCTCACGTGTGGTCACAACGGTAAGAGGAACCAGAGGTTACTTAGCCCCTGAATGGGTTAGCAATCGTCCCATTACTGTAAAAGCTGATGTTTACAGTTATGGGATGCTTCTTTTAGAGATAATTGGTGGAAGGAGAAACCTAGATATGACTTATGATGCAGAGAACTTCTTTTACCCAGGATGGGCTTTCAAGGTATTCTCGGCTTTCTACTTCTAAAACTATATAAAATTATAAATGCCGCCGGCTACATTTCTAGTAGAACGCCTTAAATTTTTTTTTTTTTTGAAAAATATCATAGCATAAAAGGTCTTTGTAATTGAAAGAGTCCAGTATGTTTCTCCAGGAAATGACAAATGGAACACCAACAAGAGTTGCAGACAGACGCCTTGAAGGAGCAGTGGAATATGAAGAGCTTGTAAGAGCTCTAAAGGTGGCTTTCTGGTGCATCCAGGATGATATTGCTACGAGGCCTACAATGGGTGAAGTTGTGAAGATGTTGGAAGGATCAGATGATATTACTATGCCACCAATGCCACAGACCGTTCTGGAATTGATTGAAGAAGGCCTAGATCAGGTGTACAAAGCCATGAAGAGAGATTTCAATCGGTTCAGTTCTTTCGCCCTCACTACACATCCATCATCTCACGCAACATGCAGCTATTCCACCATGTCACCGAGATAAACAGGAGGAGATTTTTTTGGCTGGGATAATTTATTTTTTGGTCTTTCAAAACGCTTTAAGAGAAGGTCGGTTGATTAGATCTGACACGCTATTTCCTTGTATATTGACTATTTCATAAATGACCTATTCATTCTTAGATGGAACCCGATATGTGGCAAAAAAATTTTCACAAGCTATGAAGGGGAATTGATTTACTTGTCCAGAATTTAACGAAATCATGGATTGAGTTCAATGAACGACCGAAGAAAACTTCGGTACGCTTGTGATCAAAAGAACATACCTCTCCTGCTCCAAAACCTTCAATAGCGGGAGAACTGGGGCCTCCTCTTTTGCTAGACCTAAGCTGTCTAATGCACACACAAATCCAAGAGAGTTGCTCAGCTTTCAGACCCTTGTTACAGATCCACTCGTCATCTCCTTAACAAGAATAACATCAAACTCACTGAAATTTCTTGGACCAAGTCTCCCATCTTATAAAGGAACGTTTTATTTCCTACCAAGTCTTCACAGTATATTTTAGCGGAATAGCTTTACAAGTCAATTTCCAATAGCGGTGTCAAAGAAAGTAGAATAGATGTATCCTTACCGGGGGCATGGCATCAACGTAATGATGCAACAAACAAGTCAAATCAGGATATCAAGATAGAACACACGAGATGAGCAAAATCAACAGACACCTCTTTGTTGCTTCATTTCCGAAAATGCCGCTCGAGCATAAATCATCTTCCTCGAGAGCGGAGCTGGAAGATCTAAAACAATTCTACGAAGAACGTCGATGCATACTCGAAAAGCAATAGGCTCGAATCCGAATCCCTTGAACAACACGTGCTAAAATCACAACTCCCATTCCAATCCAATCCTAACTCCTATCAAATTCCCAAAAGTCCTCAGCCATCACAAGCAAACCGCGGTGGCTTCCGTTTACGCCATCCCTAATCGTTGCCACTGTTTTCTGCGTCGATTTGCCGATACGCCGAAGAATTGTCCAGCGCTCATATATACTTTGCCCCTATTTTCCAAAATTGCAGAACAAGCCAAAGAATAGTCTTATTTATGTTTTTCCCCCAATAATTGGCCTTTATTCTACTGAAGTGTACATATTTATGTATTATCATTTAGAATTCTTAGCTTTCGGATTCTGCGACTGAAAAAGAGAGATGGAGAAGATGAAATTCGCCGAGGAACTCGTGAGGGAGTTTCTCGTGTTCAGAGGATTCACCAATACTCTCCAGGCTTTCGAGAAAGAGCTAGCAACTGATATTGGCAAGGGATTTCAAGTTGACAAGATTTTAGACCTAATTTTCTCTATTTACATCCCCAAATTTGAGGCCAACAAGTTGGTTGATTTGCTCAGTTTTTTCAAGAACTGCTTTTCGTATTCCGATTCAAGTCTGATTCCGGTTATATCGAAACTAGAACAATCAATTCTGCGTTATTACATTGTTAGTGCGCTAAAATGTGGGAGGAAAGACAAGGTGCTGGAGTTTTTTGGAGTTTTCGGAAATGATTTGCTGCGACGAGACGATGGTTGGAGTTCTTGGTTTGGTAAGTTCAAAATTTTCCCTCGTTTTTGCAATAAAGGGGATCTTTTGGGGATTGATTTTATGAAATTTATTACTGGCAGCAATTCCGTATTTGCAGAATCCGCAGTTGGATCCGCAGTTTCGCGTGTATTTTTCTGAGGACTGGCTCCGTTCTTTACACCTTTCTATTAGGAATTTCTTGAGTGAGATGCTTAATGGTACCCATATCCTTCAAAAAAGAATTTTTTTCTTGCTCTTCATGACCATAAGCAACTGATCTTTTTCAAGTTATTGGACGGTATTTCTTTTATCATTATTTGTTGTTATTGTTATAGTTGTGATTGTTGTTATTTTGTTATGAACTAGTTAGTCGATTCAATATCCTAGCCTTAAGAGTTATGGTATATCATTTCATGATTCTGGTTCCGGGAATGCTCACTATTGATGCAGCACAAAAATGCTGTTGTGCAAAAAATGGCAAAAGAATATAAAGGAAATCTTATTTGCGGCATTGAAAATTGTCTATGGACATAAACAGATATGATGTGATTATTCTTTACACTTCTCTGCTTGTTCATGGTGCAAGGATTTTAAAGGAATTTTTTGGTTTTTATACTTCCATTATTTTGTTTCTCAGAAGGGTTACTATCCCATTGTAATAACTTGATAATCATATTACATAGTGCATCCTGATAACTTTACATAGATGTAGAATAAATATGAAGGTAATTGAGTCATATCTAATCTTACTCAATTGATGTTATGTGTGGTTGGGAATAAGGAACCCAAAAAGTGGATATTAGTGAATATATAACAAATGATTATTGATAGAGATGGGTCAATGATTTGTTGAATGAGATGAGTTTCATAATTTGAGGATAAAGAAAAACAATTTAAAATTTGTTAGAGTTCATTTACATACTAATTAAAACAATAATTATAGGCGCCAAACCTTTTGGAAATTTGAGTTCATGAAACATATATCATTGCTTTATTGTGCAAAAATAAGGATTTTCTAGCATTCCCTCCTTTTCTTTCCATTTATGGGCCTCTTAACTTGAACAAGCTAAAACATAAGGAAATGCATGCTGTTTACAAAAATAATTTGGCTTGACTTCTCCAGTTGATACTGTTTTGCCACAAAAGGGGGATTTGTAGTTTTTCTTAGCTTATCTACGTACATACCCCTGCCTTATTGAAGATCAGCTATGAAAGGTATACTGTGAACCACCTCAAGAAAGAGATTAAGCAACTTAATCTCAAGCTATCACAAGTTCAGGCTTTGTTGGAGGAAAAAGAAGCACAATTGTGTCTGTTGAGGAGGTGATCATTGTAAACACTGCAACAAATTCATTTACATGTTAGGCTAATGAAACAGACAGTGCTTCATCACTTCTAATCAATAATTCCATTTTTTAGTAATGCAGAAGGACCTATATTTTCATCTAGAATGTCCCACGAAACTGATGGGAGGTCTGTGAACTCCACACTGCAAATTGAAGAAAGAGAGTCATTTGATATTAGGGACAATGCTCAAGTGGCAGAATCTCATGTTTCAAGTGCTAATTTCGATAATTTTGCTGACAAGGGTAGGAACAGGGATACTCGCTCGGTTTCAGTAGATGCCTCTGTTGTTGGTAAGTTACTTCTGGGGTTTCTGATTATTTTATACAAAACAGAAAAAGTAGGTTAAGATGTTATTGTGATTTCTGTACTAGTTGATAGATGTCACCATTGAGGCAGAAACTCTTTTTGCTTTATGCTGTTTTGAACAAACTACAATTTTATCTAACAAACCATTTGATGGATCTGGCATGGGGGTGGCTTTGAATTGTAGATAAATATTCCATCATAAATTTAACCTCCATGCTAATGTTACTTAAAATTTTCCACGCAGGAAGTGGTTGTGATTTGCAGAGCGAAGAAAATTTTCTAGAAGTGAAGGCAGTATTTCAGGTAAACTTCTTTGGAAGAGTTCAAACTTAAATTTGATGCTTCTTTTCTGCCTCTTTATGAACCCTAAGCCCAGGGGCCTTTAAGATTTTCTCTGTTTCTACCTTTTGCCAAAACCGATGTTCAATATATCCTTTTGTAGGACTCATTCTTGGTCCATACAAGTCCAATCAGTTGTAGCCGCTTTTCTGCATCAGGTGACAATATTGCAAGTGCTTCAATTGATGGCACGGTCAGGTATATATTGACTACTTATCACACTCTTTGTATAGACCTCTCATTGATCCAGATATATCATGTAGATCTGAACAGGATAAAGAATTCAAAGCACTTCCGTAGGCAATGGTATATGTTGTTCAATGTTACATGGCTTCCTTGGACAGTTGTTCCTCAGACTAGGATCTGTTCCTTGATGAAATAATTGAGCCTGGTAGACGAACTCAACAACATATTTTAGAATTATCTTTGTGTTTGGATTAGCATTTGATAAAATTTTTAGCTGACTTTTTGACTACTATTCAACACTCTGTTGGCCTTGTTCTTTATACTGTTTCTTATACTTTGGTGAAGGATATGGACCCATGATTCAGGAGCACCAACATCTCGTAATGCAACTATCTATTGTGGAGCAGAGATCATGTCTCTTGAGTGGGACTGCAAATCTGATCGTCTGGTATGTTGCTGAGTGTATGATTAGACATGATTATATATGGTATTGATAATAGTTTTTTTCTGTGTATTAAAATATTTTCTTGATTAAAGCAGACTGGGCATTTGATGCTTAACTTTATTGTCCATTTGACTAAAGCTACTGATAGGAACTTCTGATGGAGGCATTAAAGCATGGAATGTGGATGCTAAGCGAGTTGTGTGCGATCTCAACTCAATTGAAGCATATCCCAGGTGTTTTGTTGTTTATCTATTCATCTATGGCCCATCTTGTTCACTAACCATTCCATTTTGGGCTTTTATTATTATTATTATTTTGAGAATCATTGTGAGAAAGACGAATTCAGGCCCAGTCTCACGTCAAGCATCATTTTTGGTTTCATATTGTCTCTTATTTCAGCATTTTGGACCTGAAATGCAGCCCTGTGGAGCCTATTTTTGTTTCTGCAGCGGCATCAAGTAGGTACTTTCACAATTACTATGTTTTTCCCTCTTTGCAGTTACTCCCAGGTGAATACAATGACTCCTCTGAGAACTAACAGTTTTGGGATCTCCTGGTAATGAAGAATAAAAAAATCTATAAAATATTGGGATCTACACCATGAAACATTACTAGTTCATGATTAGTCTGTTTCCTTGAGTTTTGATAAGGAATGTATGTTAGCAGCTAACATGTTATTTGTGCATGTCAAGGAATTTTAGCATCCAAATCAATGTTTTAGCTAGATGATTCTTTTTGTTTATATGAACATATAAGATTGTCTAATTGGAGCAAAAACTAGACCTATGAACGTTTTTAAAGGTTTTGGAACCAAGAAGTGCATAGTCACAAGAAATAGGAAAATGCAGTGTATAAACTGATAGTCGAGTGGTTGAAATTGGAACCTAGGTTAAGTGCCTAATTCACGCAATGATGCAATGCTTTTTCTGAGGTACTGATATTTGATCCTGAAGTTCATATGAAAATGCCATAAGCAAAGTGATTGAGTTGGATGAAACAAAAGAATGACTTTAGTGTTGGTCTGGCTGTCTTTAAGAAATAGAGTGTAATGGGGCATTTTTTAATTGTAAATATAAGGTTTATTTCTTACTGCCATAATATGTAACAGAAGAGTGGAGTCCTTGGGTAACTGAGCTTCTATGTTCTGTTATATGATCAGTTTACTATCTCTTCCTTATTTTTTTTTTCTTGCTAATGATTAAATACTTGAGTGTATTATGATGAAAATCATGGTATTGATCCCTGTCCCTAAGATAACTTTGTCCTTTATACTGTAAAATTGTTTCTTAATCTTTGTAGGGAAGGTACTGGTTATTTTGATAACTTGGGGTTTGCTTCATTAACTGTATGGAACATGAGGACGTGGAAAGCTGTGGTATGTAATTTTCTATCTGAAAAATTCCTTTTCCACTGCTCCATGCCCTCCTTTCAAATAAAGAGTTGTGAATCCTCGCTTCTTTTCAACTTTCTTGAAGACAGTCCTCCCTCTTGGTAAAGATCCGCCGGCAGTGACCTCATTGAGTTTCAATCACAATGGAAAGCTTTTAGCAGCTGCTGCAACTGATGGAATGATTCATATGTTTGGTATCCTTTTACTCATCGTTGCAAGATTGTTCTCTGCTTTAATGACAGATGCGGCATGTCAATCTTATAGCAATAGCAAATAAATACACCTTAACTGGAGGAAGATATGTCTGCTGGTCAGCAAGTTACTGGATGGCCTGCTCATGATTCTGCAATTAGCTCGATTTGTTTTGGGCCTGATGAGACCAGCATTTTTAGTTTGGGAATTGATGGAAATGCAAGTATCTTTACAGCTCTTACTTATCTTTTGCAATTGCATACATGTGCATATAGTACTTGATCTTAACCATTTTTAAGCCATTATATAAATGTGGCATGAATTTCTGATGTATTTTTCATTTGTATCCCCTAAAGCAATGTAAATTTATTTATTGTTTGGATGTTGAGAATCCAACCTCAAAGTTTGAGCATACAGATATTTGAATGGAGCTTGCACAATCAGGGCAAAATTCTGTGGTCAAGAAATTGTAGCAGGTACGTTGTTATGTGGCAAAGTCATGTACATCTTCTTTCTGTAGATTTAGTCTCAGCAGCTAGTTGTAAACACAGACTCTTTGCTATGAGATTTTGTGCCCTTTGTTTGGTGATTCTTTTAGCCATGTATGTTCTATTTGAAATTGTCCGGCCAATTCAGATAATTACAAAAAGCAAATATTTAATATCATTGGAGGAATGGCAGTATCTGTATTGAGAGTGGCGACCAAACTAACAAACTCTTAGCTGAATTCTTTTGTAACCAAAAACTAGCAGTATCACAACTACTAATATCTTGCCTATTTCATATTATACATCATAATTATGAACTCGATTGTTGTCTAACAAGTTATTAGTTTCCAGTGTGCAAGCTTGCTAATGAGCTAACCTGTCATCTGATCCAGGTTTTGCAATCGTGAGAACTCATCTGATCAGAGACATGAAATGGCATTAGATGCTGATGGAAGGAGGCTTCTGGTCACATCTAGTTCAACTAGAGCACCAATATACCATGTAACTGAAACAGTATTCTCTACATTTATTCCTTTGTTTTCTTGCGGGCATCTTCACCAGATCTCCGTGAACGAGCTTCAAAAGCATTTAATGTCTTTAGGAAGCTCACATGACATCTGCAATTGTTTATCAGTTAACCCTGCTGTCTTTCTTACTCTAATACGGGCAGGTCCGAGGTCAGATGACTGGCATGAGAACTCCTTCGCATACTGGATCTATCACAACTGTAGATTGGCATCCAACATTACCAATCTTCTTGACGGGCTCAGCTGATCACTCTGTCAGAGTGACATCTATGCTATGAAGGTCTTGGGTTGCTTGTTAACCTAAGTAGTTGTTATTTATTTCACACCAGCCGCCCCAAATTTGAACTCTATTTGGGGTTGGGGCTGGTTAGAGAGGTCAAGCATGCAATGATGTTCCTGCTGCACCATGTTTTTGGGGATCCGGTGGTTTTAAAGGGGTCAGTCATGGGATGGGATTGTTCTAAGTAACTATTTCCTATAATATCTTCCTTTGTGTGTTATATTGCAGTTGCATTGATTCTTTTCTCAAGGACATAGATGATGATGCCTTTACTCATCTACTAGTGTACAACTTCTTTAATATTGCGTTGACTCAAGCATCTCATTATTTCAGTACTCTCTCCTGCCTTGGATAAATTTCTTATAGAATAATTGTTGAGGAGTTCATGTAAAGCTAGTGATTTGAGTATGTATGGATTTTGTGAGATCTTAAGAATATGTTAGGTACGTAAATCTGCTGGACCAATTTGGTCTAGAAGGCTATTCATCGGGTGTTTGGTCTCATATCACCGGTCATATTTTTTCAAAAAAAAAAATAAAAAATCAATTACATTATGTCGTGTATTAAAAATGACATATGATATGAGATCCGGTGCTTAGTGTATTTACATGAAGTGGGAATAAGAAACTGATCATCAGTAGAGACGCTCGTGCCATGCTCAAATCCAACTCAAACTAAACAACCTAGAAGAGCAAACCATCAGTTTGAACATGTTTGGTTATGATTGTATCTGTATGTTAGGATCGGTGAATACATTCTGCTCATACTGGAGTCAAAATTGTCTAAAATGCTTCAGAAATCCAGGCATTATTCTGTAGTTTTGCAATATGAAATGTACATACTATAATTGTTATATTTTTAAAAAAAATTCTCTTATGTTTTTACTCAATTTTCAAAGAAAATATACGCAAAGCACTTGCTTAAAAATAAAAACAAACATAACTATCCTTTTTCACTTATTTTATACATAATATAACATATTGTTTATTCATGTATATAATTGTGCGTTCAAATTCAGCATGTCTTCTATCATTGTTCTTTGATAAAAAATTAAGTGTTCTTTTTATTAGTAATTGTGAGGGTTTGATGATTAATCAAGATTTAACATGGTAAGACTTGAAGGTTGTCTGAGGATAAAATCAGTGTTCTACTCCAATTACAGTTCTCAAAAACTAAAGCTTTAAATTCAGAGGAAACGATTGCAAAGTGAAAACTATATTACACAACTTTATTTTTGTGTTTATGTAACTGAGAAAGACTGTGTCATCTGAACATGGAATGGAACAATTCTCAGTTTTTGGAGCAACAGAATACAACACAAAGACTTATTTGCCATAAGCCATTATAGCCAAATACAATTAGACACACTCAACTCACATTGGCCCGCAAGCTTTGTCTGAGCCTTGCTGCATATATGATCGTTGTAACGCACAACCACTCTCTGGTCTAGGGGTGAGATCGAGTCAAGTCGAGCTCGAGTAGTGGTATACTCGAGCTCGACTCGACAACATAACAGTGGAGCTCGAGCTCGACACTGGATCGAGTAGCTCGAGCTCGAGACTAGATCGAGCTATCGAGCTCGAGTACTCGAGCTCGAGTAGGTAAAATTAATTAATTAAAAATATATTTATAAAATAACAAATGTCCAAAATACCATGAGATGAAAACTTATTTACAAAATTGCCATCGAGTCGAGTTACTCGAAACTCGTCGAGTCGACACAGAGTTAACTCGAGCTCGACTCGATAACCCACTCGAGTAGCTCGAGCTCGACTCGAGCTCGACAATGCTCGAGCTCGAACCGAGCTTTGAGTTAAGCTACTCGATGAGTCGAGTTGAGTAGCTCGACTAACTCACAGCCCTACTCTGGTCCTGTTAAAGAAACAGGAAATAGGCGTTTCACCAAGAGTTCTTGAGTGCCAATGGGCCAACAACTCCCCAGAATCCAAGAATGAAACCCGAGACCATAGATATGTAGAAGCCCTCTGAAATAAAGACATCATCCTCCTCATCAGCATGGTCTTGCTTCCCACTGTCAGTTGTGGATGGACTAGGACAATCTCCGGGGCAGCACATTAGAGGGTTGCCACAAAGTTCACTGTTCCCAGCATACACAGATGCGTCAAAGCCCTGCAGTTGAGGACCAGAGGGAATTTTACCTGACAGATCATTGCTTGACAAGTTTAGACGAGCCAAATAATGCAATTCTGCAAGGCCAATGGGAATCTTTCCTGAGAACTGATTTCTTGACAGATCTAGACATTCCAACATCTCCATCTGACCGATGTTTGCAATTATGTCTCCAGCCAAGTAGTTTCTTGACAGGTTCAAGGAAATTAAGGCTCTCAGATCAGATAACCCAGGAGGTAAGTTTCCTACTAATCTATTGCTTGAAAGATCAATGAGTTTAAGAAGCGCCAGTGTATTTTTGTACTCGGACTCTCGCCCCTTCCATTGTGCCATTGCGTAGTTAATGTAGGGGGCAAACAAAATGGTCAGTATCTGGTGCACTGAAGACGAAAACATGGATGTCAGTTGTTATGTTCTTCCGAACCAAAGAAGTGAAATTATTAAAGCAATGAGGAATTCTTCCTGAAAGAGAGTTCCTAGAGAGGTCCAAGATTTGAATCGTAGTGATATAGCAGAGTTCTGGAGGGATGCTTCCATGGAAATTATTGTTCCCAAGGCTGAGGACTGTCAAAGCTGCAAGGTATGTTCCTATCGAAGCTGGGATGTTTCCCGTTAGCTCATTCCTCGCAACATCAATCGTTTTCAAAGTCCCACAGTTTTTCAAAGGAGCAGGTAACTCCCCGGAGAAATTATTATCGTGCAAATGCAATGTATCGAGAAGTGGAACAGAGCCTGAAGTGCCTGGAATTTCACCAAAAAATCTGTTGTCCAGATTGAAGACATACAACGTTTTCATGTTCTCCCAACAGCTCGGAAGCTCTCCAGATAACTGATTAGTTGAGAGGTCAAGTATCCAAAGGTTATCAAAGGTGATTGTACATATGGATGGAATTGATCCCACAAACATATTATTGGAGAGCAGCAATACCATGGACTTGGGATGGAACACTGGTGTTGGACCTGAGAAATTATTAGAAGTAATGTCTATTATAGCAAAAGGTCAAAGCTTGAAAACAAATTAGGAATCCCACCTGTCATCTGGTTGTTAGAGAGGTTTTGGCAAGTTATTCTTGAAGACAAACCCCAGAACCAGTTAGGCACTTCATCTGATATGCCGGCACCAGAGAGATCAAGTTCAGAAAAATTAGCCTGAGTTTGAAGCCATGCTGGGAAGTGAGGGCCCATGTTGCAACTTGCTAATTTTATAGCATCCAACTGGAAAGGAGGAATCCAATCAGAGGTCAAGTTCAGGACCAACGAATTAAAGGACAGGTCCGTCCAGCACTTTCAAGTTCTTGAGTTCGGAGAGTTGAGCTTCAGAGACGGTTCCTTTCAAGGAATTGAAAGAAACATCAAAGGTTTCAAGCATAGAAAGTTCTCCAAGAATTTCAGGTAGCATTTCCAGCTTATTGTCGCTTAGATACAAGCCTTTCAATGAAAGGTGGCGAATCCTACCAGGAATAGAACCACTTAATTGATTACGCTGTAACTTCAGAACCCTCAATGAAGAAAATGAGGTGAAATCAGGCAATGAGCCATAGAATTTATTGGTATCCAACTTCAAGACCTCTATTGAGTCTTTTACTGCCCCAGACAACCCGTGAAACAGTTGGGGAAGAGGTTCAGATAAGTAGTTCGATGACAGATTTAATGTTCGCAAATGACTCAAATTCCCCAAAAATTCAGGAATCTTACCTGTCAGATAATTGCAGCATATAGGTCAAGATTCTCAAGAGAAGTGTCCCCGCCAAAGGCTTGAGGTATGGCACCCGATTTGTTTCTCGATAGGCTTATACTCCTGAGACTCGTCCTCGTTCGTTTCTTGTTTTTGCTTCTTTTTGAGTTTAGAAACATAACCTTCACTGTGCCATTTAATTGGATTAACATTTTAAACATTTACTGTTGAAATTCCAATATATTTGCTAAAAGAGCCTAAATTGTTCTAAATCAATATATAACCATTAAATATTTTTTAATTAGAAACCAAATCTCATTTATTCATCATACGCCTCAATCCTTATGTTTCAAACTTATTCATATATTAAGATTAACTATTGCGAAATAAATATAGCTTCGGATGAGCTATTAAAATTGATGCAATAAACTTTATATCAAGAAAAAAATTATTAATGTTATTTTGTTCTTTACTAGATATCTAGAATAAATTTGAAAAACAATTTGATTGTAACAAGCAAATAAAAACAAAGTTTTAAATATTAATAAACTAATTAAATATTCTATTAAACAAATCTTCAACATTAATAATTTAGTCAAAAATATTAATATATTATACACTTCGCATATATATATCTACATAAAAAACTGCTATATATAATATATACATTTATTCCATAAAAATTAAAAAGCTTGAATGTTATAAAATTTTAATCTTTTTTATTTTTAAAATTCTATGAAACATTAATTTTACTAATATCTTCAACAATTTCTCAAATATCCAACTATATCTTCGTAAACATGAAAAAAACTTAAAAATAAAATACTGTGATATTTGTTTAATAAAAAAGGTAATTTTTTTTTATTTTGGAAAGTAAACAGATGTTTCACCTTAAAGAAAAAATTTCAATGCAAAATCTCACACTTGAAATTCTCAAAAATATCTATTTGTAATAAGTGTTAAAACTGGGTTCTTAATAACTTGTTTATTCTAAATTTAACCCCATGAAACTTTACGACAAAAATAAATCCATGCAATTTGTTTAAGCTCTATAGCCTTATATATACATTTAATTAAATTTCATTTAATAAATATAATTTCAATTAAATTGAAAATATTAAATTCTAACTACTGTACATGCCTCTAATTATATCTATAAATGTATCTACATGTTATATTATAAGGTTAATTATGAAGATCTCCTTTGCAACTCAATAAAACAGCAAACTCTCTGTCAAGTAACTCTGTTTGATGCAACTCATGTAGATGAGTGTGATTTGTAGTAATAAGAGATTCCCCTAGCTTCTTACAACCCAAATATCAAAACTCTACCAAGAAAATCCAATGAAATAAAACTTAATTTACAACTCAATTGAACTGTCGAAGTGCCTAATCACAAGACTGTCCGCCATATTTGTTGCATCTCGAAGAGTGAGAGTATTCCCAAACATCACTATCTTTTGTTCACTTATTTTATAAATATTATAGAATATTACTGATTCATTTATATAATCGTGCATTCAAATTCAGCGCGTCTGTTGTCATTATTATCTGATAAAAATTGAGCCTCTGTTTTTTTGGTAATTGTGGGAGTTTGATAACCATACATGGTAAGGCTTGAAGCTTGTCTGAAGATAAAATCAGTATTGCACTGTAATCACAGTTCTCAAAAACTAAAAAGCTTTAAATTCAGAGAAAACAATCACAAAGCGAAAATTATATCACACAACTCTTTATTTTTTGCATAACGGAATGCAATTAGACACACTCAACTCTCATTGGCCCTGTCATCTGAACATGGAATGGAACAATTCTCAATTTTTGGAGCAACAGTATACAACCTCAAAGACTTGTCTGCCATTATGGCTGAATACAATTAGACACACTCAACTCACATTGGCCCTCCTGCTTTGTCTGAGTCTTGCTGCATATATGATTGTTGTAACACACAACCACTCTCTGATCCTGTTAAAGAAATCAAAATAGGCGTTTCTCCAAGAGTTCTTGAGTGCCAATGGGCCAACAACTCCCCAGAATCCAAGAATGAAACCCAAGACCATAGATATGTAGAAGCCCTCTGAAATAAACCCATCATCTTCCTCATCAGCACTGTCTTGCTTTCCAGGGTCAGTTTTGGGTGGATTAGGACAATCTCCGGGGCAGCACCTTAGAGGACTGCCACAAAGTTGACCGTTCCCAGCATACACAGATGCATCAAAGCCCTGCAGTTGAGTACCAGAGGGAATTTTACCTGACAGATCATTGTTTGACAAGTCTAGAACAGCCAAAAAATGCAATTCTGCAAGGCCAGTGGGAATCTTTCCAGAGAACTGATTTATTGACAGATCAAGACATTCCAACATCCCCATCTGACCGATGTTTGCAATTATGTCTCCAGACAAGCAGTTTCTTGACAAGTTCAAGGAAATTAAGGCTCTCAGATCAGATAACTCAGGAGGTAAGTTTCCTACTAATCGATTGCTTGAAAGATCGATGAGTTTAAGAAGCGCCAGTATTTTTTTGTACTTGGACTCTTGCCCCTTCCATTGTACCAATGCATAGTCAATGTAGGAGAGAGAATCATAGCTTCTAATTCGTGTAAGGACGCTGAAAATACTGCCGTCAGTTGTTCGATTCTTTTGAACCAAAGAAGTGAAATTATTGAAGCACTGAGGAATTCTTCCTGAAAGAGAGTTCCCAGAGAGATCCAAGATTTGAATCTCAGTGAGATAGCAGATTTCTGGAGGGATGCTTCCATGGAAATTATTGTTCCCAAGGCTGAGGACTCTCAAAGCTGTAAGGTCTGTTCCTATCCAGGCTGGGATGTTTCCTGTTAGCTCATTCCCCGCAACATCAATCATTGTCAATCCCAAACAGTTTTTCAAAGAAGAAGGTAACTCCCCGGAGAACTTATTATCGCTCAAATGCAACGTTTGGAGATATGAAAGAGAGCCTAAAGTGCCTGGAATTTCGCCAGAAAATCTATTGTTGTCCAGATTGAGGACAAACAACGTTGTCATGTTCTCCCAGCAGCTGGGAAGCTCTCCAGATAACTGATTGTTTGAGAGGTCAAGCACCGAAAGGGCATAAAGGGTGATTGTACATATGGATGGAATTGATCCGACAAACATGTTATTAGAGAGCTGCAATATCATGGAATTGGGATGAAACACTGGTGCTGGACCTGAGAAATTATTAGAACTAATGTCTATTGTAGGAGAAAGGACAAAGCTTGAAGATAAATCAGGGATCCCACCTGTCATCTGGTTGTTAGACAGGTTTAGGTAAGTTAATCTTGAAGACAAACCCCAGAACCAGTTAGGCACTTCATCTGATATGCCAGCACCAGAGAGATCAAGTTTAGAAAATTTAGTCTGAGTTTGAAGCCATGCCGGGAAACAAGGGCCCATGTTGCAACTTGCTAATCTTATATCATGCAACTGAAAAGGAGGAATCCAATCAGAGGTCAAGTTCAGGACCAACGAATTAAAAGACAGGTCCAGCACTTTCAAATTCTTGAGTTTGGAGAGCTGAGCTTCAGATACAGTTCCTTTCAAGGAATTAAAAGAAACATCGAAGGTTTCCAGCATAGATTGTTCTCCAAGAATTTCAGGTAGCATTTCCAGCTTATTGTCGCTTAGATACAAGTCTTTCAGTGAAACAAAGGCTCTCATGTCGGGCACTGATCCAGTGATTCGATTGTTAGAAAAATCCAAATGTATGACACTTGAAAGGCGGCGAAAGCTGCTAGGAAAAGAACCACTTAATTGATTATCCTGTAACTTCAAAATCCCCAATGAAGAAAATGAGGTGAAATCAGGCAATGAGCCGTAAAATTTATTTCCATCCAACTCCAAGACCTCTATTGAGTCCTTTGCTGCCCCAGACAGCTTGTGAAACAGTTGGGGAAGAGATTCTGATAAGCTGTTCCCTGATAGACATAATGTTTGCAAATGACTCAAATTCCCCAAGGATTCAGGAATCCCACCTGTCAAATGATTGTTTGATAGGTCAAGATTCTCAAGAAAAGTGTATCTCCCAAAGGCTTGAGGGATGGCACTCAATTTGTTATACGACAGGTCTACACTCCTGAGACTCATACTTACATTAAATAACCAACGAAACGAGGAAGAAGTGAGCCCAGTCTGAGAAAGATCAACAAGAGAAAGAGATTTGGAAGATGAATTAACGAAGAAATATGTGGGAAGCTGACAATTTCTCAAGTACAGTTTCTGAAGAGAAGGAAGATTCAGTATGTCTTGTAGCAAATTGGGGTATCCCAAGTAAGAATTACTCAAATCAAGTAGGAACAAAGAAGAAAGATGGGAAAGCCAATGCAGGTTCTTGAAATCCAGCTCATTGTTCCCGAGATCAAGTATCCTTAGGTTGGTAAGGTTGCCAATATGATAAGGAACAACCCCAGAAAAGTTAGAAAGTGAAAGATCCAAATATTGTAATTTCTCAAGAAAACCAATGAATTTTGGTATTTCCGCATGTCCAAAATCATTGTCAGTCAATTCCAAATGAGTCAAATATTCAAACTCAAGAAGGGCATTACTGATCTTACCTCCCATGCCACTAAGTTGGAGACCAATTACATGACCTGTCTCATTGTTACACTTTATACCCTTCCATTGACAGCATTCCTTTTTGTCTTCTTCACCTCCCCATGATGAGAGGTCACCGTCATCTATGAGGTCTTGCTTGAGCTTGAGAAGAGCTTGCTTCTCCTTTTCTATGCACCTTAACCCTTCAACCTTGGCTCCTGAAGTAAATAGAGAATCATAATGTAGGCAATCAGAAAGAAGAACAAACAGCAATAACAGTAGCACAACAATTGCGTCTCTACAAGTTATCATTTTTTTCCAGTTCTTGATGTTAGGAGGAAACAGAGCCAACACCCAAAATATATGTGTTTCCAAATGTGCTTCCCAGGCTTTTCCTAATAGTCATAAGTAGCGCAGATATCTAACTTGGGATATACGGCAGCTTTCATTTAGGTTCCAGCTTCAAGTATGCAGCAGGCCCCACTGCCGTGCCGCCCCATGTGACTCTATGCTCTAGAGTCCTTCTATGTCCTGTCGTCAACAGTGACAGGGACATCAACAATGACAGGGACACCCCACTAGAATTGCTGATTGTTTTTTGGTTGTATCCCATGGACTATAGCCGTTCGTAGCGGGGTTTTTTATTTTTTTATTTTACAAATTAACTCATTCTTAAAAATATTATTAACCTAATTAATATCGTCGTTTCAAACGGTGAGATGACGTCACTTCGCCGTTTAAAACAGTAAAATACACATTTTTCATATTTATCTACATATTGAAACAAATTATATCATATTGACATGAAATACAACATATCTCACTGTTTGAAACGGTGAGATTAGCTGACTAATACAAATCACGATACGTATCTCGTCGTTTCAAATGGCAAGATAAACTGATTGGCATGAATCACGATGATGTATCTCGCCGTTTCAAATGACGAGATAGTTTTAATTTATACGAAAATTCTAAGGAACTACACAAACACACCCTTATCGTCTTCTTCTTCCTCCTCACAAATTTCTACGCGCGGCTTTCTTCCCGACAGTGGCACAGAAGAGCTTCCCGACACACGGACGCACAGAATGGAAAAGTTTCTTCAGATTGAATTCTGCAACAAATTTTTTTCAGATTAATTTCCCAACCCATTTTCAGATTCGAAAGTTTTGGGTTTTTGATTCTTCTATTGACAAACGGTACATCTTGATCAATGTTCTGATATTACCCAACCTTAATTTTTTCCAATTCATTGTTCTATTTATAATTTTTGATTTGCAGCCTGTTTTTCAGTTTTTGGTGTTTTAATTTTTTAGTTTTAATTTTTACAGTCCGTTTTTCAATTTGGGTGTTTTGATTTTTCAACCTTAATTGCTAACAAATGTGTTTATATATTGAATGAAACACTAGTCAAAATTTGTGGAAATAAACACGGTGTCGCCGCTGTCAAAAGTTGGAGCAACAAACAAGCTTGGTTCAGAAAATTGGCCAAACATACACGGCTTATTATCAGAATTTATTTTGAGGTGAGTGTTCATATTTTGTTATATTTAAATTCCAAACAAATTCTTGTGTTGTGGTTGAAATTGTAGTTAGTCATTAATTGTTAAGTTTTTGTGCTATATTAGCTATAGTGTAAATAGGGACGACCAAAAAAATTTTAAAAATTTCAATTAATATTAGATGAATAAAAATTATGTACTTAAATATTTAATATATAAAATTTAAGAATATTAGACGAATGAAAAATATGAAGGGTTTTTTATTTTTTTTATTCTAATTATTTTTCCAATTAAACAAATTTAACCCACCTATAAATCTTTTATCAATTCAACTAATTTATCAAATAAGAATATTAGATAAATGAAAAAATATTTACTTAAAATACATAAAATTTTTAAATATTTAATATATAAAATTTGGAAAACATTAGATGAAAAATATTACTTAAATATATAATTATTTCAGAAGTTTGAAGGATGAATTATTTGTATCATGTTATGGATGTGATGCTTATATTTACTATATTTGTATATACCATATCATAGATGTAACGCTTATATTGATTGCATCATGCATGTGAACTGTTTGTTTTGAAAATATTGCATTTGAATGTGATATTCAGATTGTGCTATATTGGGGGTGTTCTATTGTGCAAAATTCGAACGACATAAGTTACAGCATTGGCCTCGTTATTTGCAAAACACACGTCGCAGTATGAATTTTATTAAATTGGAAACGGTGTATGATTTGACTGGAGTGGGTCGGAATCATTATGTCATTCATTTGAAAACAAAATTTGTGGTAAGAGATGCATTTGGAGGACATGATGAGGTCTTACTAGGGATTGAGAATGACATAAATTTGCAGTTTTTGTTTAATCCAATGAATCATGTCATATATTTAGATCTGTACATCAAAATAAAACAGAGAAACTGTGACAATTAGTATAGTGTGCCACGTGTGGAGGGCGAAACAGGTCAAACCTCCCATCGATCATTCTTTGAAACTCGACAGAGCAGTAGTGTGCCCTTGGTCACTGAAGCATTGACTCATATGGATATTCAGGAGTGTAACAGGTTACCTGACCTTAACACACAGGCATCAAATTTTGGATCGGAATATAGAGATAGGTCTCGTATTTCATTACAGCCTGCAGCAAATATTGGCGCAGGAGCAGTCGCTTGCATAGATGATGATGGCGAGATGCTTTGTGATGCCTATGAGCAACATGTATACCGATCAACATCTGACATCAATGATAGAGATTATGGAGATGAGGGGGATGATGAGAATGAAGAAGATGAGGATGAAGTCGATATCAATTCGATGCAGCAAGTATTAACAGTATCAGATGCCAACCCATCAGCCAATGCATACCAGAGACATGTGCTAGGGCAAGCGAGCACCATGCCAATGCACTCTTCAACTATCCCTGAACATGAATATGTGACAGAGCCATCAACCGTGCCTCTGTGTTCAACAACCTTTCCAGTACTTGGACATGTGACAGAACCACCGATGGTGCCATTGTATCTGTTTGTGCCCTTCTTCTTACAGGCAGAGCCAGAAATAATAGCTGACAGTAAATCAAGTGGTAGATGGAGCACGTACTATGACAAGCACAAAGGAGAGCTTCATTTAGACATGGTGTTTAACAACAAAGGTCATATCCAAGTAGGTGTGAAGGATTACTCCGTGACACATGCAAAGCGAAAGTACCGTGTGGTGAAGAGTACACCCAATACGTGGAAGGTTAAATGTAGACATACTACAGTTGATAAACCTTGTGACTGGCACTTTGTGGCTTCTTTAAGGCAGAAAATAGGGTCGTGAAAGATAACTAGATACGGCGGAGCCCACACTTGTCTCTTAGGAGACCTAAGGATGGATCACACAAATTTAGATAAAAAAATAGTAGCTGCAATTCTCGTAGGGTTGGTTCGTCAAAACTCTACTATTGAGATAAAAAATATTGTGCAACTTGTCAAAGATCAGTGCGGTTGTGAGATTAATTATACAAAGGCATGGTATAGCTTGAAACGAGCTATTAATAATGTGTACAGCACATGGGAAGACTCAGTGAAGAAGTTGTCTGCCTACATAAAAGCACTACAAAAGTGGAACCTAAGCACTATTGTCGAGTGGAGATACATTGACACTAGGGTACCAAATAGGATGACGCTTTGTTATTTATTTTGGGCTTTCAAACCTTGCATCTATGGATACCAGTATTGCAGACCAGTGATTAGTGTAGATGGCACACACCTATACACGAAATATCGTCATAAGTTATTGATTGTAGTTACTATTGATGTCAATCAGCAAGTGTTACTTTTTACTTATACCTTAGTAGATGAAGAAAACACAGAATCATGGGGTTGGTTTTTGTAGATGTTGGAGCGACATATTATCTGTGGCAGAACATATACTTGTCTTGTATCCAACAGACATCCTGGTCTTCTTTCTGCCGTCGAGAACATCGATGCTTTTAAGGCCCCAAGAGGACAACACCAATTTTGTCTTCGACACTTGTGTGCAAACATTTTAAAAGCTTTCAAATCTCGACAGCTGCATGATCAATGCTGGAGAGCAGGTGCTGAGAACCAAGAGAATTTTTTTTTTTAAACTCTAGACCATATAAAGCAGATTAACTTAGAGGTCTACAACTACTTGCAAGCAATTGATAAAGAAAAATGGGCTATATCCTTTAACGAAGGCTGGAGACATGGTGTACTGACAACTAACATATCATAAAGTATTAATGGAGTAATGAAGGGAATATAGCAGTTTCCAATATGTTCGATTGTGCAAATAACATTTGATCAGGCCGTCGCTAAATTCAGGCAAAAATTAATAGAGGGTGAAGTTAAGATGGTAGGGGGATTAGTGGCTCACTTGGCCTGCAAAGACATATGCAAGGGTAGAGCACAAATTCGTCCAGCATTTAGTGCAGCTATATGATCGAAATGCACAGTCAGGACGAGTAATCACAGCACGGGATAGGGGAAGAGATGGAGGGAATGCAGACGCTATGGAGCTATGTAGTAGGGATTGCACATACAAGAAGTGGTTATCACGCAGAATTCCATACTCACACGCAATAGCTATCAGTAGAAAATATGATGTTAATCCTAAGAGGCTAATGATGCCATACTTTTCCATTAGTAGTTATGTACACACATATGAAGGGAAATTCAATCCTATTTGGGCCGAGGATTATTGGGATTATCCACTGTTCGAATTGGTCCACAACCCTCATAGGCGTATAATTCGTAGGGTTATGAGGGCTCCGTCGTGTCGAATACCAAATAAAATAGACTGGCCACAATATCGGACTCAACAGCAATCACGGCAACAGGTCCAACGTTGATTGCAGGATTTAAACATGCCTTCATCCTTCAATCATCCTCGTTAGTTTCACAGTGTGTGTAAATTTTATGTTTTTTAGCAGCTAAACACGAAAGTAGTCTCCGTGCCTATGTAGTTATTTTTGTATGTATTTAAATATTATGTGTGAATGTTATTTTTGCAAGTTTTGTAATTACACATTTTGTATTCGTGTAAATGTTATTTTTCATGTTTATGTACATATTGATGTTAATTTGGTGTTTAATTAATGCACAATTTGTCATACAGGACTTTTTCACAATGGCTATGAAAGCTAATACGGGCCCATTTGATTCAAGTTTGCTATACCTACATCATAACCATAGGTCGGAGGCTGTGTGGTTAGGAGACATAGACACTACACTTCGACCACGGCACCAGACCAAGGCACTAGTTAGGATTCCTGATTTTGATGATCGGGTTATACTTTTGTTGCATCGACTATGTTTTTATGGAGTGTATAGGTGTGGACATGTAGTATTTGATTGGCACATAATCACAGCAATACTTGAGAGGTGGCGCCGTGAGACTCACACCTTTCATCTTATGACTGGTGAGGCTACCATTACATTGAAAGATGTAGCGTTGATATGGCAGCTCCCAGTGGAGGGTGCCCCAATTATAAGGGTTGACGAGCGTTAAGCCATAAGTGTTTGGCAAGAGTATTTGGGGTTTGAATCCTCCACAGATGTATTCAATAGTGCTACCATACCCCTCTCAGTCTTACTTCGAGAGGTTCGACACCAGACCCTAACTGTTGATAGTACAGAGGATAACGTGGCTCGATACACTCGCTGTTACATGTTATTGTTATTCGGTTGCAGAATTTTTCCTGATTCATCTGGGAATCGAGTGAACCTATTATACATTCGCATGTTAGAGGATGTGAGTAGGGCTCAACCATATAGTTGGGGGAGTGCGGCATTGACATACTTATATCGAGAGTTGTGCTCCGCGTATATGCGAGGTAGGCAGACGATTGCTAGTCCACTAGAATTTTTACAGATATGGACCTGGATTAAGGGTTGGGCCCACTGACCCGTGATCGTGGCCTTTACACTGGCCCACTCACTGTGTTTGGGGGCGTGCAATTACCAACTGCACCCTTCGAAGTACAATATGTCTCATCAAATTACATAACTTGTTATACTATTGTGCAACTATTATATTTAGTTTTCTTGATTATTTTCACATGTATATAGCTGGGCAGAGGCAGAGTCTTAGGTACGAGTAACTTTTGTCATATTAAATATGGATACTATCGTCTTTCATGTATATTGCATCTTGTATACCTTCAATTCCATATACATTACATGTTTCATTTTAGTTTCAGTGGCGGCCTTACTCTGATGATGCGTATGAGATGCTACCCGACTATTGTGGGCGACAACTGTGGACGTTCTGTGGTCCCCTCATCTGCTATGAGATTATTGAGATGCACCATATTGATCGAGTATTGAGACATTCGGAATGTCACAAGGCATTCCTAATGATTCACCACGGGCGTCTAGGGACTAACTAGGCTCATCACCACGCTGCATATATTCGAGAATGGGCTAGCAACGATCATGTCATAAGGGGCCCCATCATCCTAGATACACGGGTGTCACGAGACTATTTCGAGTGATACCATCGAGTCACGTGCCGATTTATCACTTTAGGCATGTATTTGTACATACTGGATATCAGCCTGGCCACGTCACTTATTTTCCGCACGTAATACACTTTTATATTTTTGTATATACATATGTGTGTGTGTGTTTCTGTGTATATTATTCAACAATATGCAAATTGTTGATTGTAGGCACAGCAGATACAACAACTACGTTCTGGTGGATATAATCAACAGATTGTCGATAGTATCGAGCAACTATCACAATAGCGAGTCCAACGAGATTTTCCACCATACTACCAGATGAATGACATTGCCTCTGCACATCCCACTCTAGGACGTAGCACACCCTATCACCACAATGTATCAATTCCTGGCACATAATGTCAACATGAAGTACCAGGTCTTAGCACTATAAATCCGGAGGATGTATATGTACCTCAATCACTACATCAGAGCATCCACTCTCCATATACGCCGTAGGCCGATTCTCCATTCACGGTATTTTCATTGTCTCCTTACACCCCTCTTCATGCGTACATTTCATAAGATCAGCCTTAGCAATACCGTGGATCCCCAGTGCCACTCCAGCAGGACTCTATAAGTATGAAAGCTCATCAGCCTCATACTTTGCACCATCCTCAAGAAGATCCAGTACCACGGAGAGGACATCGTGTCAGACAACTAACACACTGTGGCACTAGTAGTTGCCTAAGGGATGAGAATGAGGATGACGTATAGTATTTAATATTATCTCTTATATGTATTCAAAATTTTCAATTTTATTGACATTTATATTAATTTTATTATAATTACGTCATATAATTTTATTTAAAAGTTATAACACACATATTTTAATCTATTATGTAACAATATTTATTAAAAAATATCACTTATTTTTATAAAACAACACTACATTTTTTTTTTTTTACAAATTGTATTCTTTTGTAACATATATGTTAAAATATTTTAAAAAATCCAAAAAGTATTATACAAGATTATAATTTAAAACTCAATTTATTGAAAAAAAAAGGTTCTTTTATGTAAATAAATTTTTCTTTTTAAATAAAATCGTAATAATTTCAAATTCCAATAAATTATTATTGCAACGTAAATATCTAAACATAAAACACTCAAAAAGTATTATACAAGATTAAAATTTGAAACTCGATTTATTGAAACAAAATTCTTTTAGTTAAATAAACTTCTTTATTTTAAACAAAAATACAATAATTTAAAATTATTATAATTTATTATAATGTCATTTCGTTGTTTTAAATAATTTATTTCTTATTTTAAAATTATTACACAGTATTATAATATTGTCTCACTGTTTTAAATAATTTTTTCCATTTTAAATTACATTAAATTATTATTACAACGTAATTGTCAAAATATATAAAATTTTAAAAATATTATACAAAATTATAATTTAAAACTCAATTTATTGAAATAAAATTCTTTTATTTAAATAAATTTTCTTATTTCAAATAAAAATATAATAATTTATATTTATATTAATTTATTATAAAATATTATTACGTTATCTTGCCGTGACATCATCCGTGTTTCTCCCATTATACGGAGATAAATACGAGATATTTTATTTATTTCTTTTAAAAAAATGTGTATAACGTCATTTTGAACGGCAAGATGACATCAAATGCCAGTATCTCGCCGCTTAAAACTGCGAGATTGGTTAATTTTATATTTTATTTATAAGGGAGTTAATTTGTAAAATTAAACAATATATTAGAATAAAAAAATATAAAACCCCTTCATAACGACATTTTTAGTTGGGGATATTATGACATGGGAGGACTCACAGACATGAAATGGTCAAAATTTGTTTTCAAATTTTAACGTATATTTTAAATATTTTTATTTTAAAAATTATATAAATATTTTAAAAATTAATAAATATAACAATTAAATATATGTATTTAAAAATCAAAATTTAAAAACAAACGTAAACAAACATATGAGACCGATTCCTAGGAGCATCATATTTGTTCAAGAAAGTCATTATACTACAAGAAATTACCCTCAAACACTAAAGCACACGTCACTGATTTTTGACTCTAAAATTGTCGTAGCAGACTTTGAATTTTCCAACTCGAAAAGACTCCTGCTTTCTAAGAACCCCCGAACGGGTTTATATCGGTTTTAAGTCAAGGTCTTCAAACAAAATAGACGAGTAGGAAGCAACAATGACGATCAAGCCCCTTTTTGTCCGCATAAACTTTTTGAGTTGTCAACTCCACAATTTCAACGAAAATTACATTTCCATGTGCAGAGAAAAAAATGCGAAAGGAACAACACAGACGGGCAATTTTTTCAAAAAACAACTGTTTCATTCTATTTGGCAGATAAGGACATCAAGAATTTTGCAACCCCAATTTGAAATCAAGCTTTTATGAGAACAAACAACAGAACCCAACATCCTCTTGCAACTTTAATTCATTTTCAATATATACAAGCATGCATGCATGCATCATTTATAGTTGATATTTAGCTGAACTTCCCACTCCTTATTCATCATCATCCTCAAAATTTATCACCATCCTCAGCCGCCTCCTGGACGAACTATTTTCCTGTGGGTTAACATCTGTGTTCTCGTCAAAATCAGCCAACTCATCGACAAGCATATCAATGACTCCGTGCTGGGCCTGGAAACTGTCATCTCTCTTAGAAGACTTGGCATCCGATTCATCAACGTCCGAATCACCAGTACGGTTAACAGATCCAGCCTTGATTTCTGCAGCAGCCATCTGATTGGATTGCACAAGTTCATACCTGGAAAAGAATGTCATAAGCACGCTGGTAATTGTAGGGTAAAACTCACGTGAAATATGAAATAAATTTAGAATTTAGTTTGCCCGATTCAACACAACATTATAATATATTTGTTAAAAAGAGTGAATGAAAGAGTAGTGACAGAATAAGACCCAATTTACAATACTGAATAAATACAATCATTACCAAAAATAAAAAATAATTTAATCTAAATTTAATTCTAGAATTACGAAACAAAATATTTTAATCTTATTAAAATGAAAACTATGTAAATATTTAAATAAATATTCATAAATATCCTCTAACAATATGCAATATAAAAACGAAAAGGAAAGTCAAAGATATAACAATGAGAACTGAGAAACACCAGACATCAGGGGCAACTTTTGTAATATCAGGGCATGCTACTCCCATGCAGCCTAGGTAGTTGAGCTATGTTAAACGGAATATTTTCAGCTGCATGTGTGCCTCCACAATAGGTTAAATAAGTAATTTAAATGGAGTTTTGCAAGCGGACTTTAATATTTCCTCTGAAATCTATGGCCAGCCTAAAGCAACACAAGTACGATATCTTATTCTAGAAGCGGCTGAAATTTAAACTTGATGAATAAGATCGACCACCTTGAGCTACGTTTATCTTGTGACTCAGGAACCCAGATCCATGCAGGAATATAAAGAATACGCCATATCAAGTGGATTATTGACACCAACTACAGGTTATTCATACAGAAGATAAAGATGAGTAGGTATAGAGATTGAGATTAGGAAATTATAATGCTAATCCAAGAAACAGTCCTCGTTCACTTTTCAGAATAGTGAACAATTTGTACTTCAAACCATGAACTGAAAAATTCAAGACAAACAAAGTGACAATGACAAACAATACCCAGGAGTCCGAGAGGACTAACAGGAAATGATGTTGCTTACACAAAAGTCATATAGTTATAAGACTGAAGTCATTCTGAAAGAAATATCTCAAACATGAGTGGAAACGTGTCCACAGTGTTGGCAGGCTTAAACCGGCCCTTACAGAATACTTGCTCTCCTTATTTGTGCATGAAAAGGAAGTAAAAGAAGAGAGAAAGCTCCTCCTACAGTATTTCCCTTTGTATTAGTTTTCTTTCCACTTTTAGTTGATAATATAGTCACCTCTTATAATGCTAGTCAACCCAATAGACCTTAGTTTCTCGTAAGCTCTGGGATATAACTCTTGTGTAAGAAAGCATCTAAGAATGGAACCTCAATCCCGTATCTTTGGAGTTTGAGCTGCATCTAGTATAAGCAGCTGAAGATAAATAACATCAAAATACGGGTAGTTTAAATACATTACTCAAACTTCCTTGTGTGGATATTATTGCTCAGTAAGCCACATACTGAAAACCCTGTAACTTTTTTTAGCCAAAATAAAATTACTAAATACATTGAGAAGAATTAAGCTGTATCTTCACAGCAAATAAGAATTTAACCAAATGACAGGATAGAGAAATTGCAATTTAAATACCTTGGTAAGGTTTGGGCATCCCAGCCAATGGAGTTAGTTTCAACTAAACTATTCTCAAAGGAATCACTCATAAGCTCCTGATCATCAGTCTTCGAGTGCATTCTCTTTGTTTTCCTAAGTCAAAAACCAAAGTATCTGGTAAGTTGCAAAAAAACAAAAATGAATGACCATAAAAGAATACTTTTATGGTGTTGGTAAATATTCACCCACTTTCCACTAAGTTCAAATATTTATTTATAGCAATGTTTTCCCAATCCAAGAGGTAATTTAAAACAAACCCTTCAACATAGCTGACGCAATCCAGAGATCCATCAAATTTAAATTGTTACTTTTTTATTTATTTAATTGTTATTGAGCTTTATCAATAATCTGGATTATATGGACTTTTTTAGAATAGGGACTGATAAAACTTAGTATAAATAGTTATTTTATTTAATTGAAAAACAAATTGGAGATTGGAGATTTGAAAGTCATGAAATTTTTTCATTTTCTCGAAAATGAAAATATTCAAATCGATTCAATGGGAGTGATTTTTGTATGAATCGTGACATATCAATCAATCACAGTGTATCGATTGTGACTGTTCTATCATACCAATTTCGAGTTCAATTTTTGGTTTCATGAAATTAGATTGAACACTTTGATGCATGATTTTGCATTCTTCTGCTGCCCTCTAATCATGTCAATAGCCATTTGGCTGTAACACTTAATTAAAAATTAAATAAATAACATGAAATTGCTAGTCTGTGAAAGTTATATCACTCGCTTCTCAATTCTTAGTGGATTCTATTCCTTGCAATAGAACCATGTAAAACTTTCTTGTTGGGACAAATGATTTCTCGTAGAACACATGCTAGGATTCAAGTTTACAACAAGAAACAATAAATGATGACATAACTGCAAAACAAATGCTAATTGTAATCTTCATAATTAGTTCACAACATGGGTCTCCAGAGAACAAGAACTGTTTTGGCCATTGGTTGTATTAAGGAGCAGATAAAAAGGTCTAGTAGCATTATTTTGTTCAAAGAAGAGTGAATTATTTCCCTACAAATCTGACTTCGGATTTTCATCCAGGAAATGAGGAGTGCGTGGTCACAAAATGCAAAAGTTAACTCACAATAACATCACTTGTATATTTATCAGGTCCCATCAAATATGCAACAGTAATTTCATGCTAAACATGGCGCAGTATCCATATGATTTTGGCATCCTTTGTAGGTTTTTAATGACACAGATAACAATGCAGTATAGTAAGAACTCCAGAATTGGTTAGAAAAGACACAGAGAGAGAGAGAGAGAGCAACATACACCAACAGAGAGCTAAGAAGTTCATTATCGGAGGAGTCTTCTGGAGACTTTCGCGCAATCTTCTTGTTGTCCTCATCATAGTGACTTTCGTTTTGCTTTTGCTTCCCCCTAACAAGACAGATAATAGGAGGTCCTCAATATTTTCACATATAAGAACAACTTAATCAATGTATATGCATTTTACATCCAAAGGACTGACATAATTTGAGGTTACCTAGTTCTTAGAGATAACAATGTTTCATTGCCAGATTTGCCTGCACCTTCAGAAGAAATGTCACTCAAAACTTCATCCCTCAAATGCATTTTGACATTAGACATCTTCTTTTTTGGCCCAACAAGGCCAAGTTGCTTGAGTTTGCGAGAAACCCGAGCTGCAGTAATGTTCCCAGTATTATCAAGTGCATTTGCGATCATGTAGCTGCACTTCTTGTGATCTTTAAACCTTCAAAACATTACAAACTTCTTCAGATTCCACTTATTTGAGCACAGAAGCAAACAAGTAATATTAGGACAGCTATGGCTAGAAAGCACTTACTGCTCAAACAAATCTTTAATCTTCTGCTCCTGATCTGCACTAAATGCATGTACTCTTTTTCTAGAGTGCCTACAGGGGAAAAAAACAGGAAAGTCCTCCAATTAACTTTCTGACAAAGAAACCAAAAGCCAGCCCTAAATCATGTTTGACCAAATTTCAGATGCTGTTATTCCAACATTAATACAATAAATATAGAGTAATTGACCAGAAACAGGCACCATAGCAAGCTAGTGATACACACAGGGCAGTCAAAATGCTGAAATAATACACTTACATAGGTTTTCTTAAGGATGAACCTTCCTCTGTATTAGTTAAATTGGAATGACTAGTACTCCTTGAAAGATCATTTTTGTTGTCCCTTGCTCGATGGGAGGCATGAGAGCTATGCATCTTTACCTTAGCCGACACTTTATACCCAAGCCTTATAAGTGCTCTGGAAACTTGCATTTTTGAAATTTCTCCATTTGGATCAAGCTCTCCAGCAATTAGCTGACAACAATTTGGATTCTCCTTATACCTAGCATACCACATATGGATAATTGTTTAAATTTGAACCATGAAACTGTCATAACAAGACAAAATATCTTAAGTAAGAACATGGTAAAACACAACTACAGCATTCTAAAAGAATTGTCCTCCATGTTGAGTATCAAAACAGAATTAATATTAGAGTACTATAGACTTCTAACTAATATGGACCACAGAAAACCAAGTCAAAATTTCTTTTTAGTAATTACTACACAACTTCAACAGAACTTACTTCTCATAAAGATACTTAAGTCTGCCATCCATTTCATCACTACAAACGAGGCCATTTCCTATTTTTGATGATCTGTTAGGATCTTCTTCAGAATGCACCTCCCTGAATCAGAGAACCAACATTATGAGGCTAAATTTAAAAACCAGAAAGAGATGCAAGTATCTAGGAGACTTGCCTATCCAAAAATTTGCTCCCATCAACAGCATTTTTTAGAGTTGATTCACTGGTCTCTTTTCCTTCCCCAGAACTTTGCGCTAACTTCTGAAATTTGTCATCGAATGGATCATCACCCCTGTATATCATTAATTAGACCAAAATAAAAGTATTCTTGGACTTTCTTGTATCATCAAATCATCTGAGTCATTAAATGCATTGGTTTGATTAAAAGAAAGGTGAATCAAAATATACTTATAGTGCCTTGAACCTGCTTCATACCACAATGCTAGAATGTTTTGTTAGTTCTAATTCAAATGATAAAATAACTAAGTCATGATTAATTCCATGTAGTGAAATACACAAAGAAACAAGAAATATGAGTGACCATTAAAGTTTATGATAGCTTACTCTTGGCTGTCTGGGCCGGATATCTCAAAATCATCATCACCTAGGGCATCTGCTATATTCCTGCGAACCCATTTTTGCCCCTCAAAGAAACCATCTCCTCCATTTTTAGTGTCATTTCTTCCTTCTCCAATTTCGTTTTTCATACTGTTAAGCTCATTAAGCATAGATCCACAATTTATATATTGGCATTCTCTTCGTGTCTTCCAAAATAGAACCTCTATAAAAAGCAGGGGATAACTCTTCATTTTCTGTAACATTCTCCGAACCAAAGTTGTCAAAAAGGTAACTATGTTCTCATATTCTTTGCATGGCATTAATTTCTGCTCCTCCAGGATATCAAAGAATATTGTAAGGTATGACAACTGCAGAATTGTTCACAATATTACTGTGAGATACTTTTCACAATCTAATATCATGTTTTCCAAATTAATGACACTGAAATTGATTATAAAGTACTGATATATACCTGGTATAGCATTGGTGATAGTTCCAAATCATCACAAATTCGCTGAAGCATGTTTAGTATGTAATGATTTGTGCTGATGGAATTGCTCTTATAGAGCTTCAGCAACCAACAAAGTTTCTGAATAATACTGTTGTTAGCGAGAGCAGAAACCAAGGAAGATACCTTGAAGTCGACTTCATTTGTCATTTCTAGCTGCTCATCCTCAGAAGAGTTATCAGTTTCAAGATAACAACCATCATTATCGACATTATTTCTTTCGTTCACTTCTTGCTCATTGCTTCCCAGATTTGCAGGCTTTGGTACAAGTTCATCAACATGAATGGAATCTCTGATGCTTTTATCTGCCTCTATATCAAAATCCTGATCTGTAAATGTCTCAGTTTCCAACATGTTGACATCAATTGATTCTTTAATAGAGCCACCATCATCATTCTGTTGGGCAGCTTTATCCACACTTGGTTCCCAAACATTTTCACTCTTGGTTGTCGTCTTCTTTGTCTTTTTCTTCCTTGACTTTTTGGAAACCTTCATTTTAAGAAATGTCATAAAATTTGAATATATTGCCTTACTTTTAGAGATATATATATTATATGTTTGCCAAGATGTACTACTAGCCACTACAAAGGGAACGGTAAGCACACTGCATTGCTTACAAAATTTAGAACAAATACAAGCATTGTCACAATTCTTCCTTTCTCAAATAAAGAGACCCAACATGCTATGATCAGATAAAAACTCACTTATAGCAGATGAAAGAATTAAATAAATCACCTATTGAATCCCCATCCACAGAACAATCTAATATACTTCTTTATACATCTACATACAGTAACATTAAAAATTCAATCATTAATCAAATTATTACCTATATATATTCTATAAAATTAATCATTGCTTCTAAATAAAATCACACCATTCACTCATCATCCAATATTATTTTTAAACATTTGTATATAAGATCCCAGTATTCAAATTTTTCTCCCCTACAGCACCCCCCCCCCCACCTCAAAAGACAAAATTAAATAAACCAAATATACAATTTATAGCTTCTATATCATTCATAACATAAAACATCTACACCAAGAAAACGCCCACACCTTTTAAACCTAAAAAAAAGAAAAAAAAAAAAGCCAATATGCCCATTATTATATTTTAAGTGTTTTTAAGCATGCAATGGAAATGGAACAAATATTTAGCTACAATAAACTCGCGCAGAATTTTCTCAAAACTACCTGAAGTCTTAGCATCAATTAAAACTATGTTCCAAGTAAAGCTTTGATCAGAAATATAACATATCATTTTCATTAATTGACTTGTAATAAAAGCTAAGAACATGAAAAAAGTATAGATAGTTTTCACATTTATGTTGTAGCCTTCTCACAATCATGGCAATAAATAATATTTGAATCGAGAAAACTATAGTTGCAATTGTCTTAGCTAAAGTCTTCAAAACTAACTTAATGCCATACAATTGCAGCAGTGACAATTTCAGACTAAACCACAATGATTGTTCCTGGTTTTATCATGTACATTGCATCATCACCAGAAAGCAAATAAATACACACGTTATTAGAAATATGTAATTGACATCATTTTTGTTAGACATTTGGATCGGCATCTGTCTTTGAGAGAAGCTCAAACAAATTTTGTGAGGACCTATACAGTAAAGCATGCATAACACTTCCTTTTCATAGGCTAACTCTAAATAATGAAATAACGATACCAAAGTTTATGTTTGGATAAACTAAAAGGTGGGAATTTCATGTCACACAGACTTCTACAAATTTAAAATAATTAAAAATCAAGAGTACCCGTAATGTTCCACGTGCTTGAAGATTCTCCAGTAGTCGTATAATTACATGCATGCTTTCCACCAAGTTTGCAAGATCACTTGAAACATCATAAATACAATATTAAAATTTAGAAGTAGAAATTAATGTTGATCAGAATCTAGATTAAAAATTAATGAAATCAATTCTTTGCATGTGTATATAGCAAATTAAACTTATTAATCTCAAATAATTCTTAAGTGCTCTGCAGAGTGATGTCCAATTACTTCTCAATGGACAGTAGTTGATCAACAACTGCCTCAGATCATAAATTTAGCCAACATAGTCAAAATTTTAAAGCCTGTTTCTGTAATAAATCCTTAAATTCGTACTTTTCCTTGTAAGTTGTTTCTATATAGTCCCCCACACTGTTCACAAACCTTCTTGTTGAGTTTCAAATTAGAAATTGTAAGGAAACTCGCCCAACCATTCTTAAGTGCATGGAACATCCAAATCAAGACATACCTATAGACTTGAAATACACTATACAAGCTTAAAAACAGTAAACATTTATCACTATGGTACAATGTAACAGGAATTTTGACCCTCCCAAATTGCAGCATCATGATTATTTGCGCAGCATGATTCTCTTAGATTCATGTGACTTCTTCAATTTGAAAGGCTTCAACTTTGTGCTCTAGCTATTTCATCACTACATTTAAAAATTGGAGGTTAAGCCCAAGATATTCATCGTACCAGTATAAAAAAGAGCAAGATTATCATTTAAAAGATTCTAGGTTGGAAAATCGCTTAAATTACCAAAAAAATGCACTTGGCGTCAGAGCAGTCAATTTCAATTGGCACAGGCCATGGAGTAATAGATTAAATTCAACAAGATACCACAAGGTGCCAATATTTGTTCACCCTCAACTCAACGCCAAGGATAAGTTAGCTTCTCTTGTAAAAATGAAAATCTCAACTTATGGCAAACTAGATACATTTGAAAGCAGGTGATGCTTTCAGCACCAAACAGAGTAATAAATATCATGCTGCTTAGCAAGAGATAAATGATTGGTAATTATAAGAAGAAAAAGTGCCTAGAGACCAAACTATGCTGCTGAAAACAGAGTATATGTCATGGCATAAAAATGAAACCGGTCAACAATGTTTGGATGCTATATCATATAAAATTTCAACAAAAAAGATACATCAAGTAGCAGGAGGAACTTGTGTTAAAGTCAAACACAGATAATATTGGTCACAAAAACAGACATGATTGTACACATGAACCATTTTGGTTAGTATGGCATAAAAGCATAAATTTCATTATTGCAAACAATTACACACATACATGAGAAAAAAAATGACTTTTCATGCAGCAGGAAATATATGACCATGTCTTTGATCATAAAGTAATTCATTAAATTGGTAAAACTGTCTGAACAACGTTGGAACCAGTATTGCAATTTCAGGGGTATGAAAACTTTCAGCAATTATGCTCCAAATGCTGCAATTCTTGCCAGGACACCAAAGAAATTTTGGCAGTTGAGTTGAAGCACCTATAGTCTATACAATACGGACCTAAACTTACATATTTTCAGATCATGTGGAAAATTCACTGCTCTGATATATCAATATGTTTTCTTAGTAGGAAGCCTATAATATATATGTAAAGCTACAAAGGTAACAGAAAGCAGGTACCACTGCCTTGCATGAACTTTCAAGCAAGAAGTTTGAAAACAGATTATTGCAAGGTGTACAAGGCTGGAACCTTTTGGGCTGTTTGTGAGTATCAAATGATTTAATCAGGTGCAAAAGAAACTGAGTCATCCCTTCCTCTGTCTGATCATAGAATAACTTGTACAGGAGAATGCGAGCTGTCTGAGGTTCCTTAGAATCTTCTGGGGATTGCTTTAGCACCAAATCCAGCATGCGTATCTTCATAAGAAACCATCATATATGTTAGAAATTGGGGGAAGCTGTAATAATGACCAGATAGCACATGGCATATCAACTAGTGAAATAGTTTATTAGGTCAAAGATACCCATGTTTTGTGAAGGAATGATTTTAAAGGACCTAGATATTAAAAAACTGCAAAGGAATCATAATAGAAACTGACAGCAAGAAAATAAATATGGTAAAATAGAAGGTGGGATAATATTTACCATTACTTTCACAAGGGATCCAGCTGCCGAAAGAAACTTGTAGTCATTTGTTTGTTTTAAGCCTTCGAATGCATAACGCCATTTTGAAATGACCATTAGAAACATAGACTCATTCAGTGTTTCAGCAACCGGTCCGCATATACTACCTCTAAACAAAATGTTGTCATCATGAACAGATGCTTCATCTTCTGCATCACCACTAATAGGCTGTCGTTGCATAATACAGAAAAATCAGCCTTAGTACTTGAGATAATAGCCAAAGCATTATGAATGATGATACTTTGAACCATAAATTGAAACAATAAAGGAACATGGGAATATTATAATCTTTTCTGATATCTCCTATACATGTTCCAGTGCATCTTCAAATATGAAAATACTACAACAAATGTACTCAACCAGAGTTTTCAGAAATTGGATTCCAGATGTTCTCTGATATATAGAGAATATAAGACATCTGGGTATAATAATTTCTTTATATACCACAAATGTTGCATGTTGTGTTCCCCTACAAAGTTCTTTCGATAAAGTCAATAAAACTGTGGAATCTATGTAAAGTAACTGTGTTCAATGCAACTCATGTAGATGAGTATGAGTTGTAGTTGTAAGAGAGTCCTGTAGCTTCTTACAACCAAAATATCAAAACACTACCAAGATAATCCAATGAAATAAAACTCAATTTACAACTCAATTGAACTGTCGAAGCACGTAATCACAATAACAAGACCGTTGGCCATATCTGTTGCATCTTGAAAAGTGAAAGGATTCCCAACAGACACCACAGGCCAAAAGCACAACCCATCGTTTCAAGTTATATACAAATTTTATAAAAGATGAAAAGAAAAACACTTTAACAACTCAACAAATCTAAACTGAAGGAAAACCTAGAGTTAAATGCTTTCTGCTTAATTATCAAAGTTGCTACTGCATTAGTTTTTCCAACAAAATCTGTGCGGTTATTAGAAAACAAAAACTTTTAGCAGGTTCTCCAATCAAAATATCAACATGAAAACTCTTAATTTTAAGAATGCAAGTGAAATTGGTTGCTTTTCTGGATCCTTTTCACAATAATGCTTAGCTTAGAACCTAAAGTTTTTTATCCTTAGCATTCAAGGTCAAGCACCATAATGCATAACTCAGAAACTTCGGTTTCCATGTCCAGAAGAAAAAAAAAAATGTGAGCAACACCAGCACTAAAATGAATATGACTTTGAATAATATTCACCCTCAACAAAAAAGCCATATCTGCCCATCAATATATAAGTTCTCATTAAGATTAACCACCTCCACAACTTTAATGTTTACTGGCATTCATAAATCAAGATTTGGCTTGTATTTCAGAGTCAAAAGCACATGTGCACATATATAAGTTGCAATCAGAACTTCTAACTAGCTGATTGGAATTGGACATGGGTTAGGACCTTTTCTCAAATGATCAGTGCACACTGCATTCAAATAGAAAATAAGTTAAGAATGGATAAAAGGGAAAAATGTTTGACAGCACAAAAGAACCACTCTTTCACTCTTTTACTCTTGATTGGTTGCTAAATAGGGTTCGTCATGTCGATTGCTAACCAAGTCCCTTTCAACTGTATGAACCAAATGCAGTTTGTGCCAAAATGAAATGCTTTAATGCCACTTACCTTTATCTTTGACGTTAAGCACTTGTGATATTGAAATGAGGTAACAAATTGAGCAACTTGAAAGAATATGACAACATCATTGCTTTGAATTTCCTGATGATCTTTATCAATATCCTCACGGATTGACTGCATTAACACTGATGACAACAAAATTAAATGAGATTATGCACCTAAGAAACTACTAAGAGGAAGCAAATATTGAAAATTGTTTGCTTTAGTACATAAAAAATGTACTACCATTGTATCCACCCAGCAGAAACTGACTTATAAAATCATTGAATAGTTGCAGGATTTGAGAATTTGTTGATGGCAGTTCTCCTTTCTCCCATATTTCTCTTTTTGATGGACCTCGGTGATTTTTGTGAGTTTTTAATAAAGTGTCACCTAAAGCAGAAGGATTTCCTTTAAGAAGTGCTTTAGAACCATCCTGTTGCATATATAAAAAGCTTATAAATTGCTTAATCGAAAAAAAATTCCTAGGAATGAAAAATAGCAATAATGGCACAGAATCATACCAAGGTAACACGGGTAAATGTTCCACTAAACTGGGAATAGCAACTGAGATGGTGAAATCTAGTAAGCTTTCTTTTTGCTTGTTCTTCTTTCATAATAGATTGGAGACTGGTAACTGAATTTTCAGCAACATCAGCCACCTAATGAAAAAAATTACCATAAAATATTTACTTCTACAAATGCCCACAGACTTGGCTTAGTAAAACACAGGGGAAGTATTACAAAAAAAAAATACAAAAGTGACTGCCAAATGGAGGAAACAAAGTTTCATATCATTCGCTAACCCAATGCATTTCTTAGAACTGTCATCTGAAGTTATTTTATTACCATTCATCTTGGACAGGGTGATTGGATTTGGATATAGCTTAAGAAGGGGAAACAAACCTTTGAGCCCTTTAAATATGCTTTAAAAATCAACCCTGGTTCTTGACCCTTAAATATGTAATAGAAAATTTCCAGTAAAAGCAAGTTGTCCTGTCGTAGGTAGCCACAAGAACCACCAGTGTGCTGCGACAATACTAATATCAGGTCCATCACATTCTCCTCAAACAATAGTTCTAAAAACCTGTCTCTAAGGGATAGGAATTGAGTGGCTGATCCTACAGATTTCTGCTGAATTGATATGTCTTGAATGGCTAGAACGTTTCGAAATAAAGTAAGGACCAGCTGTACCAATTTCCAGTCATCTTCTGTGAATGATTCACTGGATATCACGAAACAAATCATCAGGTTTGGTCCTCTAAAATAAGAGTTAGCAATAAAGTACAAAATGGAACATACTATTAAACTTGTGTGAGCATCTTAAAAATAAATTACTAGTCTTCTATCATCTAGCTTTGTGCCTCTATCAATCATTACCAGGAAAGTCATAAATTTTAACTTCGAAATGAGAATCCCCTGCGATGCTTTGTTTTCCAATACAAATCACAAAACCACACCTGAAAATCTATTAGCTAATCTCCCATAATTACCCAAAGGATGATGACCAGTCTTTATTCCAAAACAGATACTTATTTTAAAACACGACTCACTTTTCGAGATTTTCCAGTGGAGTTTCCAGAAGAGATACTATCACTGGAACAATGTCACTAAACGTGATGGCAGACTTCAATCCCCATAAGTACTCTATCTGCTGTGGAATATCAATGGACGCAGGATCAACAGGCATAGTAAGAAACACCAACACCTTAACTGCAAGAAACGGCAAATTAAGAAATGAAACAGATCTCATTGAGTATGCCCGAGATATTACATGTCCATATTTCTAAGTCAACATTACCTGCATTTAACACTAAACTACGATCTTCTTGGCAAAACTCGATAATAGGTATCAAATCTTTTCCCACAATGGTCCATTTGCAAACTTGCTTGAACACGTCTCGCTTCTCCGGGTCATCGCGCCTCAGAAACCTCAATAAATCCTTCAAGTTATCTACCAAATACAGTTTAAACAAAACGGTATTAATCGTCTCAACAAACAAGGACAATTTCCTTGATTCCACCGAAAAAAGAAAAACTTTACCTGAACAGTACTCTCCCTTGGCATAGCCAATGCGCTTCCCATTGTCGTCCTCATCCAATATTCCAAGGCCAGCGCAAATGCTAGATAATCCATCCATGAGGCTTAAATCACTAATGCGTTAAATTTGAGCTAAATGATGAGTAGAAATGGTGAAATTGGTAGACCTGATTTAACGATTTGGATATGGGAAAAAAGTTCGAGGGATTAGGGCTTTTACTTCGCTCCCAGCGAGAAGTTAATTTTCCCGCCATTTCGAGAACATGGCGGTGTCTGGTTTTTATATTTTGGTCAGTTACATTGGAGAAGGTTCGTCAGGTTTCGGGGTCTTTTTTTTTTTTTTTTTTTGAATTTTATTTTCAAGTTGAACTACTACATTCAATTCGGTTTAATCAAAAAACGGTTTAAAAATCAGAACTAACACTATGTTTGGCTCTTGGAATTTAAAGAGGAAAAGAAAAGAAAATAATTCTGATTGTTTGACTAATAAAAAAATTGTTAGAAAAAAATAATTATATTAATTTAAAATAACCAATATCTTAAATAATATTGAATAATCAACTGTATTTTATTTAATATAAATACTTAATTTTATTCATTTGTCCCAGATGATGATGTGGTTTGGCGCAGTTTTCGTATTTCAAAATCTCCACCAAACTATAAAAAGCGGTTCAGTTTTATTAAAAATTTTGAAACCACAGTTTATGTTTGAAATTTTTAACGACGGTGAGGTTTCGAAGGGTTCAAGCCTTTGTTTTTTTTAATTGCCCCAGCAGGCTTGGCACACACACACACACACACACATATATATATATATATATATATATATTTAACCCTTAATAACTAGCTTATAATTGATATTTAATTGTTATCCTTTATATTATTTACTCGTTATATACTATTGCTACATTGCACAAAATTAAACAAAAAAATTATTAGAATAAACTTCTAACAACAATTTAAGGCAATCAGTACTTAAATATCAAATTTCTTTTATTCAAATTTTAATATAGACAACAGATTATATCATAATTTTTATTTTGAATACAGACACAAAATTACGCTGAATTTAACATGTGATTTGTGTGTCAATATGGGTGAGTACGATGATTATTTTTCATGTCTCGTTGACAGAAAATAGCAAGACATTTAGGCTATGTTTGGCTTCAAGTTAATCACTATTTATTCTTATTAAAAAATTTTACAAATAAAAAATCTAATCTTACAAATTTTATTTAAATTTATATTCTTCTCTTATATTTTATAAATAATTAATTATTTCTTAATTATTGTATTTATCAACAGTCAAATCAATGCATATTCTTTATAAATTGTATATTTACATTCATATATTTTAATATCTTATAAATTTATATACTATCGCATCATCTAATTATTATTATATATTAAATATATATAATTTAAAGTTTCCCATCTTTTATAACTTAATACCGAATGTAATTTTTATTCATATTCCAATTACCAAAATTTTTCTTTTATCTTAACTGGAAAATAAAAACAGCCATAATATTTTGAAAGAATTTAATTTGCATTCAATTTAGAAAATTAAGGCGACTGTTTTCTTGTTTTGTTTTTAGGTATATAAGACAGCTATGATGTTGCAATAATAATTGATGAAGTACCAAATGTAATTATTATAAGTAGTTGGGCATTAATAATATTAATAAATAGCACGAGTTATTATACATATAAAAACGCATTGACTATGTTCATTTGTACAAAATTTAAACAAATCAAATATACTATTCAATAATTTTTTCATATAAATATTAAAAAAAAATCTATTACACTTACTTTTAAATATTTAAAATTTAATTATTATATTTAATAACAATCAAATATATAATTGCACGTACACATATAAATACATAACATCTTGGACATATCTATTGCATATGCTTTAAAAATTAATTTATATATAATAAATATAGTAACGAAAGACATATGAATTAAATGTTATTGAAATTTAAGAAGAATTTAATCAAAGAAACGTGGAATAATTGGGAATTGAGACGCGAGAAATTTGAGATGGCAGAGAAGGGTTTGTATTGGATGGATGTTTCAAGAATTTAATTACAAGATTAAGTACCGTTATGATGAGATCCTCCCCGCCCTATAACAATTAGATATAGATATTCACACATATATTTTCATCGTAAGAACTATTTATTATCCAATTCAATAATTTTTAATCCTATAAAACCACCAACCAAACATAACAATTCTTTATTATTTTGGATTACTCATGCAGTGTTTAGATACAAATTTTGTAGAAGTTAGACTTGCAAATTTAAAAATAATATAAAAAATGAAGAGAAATAAAAACCGTTTTTTAATAAATAATATGTTTAAAATTGTAAATTTTGATGGTTGAGAATTAAAAAAAAAGTCCCCAACATATCCTCACAATTTTTTTACACCAAAACACATGTAACTCAAGAAAATTTTAAAAAAAAAATCAAATATTAACCCTTTTTCTTTATTTTATTTTATTTTGTTAAAATAATAAGCCCCGAAGTCCTGCTTCACACGAGGCTCTCGTGGCAGATTGCATTTGTACCTCCACGCAGGGCCACCACGCCTCGTCGACCCATGGAAACCCCCGTTTTCCCAACCGTAGACCAAGACAACTCCGATTTCTTGACCACACCAGAACGACACCGCTTAACCCGGCCTCCGAACCAGTTTGAGTAAAAGACCTTTTTTCTCATTCTTCTACTAACCCCATTGTCTCAACCGTTGGGAGCGAAGTTTGCTAAGCTATAAATGCCTCCGTCCCTTTCTTACTCTCATGGTCGATACAAACAAGAAGGCGACGGGAGCTCCAGTTTTATCGGCGACTTCTCCAACGTGTTCCTCAATTTATACTCGCAGTTCGCTTCTCTTTCGCGCTATCTTTCTCTCTCTAGTAATTCCAGCGTTTCTTGTTCTGCCTGTAAGAGTCTTTTGGGTTTTTTCTGCGGTAATGGCGCAAGTGGTGGCGACGCGGCTGATTAACGGCGCATTTGCGGCTAATATTGGCTCTGGATCCACGCAGAGCCGATCCAAGAAGCTGAGGCCTGGTTCTGGCTTCGAGGCGAAAGTTTTGGCGGAAACCGAGAAGAGGAGCCGCCGCGGAGCCTTGCAGGTCGGCACGGCGATCATGGCGAGATCTACCCGTGTTGAGCCTGAAGTGATTCCGGTTTCTCCAGAAGACATGCCGAAGGTTTCTATTTTGTTTCTTTGTTTAATGTTTGAGATTGGTGTATGCTCGGGTGGCAAATGCTTGCTTCCAGTTCCTGTTAACGTTGTTTTGTTTGAGCATAGTTTGTTTTATTTCGTGTTGGAGATTAGAGTTATAAGCACAATAGACGCTATCTGGAGAATATTGAGCTTTAGAATTTTAAGATTATTTGAGATTGCATTAGAGAGACAGAGAAAGATGAAAGCAGCTTAATGTGGCTGATGGCAAACTCCTTCTTTGTCGGGGGAGAGGTTGGCGAACGAAGCCATTGATATATTTATTTGTTTCTGAAATTTTTAGTCTCGTTTTATCCGAGTGTACTAGTGCTTGTGTATAAAAAGAGCATATAGTTAGTGCTAGTTGCTATGAAGACTGCTTTGTTTCTTACTTTCAATTCTTGATGGATCACAAACCTTTCCATTAACCATATAAACCTGGATAATTCTGTTATCTCGGATTTGGTCTATTTTTGTGTTTTTGAATTGGGATTCATTATGGGAGTAAATGAAAAATGAAACGTTTAAAATTTTGTTTTCTTTGTAATTTCCTGTGACCAAATATTCACGTTTCATCTCTTAGGTATATTACCCCATTCAAGCTGATTAATTTCAATTTTCTGTATAACTTTGACTATATCTGCTTGCTAATAACTCACACATCCTTGCCCCTCTGACATGTTTTGAACATTCGTTTAGTGAATGGCCAATCAATGGGCAAATAAGTATGGACCTATGGTTACACACATTGACTAAAAGCAACTCTATCGCTTTCTTCTTGACCAGGCAGAAGAACAAAATAAATTTCTACAGGGGATTCCACAACTCAGTGACACAGCAGCAGGGATGTGGTCTAAGCCTACTGTGAGGCGGAAGACAAAGATTGTCTGCACAATTGGTCCCTCAACCAATACTAGAGAAATGATATGGAAACTGGCAGAGGCTGGAATGAATGTTGCCCGTCTTAACATGTCCCATGGAGACCATGCATCTCACCAAAAAGTTATTGATTTGGTTAAAGAATATAATGCTCAAGCAAAAGATAATGTTATTGCCATCATGCTTGACACCAAGGCAAGTCTTTTCCCTCAGATTGTGCACCATTGCTTAGGGTGGTAGGGATCAAATGGAGATGTTTTGTGTTGCATGGCTTTAGTCAAGTTAGTTCCATTTATTTTATTTCATTATAATATAATGATGAGTCATATTTCATATTGTAAATGTGAATGCCAGTCCATTCTCCATTGGTATGCGATGTTGGTTTGGACAGTGTTTGTAAAATATTAAATAAGGAACTATTTTTGTGATTTTTTTGAGTCTTTAATGTATTTGTTTCGAATTCCTTTTCCATTCCATTGACAGGGCCCTGAAGTTCGGAGTGGTGATTTACCTCAACCTATTACATTGACACCTGGTCAGGAATTTACTTTCACAATTCGAAGAGGAGTTAGCACGGCAGACTCTGTCAGTGTTAACTATGATGATTTTGTTAATGACGTGGAAGTTGGTGACATGCTGCTTGTTGATGGTATATTACCTTGAATTTCATTTAATCGTGTTCTGTTGTCATCCTTGTTGGAGAGTTGGGTATTGTGACCCATTTCACTGTGTTGGCCAAAGTAGAAAGCTTCAGATTTTTTTTTATTCCATTCATTCAGAAATAGGACATTTTGAGCTGCTACCTATGTTAAATAACCGTTCCTAAAAATTAGCTAACCTTGTTCTGCATGTGTTGGTCTAATCAGGAACAATGTTGAGATGAGCTGACATATGTATACTTATTTCACTTTTCCCTGTTTATCCTTTTTTCCTTTTTTTTTTTAATTTTTGGTGGGATTTAAAGTTTGTCTGCTGAAAATCAAAGTGGAGACCACTTTTTGAAACTAAATTCATGGGCAATTCACGATGCTGCTTTTATTTTTTTCACTGCTGGTGACCTTTGCTTGTGAAGCAGGTGGTATGATGTCATTCATGGTAAAATTGAAGACTGAAGATTCAGTGAAATGTGAAGTTGTTGATGGTGGAGAGCTTAAATCTCGACGACATCTTAATGTCCGAGGAAAAAGTGCAACACTTCCATCTATCACAGGTTAGATTAATAACAACACTTCTTGGTTCTCACATCAGCGATGCTTCTTACGATGCTCAATTACGTTATTGCATAGGCATGCTCATTACTTTTGCTTCAAGTTTTGTCCTTTTCCTTACCTTGAGTGAAAAATGAGATGGTTTTTTGGCACTGATTTGTAACAGAAAAGGACTGGGATGACATCAAATTTGGAGTGGACCACAAAGTTGACTTTTATGCTGTATCCTTTGTCAAGGATGCAGCTGTAGTCCATGAACTGAAGAATTATCTTAAAGGTATATTTCAAAATCCAGGGCATCAAATTGCAGTACCGACTACAAGTTTTTACAACTGTTGATTATATGTTTGAATCTTTATTACAATATCTTTTCTTTTCTTTTTTTTCCTGCAGAGGCTGGTGCTGACATCCATGTCATCGTAAAAATTGAAAGTGCTGATTCCATACCTAATTTGCATTCAATTATAACTGCATCTGATGGGGTGAGAATGAGTATTGGTTACTTAAATGAAAGAAACTTTACTCCAATGAATTTTAAGGGGAGTCTAATTTGACTTTGTAGGGATTATCTTAATTTGTGCAATGCATTTTATCCAACGTTGAATGATTTGGCAGTTTTCAACACGGTCTTTTATTTTCTGAATTACTGTTATGAATCTTTGAAGAAGAATATCAAAAACACACTCTGGTAGGCAATCACTCAGCTAGATGGGACTACTAGGCAGCAGGGTGCTAAGGCTATTATTTATTCCAGCCCAGGTGGCTGTTTGTATCTTTCTTGATTCATCACTCTGTCTTATTATGTAAATTTGGTGACTGTTAACACTGCAAGATAATAGTTGAATATCCTTTTTCCGTTAGGCTATGGTTGCCAGAGGGGATCTTGGTGCAGAGTTGCCAATTGAAGAGGTTCCTTTATTGCAGGTGATGTCATGTGTGTTGTTTTTCCCCAGCCCTTTTTTCTAGTCTAGAGTGTTGCAAGATGGCAGCTTGATTTTCCTATGCTAGTTAAATTATCAAGTTCATAAATTATGTTACTATAACAATATGTCACACATGCAGGAAGAAATTATCAGGATATGTCGTAGTATGGGGAAGGCAGTCATAGTGGCAACAAATATGCTTGAAAGCATGATTGTGCATCCCACCCCTACCCGAGCAGAGGTGTCTGATATTGCTATTGCCGTTAGAGAAGGGGCTGATGCAGTTATGCTTTCTGGAGAAACTGCTCATGGGAAGTAAGCATCCCTTTCCTTGGTTTGATAATAGGCCAATAACTTTCATGTGTTTTGTGCATTATATATGTTAACATTAATCTGCATGATTGGATTGAATACTGACTCAATTTCAATTTCTTGTTAGGTTTCCACTGAAAGCAGTCAAGGTCATGCACACAGTCTCTTTGCGGACTGAAGCTACAATAGCTGGTGCAGAAACTGCACCAAATCTGGGCCAAGCCCTCAAGGTCAGGGTAGTATTTTCTCAACATGTCATTGACCTGCTTTATCTGCATACATGCTATGTGTTGTGCACATATGCACGTACACTTATTGACATTGTTTATTTACTGATCATATTTGTTTTCTGCAGAATCATACAAGCGAAATGTTTGCATTCCATGCAACAATGATTTCAAATACACTTGGAACTTCAATTGTTGTCTTCACTAGAACTGGCTTCATGGCCATTCTACTGAGCCATTATCGACCATCTGGCACAATTTTTGCTTTCACAAATGAGTAAGTCGCATGAATTTACTCTAGCAACTGCTTCTTCCTAGAAAGGTCTGACCTAATTTTAGTTCATTTTGATGTTGTAATTGCCTTAAGTAACAGTGCAAATAAATAGTCAGATAACACTTAAACAAGATTTTTTATTTTGAATTCTTAGCCTTTTGGCAAGTCTGCGTTTCTCATTAATTGATATTTTTATGCAATTCTGCAACAGCAAGAGAATACAGCAGAGATTGGCATTATACCAAGGTGTTTGCCCCATATACATGAAATTCTCTGCTGATGCTGAGGAAACATTCTCCAATTCATTGGCTTTGTTACAGGTGAAAATTCTTCCATGATTGGCTTTTGACTGTGAGCTTTGCTATACCAGTCATAAACAAAAAGCAATCATAAATGGAATGAGAAATTAATAGTAGATGAATTGGTATTTCACTACTAGCATTCGAATTACTACTTTCCAAATTTGAAACGAAGACTACAAGGATAATTAGTAATGATTACGTCAATCTATAATTTCATCTACTCAATGCCAAAAAACATGAATAACCATGTTCTAATCCGGCAGCATGTGCTAAAGCTTTTATATAATCAATTGTCCTGTTCTTACAAGATGGTCACTTGCTTACAGAAAAAATAAGATGATGTCTCTCACACTGATTTCTTGCCAAATTTGTAGAAGCAAGGAATGGTGAAAGAAGGCGAGCAAATAGCTCTTGTTCAAAGTGGCAGGCAGCCTATCTGGCGGTCTCAGTCCACCCACAGTATTCAGGTCAGGAAAGTATAGATGGTAAATGTAAGCATTAGATGGAGAAAAGTAGATTGACCATCAACATTGCTTTACATGATTAGCACTTGTTGGATGCCTCAGAATTTTGAATTGGTGAACGTAGCTTTGCTGAAATAACGTCGACAGTCCTTTTGGTCTGTTTCTCTTGGTTTTTTGTCATCTTCGTAAATGTTCATCGTTTCCCCGTGCTTTGTATTCTTTGGGCTTGTAATGAAGTTATTAGTTGACTGAAGTAACTTGCAGGAGTTTTAGAAAGGTTTCTCAGTTTGTATCGTGTCTGCTTTTCTCCCTTCAACTACCGATATTTTTCTTCTCTTAAATTTTGAGGGGGTTTAGCTAAGTTTGTTTTAAATAATTTATAAAATCATGAATATATTTTTAAAAGTTAAGTTTTAAAATAAATTAATAAATTGTTTGAACAGAGATATTTTATAAAATTTTGTAAAAATTTTTATAATTAATTATAATTTTTTAATGTAATAATAATAAAAATAAATTAAATATCATTAATACAATATAATTTAAAATATTTATATATTTTTTAGTATATATATAAAAAAAATTATAAAATATTTAAAAATAAATTGAAAAAAATTAATTTATTTTTAAAAAGTTAATAAATTTTAAAATATATTACAAGCTCTTTCAGATACTCTCTTAATTCCAATTTTAATAACGCCTTCTTCCCGTTTCTGTTCCTAATCTTGGGTCAGCATATGGGTTTTTCTTTGTCGTACGTGTTAGAAACTTTCGTTTCCTTGAGATAAAAGGGATTATGGGCAAATGTCCCAGATCAAGTGAAATAGAGGAATAATAACGCTCACAGTGGATATGCTCATTAATTTACATATTCACAGCAAACGAGAGGAACTATATTAAAATGAGATTCAGGAGCAAGAAATGTAACACTGTTGTAATGGGAAAAAACAAAAAATTAAGCGTACTTTAGCAGCCACCATGTGATAACAAAGGCAGATTACTGCTTGACAATACTTACCGCAGTTATTTTCATTAATTTAAATATCTACAGGAGACACATGCAACCTAACTAGAACAAACATTATATGGACCCTGTCTTTGTAGCTTACACACTTGAAGACTTCAGAAGATCTCGAGAAACACATGCAGCCTAACTAAAACCATCACTATATGGCGTCTTATCTTTGTAGCTTACACACTTAAGATTCCACTAGCTCCTGACGAACGCATTCAATCTAACTAAAACCAACACTATATAGACCCTGGCTTTGCAGCTTACACCCTTAAGACACACCTTCACCTGCTGCTAAATGAGAAAATTTCTCATTCACCACGACCACACCCCCTTACTAATACAATGCAGACTAATCGACTGAAACCAACAGATAGACTGTAAATGAGGAGAATAGAACTTAAACCAGAGGACAGATTCATCGAAGTCTTGCTCACACCCACCTATGCAACACATGAAGGGATTTTTCTTGCTCCAATCTGCCACTCGCTTCTTCAATATTATTGCTTGTCTCAAGGCTTGTGCCTTTGAGCATTGCCATTAGGCTACCTCCATGCACTCTTCCTTCTGGAAGAGAGAGACGGTCCAGGCAAGCATTTCCCACCATGAAATTTTCCGGTGCCATGGTTGGCAGGGACATCGATTGATTTGCATAACCTATCGAGCGAGATGACGTCCCATAGTTGTTGGTGGTGCGAGGGTAAGAAATATTGGTCCCAGCTGTAAAAATGCCTTTCATCTGAGTCGGTGTGCTAAAGCTGGGGTCTTGCGGTGCAGAAACCAATTCAAGGTGCTCATGGATTTCTTTTCCCTGTACTTGAGCGCTGTGGGCAGCACAGAGGCCTGATTTACCCCTTGCAAATTTATCACATGGAACGGCACCTTGACCGCCAAATTGTGAGCCCAACTGTCCCCAAGAACACCGTTTCCCTCCACCATGTGCCTTGCAAAAATCAGTGCTTCCTTGTGCACTCTTTGGACATCCTTCAAACCTGCACCTCTTTCCTCCACCATGCCGGACACAATAATTTGTGCGCCCCCTTGCACTCTTGGTGCACCCAGGCATAGCACACCTCTTACCTCCACCATGGCTGACACAAAATAAAGTTCCCCCATGCACGCTCTTGGTGCATCCTTCTGCTGTACATCTTTTCCCGCCACCATGGCCTTTACAGAAAAGGGTGCTGCCTTCTGCACCTTTTGTGCACCCCAAAAATGTGCACCTTCTGCCGCCACCATGAGCTTTACAAAACATTGTGCTCCCTTGAGCACCTTTTGTACACTGAGGGTATTGGCAGCGACGTCCACCTCCATGAGATATGCAGAGGCCAGAGATGCCCTCAGCACTCTTAGTGCAGTTTTCCATCTTGCACCTTTTGCCACCACCATGACGAATGCACCGGCCAGACTTGCCTCTTGCTGCACGAGTGCAACCCTCATGACTGCACCTCCTACCACCACCATGACTAATGCAATACTCAGTACGACCTTCAGCACTTTTGGTACATCCGAGATGCTGGCACCTCCTACCACCACCATGCGCCTTGCAGAATACAGTCTTGCCTTCAGCTCCCTTCTGACAGCCAGCTTTCTGACACCTCCTGCCACCTCCATGGGCAATACACAGACCAGAAGCACCTCTTGCACCCCTGGTGCATCCTTCAAACTGGCAAGTCCTCACACAAATTTTGCGTTGTTTTTGTTTAGCTAGACCAGGAGTGCTGGCACTTAGACTTTGTGTACCAACTGCTCCTGAAGAGTTATTTGGGGCCTCTGGATTTGGATTGCCACTGCCATGATCTTGTTCACATGGGACGGAAATCTCCAGTTGGCTCTTCAATGGGGGCACAAGAGGGCCAGCTTTCCACCGAGATGATGTTGATCCTTCATCTGCTAGTTGAATCGTAGGTGCCAAAACTGGTAACTCAGAGCAACTCTGGTGAGGGAACACTTCTTGGGTGGTGACAGTGGTCACATCAGATTCAGTAAATCCTGTGGATAGACTTAATTGAAGATCTAAAACAGGCCTCCTCGCCTTAACTTTATTTGATATCTCAGCCAAAACATTTTTTGGATTGGATGACCTGTTACCTCCGGGGTTGAGATTGATACTTAGACCAAGATCTATAGCCGACTCCTCCACTACTTCCCTCCGTAAGCACATGCTAGTGCAGGATCTTGATGAATGCCCCAACCCAAGAACCAGAGAAGACCCATCTTTCAAGTTAATAGGAAGATCAACAGTACTAAACTTCCTCTTGCTTCCTTTAGGAGCATAAGAGCCTGACGCACCAGGTGAATCAAGTTCTAGACCAGAAACAGCAGTATAATCAACAACTTTTCCACGGTCCTTTGACGCAAAGGCCAATTTAGTTGTATGGCCGTGGGTACCATCCATGCAAATGAAATTGACAGGTTGATCCAATCGAACAGGAAAAAAAAATGTAAAATATGAACAGGAAAAGAATAGAAAAAATAGATCTCTGGACTTCCGAGATGTACTAGGAAAAAAGGAAGGGTAAGTACACAATCTAGTAGCCAATAATCAACCAAAAGCTTCCTGACATGAAGCAACCGCCGCTAACAAAACCTGATGTATCCCGGCGATCCATTCTAAGAGCCAAGGATGATGGTTGAACTTGAAAAGTTGTAATGAAGATTCAATTCAGAAGCATTTACTGCCATTGGCAAATGAAACTCATAACTGTCATCCTGATTAATCAATTAAAAAACAGTATCAGCTCAAAGTTTCGCAAAGATAAAAATGACAGAATTCAACAATAATGAACCCTTAAATTGGCATACTTTTTAGCCTTTTGCCTAGTAAAAACTAACTCTAGATGCAATAAATGTGCCGCTGACAGCATCTCAAGACACACATTCGTAAGAAAGAAATAGAAGAAGTCCAGAAACACAGTTTGCACAATACCCCCCCACCCAAAAAAACAAAATTGCCAGCTTGGAATCTAGAAATTAAAGTTAAATTGTTAAGGTGCTTTGAATAACAACACTCACTGAACCAAGGTGTTGGTGGTGAGCATCAGACACTGCGTCAGCTACTCAGCCACCAAACTACATATTAGCAAGGCTTCTCTCAAAGAAATATCCGAGAATATTTGTATATTTAAGTCCCCATAGTAGCCCCCAAACCTCAATTGATACCCTAAATGATTTCATCAAATTCCGCAGACTATACAAAAGTGAAACCAATCCAACAATCAAAAACAGTTTGCACAATACCAATCATGTTTGTGGAGCAAAATATCATCTTCTACACACCATCACTACATTCCAGAGCTACCAGCTCAAATAAAAACCACAATATCGAGTACTACAACTTGGACCATTTCATTGACCAAAAGTCATATAGCTCAATGGTACCGTAACATTGATAATATGACGAGGCAATTCAAGTGCACAAGTGTAGAGAAAGTTTTGAGTAAAGGAAAAATCTTTATATAATGGACACGAGGAGGTGCACGTATTTTAACAATTCAAGTTATATACGCCACCTTCCACCGCCCAAAAAAATTAAAGAAATCCTCCTTGTCTGAGAAAATAAAAAAATAAAGATAAACAGGAAATACAAAATTTCAAACTGGCATTTCTTTTTTACCATTTCATATTCCCGTTTCTGGAAATTCGAATCTTTCTCCGGAAGAAAAAAAAATCCCTCTTGTTTATTCATAAACTGAAGATAATCGGTTCAACAAGACGCCTGCCCTCCCCAAACACACACCAAAAAAATCTGCTTTCAATATTTAGAAAGCTGAAGTCCACACAAGTAACAAAATACAACACGCCTCCCATGACGCATCCCAGATCTCCCATCCCCCAACTGCAAGCAGATAATGCAAAAACATCCATCCACGAGTTACGAACACAAACTGGTATAAGCTATATAAACATCAGGTTCGTTTTTCGGAAAAAAGTTGATTAATAAAAACTTCGACTTAAAAAAATTTCAATGAAAAAATGCAAGTTCGCACGAACTGAACTTACGGAACAAAAAGGACTGAATTATGCTCATCAAAAACCTAATCGCCTCAACAATTTAATCAGCTGAGGATGGAATACGCCGGGGTGTAGAGAACTAGGGTTTTGACGCTGCCGGCAGAACCGAGAGTGTATGAGAGAGGCGACAAAAAGAGTGGCAGAGACAATGAGAAGCAAAAAATGAGGTGAGCAATTAATAAATAGTGGAATTGGCGGCGCACGTTAAGAAATTGGCGCACGTTTGGTGGGCGTCGCGTGTGCTCTCGTTTCTTCCTATGCGCCCCAGGGCATAGTATTCTATATGTGAAAATAGTCTAAAAATAATCGCTGTGTTTGTCATAGATAAATTTAGGTGATTTAGGAGGATATGAAAATTTGTAAAAGTTAGGTGAGTAAGAAATTTATTTTTATATATATTTAATATGTAATAATAATTGAACGATGTAAAAATTATAAATTTATACGGTAATTAAAAAAATAAATATAAATAATAAAATTATAAAAATATGTGTAGATTTGATTGTAAATACGTACAATAATTAGAAAATTATTAATTAGTTATAAAAAATAAAAAAAGAAAAAAAATTAAATTTAAATTTAAATTTAAATATAATTTTTATAGTAAAATATTTGATTTATAAATTTTTTAAATAGGAATAAATGGTGAAAAAGAATAAATAAACGTAGCCAATAAATACTAATGTGGTCGGGACACATCATGCGCATACTAAAAAATTTAAAATATATTAACATTATTGATTGAATAATAACATTTTTATTTACTTTATAGTTGTCTATGACCAGTGTCACGACATGTTATAGCTCATGGTGCACTAAGACATTAGTTCAACGTCATTCTCCCCCACAAAAGGATGGCAAGGATGGCGCCACGTGTGCTTTTACAATTCTTGTATTAATATTTATTTTTTAAAGAAATTATAAATAACAAAATTTGTTATTTTGACTTTATATATATATTTTTTATAGTTCTTTTTAAATTCTTGCACAATTCTTTCTTTCTCTCTTTCATTATTTTTAGCAAGTGTTTTCTTAACCATTATCATTATCTATTGTCTTCTCTATGTAATATTTTACTTCATTTCTTTCATGTTTTTTTGTTTCGTTAAATTTCCATTTGCTTTTTTCTTTAATTTTAGATAAGATTCTTTGGTGTTTTATTACTTTTTTCTTTTACTAGATGATTTTTTTTTTCTTCTGTCATTATTTAGTGTATTCACAATCAAAATGCATAAATTTTTATTATCTGCTCATAATGATTTTTTTTTCTTAACTTTTTGTGGCTGCAACTTTTTGAAAGTCAGTGCTCTCAAAATGCATGAAATATTTTTCAGTTTTTTTAAAGATTTTTTTATAAAAGAGTTTTTATTTATTTATTTTTTTTAAAAATTATATACATAGATACTAATATGATATTTGTGCTTTTTATAAACATAGAAGTTTAAAAATATTTATATTTGTTATTTATCATATAGAATTTGTTTGTGTTTTATTTTATAAAAATTATAGTGATGCAAATAAATTTTATTTATTTATATAATTTTACATCGTGATTCAACGTGGCACAAGCTGTGCCGTACATCCATTACTCTAAAAAGATTTTGTCCCCACATTCTATTAACAACCATAGTGTTGAAGCGTGCAAGATTTATATAAACAAATTAATGACACTTACCACTGTAACAAAGTGAGAGCCAGACTGTACAATTGGTATTATTGATTTTATTATCAAATTCATGAATTTAATAATCTAATCACAAAAATACATAAATTCAAACAAAATTCAACTTCCATTAAATAAAATAATTTCAATTAAAAAATAAAAAAAAACGAGCAAACAATAGAAAATGAGAATGAACAGTGCATACAATGGAAGAAAAAATAAAACAAAGGGGCAACAAAGAAGCCAAAAATTTAATTAATTTTTTTTTTTTTAAAGAAAATTTGACCTGCCTCATTTGACACTTTATTTCCACAAACAATCTCTGCATGAACAGTCGATTATCTTTTTCTAATTATTTAATGTTAAATTCATTATAAATCTCTCAATGGCAGTTTTTTCGCGTTTGTGATTAGTTTTCATTTACTATTAATTCTTCGCATTTTCCTTCTATGCCCTTGTTTGTATGCATAACTAGGAGGCTGGGGCAAATTGGTAATTAAATACTCTAAGCTCTGCGAGCGTTTGACATTTTACAAGTCCGTAAATTCCAATGTTGTTTCATTTTAATTAGCAAATATTAAATTAAAGAGTATTTACAATGACAAGGTAAAGAAACCTCAGAAGAATCAAAAAGGAGACAAGACACAAAAAAATAGGTTAAAAGAAAGGAAATAATAATATTAAAATAAAGAAATTGTGTAATTTTATATTGTACAGTAATATTTAAAATAAAAAAATGAAGAAAGAACGTAAAAATTAAAAACAAATGAGAAAACATTAGTGAAAACATAAATATAAATTATAAGCTGGGTTAAAGCAAAGAAAAAATGGTAAAGATAATAAAAGAATTTAAGGTATAAATAGCCATTGAAATTTACCCTGTGCAATTAATTTTTTTTATCTTCATAATAATATAGTATAAATATTTGATTTGTATATCTATATTATATTATAATTTTGACAAAGATTTGTAACTGTACAAAGTAGATTTACACAATTACTTTTTGTTAAGTATATTTACTTCTGTTATCATTTTTGTATTTCTTTCCATCTAACTTATATTCTATATTTAACGTTCACTTAATTTTTATCATCTTTCAATTTCTTTTGGTTTTTGTAAATTTTTATTTTAAACATTTTTCACAATATAAAATTACACATTTTTTCTTAACTTTTTTAATCTACGTTTTCTTTTGAAGTTTCTCTTGTTCTCAAAATTTCTCGATATTTTTTATTTTATTACTTTAAATATTATTTATACTTTTTAATATTTTATTAATTAAAATATACTAATTTTATAATTTATAAATAAATCCTTAGAGTGTGCAAAATTTAACAGTATTATATAATAGTTAAGTGATATGATAATATATAAAATTGATCATTAGTTTTTATCAAATGAATATATACACACATGAGTGTCTGCAATTATATATAATATTGTATAATGTTTTAATAGTTTAATAATGTGGAAGAACAATGATTATATATATATATATAACATAGAAAAATAATTTTTTAGACCTTGCATGTTTGAAGATACAAATTTTTTATGCATGTTATCTTGAAGTCAAAAGGTCCCAAAGATGACAACCAAACAGTGCCAATTATTATTTTTTACTTGTTTTCAACAAAGCGTGCATTTTTAGAACAAGCAATTTTCAATTTTCATTTAATAGATGAATATTGCCTTTTGATTTATGTAGTTGATTATGGTAATTTGTAATCAAAAGATTATGTAGCTTCCAAGGTAATTAATTTGAGTTAAAATTCCTCCTGTATTTTTTTTCCTCACATATTATGTATGGTAACTATAATAACTTTGTTTTGCTGTGCGATTATCACTAGTATATAGAATTGATGATTAAATCATTGCAATCTTTAATATATAATCTCAAATTATTGAATTAAATTATGTGATATAATTGTTGTTAAAAAAACAGTAATAGTTTTTTTTATAAATTATTTCAACACATATGAAAATAAATTTTGTAGCCAATTTTTATTTAATAAAAGCACCATATAGATTGGTTGAAAAGCTTGAGGTCCAAATTAAGAAAATAAAAAAAGTTGTTTGTATTTACGGATATATGGGATTATGTACTTGATGGATGTGTGTTGTGTTTGTTCATATTTTTAGATATATATATTTTTTGGTGTACTTTAAAAAATATATATAAAAATAATAGAGAATGAAATAAAATTTAAAATATATAATGATTCTAACGTGTATTTTTTGACAGTATTAAAGAAAATAAACATAGTCATTTTAAATTATGACGTATGCCATGATATCATAGCATGGACTTATTGAAAAGTTTGAGGACTAAATTAAAAAAATAAAAAAGTTTTGGTGGATACACTTTTATTTTAAATTATAACACGTGTGGGGGCATTAAAATTACACTAAATTATAATGATTAAACTATAACTGTTGTGTTTGGTTCTTTATTCTGCATTATTCATCTCCATTCAAAATTTAAACATTATATATTTTATTTTTAAATTTTATTTAAATTTAAAATTATTTTTTACTTATTTTTTATAATTAAATAATAATAATTTAATTATTGTATCTATTTAAAATTAAATTAACACCAAAATCATATAACTTTATACATACGTTTATTTTTTATTACTTTATAAACTTACGTACTGTTACATTATTCAATAATTATTACACATCAAATATATATAAAAATAATTTTTTACTAACTTAAAACATACAAATTAAATATAATTTTTATTCCCACCCAACTTATCAAAAAATTTTCTTTTTCATACTAATTGAGAAACAAACATATTCAACACATATTATTATTTAAAATAATATAATTAAATATAATTTGATATTTGCAAATAATTTGAGTGGGGCCTGGCGGCGCACCATTTGCAATTCCGAGACGCTGCCCGACCGAGCTGAAATTTACGTCAGTGATGACGTCATTCTCAATTTGATGTCCCCTAGTTTCGTTCTGTACCGCCACCGTATATACGGTCTACAGATTAATTTTTTGTTAGAAGTTACAGTGATTAATTTTTAAAATGTTTATAAATCTACTTATGTGTATATATAAGAAAAAGTTTAAATTTGAATAAATTAATGATTTAATTTTAAATATTGACACGTGCAAAAAGAGAAAAAATAAATAAATTTTGAAGTCTGATACATTCGACAATCATATTTTTGGATCGTGTCTTTGAAAAAATCAAATGCCTTTTCTTAAACGAATCTTAAAGGTTGTGTTTGTTTTTATTTTAAAATGATTGTTTTAAGCATATTTATTGTTATTAAAAATTTATGTAAAAATAAAAAAGAAAATTGATAATATTTAAAATATATAATACTCGTAGTGTGTGTATTATTTTGCATAAAAGGAAGATAAACATAGCAATCGCAATATTAGTTTCTCGATTTTCATACCATCAAAAGCTTGATTTGAACGATTAATTAGTGAGTGATGTCTCTCAAACCTTTTTCAAAAGAACTAAAAATTCTTGAGATTTTGAGCATATAATTACACTGCCAGATCATCTTGGTGCAGTATACCATTATAAATACATATACATATGGGTGTGTGTGGATCGTTATTATCCACCAAAAAAATTCAATTTACTACCCCCAAAAAGGACCAATACTCTCCAAAAATATAGCATAATTGCATATAGTAAATATTTAGAACTACGAGGCTCTAACCTAAACTCTTAATTTATTTCTAGCCTTTTCTTTTGGTCAAGAAAAAAATAAAATAAAAAAAAAATATCTCTATGTGAACAAGTGTATTTAAAAATTGCAAATTTATTATATTTTAAATAATAAAAATAAAATTACTTAAATTAAAAGTATAAATATATTTAGAGTAATAAAATAAAGAATGACCAAAAGAATGTTTTTTAAACAAAAAGAGGAACTCCAAGAAAAAAACATTGTGGATGAACACATCTCTGTCTCTTCATTCTAATATAAACACACTTTATAAAGGCTTTGTTTGGCAGTCCTGTCCAAGGCTAGAGAGCTGGGGAGGTCCATGGCTGCAAATGTCTAGAGTGGGCGGCGAGTCTGAATTGCATTTGTGGCCACAGGTTCAGAGGGCCCCCGACATCATGCATGAGGCCTAGCCCAGTCTGCAATGCTCCCACGGGTGTCCGCATGGACGGGGAGACCCATACTGCGCCGCAATCATCGAGGTTAGGACGAACAGGCTTGCACTCAACTCGTCGACGGTGGCGCTTCCTGTAGATGCACACAATGTCTGGCTGACCATTATGGCTATGTGGGTGATGCCAAGCATTCAAACTGCTGCCTATGCCCAAGGGCGTGGCTCCAAACATAGTGAAAGTGAAAGGGTCTCTAGTTAATTGCTTTGGATGTAAGTGTTTTTATTTCGATCAACTTTTGGCATTCACCGGCAAGTTTTGCTTCTTTTCTGACAGCCAAAAGAACTGAAAGATTTGCAGATTTTCTTCAATTTTTAGACATGGTTGTGATAAATCCTCAAAAGACAGAGATTGAATATATTGAGACCTAAGTCATTTTCTTAAATTAATCGGCAATTGCATGAACTTACGCACCAACCAAATTAATGGCACCAAATGTTATTCTCACAAGACGCAAGGAATAAAACATAACAGCCGCCCAAGCTTTTTTATCGACAAGGAATCATCCATAATTGGTACGAAACCTATGCTTTCCTGTCAAGACTGAATTTCTAAAATTGGGAAAAAGAAAGAGGCAGCAAGTTGACTTTGGGATCACAAAGAAAAACCATTGTTTTTTTTTTTCTTTTCTCTTTTATTTGATAATAAATAAATTAAATAAGAAAGAGGATATAAATCATAATATTCTTCCACAAAATTCCAGCCCGAGGATATAAATCATAATATTCTTCCACAAAATTCCAGCCTATCTTAAATTGAATGAGTAAATAATATACCCATTTGCTTCTTTTATGCGCTTCGCAATTATGGGGTTTATGTGGCAAAAAATAGTTGCTTACTAAGGGGAAAAACACAAGGGTTTTGATTAGTTGTTGATAGTGATGGCCTAAAATGCTCTTTCGCTTTAGATCTAAATTTTATTTATTTTCAATACAATAATAGTCTTAAGATTTTTTTCTATATTTTTTTCAAGTATTTGGTTCTCATTCATTTGTTATTTATCCTAAACTATAAACCATAGTTTTTTCTTTTACTGAAGTCGCATTTCTGTCACTTTCCAGAACCTGAAAAGGTTAGTTATGTTTGTTTTCATTCTCTCTTTCCAAACACACACTACAATAATTAATTTTAACAATCCTCAAACACACACTACATTTTTTGAATTTTTTAAATTTTAACTATTTCGTTTTTATTTTTATATTATTTTCAAGAAAATTACATTGCAAAACACAGCCTCCAAATCAAAAACATACATACTATACACTTTTAAGTTTCGTTCTTCCTCTTATTTTTAAACAATTTTTGAAAAAAACACATACCTAAAACTAAAAGCTAAAACAAACATAACAGTTCAGTTACAAATGTTATTTTTTCCCTAAAAAATATCCTTCCAAAGCTTTTCTTAGAATGCTTTGTATTGATCTGACCATTAATTAATTTATATTTTATTCAAAATTAATTTTCAGAAAATGGTTAATATTCATCCTTTGACGGCTCAATAACTTCTCTCGGTCTTCAACTTTCAAATACAAGTTTGCTTCTTTCATATACAAAGTAATTGATGATTTCTTAATATCTCTTCCTCAAATCACATTTTTCTTTTTCTTTTTTCAAATAGAAGTACTAATTATTATCCTATGAATTAAGAAAAAAAAATAAAATCAAAGATTACTTATCAAATCACCACTCAAAAAGCTGACCATGATCTAATTTATCAACACACACAAACACATACTACATTTGGTATACTCATCCCTCGTCAGGATGGATGTTGACTCCAGTTCAAAGAGCTAAGATTATTTTCTTTCATTGGAAAATGACATGTAATCAAACACATTTCTGACATGTAATCAAATACATTTCTTTTCTTTCATTGGAAAATGACATGTAATCAAACGCATTTCTTTGTACATAAAGTGACAGAGAAAAATAGCCCTCATACTACACTTCCTCAGCCAAGAACTGAATACATCCTAAATTTGGAATCAGAAATGTGACCAAAAAAAGTAAATAAGACGGCCAATCAGAGTTTTGAAATCATATACCGCTGCACAATTTCTCACGGTTGGTTAACAAAGCAAAGATTATCAGTTATCTTGAAATAAAGCCTTCGACACTGAGCGTGAAGAGTTTCCAAGACCATCGCGAGCTTTACCTCCTTTGTCATTTTCTCTAGAGCAAGTACGTTTATTTCCCGTCATTGGGGTTTCGCATACCACACTATAACTTGATGTTCGCCTATCCTTTCTTTTGGAGTTAGTTGGAAGAGAATCGTACTTACATTTTTGCACCTTGGGTTGCCTTGGAGCCCAAACTCTTTGGAGATCTCGTGCCTTGCTTATGAAAGGTGCATATCTTCTAGCCCTTTCTCTCCTCTCCCGAGCTTCATTTAGGATTCGGGCGTGCTCGTCTTCTCCAATAGCTTGGGGACTCTTGCAAGTACTGGGAAGAGGCTGTGAGGGTTCCCCTTCAGTTGAGACTGATCGGTTAGTGGTGCTGCCGTCAGCCTTCTCATTTCTATCATGCTTATCCCTCCATGATTGATTGCTATCCTCACTGTTAAACAGGAGGCTTGGAGCTTCATCCTCTTCACCAAATGGCAGCAAATCCATTTCTGTGTATATATTTTTCACAATGTCTTCAAGTGCATTGGAATATCTGCACAAATCTGCGGTTAGGACATTTTTTCCTCATCTTCCAATTCAAGAATAACATCGTCAAAGAGTATGGCATGTAATGTCAGAATGTGACAGGCTTAGATCGACAAGTAATTCCTCAAACTTTCTCATGTACCATTGAAGGAGGAACAATATTAAGGATCGAAAGTATAAAAATCAGAAATTACAATCACGTTAGGCAGCATAAAAAGAATTTCTTAAAGCACAAGGTCCATTTTTTTATTATATAGCTCATACTTACAAGCCTTTTCTATTATGAGGCCAAAAACTTGTTCTATAGATATAACTTATTAACTTCTCGCTTGCAGGCTAACGATTTTCATTAATGAAGCTAGTCATCTCACACCCAAAAAGGGTATGTTCCATGTTAACACAGAAAACAGCAACAATGAGCCACAGAAGGCACTGTAAGTGAAAACCAGCAGATCACGAAAATAACAATCTTGATGGCTGGGGTAATAATTTTAGCACAAAAGATGCCCATAGCAGAAAAAGGATTTTAGGTCTGCTGTAGTAATTGTTGCAAAATTATTTTGATTTTCTACTTTTTTCTCTTGCATGTTTAAGGTTTAGGGAGAAAAGGGAAGTAGACAACATGAAAATTCTGTATTGAATTTTACCTTGTTCTTATAGTCCGTTCGACATAATCATACAAGCTAACACGACCATGAATTCCTCCTTCTACAAGGTACTGAATGATCTCTAACAAAGAACATATCTGCTTCAGCATCTTCTGTTTTCTAGATTCCCCTATTATTGCTGAAACATCTGATTGCAGAATCTCCATTCGAAGTAAAACCTGCAATTCATATCTTGTGCGAATTAAGGAAATACTCAGAACTAAACTTAATTGGAACTCTGTCACTTCTGAAACAGGAAACTATGATGAGATGTAAGGATACTCTCTAACTACATTTCCTGAAGACGAACTGGGACAGGAATCCTGGTGTATCTTCATCATTTCCTTTGGTGACCTTAGCAGAAGTTTCACTAATTTGCCACCTATAGCCTCAGTATAAGAACCATCTGACTTTCTCATTGGTTGTTGATCTTCAGAATTACTTTCATGGTCAAACTTACAATGTAACCAATGAATTGAAGATTTGACAACTCGTTCTGCCAGATTTTGCAAGTCCTTTCCTGATTCCAAACCTTGTCGAATTTTCCTAGGGAGATTGTTAAAATAGATTTCTGATGTCTCAGATGCTGAAACAGGCATAGCTCCTTCTTCTGCAGGAGATGGTTCAGACATCAATGCATTACAAGCAGGCAAGCCCTCCACACACTTGGATCCAGGAAAGTTAGTGAAGAATTGTAAATCAACTTTGGTAATTTGTTTCGTCCAGCATTTGAGAAACTTCAGCTTCTTAGATTTTTCATAATGTTGGACAATGTAAAGCTCAAACAAATCAAAATTAGACCCACTGAAAGCTGCATTGCAGAAGGAACTCCATGTCATCTCCTGATACAGATGCCTTCGGTTGTTTCTCCTTTTCCCATCTCCACGTGGTTCACAGTTACTTGAGGATGAGGTTTCAGTTTGGGAACCAAAGCACCCATTTGAGTTGTTGATGTCCTCATTACAGGTACCACCAGTTTTATGATCTATCTGGGACCGTTTAGAACCACTCTTATCTCCAATCTGCACACAAGAAGCATCCAAGATGGAGAGGATAGCCAAATGAGTGGTGAAAGGCTTTAGACTGCCTGTGCATGTGTCTCCATTACAACCCGTGAGGGAGACCAAGGCCCAGTAACCTTTCATATGAAGAAAACTCAAAAACATTTGCCATGCAGGCATCTGATTTTTAGAAGTAATTCCACCCATTTCTCTATGCAGCATTTCAAGAACACTGTCTGCAAAAAAGTTATCACCAATCTTCTTTTTGCCTTTTCCCAACTCTTGAAGGCACTCACGTACTAAAACAATTTCCTTTGAGCCTCCAATCTTCTCGTGCCCTTCATATCTCTGAACCGCCTTAACATGCAGCCTCAGCTTTTCTTTGCCTAAACGAACCCAAAATGAATCTTTACCATGCAAACTCTCTTCATCTCCAGATTCCAATACATTCAAAATATCTTTGGTTTGGATACTACCAGGCAAACTCTGCAGGTTCACAAACTCAAGAGCACAGATCTTGCACTCTAATGGCATCCCATTCACACCTGTTATCTCAAGGCTCAATTCTCCCCTATATTTTCTATTTTCCAAACCACCAAAATCCACAAAGTCGAAATACACCCCAACTTTTGGATAGATTAAGCCTAAAGGCAATAAGGCTGAGCCCAAAACAATCAAATCACTAGAACAATACGCCCATCCCATTTTCCTAATGCTATCCTTCAAACTTATTAATTTATCCTCACATTCATTTTTCTTCTCATCAACCCTTTCGAGTTTTAATTCATCACTCTTAACATCAATCCAACACAGGTGAATATCCCTAATAGCAAATGCGTCTCTCACGACAGAAAAAACCTCATCAAAATCACGCAATTCCAAATAATCAACCAAACAACGAATCGATAGACTAATAGGCGACAGCAAAATAACTAAATTAGAAGGAATTTTCGCAAAATCGCCATCAGCAAAATCATCCTTGCCTGAGAGATCATCATTCTCGCTTTCCCATGCGTAGTCGTGAATTAACTGAAGCAGCGAGCTCACGGTGTACGACGCGCGCGCGCTGCCTGTTGAATTTGGACAATCGGTGAGGGTAGCAATGGAGTCTAAGCTATTGGAGATAGAAGCTAGAGTCTGGGAAGGAAGATTAAAGGAGATCGCCGAGGCGGAAGGGTGGCGGGGGAGAACAGCGGCGGAACGGAGGGGAGATAGGGAGGAGAAGAAGAGCTTGTAGGCTGACAGAGAGGCGGAGAGAGGAGGGAAGTGAAGCAGGCGCGACGCGACGGAGGTGACGGCAGAGAGGTAGGGGGCAGGATTTTTGAGTGTGAGGAGTGGGTGGAGGTCCACGAGGAGAACTAGTCGTTGAGTTTTCGAGAAGTTCAGAGGTGGTGCATTCGCCGTCGCCATTGGTGGAAAGCTTTCCCCGTTTCGGCATAGAAATTCACGCGAGGCGGAAGAGATGAGATCGGAAAGAGACCAGGCCCTATTGCTAATATGCGCTGTGGGGGATCACGTTTTGGGATGTGAGCGGGAAAATGGGGCTGAAAACCAAAAACGGCGGGCGAATTTTAAGATCGTGCTTCTTAATTTTTCTTTGCTTTAAAACGCGTGTTTCTGGAATGCTGTAGACTAGAACCGTCATGCGACGACGCTCTAGAGTTCCGACAAAGAGGGAAAATCACGTGCGCACGGAATGGCTCTGAACGACGACGTACTAAATCCTATCCATCTTCTCCGGTGTCTGTACATGGAGACCGAACTCTGAGCAGCCACTGATTCTGTATATCTTCTTGAAGGGGAAAATCGAAGGGAAAAAAAAATGCCCACCATTTCTACCTCCAGATTTTCGATTCTTTCACCCCCACCACTTTCTGTTCCAAGATTATTTTCCCCCACAGGCTTATCAATTTCGAGAAAATCTGCATCTTGTCCCCATTTTTTCTCCTCAATTGCCATTTCAAGGAAGGCTTCTTATCACATAAAGTCATCCGAAGAAGAAGCGGGTGTTTCAGAAGCCAAGGATGAATGGTTGCAGAAATTACCGGACAAAAAGAAGCCTCTGTACTCCCACAGTTTGCCTTGCGTTGAGGCATGGCTTAGAAGTCTAGGGTTTTATCAGAGTAGAGATGATAGAGCTGTGTGGTTAGTGGAGAATCCTGATTGGCATGCGCAGCTTTCACTTGATGTCACTGATTTATGCATAAGGTCTGTGCTTTTTGAGATTGAAATTGGATGCGTAATTATTGTGGTTTTCTCAGATATTATGCTATTGAATTTGTTGATTTCTTTCTGTTGTACTATTTGTTATTTATAATCAGATAAGTATTATTGTTGGTAATCTAGGTGCATTAACATCTTGAAAACAGTTTCCTGAACCCCACAATAATCTTTCAGTACCCTTTAGATTGGTCTTGCCGCTGAAATTTGTTAACTAATCTAAACAAATTTATGAATTTCAAGAAATCACTAAGCATGAAAATTAGCAGACACTGAACTCAAGATTTTTGAAGTTATGCTGGAACAGTTTACTTTTACTCTATTTTCTTGCTTCATATCTCACGGGGATTGGTTGTTCCTATTCATTGCTTTGAACATATTTCAGTTGGTACTTTCTTTATTTTAGTCAATCTGTTGTGTGACAACTGCAGGTATCTCAAGAGTGGACCTGGAAATCTTGAGAAAGATGTTGAAAGAAGATTCAGTTATGCGCTGGGTAGAGAAGATATCGAGAACGCCATACTTGGAGGCCCATGAGGCTTAATTTGCAAGGTGTGGTTTCTTGTAATCGGCCTCCTGAAAAATCGTTATCCTAAAAGATTTTTTTGGTGAGCTCTACATTGTTTGCCCAGCCATTCTGCCATCAGAATGACCCTTTCGTTGCAATTGGCAGTTTATCACAGATTAAGTGTTAGTATAATACTGCTGGTGGAGGGGAATATATGTAGAATCATCTCAATAGAAAGCATGTTACTGATGTTTGTGTTTAGTCTTGCTGAAATTAAATTCATGCCAGGATTCTAAGAATTTGTTGAATGCTATGGAAAACTCATCTGGGACGGTGGCAGATTCTTTAACTCTTTAGCTTCTGTGCTGTGCTTCATATTGGCAGATTCTTTAACTATTTAGCTTCTGTGCTTTGCTTCATATTGGCAGATTCTTGTTAATGATTCCATCTCATCTGAGACGAATTACATCATAAAGTAGGACATTCAGATTTTCGTTCTACTTTTAATCTGCAACGTAGTGGCAACTACATTTGGCGGTTCAAAGATGAGGAATTGGAAAACTTTTGTTTAGTTTAAAGCAAATAGCAGCATTTTTAACTTTCAATAGAACTAGTAAAAGCTTTTGAGATTACCCAAGGTTGATTTCCATAGACAATAGAACTAATCCGAGCTTTTGAGATTGCTCAGGGTTAGGATCAAATTTTGTGGCAAAAAGCTGCATTTATCCTCAAACACTAGTTGCTGATAGAAATGGTGGAGCTTGAGATTGAGATGGCGCATAAAAAATAAAAACAACATTTGATAGAACTGAAGCTATACAAGAGGAACTATTTCATTATATGTTAAGACTGCAAATGCATTGCTTAAATTATTACAAAACTCAGGCATCAGGCCTGTGCTCTTGGGCTCTCATCACTCCCTACAAGCCTCATTGTTTACTTATATTTTCTACCTTTGATCCTAAGCATTTACCCCGGGTGGGTTGTCTGTGAATACATAGGGCAGACAGTACATTTGCTACCATCATGCAGACAGTAGTCGGTTGAGAGTGTTAATACACGATATTGCACTTTGCTTACTGTGATTCTGCTGAGTTGTAATGAGACCAATATTCCTTGACAAGCTGCCCAAACAGTGAATCTTCCCTCTTCATTAGCTTCATTGGTTCATCATATTCCACCAGTTTGCCTGTTTAACAATCAGAGGTTATATCTTGTGCTTACATTCTGGCTGGCTGTGTTTTACCTGCAACGTGTCGTGTGCAGCTAGAAAGTAATGAATAGAGAAGTGACAGATGCTCACCATCCCTAATGGCCAGAACCTTTGAAGAGTCCATCACTGTTGGTATTCTATGAGCCACAGTGATAACGGAGCAATCTGCAAACTCTGTCCTGATAGTTTTCTGCAAGATCATGTCAGTTGAATTGTCAATTGATGCAGTTGCTTCATCCAGTACCAAAATCTTGCTTCTCCTTAATAAAGCACGACCCAAACAAAACAGCTGCCGCTGCCCCATGCTCCAGTTTGATCCATCTTCGACAACTGTAATGACACGGTTTCGTTTGATCAATGCCATCAATTCTAACGCCTGATATATGCTTGTTAAACATCTTTTCAAATGCTTACCGGGTGAATCTAAACCCTCTTCTTTCTCCTGAACAGCATCTTTGAGCTGACACTTCCCAAGAACCTATGGATTTCAACAAGGAGATATTATTAAGTACTGTTCATACCATGACCATTCTCCAATACATGGGACAAGATACACTCATGGCAGCATTCCAAGAACACAATACAGAAAGAAAATAACAGTTACCTCCCATATATCCTTGTCGGTATGTTGGCTCAGTGGATCCAAATTGTATCTCACAGATCCAGTGAAAAGTGTAGGGTCTTGAGGTATAATCCCAAAGTGTGACCTCAAATCATGAAGCCCAATTTTTGAGATGTCAATGCCATCCACCAGAATCTTTCCTGCTGTAGGTTCTACCAGACGGAACAAGGCCCCAATAAGAGTAGTCTTCCCGCTGCCAGTGCGACCAACAATGCCAATCTTGTTCCCTCCTTCGAATGTACAACTAATCCCACGTAGAACAAGTGGCCCGTCTGGTCTATATTTAATCTGTTTCAATCACAGTTTTTTAGTGTGTCATGCCTTTGTTAGGCTTAGAACTAATGCTAGGAGATATTACCTGCAAGTTCTGAATCTGTACTTTACCCTCATCTGGCCAGTTGGCAGGGGGGCGATTCTCTTTTATCACTTCAGGTGCCTCACTTGTTATATGCATGTATTGGTCAAGTCTTTCAACAGAAATAATGTAGTTCGCCAACATGCACTGGTTGTTAATGGAAAACACTAGGGACATATTCAGCGAGAGACCATAGGACAAAGCCATTCCAATAAATCCTGCAACAACAATTCATGTAGGATCCAATGAAGTAATACCAATGGCAGAGGACAACCTATCTGGTTAGCTATATCAAGTGATTTAAATTAGTACTAGGACGCACCAGAGCTAAAGGTTCCAGGGGGCAGAAAGACCATGCAGAGGCCTGCAAAGGCTAGAACGATTGCACTAAGGGTCTCCAGCCTTTGGATCAACCACTCATTTGCTGAAAAATAGTGGAAGTAAGGAGTGCCATTTGTGTCGATGAGTTCGAGATTCTTTGCAAAAAACCTATCTTCCTCTTTAAATGCTCTTATAGTAATGACTCCAGCTACAGATTCAGCAAGATGGTTCGCTACAAAAGATTTCGTGGTTCCATTGATCCGCATCAACTCTTTGGCAGAGGAGAAGTAGTACCTCTGCCCATGTGCAGATTCGAATCACATTAATGGCCCAATATTGAAAAAAAAGTACAGAACATGTATCTTCAAAGTTTTTAACTTTTCTTGTTAAATTGTGGCCGTAAGGTTCAAAGTCTATTTTGACATCTTACAAGAAGTAACCTTGATGACAATTACCTGTAAGCGAATGGCCAAATATATCATCGGTATGGAAACAAATAAAACTTGCCATGTGATAACGGCTAACACTACAAGATTAGCATAACAATTTGTGGTGGATCCAACTGTGAATATCAAGTTGAAGGGGACATCTAGATCAACAATGCTTAAATCAGCCGAGACCTGTAGCAATCATATGTGTAAGCCATTAGTTCACAGGTATCTTCTTGTCATGTATAGTAAAATTGGATCCAACCTGCAAAAAATTACCCGGCTTAGTATTCTTCCCAATGGTGTGGAGTCATAAAATGACATTGGTGCTCGAAATAATGAAATCAGCAGCTGAGAAAATAATGCTCTCGATGACTGCATGCCCAGGACGACGGTGGTCAGGGTTCTAGTGAGCAAAAAGAGTGCTGATACGACTCCAATCAGCAAGTACACAACAATCAATCTCAATCTATTAACATCTAGACCATCAACATTAGCCGCCATCCAAGAATTTTGCATTATCTGGCCAATGACAAATGTTAAGTGACAGAGAGCAGCCACAGAGAAGGAAAAAAAGCCTTTGTTCTGCTTTAAGTACAGAATATATGGCTTAAATCCAGTGTCCCCAACTTCCCTCTCTTCTTTCTTTATCAGCTGATCACCTCCGGGTGTAACTTTTTTCTCTGCATAAGTCCTGCGAATCTCTTTTGAAGAAGCTTCACCCCTTTGAGGAGCAGTTACCTCTGAAAGCCTCTCAGAACCAGCAGTCTCTTTGTGAGCATGAACAAGATCCTGAAATTCTAGGCTAGATGCCAGCAACTGAGGATAAGGAGCGGCATGCACAATCTTCCCATCTGACATCAACTGTTCAAATTATCCGTATTAACTACTTGAATCAGGATAAAGCAGAATATGTGCTCGCATTTGCAGTTAGGAAAATACAATTTTTACGATACTAAACCAAGAAGCCAGACATCAATGAAATGCCCAAGGAAACTCACCAATACAGAATCAAATGCTGGAAGAAAATCAACTTGATGTGTAACCAGTAGGACTGTTTTCTGTGACAGGGCTCCCATGACATATTCCTGCCATTTCTTCAAGTCAGTTTGTGACTTTTGATAAGAGAATAAAAAATATCAAGCATAAAACTGAATTAAGAATACTAACATTAAACAGGCTCATGGCAGTGTGTGCATCAACAGCACTAAAAGGATCATCCAGAAGATATATATCAGCATCCTTGTACAGAGCACGAGCAAGTTGAATTCGTTGCTTTTGACCACCACTGAGATTAACTCCTCTTTCTCCTATCTCAGTGAGATCACCGTGGGGTAGCAGCTCAAGGTCCTTTACTAGTGAGCAACTCTCTAATGTATCTTGATATCTCCGATTGTCCAAGTTAGACCCAAACAGAATGTTTTCTCGAATACTTCCTGTTTGAATCCATGCTGATTGAGAGACATAGGCAATAGTCCCATCTACTTGAACCTTAAAAAATACATCAAAAAAATTAAAACAAAAACTCACGGCTAAGATAAATAACATGATTAGTTAAATGTAAAGCATATCATGTACTTCCAAGTCAATAATCAAAATCATTGCCAGGGATCTAGGAAACAAAAAAGTTCAAGTGAAAGTGAAAGGCAGTTAAAATTATTTAACTATTAAATAAATCAAGAGGAGGGTAAGTAACTCACAGTTCCCTGGGTTATTGGAACTTCTCCAAGAATCGCTGCAAGGAGGGTAGACTTGCCTGAACCAACTTCTCCACAAATTGCAATCTTGTCACCCTTTTTAACTGCCAAACTTATATTTTGAAGCGTTGGCTTCAAAGGATTCTCATCCCATGCCAGATTGACTAACTCAAAAAAAACACTATTTGTATCATCTCTGTGTGACTTCACCCGGACATGTTCAGTTTCCAGCTCAGGTGCCTCAAGAAACTTCACAATCCTGGAAAATGCAACTTTAGCTTGAATGAACACTCCAATGACATCTGGAATTGTTCTAACTGGATCCTGAACCAGGCGCAACGTTGCTACAAATGTGAAAACATTGCTAGAAGACAATGGAACACCAAGGAAATAGCAAGCACCAAAGGTAGCTGCAGAGACTAATACAGGGGAAGACCAGAAAAGGAAGGAATTGTATGCCTTACGCAGTTGAACGGCTGACAACCATTTATCTTCAATTATCCTCAAATTTTCTATGGCGTGCCTGAAATGAGTTTCCCATGCATATAATTTTAACACTTTCATGTTCACAAGGGCCTCTGTCATAGCCTTCAACCTATCATCTTGTGCCAACATGAGTTTACTTTGGAACTTATGTTGTAACTTTGCAAGAGGCATATTGCAAAGAACTGTGAGAATTATCACTATCATAGATGCAATCGTTGCTAGTCCAACAGATTGGAAAAGAATGATGATTGCAAGACAGAGTTGGAGGCTTGTAGTCCATATCTGATGGAACCAAAATGGAAATTCTCCAATTCTGTAAGCATCCACGGTAACATAGTTCATAATCTCACCGCTAGAATGCATTAGCTTAGCAGAATTTGATAATCTCAGCTGCTTTTGGTAAATGGCTGCACTGAGTAGTGACCTTACCTTAAGACCAATCAGTCTGGATCTAAAGTACCACTGCCTTTGAGATATAGATTCAAGGATCTTTGTACAGAAAAGTGATACAACCAATATATATCTCTCATATTTGAAACTTTCATTTCCTTCTGCAACCTTAATGAAAGCTTTGAGCAGCATAGGACCAGCAGAGATGGTAACTACTTTGAGTAGTGCAAAGAACGCTGACATGAAGATCTCTTTCCGGTGGCATAACAATATGGTCTTTAAGATTGAGGGTTGGACCGAGGGATCAGATTGGTTTTGTTTGTCATACAGCTCCATATATTGCAAGTAGCACGATTCTGCTCGATCATCCTCACGTAACTTGGGTATGTCCTCATCCTCAAGAGTTTTCTCCTTTCCCATTTTCATCAATGGATTCAACCACCAAAATGTAAATTTACTCAAAAAACTTGCTTTGGCAAATGGAGTCACAGTTCCAACAGGGTGAGTTTTGCCACGGCCGTTGGCATTGCTGAGAAGTGGATCATAAATACCATTTTCTTCATCAGCTCCATACCAGAAACCTTTGCAAGTGCATAATAGCATTAGACTAGCCCCCACAAAGGATAATGCATCCAAAACGATCTTAATTGACATCTCCTTTCCAAGAACAGCAGTAAAAAGGGATAATCCACAAGTAATTCCACTGAAGAGGAATGCAAGAATGGATAACAGCCTCAATGGAGCTCTTGAGAAACAATGTCCCCTGAGGCTCACAGTTAACCCCAGCAACAACCATATTAATCCATGAAGCATAAAAAGCATCCACCAATGCAGAGGTAAAGAAGCTTTCGTTTTTCTCAACTTCTCTTCTATAATCCAGATCCCAAGAGATAGATAAACCAAGCCCAGAAGACCATTACAAAGAGCTGACGCTAGCTGCAAACGTGACATGTTGCGAAAAGATGAAGCCATGTGTGAAGACTTGAATGATTTCTTGGCAAATATAGTGAATAAGAACATGATAAAGAGCAGCACATCGAAACAAATTATTAGGATATGATTGATGCACGAGGAAGGGTGTGTCAAAAAGATCAAATCAGCAGCACAAGGGGTCTCGTGGCTCCCTGAACAATTGGATTCTCCGCAGAACACGGTCCATAGACTCCCCATCTCTAGCCTTCTAACTTTTGATCCCTTTCCAACTCTGAATTTCATAAAAATAAAAAATTCACATCAGCAAGTACATGTGGGCAGTAAATCATCGAGAAGCAAGAAGAAAACTTAATCTGTAAAATAACATAAGTTCTTGCAAGCCAGGAGGCACTATAACATAAAACAAGAAAGAGATGCTAACAAAAAAAAAGTGAGAGAGAAAGAAGAAGAAGATGATGATGAGCACCCAAAATCAGACAAAGCAATCACAAGTAGACCTGTGATCACACTCCCAAATAATTCTTACTAAGAATGAACATGAACTCAAGATGAACCAGTGATCAACAGCAAAGAGTAAAAAAGAGATCAACCAAGACTCTCTTACAGTCTTGAAAGGACTGTACTTTTTACAATAACTGGGTATGCCCAGTACAGCTTTCTTATTCACATTAATATCACGTGAGAGAGCTCCAAAAGCAGTCTTCCTGGAATATTAATGACCTCTCAGCGCGCTTCAATTGACTACAGTACTCTCGACCACCGACTCGCTATATCTCAGTTACAAAAAATAGTACAGGTAGTTGTATTAATCAATTTCAATGCACTGGATACACACAAAAAGATCAAAACGGTATTATTTATGAAGAAAACAAGCGGATGCCTGGCTGGACATTTCTCCATATGCATTGTATTATATTCTGTTTTTATATTATGTCTGTTTCTGTGTGTACATATATATTTCCAGATTCAGCGCCACAGCAGGTGTGGCATTTGCAGAAAAGGAGGAAAGGCAGTAGCCGTCGACAAAAAACAGTCTTAAATAAGCACGGAAAACTCAAAAAATGATTAAACAAAACCATTTCCTCTCCTTGAAAATACTCCTAAATCGGTCAATAAGATCAATAAAGAGTAACCAAAACAAAAAGCCTCGGGACTGTCGCCAGACGCCAGGGACGAACGTAACCTCCTTAGCGTGGATGGAACGGTATAAAAAAAATTGTGAATCGATTCGCCACAACCGAACGCTAAAAGAAAAATAACCAAGAATACCGAGAATCCGAACTTATTCAATGTATTGTCACAGAAAGGAATCCGAGTAGAGATAGGGTCACAGAATCAGCCATAACCGGCCATTTCGATCACTCACAGACCGACGTATGTGCATACAAACGCATAATCACTGTTTCCTCTGAGAGATTACATACGTGTGGACAAATTCGTCAGCGTATAACTCACGGCTGCGGTTGAAGAATTGCGTCTCGGCTCACGTTTTTGACGGAGGTCGGAACGACAAAGTGTCGACCGTCTTTTATATAGAGTGGTAATTTTCGCGCAGACGCGTTATATACGTGCTGTAATACAAAAATAAAAATAATTACTTAATTTAATTTAATTTATTTACAGTATAGATTAGTTGGTTTTATTGTACTTTTGTTAAATATATTATAATTAAAAAAATAAAAAGAACAAATAATAATAATAATAATAATAATAAAAATGATAATAAAAGACAATTTTATCTTCATTAAATTAAATAAGAATATATTTATAAACTTACTTAATGTATTTATATCAAAACTAAATTTTCAATAGCATAATTATCAACCTAATGTAAGTTCACTTAAATAAGGTTACATGTGTAATTTTATTTAGTATAACAAAAAGAGATTCAAAACTTTAATAACATTACGTGCGTGTGCAGAAAAAATAAGAGCATTTGTTTTACTTATCTTTTTTAGTGAAAGAACTAGAAAGGTAAATTTGTGTTAATATATATACATATGTGTGTGTGTGTGTGTGTGCGCGCGTGCGTGCGTGCGTGTGTGTATTTTCTGTTGACATGATACACATTATAATTATTATAAATATTTAATTTTTTTATATTTTTTTACTTTCACACTATTTTTTAAAAAATACGCACTTGAAAATAAAAATAAAGATAACCAAAATAAAGGACATCATATTTCGTGAACATGAAGTAGTTTAGTATTTTCTATTCATATGACGTGGTCCATGAGATGGACGTAAGCACCCAAATTTATGCACCATGTGTTATGGCTGCGAAGGATTACGCGCGCGCGTGCGCGTAGTAAAAAGTAAAATTACCACTTAAACATTTTAATATAAAATAATGCATTTGTGCTTATTTCAAACTATCTTATTCTTTTTCCTCAATTTTCAGTCAATTTATCTTTATTTGTGTTAATTTTCACTTTTAATTTCTTTTTGTCTCTTTATTTTCTTATTTTAAATGCATTTATATATTTTTAATCTTAAATAATATTATTTTTATTATTTAAAGTATAATAATTTTGTAATTTGTAAATAATTTAAATCCAAACAGAGTACGTCAAATTCACCATTTTTTAATTGAATCCGTTTATTCATTTTGAGGAGGTTGGTTGGATGAAACAAAATGAAAATGAAATGGGTATTCTTTTTATGAGATAAAAGAATATATGATTGATATAATTTAGTGTTATAAATTCTCATTCTATTTGGAACCATAATTATCAAAAGAATACCAGTTTTTTGTTGAAGTTTTCTTTTTTAATGTAAATAGATATTATGAACTAAGCAAACAGTTAAGTTTGAAATTGGTGACCGTATTATAATCTTATTAGAAGTATTATATATTTTATATGTAGATTATATAAATATATTTTATACATTTATAATAAAATTTTATAAATTTGTGTATATATTAGTAAAATATTTACTTTATAGTAAAATAGATATCAGAACAGATACAAATTTGTTGCATATTTTTATACATTATACAACTATTTTTATATTATAATATGATTATTTTAAGAGAAAGTTGATAGTTTTCTAATTAATTTTTAAAGTAAAATTATATTAAAAGTTTAACTGAGTGTTGGTTTTAACCATAAAAACGTGACATGTATTATTCTTATTATTTATTTTTGATATAAAATCAATTTAAGAAAATGACAGTTTCATTTATTATTAATTCATTAGGCATAGTAAGTATAAGATAATTTAAAATATTTAATTCTTAATTTTTATTCAATTTTTAGGTTCATTCTCTTTTGATAATTTTTATCACGTGGGTATAGATGAAGTGGATCGAAGCTATTTAGTGTGATGTAATTAATAATTACAATTAAGCGTACGATGAAAAAGGATCTCCATTAATTACAATTAAACGTACGCTGAAAAAGGATCTCCCTAAAGCTGATTAACATTGGTGTCTGTAGACTAGATACACCAATGAGAAGGGCTTCCGTGACTGAATCAAATCTTCCTATTTTTATGTCTATTACGTACACTCGGTGCATGTGCGAATACATTCTCAGTGTCATTATCTTTAATAAACATCAATTATTTAATAACATGTGGTCATATCATAACATGTTATGTACTCTGCCATCCCATGCATAAATATCGGGTACACAAGCTAAGAAGCCTATCTATTCTTTTTTATTCATATTTTCACTAATACACAAATACTCACAGTACTATACTTCTTACATGGAGTATTGTTTTTTTTTTTTTTTTTTGACATTTTAATTAATTTCTTAAATTAATCGTGTATTTATCCTTGGCGCACTGCTAATTTATATGATTATTACGCGACAGGAAACAATACGCATTCAATTACGTATTAATAAAAGAGACTAAAAGACGATCTCATGGATTTGGGGGCACTTACACTATTTCACTGGGTCTATTTTTGTGAGTTTTCACATTCAAGTGACTGCAACCGCTCAGTTTTTCCACTCATTTATGGGTTCAGTCTTCCGTCATGGCTTTCTTGATTGCACACGATTCTGGGAAGATAAGGAAGTTAGGCAAAAAGCATGATTAGATTGAGAATTGTCGTGCAGTGTGTTGTCTGATTATGGATTAATCTTGTGCGTGCTTAGAGTTAATTATCAATTGTCTATTGACCGATTGAACTTTTTTTGTCTTGTCTTACAAAATAATCTTTGCAATAATATTTAAGTAAATAATAATTTTCTAAAGCCCTCCCATTAACCTTCCTTTTCGCATAAATCGTGTCCTTTCGTTATTGGCATTTTTTGGTCGTCCCTTTTTCCTATTATTATTATGGAGACGGGGGTTTTTTGATTATAAAGTAAATTGCCACAATTATCCTTATCCTTATGTTAAATTATTTTATTCTCTCTTCTTATTTAACTAATAATCTATGTTTATATTTTTTCTCAAATTTTTTTTTTATTTTTTAAATTCCTTTTATCTTTCTCTATGCTTTTTATTTTAAATATTTTGCGTAATGTAAAATTACATAGTTTCTTTATTTTAACTATTTTTTCAACTTATTATTTTTATTTTTTCTCAAATTTTCTCTTTGCTAAATTCTTTTTATATATGTATTTTTATTATTTTAAACATTATCTTTACTGTTGATTTTAATTAATTAAAATTTAATAATTATATAACTTATAAATAAATTTGTTCGTGGAGTATAAAAATGCCCATTGCAGTAGTCATAGACGTGTTTGCCAATTTCGTTTTGATCGCAAGTGTCTTGCAAAGTTGATTTCGCCACAAATCGAATGCGACGTTTGACCATTCACGTTTCAGTCAATCATAATATGCGTTGTCAATTTTGATTTGATCACTCAAGATTGTGGCGGCACGTGACCCAAATCCAATAAAATGTATTATTCAAAAATAATCTTAAAAAAAATCATGGTGATGTTTGGTTCACAATTTTGATGGGTTTTTGTTCCATCAAAATTAACGTAATTTAAATATAATATTTAATAGATTTTATTTAAATTTAAATTTAATTATATATATAAATATTTAAAATTCAATTATCATACTTATTAATAATTAAATCAATATTTATATATGTATACAAATATTCACATTTATTTATATCTTAAAAGCTTATTATTTTTAGTATATACTATTATATTATCTTATAATTATTATATATTCAAACGAACTCAAGTAAATCAAAAGTTTACAATGGTGTATTCTCACGTTCATTGTTATTATTTTTTCATCATTTGGTGGAGGTTGTTTGAGAAACAATTGTAAATAATTATTTTTTTCATCATTTGGCAGAGGTTCTTTTGGTTCATTCCACGTTGGAACACTCCCAATTTGAACATAATCCTTTACATGCACAAGAACGTAAATTATTATTATTTTTCATAATTTGGCAAAGCTTGTTTGGGTTTATTCGATGCGAATCCAGAACTAACACATCACGACACTTATCAAGATCTATTTTTTTCTTTTTCTTTTTTTGTTTTTCAGTTTTTATTTTTTATTTATTAATTATAGTTATGAAAATACTTTAGTTTAAAATTCTGTTTTATACTTTATTTTTTATTTCTATTAATTGAGGTTTAAGTATATATTATTTTTATTTCAATCTAGCATTTCTTAATTAGTACATTATTTTTTTACCAAGTATTTTCTCAATTAATACGTAGAAACAACCAAATGTGCTTCATTGACGAGGTTAATGTACGAAAATTATTTATTCAACAAGAGTTAGTGGTGGATGCACAAATATTAATTAACTATAATTAACTACAAATTAAATTTAAAATAAAGCATGGTTTTAAGTTTTTTTAGCATTTATATTTACAATTGTTAAGTTATAAAATAATCACAAAATTTTAAATACATTCTAAAACGTAAAAAGCTATAATTAATACAGATAAAAAAATAAAATTTGAACCAAAGTCTTTAATTAATTTTTACTTGTGCAATCACACGTTAGTGTATGAGAAAATATTAATAAAACAATACATCAATTAATATGTGTTAAATTGAAAATAAAAATAAAATATAATTAAAGTTCAATTAATAGAAATTAAAAAATCAAATCGAAGAAAAAAAAAAAAAAAAAAACCGAATGAGCCAGTTGTCTGTGATACAAGTTGAGTCCCCAAGTGGGTGCGACTGTGACTGAAGACGGAAATAAAAGCTGCCAGTTGTGTCATTTAATGTTTATTCATAGTATATATATAAACATAAATATGTATCGTCATGGCTGACGTAGCTCAAGAGTGGGAAGGACCAATCCGGCGACTGAAAGGCAACAGGGTTTTCACCGAAACCCACTAAGCCCACCAACTTTTCTTCGGGAAGAGTAAGAAGCATTGATGGGTGCTTTTTGGATATGTTATTTATGCATTGCTTATTTTCGTGATAATTAATTATTATTTTTTGAATAATCAAACAAAGTTGGATCGCCGTGTCCCTCCCTTTTCCTGATGGAGTGGGACCTGTACAAAAATAATTGTCCATTCCACTATGTTTGATTTTTGAGATTAATAGAGGAAAGAAAAGAAAATATTAAAGAAAGTGATTTTGATTGTTTGATTAAGAAAAAAAAATTTAAGAAAAAGAAAATTAAAGAAAATTTATTTTCTTCACAAAATAGTGAGGAAAATTGAAAGAAAATAATTTTAATTCCTATTATTCTTCTAAAAATTTTACTAATTCTATTTCTTCATTATTTCTTCTCAATTTATTAAAAATTTCATTTTTAAGTTTTGTTTGATTTTGTCTCTTTTTTCTTAAATTTTTCTTTTTTTATTGAAATCATTTTAGTTTGATATAGAATTTTAAATTCTTTTTATTTTCTTTTTCCCTCTAAATTTTTAAAACTAAACATACTCTTACTGACTGTGCCAGAAAATTGCTTAATGGTTAATTTATATGGTAAGATAATGGGCTGTGCTTGTGAGATGAATTTTTGCTGGAGACCATGTTTGATGGAAGTTTGTATTGACATGAGTAATATAATTTATTTAAATATATAATATAAAATTTTGATACAATGAATAATATAAAATATATAATGATGATTATATAATGTGATAATATATAAGAATAATAATTAATTTTAAAATATAAATCAAAATAAAAATTTATGAACCAATTTATCTAGTAGACTTACACGCGTTCTTACTGAACGTTTTCAAAGGACAAATTGAACCTACCATGCTGCGATATTAAAGTGAATTTCATGTGTTTGGTATCCAAATTGGGATTGGTGTGTGACTGTGATTAGATTATGGATCCGCACACTTATTATCCGTGAGTTTAATTAGAAAAGAACAAAACTTTCATTCATAACGATTAAAAAAATATATATATTTATAAGAATTATATATGGTGGGTCCACATTCTTCTTTAGTAATGGACTTCTTATGTATGTATTCAGTCTTTGTGACGTGTTGTCAAGGACATCTTCTTTTATCATAATATCTCAATCAGATTTAATATTAAGACTGGCAGGTCATGGTCCAACCACGCTTTTGCTACAGCTACTAGAGGACAAGAGCTCTTAATTGGCAAAACTTGACATTTGTTTGCTAGTAGTTAACGTGATTTTGATGAATCAATTCGTCTATAATCCAATAACCCATTTTCAACTATTTTATGCATTTTGTGGTATACAAAGGGGGCTCTTCGTTTAAAAGGAAATTCTACTGATCCACACCAAGGTTTAGTTGCTGTGACTTTATTTTCCTTCTCATTCAATTTAGAGACCATTACCTCTTTGTGAAGTAATAAATGAGTGGTTTTTCATTTTAGTTTATAATCGAAATACATCACCCTGCTAATATTGCTACTAAATTACTATGGTTATCATCGCTTCTTCAAAACATGGGTATTTTCCTTTTTGCCAATATTATAGGTACAGTGAAAACTAGAGTATTATTCAAATTGGGATTAATGATGTCTTTCAAATACGTTCAAATGATTGTCATTTTACTTAACATCTTGATACATGTCTTTATCCCCCTGATGAATTTGCTAAAACTCATTTACCTTGATGATTTCATACTCCTATTCTCAAATTTAAACTTTAATTTGTAAACATTTTACCCCCTTGAAGTTGAAAGAGTGATTTAAGTATAAATGATATGTATTTAGGTGACCTAATTTCTTGCATCCCTCACCAACCTTAAATTGTTATTATTCTTTCTTTCATCAATAAATATAAAAGGCGCCACGCAATTATTAAAGCTTTACAAAGTTGTTATTATACATTTTGAATTGAAAAGCTCGATTTCGTGTTGCCTTCATCCGACAATCAATTAATTTGTTGTGCGCTTTCCTGTGTCAAACCATGTAATAAACACGTGAACAACTGAAAAGGACGCACTCATCAATCATTGCAGTTGCATACATCTGTCCACTATATATATAGATTGCACAGAAAAGTCCACATTTCAAAAGAAGTTGAACTTTTACCCCTAAAACATTAGAATGAGTACGTATTTGTCCGATTTCTATTGTTGATGTTGTTATTTGTTTAATTATTCGATGAATCGACGCTTTGTTTCTTGATGGCTAAATGTAATTTTAACGATGATGTGTTGATATTTTGATCTGATTGTGCTCAATCATTTTGCTGAGGTAGAAATAATTGGACCTGGTAAAGTAAAAGGAACTATGATCATAAATATATTCTTCCTCTTCTGATTCCTTAATCCTTGCCGGGCTTTTGGAGTTATTGGCAAACATCTTTTCTAACTCGTGAATCAGTGCGTAATTTATCCGTTTCACAAGTAATGACACTTATCACTAAATTAGATGAAATAAATAATAGAAGTGGACGCACAGACCCATAAATAAAAATAAAAAATTAAATTTTTTTTTTTTAAAAAAAAAACACTGCAGTAACCTTTCCACTGAAATGCTCAATGTTCCGATTTAATTTTGCATCCCTCTAAATAATTTATTTTAAATATATCACATTTTTTCTCTTAAAGTTCGTCTGCGAAGCAAATAATACAATGCCAAAATAACGTGACACATGTGATGTAATAAAGGATACCGATTCAAAGTGAAGCATCTTTTTAAACAGATAACGTGATGACGATCGCTTTATATTATATTCACTGTTTCTCACCAACGAAACGGTAAAAACCTCTGTACGAACACCCAACTCCGGAAAACGATGAATATGAATGAAATAATATTAATGGCCATGTTTGTTTTGGTCTTTGAACAGTTTTAGATATATATATTTTAAAAATTTTATAAAAAAAAAAAAAGAGATAAAATTAAATTTTAAAAAATATAATAATTATAATGTATATTTTTTAATATAAATAAATGAAAACAACCATTATCATTCTCAGGACAACAAAAAAAAAGTGTCGTATGAGAGTGAATTGCCAGCTGCGCCTCACGAGAGAGTCTTTTCAGAATCAGCTCTACATTTATGATATCTTCAAAATCATTACAACATGTTTTTGCCTTTTTTTCAAGAGGGTAGTTAATGGGTACAGAACTACGATTGTGACCTCTCTTCTTATCCCTTTTTTTTTTCTGCACTTTGTAGAGGCCCCATTTGATGAGTTCTTGAAAGAGGAAAGGATTGATCCACACCTGTCAGCCCTTTTGGGGTGATTGTATGCCCTAAGTTTCAACCTCCCTCCTCTATTCATGTGACTATAATGACAAGAATGCCCCTGGGGTGTGCCTGGTTGAAACCGAGTAATAGCTGATCTGTTTTAATTGATGATGATATGACGATATTGTTTTGTAATTATTGTTTCACACTGTTCGTTTGTGGAAAAGAATGGGTTGGCTAAGTTGGGGACTGGACCATCAGCTTTACCAGAATTTGAGGGACCAAACATCCTCGTTTACTTCACCGAGACCAGCGAAGGTTTCATGAAATTGTTTCTCATCCGTGTGTTCTTTTCGAGGGTGTGCATGATGTTGGTGAGATGGATTTCAATGGTGCATATATATATATATATATACATATATATATATATCACATTTGCTTCATCAGACCAGCACAGACTTCAATGTTGCCTGTCTCTCATCCAATTATTGTCTCTTCCACGTCCCGCCATTTCTTCTTCTCCTTCTTTTTTTTTTTTACTCCTGGTTTTTTTAATATATTGTTAAATATAACTCATGTAATTATTTTTATTAATTACACTTGTTATTTTTATTTTATAACAAGTTTGAATTTTCTTTAATCATTTTATAACTTAACAATTGCATAAACACGATAAAAAACAAATTATAATAAATATAAAAGTATTACAAGAATATATCAAAATAATTTTTATTTTAACTTAATGCTATTTGTTAATAATTGTAGTTAATTCACACTTATAAATAGTAGTCAAATATGTGATCTGATTGAATAAATAATTTTAGTACATTAACATTATCAAGTAAAAATTTTAAATTTTTTATATATTAATTTTGACAATATACTTTAATGTGTGAGTTGGTAAAAATAATATACTGATTAAACAATATCAAATTGAAAAACTTTTTTAAACTAAAATAATATTTAACAATAATAAATATAAATATTAAAATAAAATAAAATAAATTGATTTAAAATATTTAATTAATTATAATTAATCAAGAAAGAGTAAAAAGTAAAGAAAACAAAACCAGAAATGGCAGGACGTGACAAAAGTGTTCGGGTCTGAGTCGAATAGGCCTATATAGGTACTAAGGCTGATCAAATTATTCAAATCGTTTTTTAAAATCAAAATATAAGATATAATGTGGATAATTTTCATTAAGAATTGGATATGGAATAATTTTTAAAGTTTTCATATTTATAGCATTACACAATGACCATGAATTTATATAATCTCCATGTAATTTGTACTTCTATATTGTCTAAGAATTTAAGAATGTGGGAGACCTCTATTTAGTCTTTTAATTAATTTCCTAAAATGCCCCTTATATTTATACATATATATGTATTTATTTATTTATTAAGGTTTAAGGCTCAATTCTAGTTACACATTGTTAAATCACTATAAAAAGTTTTATTTAAATAAATTATATAAGTTCATCTTTTCCATTATATCGTCGTATAATTCTATACTTTTTTTCATTTATATTTACTATGTCATTCAATATATATATATTTTACTTTTTAAAAATTTTCATACACTTTTAGGTTTAAAATAATTGTATATATTTTTATTATAATTCATAATAAAATTATATAAGTTATAAATTTTTTTAACACATTTAACAAACTGCCAATTTAACTAGTATAAAATAATACATGTGATATCAACGAGACAGCAATAGAGGTACAAAGAGGGTTACTATGCAAAGTTTATTTTTGTATCGAACGTGGCATTGTAATTAGTATAAAATTATATATGTGATAAGTTTATATCAACGACATAGAGACAAAGATTAAAAAAAAAACACGTACAACAGATTTAAGTTGTGCTTTTATAAAAAATTATTTCGGCACATCTCGCCGGCCACCAGCAGTTGGAGTAATTATTAGCAACGTCTTGTCATCATTTATTCACAAGTATATACTTTGGATATGTTCATTTTATAAAATTAATTAAAATAAATTTTTTTATATAAATTAATATCATATTCATTTTAAAAGATAAAAATTATTGGTTAATTAAATATTCGATATAACACAATTAAAACATACAATATATTATCCTATTCTTATAAAATAATCTATCAAAATAATGCTTTTATATTCTTATTGCATTCGTTAATATGAAAATTTATACCTAATCTTTGTTTCTAATTAATATTCTGTGCTTATATTCAAGAAATAAAATTAATTTATTATATGTAATATGTAAGATAAATTATTTATTGTTCTAATTATTTTATATTAAATTTATTTTTTATAAAAAGTTTTAATCTATAAAAAATATATATTTAAATTTAATAAAATAATTTATTTAATTTAATCAATTGAAATGAACAGCTGTTGATTGCGTGGGTCTTTCTACTGCATCTTGGCTGTCGGTGCATACATTTTTGGACACGTATATATTTTAGATGGTGTCCAAATTTATAATATGCGGTGGAGATTTTATGTTGGAGGAGCAGTACTTAACGGATATAATATAGCAAAGCAAGTTTTTGTCTGCGATTATTATTGTAAATAAACAACCATCTTATGTTATAATTTTTTGTTTTGTTAGTAAAAAATGACGATAAAATTTTATTAATAATTAAAAATATGATATAGTTTTATTCACTTTTTTATTTAAGCCATAATTCAAAAAAATTGCCTTCCGTAACTTACGTTTCCAGAACAAACATCACATAAATTGTTTCCAAAACAATTGATGTAATCAATCAATTATTCACATGTTACATGTAAGAAAGAAAAATAAAAGAAATGAATGAAACGTGTACTTGTCGTCAATATTTTCTAATATTTTGTGCTATAGAATCTTATACTATCCTTAATAACACTCGATATGAAAAAATGAATGAAACTATGCTTGCAAGTACACGTTTTATTCATTTCTTTTATTTTTTTTATTACATATAACAAGTAAATAGTTGATTGATTGCATCAATTATTTTGGGAACAATTGATGTGAATTTTGTTTTGGAAACGTTAAATTAAGCAAGGCAATTTTTTTGAATTATGGCTTAAACAAAAAAGTGAATAAAACTAATTATATCCTGTTTATACAGGGTCCTTTAAGTCAATCTGAAACATCATAGAGCATGTCTTGGTAATATGAAACTTTACCAATGCTTTATTCGTGCACCAACCTCGCGGTAGTTAAATTACATGATATGAACTGTCTTATAATTGGAATATTGTCTCAGCAATTATAAAGACAGAGAACTTTTTAAAAATTCACACCATAAAAAGTTCTTTGTTACGACCCTTTTTTCAAAGTTAATTAACCTTTTCCCTTTTCTACCTGACAATCATTCCTAATGCATTAAATCTAGACTTTCATTTTTATTTCCTTATATTTTTTTTTATCAAAAAGAAAAGACACAATTATTTTCTTTTTGGGAAAAGGGCCTAAAGCGACCCATTTTTCTCCCTTTGTGGGTATGTTACTTCACGATAAGTAACGTCTTTTTGACCGTCCTGTCGTTTCAGAATTCTTGGACTTCGTGTGTTTCTGAACTATGCACTGTCACGCGTGAACATCTAAAAAAAAAATATAATATCTTATTTTTATATATTATTCAAATTTAAATTTAAAATTTTATATTAATATCATTTATAATTTTTTAATTATTATATTATTTATAATTAAATTAACATATATCTCTATATTTTTTTTATATTAATTTCTTTTTTTTTTATATAAATTTACATATTATCATATCATTCAATTATTATTATATATTAAATATATATAAAAATAATTTTTCTTTCTATCTAAATCTTAACACTAAATATAAATTTTACTCACACTCTAATCAACAAAATTTTCCTATTCACCCGATTATGAATCAAACTTATCCTTGGTTCGAATCTTATACTCTACAATTAATTTTGTTTTAATTATTGCATTGAACTTCATGTACACACCTCCTTGTTACAAGTTAAATTTATTATGATTAAAATATCCTGCATTGGTGCTATGCTTGTTTTTAAATTTCAATACTAATTTTAAAATATTTTTATTTTGCGAATTGTATAAAAATAAAAATAAAAAAGATAAAAATTTTAAAAATATAATAATTAAGTGTGTATTTTTAAATTATAAAATTCAAAAACAAATAAAGGGAAACTAAAAATCCAGCTGTTCCTTTCACAATTAATCAACCAGAATGTGTCAACTATTTATAATTAAATTCCAACCCAAAACCCTAGGATGGTGGACTGATCTGAATTCCGAGGCTAGGTGGAGACGGCAGGGAAGATATGTTTTCATCTTGTAAAATTTGTTTCATAATTTTGGTATAAGCTGATAAGAATTCATAATTATTATAACTACGTTTGCTTTCACATCTTCCACCTCAAAATACGTATTATAATGATTATATATATATTTCAAATTTTTTATTTCTCTTTCATGTTTACAATTCTTAATAAAAATACATTTAAGAATACATATCCCAGAATTAAAACAAACACAGCCCATGTTTCCATGTTGATAAAGTTTTTTAGCTTGATAATTATCTTGAAGTTTATGCTAAGATATTATCAAATATGCGAGATCACAACAAGAATGTTTTGTGAAATTTATATATATCAAGGATAGTATATATTACCAAATATTGAAGATATGAATCACATAAATTTAGAAGAAAATCCTTGTCGAGAAAAGAAACGTTGTCCTTGTGTTCCAACACCAGATCAATCAGACAAGAAATGATTGAAGATATGACATATGCAGTGCATTTGGAGTAGATTTAGCCATCCTACACAATGTCAGAAACCCAAAGAGCTTTCTGGGGTCTTTACAACCCATTCATTGAGTTGTTTTAGCATACGCTTGAGTGGTTAGTGTGTTCTGTCATCCATCGACACTTTAGAGTTAGAAACAAGTTGTGTGCCTATATTTATTTTAGATACAGAACTCATTATGATAGAAGATCAATGTCTAGATTCAGTTAGGTCAAGGCATTAAATAAGTGAGCTCATTTTAGTCGCGCCAACTAACCATGATTCAAGTTGTGAGACAGTGAATTGTTATAGGTGAGCTCTTTAATTTTAGTTATAAAACTCGAATTGTGATGCTAGATCCACTTTTGATTGGATTTGAATGCATATCATGTATTTGACTCATTTATTATTGTTTGCCTTCTTTATTGTTATTATATGTGTTTCTTAACGTTATTCTAAGAGGGTGTTTGTATGAAAAAGTGTTTGGTATATTTTAAGATGAAAGACAAAATAAAATATTTGAAATTTATAAATTTCTTAACAATAAATTAAATTTTTTATAACTTATTTTCAAATATCTTATAAGTTATTTTATTATATATATATACATATCTCAAAAATGATATAAATATTTTCAATTACATGAGATTAGTAGGATATAATTTATTTTTATTGTTAATATACTAAAAAAATTATAATTATAAAATTTAAAAATCTTATAAAATACTTTATCAACTTATTTTTAAAATAAAGTTTATAAAATTACAAACTTTAAAAACATCTCACGATGTTATAAGCTAAAAAAAAATAAGTTTAATCAAACACCCTCCTCTAACACTATTGATCAACTCACTGTCCACTGCATAAACATTGATGTTGCCACATCGAATACCACAAAAAGTGAGTAATTAGAGCGGTCTTACAACACCATCGACACCTATCCAAACTAACAAGCTCAGTTGTGTTGACTTTGCATTGCCAATAATTGCCCAACTAATTAATTAAGAATAATCTCCAAGCTGGAGAACACATATAGACAAAGCCCTTGTACACACACACACACACATCGTCTGTCCACTGGGATTGTTATACAATAGGTACCAAACAACAGAGATTTCTTTCCTAAGTATATAATTTGCGTATTAAAGTCTGTTTCTAAATATTGACTCGCGTGTCAAACTAATTATGCATTCTCTTACAGCCATGAATGGCTGATACGCCTAAAGTACGGATAGAATATAGAATGTGCCGGCTTTACCGATGCTTAGGACAAATCCACCCAGATAAACATTATTTTTCACTTTCATTTTCTTGCATGCAACTTGCAATGTAATTATTACAGTTCATCGTGTACGACCATAACATGAATTTCTGACATTGTTCGGGTAGCTGGGGAGCACTCACGAGGATTGAATCACAGAAAATAAATGCAATTTATCGTACATAATTCCAACGCTTTCTTGTCTTAATTAATAAAAATTATAGATTCTTACTTTCTTCTGTTTAAATTCTAACATGTATTTTTATATATTTTTATTTTAAAAGTTACGTAAAAATAAGAGAGAGAAAATTATAAAAAGAAAGTAATAATTGAACGTTTGCTTTTGAGAGTGCATAATTATAAAGTAAACAGAGTCTAAATAATTTTCCCTTTAAACTATTGGACAAGTTCGATAAATAATATTTCGCCAGTAGATCTACCATCTTGGGACTTAAAATTAATAATGAAATGCCAATAGTTATTATAGCTATATCAACTTCCTAACATTGTAGGGCGGTGATGACGATGCTGATATTTTCTTCATAAAAATAATCAATAATAGATTTGTCTTAATTATGTTGGGATATTGATTAGTTGACTTTTATTTACCAATAGAAACCGAATACCAAGCGTAGAAACCATCAATTATTTACTCTTCATTTCTTGACAAAAATTGGTATATAGAAATCGAATGCGTGTTTGCGAGTGCGACATGAATGAGACAAAGGGTCATTTTTTGAACAATTCAGCGTTAGGACATATTGGGCTTGTAAATATCTGGGCTTTGTTATTGGGTTTTAGTCAACGTTCAGTTAGGCCGAATGGCCCATAACTCGCCTGCTATAAATTTAGCATTAATTACACTAGCATATCTTTAAGCTAATACGGATTACAAATTATACTCGATATTACAAAAACATCCCTCCTCCTCCTCCTCCTTTTTAAAATATTAACATCTTTTATTCTTCTTCTTCTTCTTTTTAAAATATTAACATCTTTTATTTTTTTATTAGAGTTTTGGAGAGGATGTTATCATAAAAAAGTTCAACTTATTTTTATTTTTTATTTTTATAATATCTAAATTATAGTTTTTGGTTAAAAATAAAAAATATGCTCAAATACCAATAATTATGATTTATTAATTTTTATCTTAATTTGTTCAAAAATTATACTTAAATTCGGTATATTATTAAAGCAACATAATTCATAAAAAAGTTAAAAAAATTAGAAGATGAAAGTCAAATATAAATTAAAAATAAATAATTTTTGGTAATATCATTAATTTTTATCTAAAACCTTAATAAAAATGACAAAACGTAAACTTATCAAATTAGAGAGAGAGAGAGAGAGAGAGAGAGAATGCTTTTATAACATAAAAAGGGTATAATTTGTAATTAAATTGCCCTAAAATATAAATAATCTGTCCGTTCTTTTTGAGTCTTTGTCATCTTTTCTGAATTAGTAAGGCCTGTGTTACGTAAACAATAATCTAATGACAGATGTTCTATAAACAAAACTGAAAATTTCCGGCACTGTTCCCTTTTTGTTCCGCACTGAAATCCACAAATCCGTTTGAGTCACTCGTATCGCACATCGAAATCTCCCTCTCTCTACGGTGTTTCTTCGAATCGAATATTCAAATCGATACCGAAGTTAATTCTTGATTGTTGCTGATCTTTTAAATTTTTGTAGTTTTTATTTCTGGTTCGGTTATTTTTGTCCGGATCGGTGGAATCGAAGTCGGCGGCCGAGCTGAATAGGAAAGGAAGTTGAGAAAAATTGGAATAGGAAGTAAATGCAGAGCAAGGGATCGAGTGTGCGATTCAGAGGAATGGCGATTCGGTCCCGGATTTCAACGCTCGTGCTTTCCATGTTGGCAACTTTTGCTTCTCTCTACGTCGCCGGACGGTTGGTTTTTGTTGATTTATATTTGTGGTTTGCTACGTCGTTACGTTTATTTTATGTTTCTGCAGTCTTCCTTTTTGTTTTTGTTTGAGATTGTAAGCTTTTAATTACTTAATCGGTTAATTGTTTGTGTCGCGTGGTCTAATTAAGAGACGGATCCTCGTGGAATTCATTGATTTCTGGGCTGGAATTGGATTAATCATCCATCAACCATTTTTAAATTCTTTTTTGATAACTTGATATTGTAAAATAGGAAAGCAAAGCCATGATATGGAATTTGGAATTATGATTCTTTAGTTATTTGGGTTTAAGTAACGAAGTAGAAGTTAAAATCCTTGCGTATTTGAGTACTTCTGTCGAGTACTGCATCAACTATCAAGCTTTTTGCTGAGGCATGGGAAATATAAACGTGTGAACTTGATGTTTTGAATTTGGGGTGGCAGATTGTGGCAGGATGCAGAGAACAGGGTTTACTTGGCAAAAGAGCTTGACAGAATAACTGGCCAGGTAACAATTAATTTGTGTTTTTGGGAACATTATTATTTATTGGTTAGAGTAATAAATGCCGCAACTCTCCATCTCATATGGTTCTGTGTAATGGCATCCAGTTCCATTTTTCATTCCTTTTGTGTTTTTCTTTCCCTTTTATTTTCTACTATTATATAGCTACCACTAATTTATGCAAACCAGTGTTTCTTTTCCCACTTGTTCTGTAAGTGTTTGGCCCAAGTTGCAATATTATTGGATAACGATTTGAGGCAATCTAAAATTAAATTTCTGACTTAATTGCAGAAGGTAAATCAGGTGATTTTTCTTCTGTTCCCCCTCTTCCCGGTTCTTGTACCTGCTAGTGAGCTGTAAATGTAAATAACAAAAAATAAAAATGAATTCCTACTTTTGATGGCCAAAGGTGTTTTCTGTTTTGCTGTCTGTGGATCAAACATCAAAACAATTAATTTATTTAAACTGGTCAAAAAATTTCTTAGAATTATTTCAAGGATTCTCCTTAAAACTTCTTAAATTGCCATTGATTGTAAAGAACAGATCAATAGGACTTTATTAATTATTGAAAGGGAAATTGGTGATTAGCTTTTTTTAGAACTTCTGGCACAAACTTGATGAATTCAAGTAGCATCACATCCCAATCCAAGACATAAGTTTCTCTAGGTTGTTTTCCTCTACGTTAAAAATATTCCAAGATGTCAGTGACTTCTGTAGACAGAATACACAGATTTGCTACTTTGTTCATATGCAGTGGTAGCTGAAAATCATTCTTTTATACTCAGGAAAAATCTGTAATGACTGTCGCTGATTCATGGAAAATCATGGAGTGCAGGTGGCAGCAACTTTTCTTCCTTTTCTTTCTCATAAGTGCAGTGCTTTGATTCTCGATTATTAATTTTTGCAATATTTATCAAATTACCATGCATGTCAGGGAACAGCACAAGAAATTATCAGAATTGCAGATGGAACTTACAGCTGCCAGACAGGAGGGGTTTCTTTCAAAACATTCATCTGAGATCAACAAAAATCATAAGAAGCGACCACTTGTGGTGATAGGAGTCCTTTCAGGGTTTGGTCGTAGAAGCAACAGAGATGCCATACGAAAAGCATGGATGGGTTCTGGTTTGTTATCTTTTATCCATGCTAAGGAAATTAGAATTATTTCCTTGAATGGCCTTTTGTTTGTTCCGGCCTTTTGTTTTGTTTCGGTTTCTTGTTTTTTGTTTGTGGTACACTGATAGCCTTCACTTATTAAGTTTTCCATTATACCATCAATCTTATCTTTTCATATATACAGGTAAAACTTTGAATAAGATGGAGGAACAAAAGGGCATCATTATTCGTTTTGTAATTGGCAGAAGGTATGTTCCTGGTCTCTCTCTCCTTCCCTCCCTCCCCAGTTTACATGATGTATTGGATCAGTATAGTAATGCTTATAGATATGACGGTAACTTGCAGTTCCAATCGAGGAGACAGCCTGGATGGGAGCATTGATAGGGAAAACAAACAAACGAATGATATTTTTATTCTCGTAAGTCCATTGGCTTCATTATCTCATTAGGTTCTACTCTACGCATGCTAAACTATTAATTTAATTTGTTATCTCTTCACAGTGAACGCTGGTTCTATTCACTAATTCTTCATTTACAATATTCTCATTGTCATGATCCTACTGCTTGAAAAATAAATAATTCATCAACATTTTGCACTTGATGCGGCAAATTGTTATCCTCTGGAGTTTTCACCAGAAATTATGAAAAAAAAAGTGTATAAAGTTGGTGGCAAGTGGCCATCTCCTTTTTCCATAGAAAAAGCCTGGGGCTGCGTCTATCTGCATTATTACAACTATATTTGATAAGTTTTCCTTCAAATTTTTCCATCAGGAAAACCATGTAGAGGCACCTGAGGAAGTACCAAAGAAGACAAAATTATTCTTTGCCCATGCTGCGGAAATTTGGAATTCTGACTACTATGCAAAAGTCAATGATAATGTCTATGTAAATGTTGGTGGGTGCAAAGTCTGATTTCCTGGAAAAACTTCTTCATTGTTGGTGATTTTTCTAATTTGAGAAGTTCCTAGCTTTGTCTTCTGTATCGGAGTGAGGCACTAAAATCATAAACACATTGTATTCAATGCCAAATGATCTATATATATATATCTTCTCTGCAGATGCATTGGGCAATATACTGACTGCTCATTTGGACAAGCCTCGTGTATATATAGGGTGCATGAAATCAGGAGAAGTTTTCTCTGAAAGGTGAGTCTGGCCATACTCATAATGCATTGATTAGTTTGCAAGCAGACAAAGAGAGGCGTCTTGATGTCACCTATTATGAACTATTATAAAGCAGCCCGTCTTTGCTTGTAACTTGGCAGGGGACAGAAATGGTATGAACCAGATTGGTGGAAATTTGGGGATGGGAAAAGGTGAGCATATTACTTACTAACCGAAATCCAACTATCAAATGTTAGAGCCATTTAACTTGCATCGCACTCCATCTATCACTCTCTGTGTGACCAGTACACAACAGCTACAGTCACAGATTAGTTCTCTTCTATTCAGTTCAATGTTTTGCCTCTTTGACAAGTGATATTTCTGTGAACAGTTACTTCCGCCATGCCTCGGGTGAGATTTTTGCGATATCCCAGGCCTTGGCAAAGTTCATATCAATCAACAGGCAAGTTTTTACTTTGTTCACGTTGATTGGCTTCTCAACCATATCAAGTAAAACTAACTTCATTTTTTGGGTTTGCAGATCTATTCTTCGTGGTTATGCCCATGATGATGTCAGTGTTGGTTCCTGGTTTATTGGTTTAGATGTCAAGCACGTTGACGACTCTAAGTTTTGCTGCGCCTCATCTTGGTCCTCAGGTCTCTCTCAGTCTCCTTAAACCTGCCCTTTTAATCTAAGATTACTTGTATCGTTGGCCCTTAACTTCACCGTATTAACTTAAATGCAATATGGCGTTCAGTTACAGGAGCTATATGTTCAGGTGTATGATCTTCCTGTTGAAGATTCTGAAAACATTATGTAGAACCAGAGTTTCTTCAAATTCTTTGCCGCGATTCGGACAAAATCTATTGCACATAGGACGAGTTGAGTTCATTTCAGGAGGCATTCTTTTTACCCTCGTATGCTCAATATTTTCATACAAACACTCATTGGATGTAGAATTATGTTACTTGGAGATGGATTCATTAGGAGTTGGATCGGCATTTTTGAGCGAGGGGATCTATTACATGTACTCTGTTTTTTGTACACTAGTGGTTAATCTAACATCTTTATGTTTAGTTTCTGAAGCTCATGCATTTTACTTCCTGCATTGCCTCATTCGTAGCATAAACTATCTGCAGATTGAAGCATCTAAATGGTCTCATTCAGGATGCAGAAAATGAAAAGATTGCTTCAGAAACTGAAAATGTTGCTTGTGCTTAATGAATACTTGGGTTTGAAAGAAACAATGACTGTTCTTGTTTTTTGCAAAAATGAAATCACTCACCCATGGAACATAACTACAAGGTACAATGAATATAATATAAGTTCATAAAAAAAGCACGTATGGGTTATGTTTGGAGCCCAACTTTAAACTATAAAATGATATTTTAAACTTTACAATATCAAATATATTAGTTAATAATATTTTTATTTAAATTTAAATTTAAAATTTTTCTATTTTATATACAATGTTAATGATTATTTTTTAATTATTACATCTATTCACAATCAAATTAATTTACACACACACACACACATATTATATACTTACATTTATTTTTATTTATACTCTATAACATACTTATTACTCTTATAAATAATCACATTATTCAATCATTATTATATTTATATATATATATATTATTCAAATAAATTATACTATTCATTTTATTAAAATATTCTTTCTAAAAATATTATTCATCTCAATATAATTTCTATCAAATATTATGTCACACAAAAATTCCTTTCCCACACATAGCCATATTGATTTGAACTCTAAAATTAGAAAGTAGCCGAAGCCATCAAATTTTAGACCATTGGATGTCGTCATTGATCAACTAGTGTATGGATGATAGAAGATATTTGAGTGTGATGAGTTGACTTTGAGTTATTTGAATTTGATGACACTTATTCAATTAAATTTGGATTTACTGAGTTTAGATTCAAGATTAAATTTTAGTTAAATAGCAAAACTCGAAAAAAAAAAATAAATTTCAATATTAAACTCAATTAGATTTAAAACATTTTTGAACTACACCAAATTTGAAATGAATAGCTTAATTTATTGGTACTAGTTAAATTGTGAAATTAAACTTGAAAAAAATTCAAAATTTAAGTTAGAATTCAATTAGATTTAAAAATATTTTAAAACGAATTAAATAATTTAGTTTATTGATACCTAATGAAATATACTAACATGGGAGAAGGAGAAATCAAACATGGCATACACTTACGAAATTTCTTTCAAATTCCTTCTTTAATTTTTTCCTTTTTTCAAATTTCTTCCCTTTATTTTCTTTTTTCGTTTCCTAAAGATGCAAATTCATGACGAAAAAGTTCCAACAATTCCCAAGAATCAACGGGTATGTTTGGTCTCTTGCTAGTGTGGGCAGAAAAATTTTTGTGATTTCAGTTAGCAGGAAAATTATGTTTGGTATTAAACTGTAAAAAAGAAGAGATAATTTAAATTATACATATTTAATATATTATAATAAAAATATAAGAATAAATGTTGATTTAATTGTCAATAAGTATGATATAATTAATTAGTTATAAAAAGTAAGAATGAAAAAAATTTGAATTTGAATATGAATGAAAATTTTAATATAAAATGTTTAATTTGTAAGATTTTTAAGTAAGAGTGAATAGTAAAAAAATAAGTACCAAACATAGCCAAAGTAACTTTAAAGCAGCTATTGTGGTTATTATCATCATTATAATTTTTTTTTGTTTCATTGAAAAGTTAACCTCATTTTTCACTCACTAAAATTTAAACTTTTATGATTAAAATTTTTTTACTTTTAAACGTATTATCATATAAAATAATTTTTTAATCTTATTCTTTCTTATTTATACATTATTTTAAATTTTTGTCTCAATTTTCTAAAAATCACAATTTACAGTGGCCATTTTAAATGACAAAAACTCATAATAAAATATGAATCTAATATTAATTTACAGAATATTAGATAAAATAATTCAATTCAAGATAAAATAATCATAAACATAACAATTTGACATGCATGTTAGTATATAATCTTACATTCTAATTCATATTAATAAAGTTAATATTAAATTATTATAAAATTAATTTATACCTTAAAGTAATCCTATTAAACTTTAATTCTAACGGAGTCCCCAAATGATCGATAATTGAATCGATTTTCCTGACAAATGGAGTACGATTTCAGAAAACGAACCGGAGCATCGTCCGGTTCCAACATGCCGGCGTACGGTAGGGTCCCTCCGGCCGTCAGGTCGTCGACTGCCGACGCTCGTCCGATGTTCAGCCAACCACCTTTTCTCTACCCCCGATCGGGGGCACCGGCTCTCATTCCGCCGCTCCAATCGCCCGAAACGCCCCTTTCCACCACGCCCCACCTCCCCCCTCCAGCTGTACACCTCTTCGTTCCTTTTGCGCGTGTTGGTTATGTCCTCTTTGTTGACTTAATAGACGCTGACGATTAGCGTGTTCTATTTTTGGCGTTTGATTCGCAGCTGGGATGGGAATTATGGTTTCCGTAAAGCCTGAGTATCGGATTACGCAACCGGTATGCGTATTGGATTAAATTTCCTAGATGCGATTTTCGGGTGTTTATCGTTTGCTTGAGCTTGAAAGTTAATTGCTTCTGTAGCCAACACTGTTGCGACAACTGGGAGAGATTCCAAGGAGTAATTTTCACTTTGATTTCGAGTTTGAGAGGAATGTTTTAATTGAAGCAGTGAAGGAAAAACCAAACTGGAGCAGGCTTGGAATTGAAAATATTCCCCCGAAGGCAACTCAGTCATCTGTTAATTGGACCAAAGATCACGCTTTTACTGCAAATTATGGTGTATAGATGATGAGCCTAGTTATTTAATTGCGTTGTCTAATTGATCCCTACGCTGTGGGTGCATGATATTAGCTTATGACCATTTTCCTTTCATGGTTGAGAAGATTTTGGCCACGAGCAATTTTCTTGCATGTGTATTAGTTTGATGACACCTGTTCATGGTTAAATTGGCGTTTGAATGCAGGGTCCTACTGCTGATCCTATAGTGAGCAAACATATAGCAGCAGGTCTCAGCAGAGAGGCTGTGCCACTTGCAGTTGCTAAACACGGAGACAATCCCAGTAAGGTAATATCTCACTCTCTCTCCTCTGACAGTCTTTAATCATCACAATTTTTTATCGGCACGCGAGGTAGGTGAACAGATGAAAGACAGAATATAATCTATGTCCTGCCTTGCTTTTCATCTGTTGGAACAAAAGTCATTGTGTATTCTGCAGATATATTGGTTTTGGCTTTCTCATCAACATTGCAATGCAATAATAGGATTAAAAAAATGAGAAGGAAGGAAGTGAACTGGTTCTATAATTACTAGTAACATCATATGGATGTTGTTGGGTTTAGGGAGAGCATGGTCTAGACTGAGTTGGGTATTAGCCATATATTTATGTTGCATTTGGAAGGCAACTTTTAGAATCAACTCGCATGTTTTCAGGTTAAGGAATTTGCCAGTGGATATACTCTCTTGCGTGAGATGGGATTCTCGTCTAACAACGTTGCAGAAGCCCTCAACATGTATGAAAATGATACGGACAAAGCATTGGCTCATTTTCTCAACGGTACAACCTGAAATGACATTATTACAACACCATGGTTGCTATTTATAATTGGGTAGTATTATGAAAGATTATTTTGTTTTGGATGTAAATAGTTTTGGTTTGTAAAGATGAGTGTGTGATTGCATCACTTGAGAAATGACAAATCTATTTTTTTTGCCTGTGCTTGGTTTCGGCTTTGGATCTGCTTTGCTTTTTATACAACTTTTACAAAGCTTGAGTCACCATGATGAAGATATCAAGATTTTGCTATTACTCCCAGCATAGATTTGAATGCTTAGTTGATTAACAACTACATGACAAATTTGCAGCATACATGATACATCAATAAGAGTATTGTATAGTCAACAAGATGGCATCTTACCAAAAATGTCAATTATCTGTTTAATGAATAGAATTGGAGTTTCTCCTATAGTCAGGGCAAATATGATCTCAAACTTTGCAGTAAGTTTTGACGAGTTTGTAATACAACACCATATGCAATTTCTTCTATTGGACTCTACAGTGCCTCTACTGCCCAACACAATATGTAGGCTTAATCTGCATCCACTGCTTCGCACTGAGAATCAAAAGCCATCTTCATCGCTGGCCAAAACTCAACAAGGGGAGGCACAATAACACCCTACCAGACCTTGGTTACAAATTAAAAAGATGGTCACCTGCACCAAAAAGAGCAGCATTAAACTGCCTTGCATTGAGATCTCCACCTTCCAGGGCAGAACCAAACCGGTCAAGCCACTGGACAGGGCTTGGATTTTCAGTCTCCTCCACCCACTCTGAGGTCATGTCTATGTCATTCAGCTGCAGGGGATCTGTTTCTGAAGAACTGGATTTCAAAGATTTCTCTAGCTTGAGATTGTAATGGATGTAAAGCAAGTCGTTCAGAGTTTCCTTATCGATCTTGTTGCGCTTCTCTGAATGGATTTGCTGAAATGTGCTCCACTGCCTCTCAAAAGTGCAAGTGCTGCAGACTTGGCTGAGTATCCGGATTGCTACTCGTTGCAACATTGGAGCTGCATCACCAAATTGTTCCCACCAAATGCCTGCAGTTTCATCTTACCTAGATTAACATCTCTTTGCACGCGTACGTGGACGGTTATTCAGATGACAGAAGCAAAAATTGAAGGGAAATAATCCCAGTCAGTGATTATAGATAGACGGGTTGTTGATAATCGACAAAATCTCATCCCACATTATAGATATTTCTGGACAGCAACAAGTAGCTGGTTGCAATAGAATGAAAATCATATAAAGAAATCACATGAAATTCTCGCTGACATTCAAAGCACAGATAGAATAGAACAAATTACTGAAAGCTTAAATGCAGACATACCAGGTGAAACAGTATCAATAGCCTCTTTGGCAAGGTTACAGCCAAACATCCCGCTTCCCCTCGAGAATAGAAGAATTTGGTTGGTTATATCGCGTCTTAGTTCAGGTGTAGGAAGAAGCATCTCCAGAACCCTGTAGAAGTCTTCCTTAATTGATCCAAGAAATTTGATATCTGGATTATACTGGATGCTTGGGTTCAGATAAGCTGCTGCCGAATGTAGCGGGGAATGGAGGTTGTTCTGCCACTTCTTATCCACAATGTCCAAAAATGTCTTGCATTTGATTTCATCCATGATGTAATATGCCCTTACAGACTCCTTTGCTCTTGTCATCAACTCATAAATGAACCCCACTGCAGGCTTCCCTCCCGACACTTCTCTCATCACTTTCAAAAATGGCTCAGACACAGCCACGCTTTCTTCTACCGCTGTCCAAAATTCGTTATCATCAAGAATGCCGACACAAGTTGCTGTTTGAGGCTTGTTTGCAAAACCAGAATTTGCAGAAAAGTCTGGACTATTGAACATATGTTTCAATCTCGATTTCTGCTTCAGCATAGATTGCAACGAGAGGAAATTGGAAACAGACTTGGTAATGCCGCTCCCAATGATTTCTTGCCCTCCGGTGAACTTTTTCATCATATCAAGCACTGAAGAATTGTTATATATGTACTTTGAGACTACTTGTGCTTGTGACATACACCTATTAATCCAATCTATCTTACAGAACTCCTCCAGGATCCCATTCATGCATTGCGAAGCACAAGGGGTCACGAAAATAGAACCGTAAGTCTGCAGGATGTGGTTTGCTAAGCCCGGGCCGTTCAGAGCGTTATCCAGAATTATCTGAACTACATTTTCGTGGCCAAAATCTTGAATTATGGAGTCAAACAAATCAGATAAATCCTTCACAGTTCTATAATATGACAACGCATCAACTGATTTGTGGAAGAAGGTTCTGGATGGGGATGAAACTGAAAAATTAATTAGAGCTCTTGATTTGTTGTCTGTCCATGTTTCTGCAATAACTGTGCAACCAGTCATACCCCACTCCCTTTCAATTTCTTTAGATTGTAAACTCACTTCAGATTTGATCCTTTCTAACCATGATGTCTTCAAAGTTTCCGCAGATGGTCCTAAAAATCCACCACCACACTTTCTTACGGCATCAAGCATTTCTTGATAAGATGAAGACCGCGCTATGCTTAAGTCCAATTTATTTTCAAAAAAGAAAAGCGCAATACTTCTCTCTGCCTTTTCTTGGTCAGTCCTCGGAGAAGGGGTGGATGAAGTGATCGGTGTAAGCACTTTCCCAATTGGAGGTGGTTCTTCCACAGCCATAAGCCCCTTCTCAGCAGAGATGCTTGCAGCCACAGGAGATTTAATTTCTGGTATCTTTTGCTTCTTATCAGTGGAGGCTTCCTTACCATCCTCCTTTGAAGCAATGATTTCCCTTACCCTATCTGTCACGTCATCTCTCACTTTCGTGCATGGATTTACACCTTTACTGGGAAGTCTGGACAAATGATGTTTCAATCTGCTAATGCCACCATTGAGAATTCTATCACAGAATTTGCATCTCACCTTGTTTCCTTCCAACCTATCAGCATATTCCCAACAAACATCTCTCTCTCGAACCACTGTCAGGATACGAAGAAACGAATATCTTACAAATTCACCGCACATGCAAGACAGTAAACCAAGGACACAAGTTCCTGAATAGAATTCTACACGAAGACACCAATGAAGCTGTTTCCTAACAATAATCCTTAATAAATATCCCCACCCTAGTTCGTCGTAAGGACTTTAGACAATAGCAATCAAGAATAACTTCATTCTAAATCAGTTTGCTTACAGAAAGAACCTCACACTTCACAGCAGTGCAAAATTAACTAAATGCAAGAGTCTGAAAATTTGTGGAACTTGAAAGTGCTTAACTAATACTGATGGACAAGCATACTATTCATGCAATCAAATCAACTATAGGAATATAATAAATGAGAAATAACAAAATAAAACATCCAACGAAAACTCATTCCGCTCTGTATGGAAAAATATAGCGCAACTCACTTGGTATAGAAATGCTTCGCCGCGTCCCACTTTTGCTCGCCTACAACAGCACAAACAACGAAAAAACCCCAAAAGTAAAAATCATCAGCAACAAGAATTCATATAACAAACATAAAATTATTAACCTAATTGAACAATACATGCTTCTTACTCAAAATTTTCGTTCATTTCATTGCTCCGATAACCTTCACCGGTCGCACGAAATTTCAAAATCCTCATAAATTCCATAGCTAACCGTACTTTAGGCGTAGCTAAATTTTATCAAATTGGTAACAAAAATCCGATTTCAAGCTGATTTTCTTCCAGTTTCTCAGTAATATTCGATAAGAAAATAAAAAGGGAAAAAGGACGAGAATGATAAAATTGAGATATGACGAAGACGACGAAGAAAAACTTACACCGAGAGATGCTCCAAAGCTTCTCAGATCTGCAGAGAATCGTCTGATTTCTCGCGATATTTTAAGCTATCCCTTTATTGTATTTCTTTTATTTTGTCGTTTTTTTGGTAATAATATGAATTTGTTATTTTATCTTATCGTTCACTTCCTTATAAACTCTCTGCTAATTTTTCTTCTTTGTTTGTTTGAAAAACGCCGATATATCGCGGCTCTGTCTGTAAACGTGGCCCAATCAGATTTCTTCTCTTTGCCAGCTAGTCATCCCCGGAAAGTTTTTCCAGATTTTGTAATAGACCGAGATCAAAGAGAGGGCTCATCTGTACAAATATTATAAAATTTTCTGTTGCTTAATATTATTATAAATTAGTGCAACGTTATTTATGAATTACAAAGTCGTTGTTTTTTTAACTAATAAAAAATTATTTTCATAGATTATTCAAATTAATAAAATAAAAAATATAAAAAGAATTTGCGAAAAAATAAAAAATTTAGAGGTGATACAAATGAAATTAAGAAAAATATAATAGAAAATTAAAATAAAAAAATTGTGTGATTTTTATACTGTTCAAAAACATTTGAAATGTGAAAATCATGAAAGATTAAAAGAATTTAAAAATGAGAAAACATAGATTTAAGTTAGATGCAATGAGGGAAATAAAACGATAGAAATAAATAAAAGAATTAATATAAGGGTAGTTGTGTATATATTTTGTACAACGAAAAAAATTTTAAAATTTACTTATAAATTATAAGACCATGGCATTCTAAATAATATATTATAATTGTTAAAACAAAAAAGTAAAATATATTTGAAAAAAGAATTAATAAAAAGAGAAAATTCAAAATAATAAGTTAAAAAGGAATAAAGAAAAGGAAAGAAATATAAAAAAATTAAAATTAATGATATTTGTGTAATTTTATAACATGTAATCAAAAAGTCCCAATCCCATTATAACACAATATGGATATAGATTATGAGTACAAAAAATATATAGACAAAAAAAAAAAAGGAAAGATAAAATAATTTGAAGAGAGAGAAAATTTAATAGAAATAATAAAAGAAAAATTAAAAAATAACAAAGGTTAGTTGTATAGTTTTATAATGTGTAAAGTCTTGCTTCAATGATAATACCAACAAGTACAGAGATATAAAGCAGAAAAGCAGTCAGATATATTAATAATTGTGTTTGAGCTTGTTTCGCCCTTTCTAATGAAGGGTAGTGGGGCAAATTTGTTAACTAGGGGCAATATTATAAATTTACAATGCAAAATTAAATTTGATTCAAACTCTTAATAACCAATAAAATATGCAAACTTTACGGGCTGTGAGTTGATTTATAAATTATTGTGTTTGAATTAATAAAATAAAATTATTTTAATATTAAATATACAAAGAATATTTAAAATAATAAAGTAAAGAAATATCTACATAATTTCAAAAAGAGAAAGTTTAAGAGAAAATATAAATAAAAACAATAAATCAAAAGAAAAAAAATAAAGATTGAAAATTAAAAATAAAAAAAATATATGTGATTTTACATTGTAGAAAATATTTAAAATGAAAACTGATAAAATATCAAAAGAATTAAAAAGATAAAATTTGAAAGAACATGTGTGTATAAATTGTAAGTTAAATGAAAATAGAGAAAAAAAATGATGGAAAGAATAAAAGTTTTAATATAAGAGTAGTTGTGTAAATTCACATCATGCAACAAAAAATCCTTGTTGACATAATAATGTAGTTAGATTAAAAAAATAAATTAAAATCTTACTATAAAACTAAATTTACAAAATAAATTTTAAAAACTCCCTTTGGAAAACAGGCTTTCGAAGTTTTTAAGTCGGTAAGCTGTCCAGCATGCTAACGTCATGTTTCCCTTTTCTTAAATTGTATTTATTGCATATTTTTCAAGGTAATTAACAATTTAGAAAACCTTGCAAATTAACTGATTCTCCAATAGTATAATAGATAGTATGGATGAAAAATGAAAACTCAGAAGAAAAATAAAAAGAGACAACGAAAAGAACTCTAGTGTGGACATATAAAAAAAATGACAACAAAATATATTAATTGATAGAGGAAAAATAAATAAAAAGTTAAAAAAAAAATCAAAAAAAACAAAGCTAGGTTGATAACCAAACGAGGGTAGAGAAAAAAAAAATGAAAAACAAAAAAGAAACAATACATTAAAAGATAGAGAAGAAAAAAATTAAAAGTTCAAAAAATAATTATAATTTAGTAATTATATATTTGGCAAGCAAAAAATAGTCCTTATTGTTAATTGCACAACGTATAAGTGTATTACATGTTGGATTAGTGTAATTTATACTATTTTATATGAGTTATTGGAATCAAATCAAAGTTTTGAGGAACTTCTCTAACTTTCTAAGTAGTTGGAGATTTCTAAATTTTTAAATATGACATAGAACTCATAAAATTTTAAATATATTTCAATAATATGTGAACAATCACATGTTTTTTTTTGAGATCAGTTAACTTATAAAAAAAGAATTCGTCAATTGAATATTACTTAAAATTTTTATTAAATTAATTTAATATAAAGAATTTATGCAGGGAATATCGAGATTTGACTAAAAAAGATTACAAATGTAAATTTGTTAAACTATGTATATATCAATATTTTTCTGTATTAATATGTTCTACAAATATGTAGGCCATGGAATTATATTTTATGAATGACATAAAAATCTATTATAACATTTGCAAAATTAATAAAGTAATAAAAATTTAAAAGTATTATAAACTGAAATTGGGGGAATCAAAAGAAATAAATGAAACTATAATGAAAATAGAAAATAAAAATAATACTTAAGCCCTTAGCCTAAATTTAGGGTCATTTAATATAATATTCCTATTTTAAAAAAAAAATTGTTAACCGAGTTTGCTATATTTAGCAAACTAGGATTTCTCGTGGTTGGAAACAGCAAAATAAACATTTAATGCAAAAAATTCTTTTGAATTTCGTCGTTAATAATGGCAGAATTAATATAAAAAATAAAAAAAATTAATGAATTCCTCCTTGAAAAGGGCGGAATTGGCAAAAAAAGCCAATTCCATCCTTCTCAACAAAAGTAATATTAGAAAAAAAAAACAATTTCCATTTTTTGCAAAGCAGAATGTGTGTGTGTGTGTATTATATTTTTTGTTCCACAAATAAATATAAAATTATGTTATGTATAAAATTTAGGATTTATATATAGTAGTTTATGGTGTTTTAGTGAGTAGTTTAAGTTCTTTATATGTAGTAGTTTATTGATATGTAAGTTTATTTGTTTAGAATATTGTAGAATATTTAAGGTTGATTGTATATAAAATTATTTTTTTATAAATAAATTTCAAATATGTAAATTTGAATATATAATCACAAAATTATAATAGTCAATATATTTTAATGACTTTAATGATTGTATATGTATAGTTCACTACATAAATAAATATAACGTCTAAAGAAAACTAAATCCTAAACCTAACAATCGTGATGGCTTTCAATGCCACATAAATGCAGTTTAGGTGTGCACGTCGGTGATGTCTCTAGTCTACTTCAAATGCAGCATTATTTTCTAAGTCTTGCTACTTGTCTTGGGATGGAGAAAGCAAAAAACTCAAGAATGTTACAAAATGGGGGGATGCAAAAAAGTCACGTGATCTTAGTAGAGCTATATATTTGGTCTGAATTGGTGTAGAAATTGTAGCTAAAAATCTACAAGTACAGTGCTCTTGATTGGAGAAATATGATCTACTCAACCAAGTGTAAATGTCATTAGTGTGCTCTTCCAAGTGATATAAAGTGGAAGGGTTAGACATATTTATATGATAAGTTGTCCAAGGGTTAGGTATCTCCACCCGTTAAGAATTAGAAGATTTAGACATGTCTGCATGATATAGAATTAGGGAGTATGGAGTATCACACGCCAGTTTCTTACATGCAATGCAAGCAATGATGGGCTAAGGATGATTTCATATGGTGTGAAGTTCTTTATTATGCGTAATGTGCACACAACTCATATACTCTGAAGGATACTGTTATCATTGCAATGAAGGATCAGGAGGTTGATCTGATTCACTTGAAATAAAATATCATTAGCCAAACATCATGGTTTGTAATATGCATGTCTAAGATTATCATGCATAATGCGTAAGGTGTGGGTACGAAGATAAGGTAAATTATCATAATACGCACATTATCATATTACCATTGGACACTATTGTCGTTTTCACCTGATTGTGTGTTTCATTGTTCAAGATATCGCATACAATGTATAAGACGAGGGTATCAATCTTAGTGTAGTATTTATCCTTACTAATCCATTTGTAAAAAAGGCATTGTGAGTTAAATTGAGATAGAATAAAATACTCTATTCAAATTAATTGAAAAATCAACAAAGTAAATTTATTATTACCATGCACTATAGGATATAGTTGGCAACCCCTTACCGAGCACTTAAAGTTGGCCCTTTTAAAATGTCTCTTACTGATTCAACATAAGAGCTACGCCAAGAACCTGCTCCATGTCTAAGCACAATGTACAAAAATCATAAGTAGACTTGTGTTTTATACAATAATAACATTAAAATTGATAAAATATATCTATAAAAGCATAAGAGTACAATCTACGCATTTATTACCCGTTGATGATGATATACACAACTCGAGATACAGACATGTGAGGATAGTGGAACCTCATTTGAGGCAGCATGCCCTATCCAAATCTTCCAATAACTGTAAATATAGCAATTTAACCCAATTGTCAATGAATTAGGTATCATTCTAGTCTACAAGAGTAACAATGCATAACAGCGGACATACTGTGTAATCTCTAGCTCAGTGGTGTCATCTCTTGATCAGTGACGCTATATGTGTTAGGCAAGTTTAGGTAGTTAGATGGTGGCATCCTTGGAAATTCCAATAGCTTGGGTTGGATGCCTAAAAATGTCTCGTAGTATGCTTGCTATGCTACCTTTTTCTCTGTAAGGCCAATCATACTAACTGGCTTGGCAATAATTGGCAGTTGCCATATAATAGAAATATCCTCTAATATATCAATGGCTTATTAGACATAAAGTGGAATGTATGCATCTCATGTCACCACCTCTCGACTAAAGCTGTGATCAGATACTAGTCCAATAATAGATTTACTTTATTGGAAACAAGCGCACTTGTTAAATACCACAAAAGCTAAAATCCACATCTTAGCAACACACGGTTAAAAAAGAAAAAGCATAACCCTAAAAACCAACCTCTCAAGTTGAACTTGCTTTTAGAAATGAAAATTAGTGCACCTGTGAAAGCGAAAATCCTCTTAACAATACACAAATCCTAAAAGAACAAAAAAAAAAGGCAAAAACTAACATGCTTATGTACAAATAAACCCTAGAGGTTAAGATTGAGAAAATGAATTCAGCAAAGGTGACCCACAAATATAAACAAGCGCTTCTGTGAAAAGCCAAAATCCACCAACAAGAACACACTCTTCACTTAGAACCTTTCTTTGTTTCTTTATCTCCTTTTTTTATTATTGCCTATGCTTTCTTTCATGTTTCCACTTTGACCTAAACTCTCCAACAACCAACCCACTAGTTTTTCTTAATCTACATCTTTCTTTTGTTTGGCTTCGCTTTCTTTTCTAGTTATTTGCATTTCTCAACTTCTTTTTCTCAATGTGTGCTCTATAGGGTTCCCCATGCTCCATTCCAAGGCCTCCCCTTTTTTTTTTCTTCATCGTTAAGGTCAATCGGGTCATGTATTTGGTTTGGGTGAATTGCATGTTCTTGTCAGAGGATTTTTGACTTTCACAAGAGTCCTTGTTTCCATTTGTGAGTTATCTTTATTGAATTCTTTTTCTCAACCTTTAGAGTTCCTTTCTACAAAAGCGGGTTGCTTTTTGCTCTTTTTTCTTCTTAGATTTGTGTGTTACTAAGAGGATTTTCGTTTTTATGGGTGTGCTAGTTTCATTTTCACAAGTGGGTTTGGCATAAGAGGTTGGTTTTTGGGTTTTGCTTTTTTTTTTTTTAAAGTGTGTGTTGTTAAAATGTGGATTTGTACTTTTGCAGTGTTTGACGAATGTGCTTGTTTCCATTTTTTGGGAAATTTATCATTGTCCTAATGCATGCTACTTGCCAAGATAGGTATTCTCATACGAGGAACAACTTGAAGATGTAGAAGGAATAATTAAGAAGGGAGAGAGAGAGAGAGAGAGAAGGATAATAAAATAGACAAAAAGTAGGAAGGGTAAATTCTGAAATTGTTCAAAAGCAAGTCTGGCCTTTGTCCCTCTATTAGCCTCATTTCTGGTTCTGAGTATCACCGCCTAGGCCTTCTTTCATGTTTCCATTTTCACCTAAACTCTCAACGAACCAATTCACTTCATTTTTCTTAATCTGCATCTTTCTTTTGTCTGGCTTCTCTTTCTTCTATAGCTATTTGCGTTCTTGAGCTTCTTTTTCTCAATTTGTACTTTATAGGGTTCCTCATGCGCCATTTGAAGGCCTTTCTTCTTCTACATCATCATCATCTTTAGGATCTGTAAGGATAAATAATACATTGAAACTAGTATTGACGTCTTATGTATTATACGTGACATCTTGGATGGTAAGGCACATAGTCAGCTAAGATGTGACAATGATAATGCCCAACGGTATTATGATAATTCGCGTATTATGATTATATCTTATCTTGGTATGCACACCTTAAGTATTATACTCGATAGTATCACACCTTAACAATATCTTATCTTGGTATGCACACCTTAATGGTATTTCTTTTCAAGTAGATCAAAATGACTAGTTGACCTTTCACTGTGATGACGATAATATCCTTTAGAATATGTGGCCCATGTGTACATTACGCATGATGAGGAACTTCGCACCATATGAAGTTGTCCCTAGCCTCTCATTATTTGCATCGCATGTAGAAGACATGAGTGTACGATATCCTTTGACTTCATATTATGTAGATATATTTGGATCTTCCACTTCTTATCAGACAAAGGCATCTGATTTTTCAATATCTCATCACATGAATGTGTCTGACCCTTCTACTTCACACTATTCGGAGGAGGACACTAATAAACATACCACATCCACCATACACCATTTACAGCCAGATGCTATTTACACTAAGTTGGGCAAATCATGTTCCCCCAATAAGTAGTAACGTACATATGAATTTTCAATTAAGATTTGATCTTACATCATTTTAAATTGGATATACAACCTCACTAGGATCGTTTGTCTTTGGTGCATCGCCTGTATAATTTGTGGATTTTTTGCCCTCTCTACTCCAAAAATGAGTAGCATGAATTAAAAGCTAGTGCTACATCTAGAGTAGCCTGGAGATGTTTTCAACAATATATAGCTAGACTATCTTTATGCGGCATAGGAGGTCGTTATTGTTAAACTTACGGTTAGTGTTTTTTTCTTTTTTTTTTCAAATGTCATCTTTATTTATGTATTGTATTGTATTGTACCATTGTTACAATTTTATAATTATATATTTTCAAAATTAAAAAATAAAAATTTATTTATAAAAATATAATTTTATATACAATCAACCTTAAATCTTCTAAATAATTCTAAACCACTAAACTTACGTGTCAATAAATTACTATATATAAAGAACTTAAACTACTCAATATAACACCCAAAACCACTATATATAAACTTTAAATTTTATACATAACATAATTTTGCATTTATTTGTAGAACAAAAAATACATAATATATGTACATATTCTGCTTTGCAAAACATAGAAATTGATTTTTTATTTTTTTATTATTACCGCTATTGGGAAGGGTGGAATCCATTAATTTTTTTGCATTTTTTAAATTCGAAAGAATTTTTTTATTACGTTTTTATTCCACCATTTCCAATGGCAACAAAACCTAGTTCGCTAAAATATAGCAAACTCGTTTATTCTAATAATTTTTTAAATTGGAATATTTTATTGAATGACCCTATTCAATTAAAGCGACCCTATTCAATTAAAGCTATTATTTATATCGTTTACAATAAAATAATATAGATAGATAATAATAATTATTAGTGAGATATCATAGAGTTTTAGTACCATGCCTTGTTAGCAAAATCTTACACAAACAAAAATTACAGAAAGAAGTTTCAGTTTTCTTTATTGCAACAAAATACATCTCTGGTGCAAATTCCGTCTTCTTAATATGATTTAGTTGTGCATCATTTACCCATTAGATTATGCACATACTCTTCTTTGGTGGGATTTCTACTACTTCGCCATTATGGGATTTTCTTCAATAATTTTGTAAATAGAATTATATCAATGAAATATATATTTTATTTTTATAACATAATGTAATTATATCGTTGAACTAAAAATTGGCACTGAAGTTGAAAAAAATTTGATATACAAACTATTTTTAGTAATTAATATATAATTATATTAAATACCTAAAAATAAGGAAAAAGTTAATCAGAAGTTAGAGACCAATGAAAGAAAAAGTTTAAAATAAATTAAAAATACAAAATTAAAATTTGGACATGACAGTCAACACACACGCACACACAATATTATAATAAGTTTGGGACTATTTGAACATTTTGAATTGACAATATACTTTTAATTAATATATTAAAAGATAACGAAACCAAAAAAATAATAATAAAAGTAGTTTAGAATTGTTTGGTAATTCTATTTTGAGAATAGAAATAGTTATTATCCATAACATATCAATAACATTATAGAAAAGATCACTAATTAAATAAATGTACTAAATGAATGAGTTCATTTTACCAAAAATACTTTTTACAATCGAAAAGTGCCCATATTCTTAAATGGGCGAAAACAAAGGAAAAGGGCAGTGAAATTAATTTAATACTAGTAAAATTGGTACACAGTAAAATTTCTCATAAATTACAAATACTTGTATTTTAAATAATAGGAATAATATCATTCAAAATATAAAAAATATTTAAAATAAGAACATAAATAAAAATGAAAAGAAATTGAAAATGGAAAATTTGAAATAAAAATACAAAAAAAGATAAAATAAAAGAAAAAAGAATTATAAAAGATGGAAAAAGAAAAATATTTAAAATAAAGGTAAATGTGTAGTTATACGTTAAGTAATTAAAAAGAATAAATTTATAATTTTATTTTATGTAATCAAAATATAGGTAAAAATCTTAATAATATAATATTGATTATGCACCCATCCTTAATGGACAGTGTATATGGGTCAACGACTTAATTAAGTAGTATAGATTATGGAACTAATCCTTAGTATATAATGTAGATAAAGTGACAGATTATCGAAATATGACTTTTTGGTGCAACCTATCTTTAATCTTTTTACTTTTTTTTTTTATCACTCTTTCCTTCTTAATTTCTGATTTTTATACATATTAATCTATTCACATTCATTTTAACTAATCTTTACTTTCTTTTTTTTTTTTAATTCTAAGTGACTAATTTTATATTATAAATTAATTTACACACACATAAAATGCATAATTTTACAAATACATACATACATATATATACACAATTAAAACATAATAAATGAAAATTTTGCATAAAATTATAAATTAATAAAAATTAAAATTTCAAGTCTACATGGCTATATTTGTTTTCAATTTTGATTTTTAAAAATATATATTTAATTATTATATTTTTCCTTATTCTTACCGTAAAAATACTTAAAAATATACACAAAAATTTAAAAATAAACATTCGTCCGTTTGCTGCAGTGCCGTACACTCTCTCGCTTTCTAAGCAGCATTCATACATGGTTGGTTGGCCGGCTGGCAGGCCAGCCGAGGTTGGAAGTTCTTTGATCTCTGAATCGGAGGTGAGTGTTTGTGATTTCGGTGGGGGTTCATGATTGAATGCATGAAATCATCGAACATGCTCAGAAATTATTGCAATCTGTTTATCGTCGCAAGCCTAACAGAATGATACAGGAAAGCTGTGTGGGAAACGTTATCTGATCCATTGAAGGTGAGAAGAGAAAGATTTCATTTTCGCTGCCTTTTCATTTCATCCATTTGAAGCTTCACTCCGAAATTTCGTTGTTTACCTGGCGCTGTTTAGAATGTTCAAGCAACCGGCTAAACGGTGATGGTTGTTAATTGATAACTGTATGCGTAGAAACCCTAACTTTCTTTTTTTGGTTTATAGGGATGGGTGAGAGTGTGTACATTGATTGAGGACTTCAGGTTTTGAGTAAACACAGGAAGAGAAGAAATGTGCGTCAAATTAATTCTTTTTGCAATTCTAGCGTATGGTAAATTGAGCTTAATGGCAGCAGGTGAACCTGTTGAGGACAAAGAGACTTTGCTCGATTTCATCAGGAACATTCGTCCTTCGCGGAACCTAAATTGGGACAGGAGAACTTCTGCTTGTCATAGATGGACAGGGGTGACTTGCAATCATGACAATTCAAGAGTAATAGCAGTTAGATTGCATGATATTGGGTTCAAGAACAAAATTCCTACCAACACTCTTAGCCGCTTATCTGCACTTCAGGAATTGAGTCTGAGATCCAATAGTATTCCTGGACCTTTTCCTTCTGATCTTTTGAAGCTCGAGAATTTGATGGGTCTTTTTCTTCAGTTCAATAAGTTTCAGGGTCCACTGCCGCGGGACTTCTCTGTTTGGACGAACCTTACAATGTTGAACTTGTCAAGCAATGCTTTTCATGGAGGTATCCCATCTTCAATATCTAATTTGACTCATTTGACAGTTCTGAATCTTGCTAATAACTCTCTTTCTGGTTGTGTTCCTGATCTGGACATTCCTGGACTGGAAATGTTAGATTTGTCTAATAATCGTCTCACTGGGACTGTGCCTCAATCTCTTCTGAGATTTCCCAGTTCGGCCTTCTCGGCTAACAATGTTTCACTTAGGGATCCATTGGCTCCGGTTCCTTCTCAGACAGTGGAGCCAAAGAAGTCGAAATGTAGTGACTTTGTCATCTTTGTAATTGTTTTTGGTTGTTGCATAGTGTTATGCTTTTCAATTGGCTTGTCAATGATTGCCATCAACATAAAGAAGAAGAAGAATGACGATAGGTCGTCCAATGCCAGAAAAGACAAGCCTAAAAGATGGATGGATTCTGTTGACCAGGATGAAATTGGCAAGATGTCATTTTTTGAAGGGTGTGATATTCTATTTGACCTTGAAGATTTGTTGATGGGTTCTGCTAAGTTGCTTGGGAAGGGGAGCTTCGGAACCACATACAAGGTAGCACTGGAGGATGCAACCTCGTTTGCAGTAAAGAGATTGAAGGAAGTCGCAGCTGGGAGAAAGGAATTCGAGCAGCTGATGGAGATGGTTGGAAATATCAGGCATGATAATGTAGCTCCATTGAGGGCTTATTACTATTCCAAGGATGAAAAACTCATGGTTTATGATTACTACAGCCATGGAAGCATGTCTGATTTGCTCCATGGTACGCCAAAGCTTTAACATCATTATGTGTCTCACTGTTGCACAATTTTGCGATCTCAATTCAATCTGAACCAGCTTGTGTTTAACCGTAGAGGCAAGGCTGTTTTGTGGCCTATTTCTACTGTATATTCTATCAGTCTGAATGATTTCCAGTGCTAGGCTAGATCATCGCACCAAAAGGGGAAAAATTGCGTTTGTTTAAACCAGATCTTGATTGAATATTGTCAATTATATGGTCCATTGATGCTGATGAATTAAGCTTATATTTTTTTGCTGCTGGTGCTACTATAGATGATTCTCTTTTTCTCTTGAAAGTGCCACACCAAATGATGCCAAAAAGTGATGTAATAAAGGACTCTTCTTTGAACATAGATCAAATGTCGACGTACATTATTGTCTTGCTGCATCATTTGCTTCACCATTCTGTTCTTTTCTATCACATTAGAGTGCATATTTATGAAATGTTTAATCAAATTCAGGAAAACATCTTTCTGTTCTTTCTATTTATCTATTTCCAATAAGCAATACATTGGCCAAGAATATGATGCATTCAGCACCTTCGCAGCAAAAAGAGGCGAAAACAGGATTCCTCTGGACTGGGAAGCACGGCTAAGGATTGCTATCGGGGCAGCAAAGGGCGTTGCATATATCCACTCACAAGGTGGGGGGAAGCTTGTTCATGGAAACGTAAAAGCTTCAAATATATTCACCAACTCCCAACTATGTGGCTGCGTATCTGATCTCGGCTTAGCCGCTTTGACGCCTCATATTGCACCATCCGGAAAGCGAACTGCAGGGTATCGTGCCCCGGAGGTCACACCTACCAGTAAGGTGTCCCAGGCATCCGATGTGTACAGCTTTGGAGTTGTTCTGCTTGAACTTCTGACAGGAAAGTCTCCTGTCTGTGCTTCAGGTGGTGAGGAGGTCGGCCATCTGGTAAGGTGGGTTCGATCTGTGGTTTACGAGGAATGGTCAGGTGAAGTGTTCGACATAGGACTACTGAGGTACCCTAATATAGAGGAAGAAATGGCAGCAATGATGCAAATAGGGTTGAGCTGTGTGGCAAGAGTGCCGGAGCACAGGCCTAGAATGGGCGACGTGGTGAAAATTTTGGAGGGCATTGGGCCTGCTAATGCAGGCCATAGCCCATATGCTGAAACCAGATCTATTGGTTCAGTTCCAACTCCAAATCCACATGTGGGTGAGATTGGATCTTCTTCAGTCCCCGGCTAGATTCTTGCTTGTATAAGTTCGTTCAAGTGTTCTAGTTTCTGCTATTGTTATTATTGTGATGGGTGTAACTACAAAATGTTCCAGTTGTGATTAGGAAGATAGTGGTCCACATGGATTTGTTGTCATGGGGCAGTACGGACATGCTTCTATGGTTCTAGCTAATCATAAAAATATTCTCTCACATCACAAAACTGTTTTTGCTCCTCCTAAGTAGTTTTCATTGTATTCTGTTAGGGGTGGAGAATCAAACATGTCCAGAATCAATAAGAGGTGAGAAGGGCTGGTGGATGTTACTGCACATAAAGCAAAACTGTTTTAAAAGTTTATGCACTGGTGCTTATGATGTGTATCAAGTCTTAACACATGATAAATTGTAACAAGTAATTTTTAAAAAGCTTGACAGAGGTCTATCACATGAAACAACTGATGCAAATATACCATGATGATTCTAGGTTTATCTTATTACATTTTAAATTGATTATCATTGAATACTTTTATTATTCTGAAATGTTATTACACGCCCATGTTTTATTTATCTAAATTATATCATTAAGAGTTTGGGGCTATTTTTATTGTACTAAGTAAATTTTCATATATGTATATATATATCTTAATCTATATATTACATTATCAAAAATTTTAAACTACTTTGGCCCCGTTAAATAATATTTACACACATACCCTTCTTTAGCTTAAGAAAGACAAAGTCATTTTTTTTTCTTTTTATACATTTTCTAATTATAATGTTTTGGCATAAGTATTAAATAAATAAACTAATACATTCTACAAACAAAATATACCAAATAATCTTTTTAATTTTGTACTATATAATTTAAGCACACACAAAATGTATCAAAATTAATAAGTAAAATATAAAAATGTTTGCGCTTAAATACCTGTTATCCTTCAATTTAAAGTTCTCAGAAGTTCTTTGGGTAGATTTTTTCTTTCATTTTTCAGAAAAAGTGTATCCAGCCCTTTCTTCGCTTCTTCTCCGTCCTTTTTTTGATTGATCAATGCCGAAATAATAATAATAATAATTAAAAGATAATGAAAAGGGCTATAGCCTCTGGGCTTGTGTGCTCTTGATCATACTTAAAGGGGATGTCTGCGATCTACGACAACTGGGAGAGGCTGGTGGCGGCCGCCATCAAGAGAGAGGAGATTCGGCACCTCTGTCTCGCCCCCTCCAGAAGCCCCAGCACCTGCTCCGAAGCATCGGATTCCGATTCCAGTTTCCGGTCGAGCGACTTGAAGTTGGTGCTGATAGAAGAAATTGTCGAGAAATCAGCCGGTCCTGAGCTTCAAGAGTTGGGCGCCGAGTCCTCCTCGGAGTCCGGTTCCATTTCTCGACTTCGTGATATTTTAGGCCGCCGTGCCGGATGACCGTCTCTGCATCACCGGGCGCACCGCCAGGCCTCAATCGCAGACCTCGCCGTTCGAGGGAGAACAGCATCTTCACCGGTAAGGAGGACGTAGTCAGCAAAGGTTAACAGTATTTGGGGCCGCTGAGAAGTTCGGTGTTGTTGCAGTGGTTAAAAAATTGAGAAAATCATTGCATAGAGCAGAAATACTGTCAGTTGAGGCAGTAGAGATGTATAGATCTTAGCATATCAACTGCAATGGATCTTATCCTGTTGTATTCATATGCAATGGCACTGTTTCGTGCGATCCCGGTGAATTTTCTGGTTTTAATTTTCCTCGTTCCTCCCTTCCTTCTGTAATCTAAGAAGACTAGAGAAAATTACAGAGAAAGCCATTTCATGAGAATCTCTTTTCAATTTCAGCTGAACTTTCATTCCTGTTGGCTTTGCTAATTGACAGTCTGGGGCCAAACCCATCAGTTGCTTTGAAGCAGTGCTCTTTTAATTTACATAAAGCAGTGCACTCAAATATAAATTATGAATAGGTGTGGCCGTGATTTTATTTGCAACCAGAAATCGAAGCGAACCGAATCGTGTTGGAATACTGGAATAGGAACTAGAATCCGGACTGGAACCACCAAAAAATTTAAAAAAATTATATAATATAATATATATATAGTATAATATGTTAATTTATATTCATAATAAATACTTAAATACTGTTATGTATATTTTTCTTATTCAAAATCTTTGTTAATCGACATTATAATATATTTTACAAAATTTGTATAACTTACTCTTTACTTTATGAAATAATAAAAAAATCGAAATATGAATTTTTTTCATTTTTTAATATTTTATATTGTTAAAAATATTAAATATTTTTTCACGTTATTTTTATATTAAAATTAATATAAACAAATAATAAAATATAATTGTATAAAATTAGAATTTTAAATAACTAGAACCAGAACTACCAAACATCTGAAATTTAGAACAATCCAAGGCCGGAGTCAGAATCAGAGCTAGAACTGTTGTACAAGGTCTGGATTTAGTTATTTTCTTTTTGGAATTGGAATCAGCAATTTTTTTGGAATTGGAATCAGCAATTTTAGAATCTGAATTGCTGGTTTCGCAGCTGTGAGCATAACTAGTTATCGAGACATCATTACTTTTTCTCTATACCACATATTTATACTTATATTATTATTAAAGTGAGATTTTTTAGTTACAAATTATCCTTCATTAATATTTTTTTATCTTTCTATTATCTTCTCTTATGTTATTATTTATTTATTTATTTATTTTCTGTCAAATTTCTTCTCTTTCCAAATTCCTTTTTTGTACTTTCTTATTTTGAATAGTGTTTATATTTTATATTTAATTTTTTATTATTTAAAATACAATAATTTAAAATTTTATAAATAAATTTTCACGTACATAAACCGTGTGCCACTTGGAGAAATCTTCATCGCAACCCGAAAGAATAAGAAAAATTTCCAACTTCCATATATAGCAGAATTAAAATCGGCGGAATTTACTCGATGAATTGTGAATCTTTGGGGAAGAGAATTGATAAGTTGCAAGGTCAATGCATTGAAACAGGCACATCAAGATACTTGGTTCATAGTTATCACCCTTGAGACTGTGAATATACCTTTTACAGTCACATACATACTGGTCCATTTCCCCACATTTAGAGGAAAAAATTATGAAAAGTTTTTGCCAATCAATAATATATATACTGTATATAAAAGTCTGTGTCCACAAAAGTGTACAAAACGTATTGTGAAGGAATATTTATATCC